>JAGSMR010000004.1:952500-1667500 GCA_029286605.1 Sericinus montela
CTCTTCTTCACGATGTTCTCTTCACCGCTCAGCTTATCGTAAATTTTGCACTTAAAATTGATTTTTAATAATTTTAGTTGTGTTCGGGGACCGAACTAGGGTCACTCACGTAAAAAGCAAGCCAACGATGAAATTCGTACATAAGTTTTGAAAAACCCATTGGTGCGAGCCTGCCGATTGGGGATCGAACTCGGGTCTCTCGACTCGCAATTCCGACCACCCAACAACTCGGCTATCATGACTTCAATAATATATATAAATATACATATATATATATATATATATATATATATATATATATATATATATATATATATATATATATATATATATATATATATATATATATATATACATATATATATATATATATACATATATATCTATGTATATACTTCGTCGTTTTGATATTGAATTTAATATATTATTCTCATAAAAAAGGTTAGAGCTAATTCGTTTACAAGTTTCTCCAATAAGTTTGTGTCAATAAATCAAAGCTATGCAAATTAGAAGTGTAAATCAGGAGTATTCAGTAAACATTTGCAAATTGCCGTGAGACTGAGTGTTTAGTTGTTTAAAAATACGACAGAGTTTAACACTACTTTACTAGGTAGGACTATCTTCTTAGATAAAAAAGACCATACTGATTTGAATTTGAAAATATCTATTTGTATGCTCATAAAACAAAATGTGTATTAATTCCGAGTGTTTTACAACACGATTTTTCAAAAACTTATGTAAGACTATAATGTGAGGCAGAAGATATGTTTTAAATAAGAAAACCAAGCTTCAGTGAAATGTGGGTGGAAAAGACTTCATTAAGTGTTTATTGGAAGTCGCGTACAGATATAAAAAAAAGTAATTAATAGTTAATTTTTGACTTTAATCACTTGACAGACTTGCGTCGGTACATTAGCGACCTCTCATATCATTAGTACGTGGCGTAAATATGAGTGTTTGAAGGAAGACTATATATTTGTTTGCCGTAGAGACAATCGGCCCATGGGTTCCTCGCGCGATGCAGTTTCTAAAGGAATTGTATCCGCGCAGCCGCTGGTGATAAGAGTGCAGCTTCTTTTTTCGCGGTTAAGTTTAGCCATTCAACGTGGAAATACAGACAGCGTTGTTGGTAACTTGCCACGAGGAGTAGGTCAGTAAGATTATTGTAGTCACCATAGCCGAGTGGCGGGATGATCGGGATTCGGAGTCATGGGACTTGAGTTAGATGCCCAGGTGGCAGGCTCCAAGTCCAAACTCTTTCCAGCTCCAGGCTCCAAACTCTTTTTTAAGAAATCCACCAATGGATTTCTTAAAAAAACTTAAGAATTATATCGTTGGCTTGGACATTCAGACAGCAACGGGCTCATCACCTGTAACGTTGTCCCAAAAAAATGTTTTCGGTGGTAGGTGGGTCGAAAGGTATTGTCTAGATCTCTGTTTATCCCTGTATTGGGAATGGCGTGAAGATATTATTATATTATTATATATTAATAAGTATTGTAAATGTGAACATAATTTTCTATCTGTAAAAGAGGTATTGAAGAAATTTATTAATTTTAAAAGACGATTAAATTTTATCAAAATTTACGTGATTGATGCGTCAAAACTAAGCCACTTTATAGATCGTAATGTTAAGGACGTCCACTTAAATTTACAGTTGGCTATAAATTTAAACCAAGCTGGTAAGTTTATTTCAAAATTAAATTAAGATTAGCAAGTTGACGCGTTCAGATTGTATTTTTTAGTTTTTGTTCTACTCTTATAGCTTGTAAAACTTTTACTGGCTTATTTCCTATTTACTTTTAATAATGATTCTGAAATAAACATTTTAAATAGATATGATATTTGTAATTTAATTGTGTTTTAATGGAAAAAGACAAAAATTCTGTAACTATTATATACATAACTAACGATTTTGGGAGGATTAGAGCTGACTAAAGGAATAAAAAAGGGTTATATTATATTATATTTATTGTTATCATATATTCACGCGTTATTCCAATACTGGAGTAGACAGAACCATATGTTTTCCTTTCGACTCTCTGTTTAGCTGACATGGGGCGATTGAACAAGTGGTTAGCATATCGCAAATATATATTTAACAATCATAATTTATAAGAATTCTAAATTATTTTCACTGTGAACATAAAATATACTTGGCTCATATTTTAGTGATTATTTTTAGATACACTTATTAGGGATTTCAGTCAGATTTTTTTTTATTTTAAGAAGAAACGAGCGAGGAGCTGTATTAGTACTTAAATGTATGAGATAAATTTACTGCTCGCACCGTGAACAATTACATTATAGAACCATAGACAATAGATACAGATTTTTATTTTATTTTGCTCAGTTCTTACCTTGCAAGAGAACAAGGCGTTCTGCCATGTGGCATTGTTGTCGCTGAAGAAATAGCAACTGTGTCCGAGCCGGATGAACTGTGGTGGGCACACATAAGACATCTTCGTTGAGTTTCTATGACCCTCCACGCCTTTACCTGAAACACATCCATTTTTATATAAAACATTGCTTTAACCTTACTTGCTTATTACACTTATGGGCCTGTAAAGCGTTTTAGTCACGATAGCGGAGTTGTTGGGTGGTCGGCATTTCGAGTCGAGAGACCCGAGTTCGATCGCCTGGTGGCAGGCTCGTACCAATGCGTTTTTTAAAAACTTATGCACGAATTATATCGTTGGCTTAGACATAAAGATGGCGATAGGCTCACTACCTGTCACGTTGACCCAAAAATATCTTCGGTGAAAGGTTAAAGGGACTTAATTGACTAGACTAGACCTCTGTCTACCCCTGTATTGGGAATTGCGTGAAGATATTTGTTAATTTTATTTTATTTTATAGTCTTGTAAAAGTTTACTATAAAGCCCTCCTATACGCTCCTAAAGCCTAGCTCCTAGAATTCTGCAGGAGAGTAAATAAACCATAGTCCAGTCTGGCTTGGTATTTTCCGCGATGTTTACCCCGCCTGTCGGTAGCCATTTCCAATTTAAAGGTTTTTCTCTTAGTCACGACCAAAGTGGGTCGCTAAAAGAGGGATTTGCAAGTGATTTTAAACTTGATAAAACGAAATAGCAACACTAAAAAGAAACGAGTACAAATCTTAGATTATACGACTTGTAACGTCAAGTGTTCGAGATTATGCTCCACTGTCAACTTGCCAATGATAATAAATTTAATTCGAAATGAGATTGAAGAAAAGAGATTTCAAATTGCTTGATAAGTTCATAGAGCACTTTCAAAGACTTCGCGTTATAAGGCCTACAATTAAAAGGAAACATTTGGTACCGGAACTTCTACGACTAGTTTTCGTGGATGACAAAAATTAAAAATATATGTAAAAAAGAAAAGTAACAGCGATCGCCTAGCAGTTCGTAATTTATTTCAATAAGAGAGAAACGAAGAGGGAACGTACCCAAAAAAAAAACTGTGCTAATTTTTCTCTTTATTTAATAACAAAAAGTGCTGATTTTAAAAATAAAATGAAGCGTCTCAATTAAAATTTGCGCTAAATGCAGCTATTAGCCATAAACAAAAGAGTGTGGGTGGCGGCGACCGAGAAAAAGTTAAAACTAGTTTTCGTTCAAGGCCATCTAAACTAGATTTAGTTTGACATTTATTATTTTTACTCAGAATTTTGCAAATAACTAATGAATATGACTAATTAAATTAAAAATATATTACAACCCTATAATATATGTTTGTATTTTTTTTCTTCATGTTTATCTAATTTTTTTTTATTTGATCTTTGTATTGCATGTTTATTATGTTTTAAATCGATTGTTGATCCGAAATAAATGAATTATTATAATAATAATTAGTAATTTTCTTTAATTAGTAACTCAAGCTAAGTAATAAAAAGTGGAATTATGATTGGAAATATAACGGGCTACCTCAAGATGTCGATATAATCATCTTGAAAAACACTAAACCAACATTTAACAGATCGATGATGGGCAGCGCCATTTAAGGTGCGAGGTGTCTGATACTACAATCTGCTTAGACTGTAGGGACACACATACGTTGCTTTGATCCCAGAGTAAGCAAGATTAAGAACTTGTGTTTTGGAATCAGAAACAACAAAGGTTCATCAAGATTGGTATCGATTTCTGTAGATTGCAGGTGACTATGAGTTGTAGCTAATAGAATAATCGAATACGCTTTTAAAGCCATGAGTTCTGCACAAGTAACGAAAAATATCCAAAAAACCTTACACGGAATTACTTATTAAAAAGAATTATCATCAAAATGCAAAGGACGAAATTTTATAAATACATGTTCCGACCAGCCAAATTTCCTGTCTTCATGAATACTTCATGAGTTTAAATGCAGAATAACATACGAGTTTGTATATTCATTGAATGAGTATAAACCGTATAGTCGTACAAAAGCGTCTGCACGATAAGCTATGCAGTTGCAATGAATAATGTAGTATCTGTCTGCACATATCGCTAATGTGTTACGTGTGTCTTCGGCGTCTCATTTTAACAAGGATCATGTCCCCGTGGCCCATTTGGATTATGGTGATAAAATCAAAATAATATAAGATCGAAATATTCTATTTAGAACTTTCTATTTCTTAGAGTCACGATAGCCGAATGGTTGGATGGTCGGAATTTGGTGGCAGTCTCGTACCTATGGGTTTTCAAAAACTAATGTATGAATATTGTATATCGTTGGCTTAGACATAAAGATGGCGACGGGCTTACCACCTGTCACGTTGTCCCAAAACTATCTTCGGTGGATGGTGGGTCATAGGGACTTAATTGTCTAGACTAGGGCTCTGTCTACCCCTGTATTGGGAATATTCTATTTATTGCAATGTCAATTTAATTTATCAATTGTTGCAATTTTTAATCTATCTCTTATTTATAATGAGGTCCCTCTGAAGAAAATGAAGGTTCCTCAAACGTAAGAAATTCCGATTTCCTCTTTTTTAGTCATGTTTTATTAGTCGAAAATATCTTTAATTGATCAGCTTTCACGTGTATGATCCCTTTCTTCCCGTGGGTGTCATACGAGGCGACTCGAGAAAAAGCCTTTAATTATCAGACCAAAATTCAGAAGACCAATGACGAGTGAACCGACTACGGTGCCGCGGATCAGGTGATGCGATCGCCAATCCGCTTGCGAAGCGTTATGCTTATTACAAACCCTTCCTTAGTGGCAGAGGTCTATCTTATCTTTTTTATGTCTTGCAGAAGTCACGATAGCAGAGTCATAGGTTGATCAGGATCCGAGTCAAGCGACCCGAGTTCGATCACC
The DNA here is from genome assembly GCA_029286605.1 of Sericinus montela. NCBI lineage: Eukaryota > Metazoa > Arthropoda > Insecta > Lepidoptera > Papilionidae > Sericinus > Sericinus montela. The sequence continues at coordinate 957,781 of JAGSMR010000004.1, forward strand.
AGATGACAGGCTTTTACCCATTAGTATTTAACTTTTTACGTATTGTATCGTTGGTCGTAAGACAGTGACGGACTCACCATTTGACGTTGTCCCAAAAAATCTTCGGTAGAGAGTGGATGGAAAGGACTTAATTGTCTAGACATCTGTCTACCCCTGTGTTGGGAATGGTGTGAACATCCAGTGGATTACAGACCGTTAAATAAGTAAAGAAGATGGTAAGTAAAGAAAATACTTACATTGCGACCAAAACACGATGAACATCACTGCGGCGATCGCCAGAACTTTGCCTCTCCTTTCGAGAGCCTCCATTTTGAAACTTGTAGTTACCGAAAATAACACTGTCTGATACCACTGGTCTGCCCACTTCACTACACTTCACTTGCTCATACGGCGATATAATTTCATATTTCCATACCAGAATTTGAACTGTTAACTGCTAATCGAATTAGAACATTATTGCAATTCCTGGAGATTTTAATGTGATCTGAAACAAAAAAAAAAGATGATGTAATTATATTTTCTTCTGAATATTTACAGATAAACAGAAGACTTTGATTAATTTCACTTTGGCAAATAATCTAAAAAGCGTGTGTTACCGCTAAAAATGTAATTATCTTGATTTAAGTTATTATGTTCGTGGCAATATTGTCTGCAATTTCTTTCTTTCTCCTTGAGAATAATCAGCATTATATGAGGTCTTTATATCGTCGTTTTTCGTTAACATTTCGCCTACTAATACATATACTACTTCCTCAATTCTACATTTATCACAATAATCACACAAACTCTAACAGAGAACTTTTGGTAGATAAATGGTCATAAATGAGAAATATTTCGCCCCATAAAGAAGCAAATAAACAAAAAAATCATAACAAAATCTCTATAATAGTAAATTAGACTTCCTATTCCATTACTATTCCATATACCATTCCAGTACCTTGGTTAACTTAAGTTTGCTTGGTAAGAAATATATGACGCTATAACAAATAAAATTAAAAAATAATTTTGCATATAAACGATTTTATTCATACATTACACCTGTCTAGATTAACTTAGTAAGTAAATTATCATCTAAATACAAAATATTAGACAATTCATTAGAACAATTTGCGGAATGGTTAAATTTATGTATATACAAGATTAGCACAGTTAAACTAACATAGTAATGAGATAACGAGCAGTTCGTAGGAGTTGTAGAATTTGCCATTGGTTTGGACAATAATCCATTCCAAACGCGTTTAAGTTTAATATAGAAAGTGCGGCCATGGGGAGAAATCCTGATTTGGAGCACAAAAGTTATAATCTAAATGTAGCATTGTGTTCATGTTGATGTTATTTTGCAAATACAATGGGACATTTTAGAAATCGTGTTCACAAGCAAAAATTTATTTGTATTTTATTTAAATCTTATCATTGAATTTGAGGGAAATTTTACTTTTCAATTTTTTTTAAATATTTTATTAATATTTATTAAGTTTAATTTTCGTATCACTATTTTAAATTTTTACCAAATTAAAACTTATAATTTATTAGGTGTTACTCTTGTTATTCTCTGCTAAGGAGTTGTCTGAGGTAGTACCACATTCTTACCTATTTCTGCTGTACAATAACAGTTAACAGCTATTGTGTTCTAATTTTAAGGATACAGAAAGCCAATGTAATCACGGGTTATGAAATAATATGTCTTCTATAGTGACAGAGCATCTGTAACTTTCTTTAAAAAAAATATTGGCTATTCTTGGTTATAATATTCTCGGGGCCCAGCTAGATTATCATCTTATTAAATATTTCTTTCAAATTATCATTTTACTTAATCAGTACCTTTGAAATGATACTTTTAGTACGTTAACAATTTACGTTTTAAATTAAATTAAATAATACTATATTGTCGATAGAAGAAAACAATAAATTGTCAGAGAAATTGTGTTAGAGTTTTAGCATCCTTCCTCTATATAGATACTAATACTCCTCCTCTATATAGATAATAAATACTAAGTACAATAAATAAAAAATAAGGTAAATTTATACGAAAACTGTTCGTATTCGTTGAATAAGCGTTATTAGAAATTCACAAAACTAATGAATAAATTAAATAAATAACACTATGTAGTTAGTTATTTCAGATACGAAGTTTAGATTTCGTAACACTGACGATAAGTGGTATATTCGTATTTAGGGAGTTACCCACCTTTATTATTATAGTTATCATAAAAGGCGCCTAAGGTGACTATCGTAAAAGCCTAGAAAATGCAATTGGTTAGTCAAAATGCAATAGCCGAAAAATTTCCCGCATTTTCTTATCTTTCTTCTTTTTAAATTATAGTTGTTGTATTGTGCACTGCGTCATTGAACTAAATCTCAGGGCTCAATAGTGAACCTTGAGCGACACGCTGCAATTTGCAATTTTCTATACACTTTATTATTAATACCTGGTATTAGAAACAATGTCTTTATGGTCGTAATTCAAGGCATTTTGGTCGCACGTGTAGTAAATTACAAAGTGAGTATAACCATTGCATTCTTGTATTTTATTTATTAGAATGTAAATAAAAGCTGTATGTTTAGGTTTAAGTTAAATAAATGTAACTATTACATTCCAGTTTTACTCTTAATGAATAATTATAAAAGACAAAACAGAGACCGAGGACCAGACAATTAAGTCCTTTCCTTTCACAGAAAAATTTTTTGGGAAAAAGTGACGGATGGAGATCCTGTCGTTAACTTTTGATGTCCTTGCCACTGTACCAAGATGGTACGTAAGTTTTTAATAAAATCATCCGTGCGAAACTACCTTCTGGGCATCGAACACGGATTGGAACTCTCTTGACTCGAATACAAATCACTCAACCAATCGGCCACCGTGACTTCTTAACAATTAGTAATAAAATTATATATAGTTTCAGTTTAGTCAGCTTTAAAAAAATACCGTCTTTGTCTTTTTAAAATATTAGGATGATATAAAAATATTTTCACGCCTTTCCCAATACAGCGGTGGACAGAGGCCTAGTCTAGACAATAAGTCCCTTCGACCCACCTTCCACCAAAGACATTTTTCGGGACAACGTGGTAGCTGGTGAGCCTGTGACGAGGTGACGAGTTGTACATAAGCTTTTGAAAAAACCCATCGGTACGAGTCGGCTATCTGAGTATCGAACTCGGGTCTCTTGACTCGAATTCCGATCACCCAACCATTCGGCTATCGTGACTATCCGTGAAAATATTAAGATGAACAGCTTAATTGTTCGCGGTGAGTATTGAAACAAGATATGGGACGCGGCCTAGCGAGTCGTAAAGTTTCACGCGACCATATTTCACATTCTGTGTGGCCAGTTCTTTCATTAAATCGAAATAGCTATTACACGGTTCCGTCCGCAATCGACATAAATCAGTAATAGACGCAGTAAAAACAAATGTTTTAGCAGTATTCTGCATTCAGTTTTATTTTCTATAGCAATATCTTCTGTAGGCGTATCAGGCAGACTCTCCATCAACCAAATTTTATGGTAGAGAATACTATTTACACCGCTCATTGTCCCATATATAATTACGTACAAGTATGCAATTTACTGTATCTATCGTACAACGATATCTCATTGAACACGGAAACGCGAGCGCATTTCGAACATAAACCATTCTGGCATTCATTCAATCGGACAGACGATTCTTTAAGATAAACGTATAGACAACAATATCGTATTAGAAAGTCAAGACTTATATACTGATAGTACGTCTTGTCGGTTCGAATTTCGCTAGTGGTAAACATTTGTATGATGAATATGTTTGTGGCTAATTCCTTTAGCTACTTATTTGGGCATCAGATCAATGTATGTCTTTTTTATAGAAATTGGATGCAAACGAGCAGGTGGCTCACGGCACATGTGATTACAGCCGACCATGAACACCCGCAATACCAGAGGCATAGCAGATGCGTTGCCGGCCAAAGACTGCCCCCAAGAATTGGGGGAGGGGAATTGGGGGTGTGGGCCTCCGGTTACCTGCACTCACCAGACGAAACGCAGAAGTTTGTTAGACATCTACTTCACGCCGGTATTCTCTGAGGTCGTGGTACTTCCCCTGTCGTGCCGGCCTATTCATGCAACAACAAAAGCTGATGCGTGGCTCTGCCACAGTATCACTATAATTGTTATAAGAAATTCACATATACAGTCAGTCAGTCGAGTTTTACGATTCGTTTCAGACACTTATGAGTACGAAGTCAGTACAGTAATGTCATTATGTGCTGCTTGAGATGAAAGTTTTGTTTGCGCTTTAACCGCTGCAGTTATGTTTTAGGAAATTTTATGTGGCCGGTGACCCGATAGCCTTGTTTTGACTCTGCCTTCAGAACTAAGGGTTGCGGAATCAAATCCCACTACACATATTTATAGAAAATAGAAAATATCTTCACGCAATTCCCAATACAGAGGTAGACAGAGGTCTAGTCAAGACAATTAAGTCCCTTTGACCCACCTTCCACCGAAGATATTTTCGGGACAACGTGAAAGATGGTGTGCCCGTCGCCGTCTTTATGTCCAAGCCAACGATATAACTCGTACATAAGTTTTTGAAAAACCTATTGGTGCGAGCCTGCCGATTGGGAATCGAACTCGGGTCTCTTACTCGAAATTCCGACCACCCAACCACTCGGCTATCGTGACTTCTACACATATTTATCATTAGTATAAATAAACACATATCTATTAAAATATGTGTCTATGTAAGTAAGTAGTACTGTTAGCTTGGACACTAAGACGGCGAAGGGCCCACAACCTGTCACGCTCTTTCAAATAGGCTCTTAATCTCTTAGAGTTAATTGTGTAGACTTTAGTTTAATTCAGTATTCGGAAAATTTGTAAATGGTAGCTGCATACAGTTCTTTATGACTTATAGACAGAATGTATATAAAGGTTTGATTTATAAAGCCCATTTTCATTTGTGTTAGTAGGCGTTAGGAGAGAGTTATAGGTCGCTTTTAATCTGTCCTAATGTTGTTTTATGATGTCAACTAACAACACTGAAAGGCTTATTTGTTTTTTGATTTATGTTTATCTATCTGTACTATGTATATTTATAGAGAATAGTTTATGGAACATTTTCTTCTAAATACATGTAATCCTTCACTGCATATGATTTGTTAGTGTTAGGTTTTATGTATTAGTAATTCTAAACACCTACCAACCACAGTTCAATAATTGTATTTTATATTTCCCTCGCACAAAGCACAGAAAAAATATAATCCGGTTATATGATCTCTCATCGTATAACATAACGGATTTACCACCCAAGGTAAATATTTAATGATTAATTTTACACGTTTCTCGTTGCATCTACATTGACCGCGACAGCTAATGAGCGTAGCCTGCAACATGACGCTGCCAGGATTATAGGGTGACCATACGTTACAAGAAGCTTCCGAACTCTCCTATCAAAATATTTCCGGATGTAATTTATAAAATGGAGATTTAATTTAATTTAATATCTTCACGCAAATTCCCAATACAGGGGTAGACAGAGGTCTAGTCTAGGTGGTGAGCCCGTCACCGCCTTTATGTCCAAGCCAACGATGTAATTCGTACATAAGTTTTTGAAAACCCCTTTGGCACGAGCCGGACACCTGGGGATCGAACACGGGTTTCATGACTCGAAATTCCGACCGCCCAACCACTCAGCTATCGTGACTTAGGAAAATGAAAAAGGAGATAAATTGTAGATATGATCTAAATATGTAAGTGTGAAAGTATATGTAAGTATATGTGTAAGTGTAAGTTTGTAATGTGGCTTTATTCTTTATTTTATTCTTATGAAAATACATATATTGTGTAGGCAAGTTTTGGTACAAGAATATGTATATGTATATGTATTTGAATATTAATATATTATGAACTATCCACTAACTTTTGATCTTGCAGCAAATCGGACAAAGAAAGCGACATACTGAAAAATTGCAAATATTTAATAATTTCAGTTATGTAAATGCTATTGTTTATATGCAATGGGATTTGACGACCTCCGTGGAGAGGCGTAAACACCGGTTTTCAAGGTCGCCATCTCGAGGTCTCGGGTTCGATTCCTGGTCGGGCCAATGTAGAAAAACCACTTTTTCTACATTTTCTCGGTTCTGGGTGTTTGTGGTGCCTTCGTTGTTTCCGATTCCTAAACCACAAGTGCTTTAGCACCTTACATTGGGATCGGAGCAATGTATGTGATGTTGTCCCTATCTATATATGTATTTATTTGTATAAAATTTAACGGTTTATTCTAATCACAAAGTAATTAAATATAATTTGTTTATTTGAATGAAGTTAAAGTGATTAAAGTACCTAGTTCGTGTATCGCCTAACTAGTGTCCGTACTATTTTCAATTATCTGGCAGCCCCAGTGTTAAGTCACGCTTATATCGCGCGTGATATGTTATAGGGTGGCGTAGACAAAACATGCTCTGTTCTTTGTTTTCTCATACTGATCGAACTGCAAGGACCATCTTTTCACGTATCAAAGAATATTAAAGAGAAAAATAGACTAGAGTATTACGCCCGCATTTCCTTTTTTCTAATTGAACTCACTATTTTCAGGTTTTATGTTGTAGCAGGCGGTTCTGTCACTTTTTAAAGCAAGCACTACCGTTTTTAGCCTTTAGCTTAGTATATGATTATGAAAATAAAAAAAAGTAAATAGAAAAATATATAAATTATATTTTTCTATTTACTTTTTTTATTTTAATAATTTATATTTTGCGAAAGGCTAAAGCAGTGAAAATTATTTTATTTCAAATAAAATCTTAATGTGGGACTAAGATATCATTTAAGATAAAGTCCGATTTATATATGAATATACATTTTCTCGGTTGTGGATGTTTGTGGTACCTTCGTTGCGTCTTATTCCATAATAAGCTCAAGCAAAGCTTAAGCTCCAAACAATGTATAACATACATTGTATGGAGCTTAAGTTGTTTATATTTATGTATTAAATGATTATTTAATATAATAATTATAAGTGATGAGACAGTAAAGCGAATGCTTGCCTTAGCGCATACAACTCTGTGTCTAGCGCAGTTAATTACTGTCGATAGTATATTATGATAGTTGTAGACGAGGATCAACATGACGGGCGTCTAGCAATGATAAGTGCATTAACGTATGTCTAAACTATAAATATCATAGCTTTAAGTCTTGTAAGCAAGAATACTACAAATAAAGCACATTCATGGCGTTAGTCTCGCAGGTATGATCAATTTACGATACAAGAACGTCGTAACTAAATTTACAAGCATTTGATTTTGACTCTTAGTCATAAAAACGATAGGATATATTTTGACAAATTGTGGGATATCTTTTGAATTGCAACTGAAACTCAAGATGCACTATAATACATTGGGTTCAAAGAACACTTGAGATTAAGCACTCAAAGAAGTAGTTTTGAGAGGTGGCTCGTTACGATCACATGATATTGTTTAAGGCCAATGAATACGAATACCTTTGTAATATGAAAATTAATAAGGTTTTATTCTTTGCAGTGCCTTCTTTGCCTGTGCCTCGCGGTTTGTCGCACACACCTGTTTTTAAATTCCAGTTTTAATTGTTAAGTTTCGGGTTCGATTCCCGAACGGAACAATGTAGAAAACATGTTTTGCTGGCTGTTTGTTGTATCTTCGTTGTTACTGATTCCATAAAACAAGTACTTAAGCTTACTTGGGGATCAGAGCAATGTTGTCTCTATCTATGTCTAATTTTTGATAATTTTATTAGACAACAGATTGTTATAGTTCACGATATCCGAATGGTTGGGTAAACGGAATTCGAGTCAATAGATCCAAGTGCGATACCCAAGGCTCGTAACAATGTGTCAGATTTTTCCAAAAACTTATGTACGATTTATATCTTTATCTTGGACACAAGTACGGCGACGGGCTCAAGTTTCACGTTGTCTCAAAAAATGTCTTCGGTGGAAGTTGGATCAAAAAGATTCAATTGTCTCGACATCTGTCTACCTCTGTGTTGGGAATTTGCGTGCATTTGAACTCCTAAGCCAATAGATCTAAATTAACTACCAATAGATGTTCAAATAATAATAATAATAATAAATATCTTCACGCAATTCTTGAGGATCGAACTCGGATCTCTTGACTCGAAATTCCGACCACCTAACCACTCGGCTATCGTGACTTGATATCGGTGTTCAAATAATCTTCGATAATGTCAAACGGAGTTCAAACAAGGCAGGGCAATAGTGTAACTAGACAATCCATAGACAGATGACAAGGCAGGGCAATAGTGTAACTAGACAATCCATAGACAGATGACATATGACTTAACGCTGAGAAGATAATGTAGTTCCCATAACGGCAATTCCCAATACAGAGGTAGACAGAGGTCTAGTCTAGACAATTAAGTCCCTTTAACCCACCTCCCACCGAAGATATTTTCGGGTCAACGTGACAGGTGGAGAGCCCGTCGCTGTCCTTGTGTTCAAGCAAATGATGTAATTCATATATAAGTTTTTGAAAAACCAATTGGTCCTGGAGCCTGTCAACTGGGGCTCGAACTCGGGTCTTTTGACTCGAAATTCCAACCACCCAACCACTCGGCTATCGTAACTTATTAATAATCATATATGAATATTTTATGCATCGAATACCAACAAGTACTGTACAAAGTTTCATGACAATCGTATGAACGATACGTGAATGTATAGGACAAAAATATACATTTTTATGTTTTCATCTGATTATGACCGCGGGATGTTTGTAAAACCGCGTAATGAGCGTTGACTTCCGATATTAGTTACTTTCCAAGGATCTCGATCAATACGCGGTTTAATTTTAGAGACCGTTGTAAAATAATTTTTTCCGCATTTACCCGTACAGAGTAGATTGTCAGCAGAAGCTTCCTTTTACAGTTAATATTCGACTTCGATTCATTGATATATTCTATTTTAATACAATATTTAATTTTATTAAAAATAAGAAACATGTGCTTGTCACTATTTCGATTTTAATGAATAAAAGCAAAGACTAGAAACAAATAAGTTAAAATAAACAAGTTCGCGACATTATTTTCAATATTTGGGACAGCTATTAGTATGTTACTATGGTTTTTTTTTCAATGTCATATTGCCATGTGACAGCTTTGACTGCTACATGGATCGGCGTGATCCGGACAGAACCACGGCCTGGCGTGATGAAGTGGCTTGAAGTGGCGGTCTGGAGAGCGAGGTATTCGGAGTTCTTCAAAAAAGTAATCTATGTTAATTTATGAAAACGTTACAGTACTTTACGCATTACTTGAAGGAAAAAATGAAGGGCTTCTGTACAATTCCCACATTTTATATCTACTACGACACGAAATATCCAATTCCTTCAAATATCCACACTAGAAACATAAAGTCTTTTTGAATTAATCGCTTAGCTTTTAAGTTTATAACCGGAAGGCACCATGTTAATGCATCAATCTGTCAATTGGGACAAGTAAGTTTGTGTGTACGAGTAGTTGTATATAATGAGCTTGTGTGTAGAATATAGATAAATAAAACATTGGGATACGCTCTCAGAAACTTTTACTTAAATTAAAGTAACTCGAATACCTTACACAAGCAATTAAACTTTCGGCATATCAAGGATTGCGTCAGTGATTGATTAATGAATGAACATTACTGAGCGCCAGTCAACGTATGTATTCTAGTGTAATTATTGTACGTCAGGTGTATGGAATCTTGATCTTGTTCGAAGATAAATCGTATTTCAATGTTAATGTACTGGGTTGGTCTGCATATATTTCAACAATGAGGTAAGGTCATTCAGAGCACTAAACATATATCTGCTAAGTTAACGATAAATTCTGAGTGAGCAGTAACTCCAATACGAGGAGGTCACAAATCGAATCTTGAAAGATTTTTTTCATATCGTGATTCATTTCACAATATTGAAAATGTTAGAGGTTTAAATAATTTTAGTTTTTTTAACATATATTTCTCCAGAAATTAATTGAAACTACTTGACAGGTGGCGAGTTTAAGTTATATATAGATTTCGCTTCTACGTTATTCTTCATTCATAAAGTATGCATCATAGACGTTTTTGTTAAGATGAAAATTTGCTTAAAGCTGTGTTTGTTATTTGGCATTCTTGGATGAAATTAAGGATGAAACGTGGAGTTTAGCCGCAACATATTTTGCGACTTACTTATTTAATTACTTATAGTTAGTTATATAAATATAGTTAGCTATTACTTATTGTTAGCTATATAGTTATATAAATATGATTTCGTGATTGTCTGTGTATGAATGTATATTGGCCTTAAAGTCCTCTGCAGGACATAGGCCTCTCCCAAAGAGTGCTTTGGCCATAATTTCCACGCTGGCAAGCGGATAGACAATTGAAAGAAATAAAAAAAGAAAGAAAGAAAGAAACTGCCCATCTTGGGCCTGCTGAATTTTGTCCCAATATATTTTGAGATGGTTATCCCGCCAACGTTCGGTTGTCCAAAGCATTTTTAAAATGCCTTGAAAATGGCATTAGCTACCGATATGACTAAATCGCAGCTACTTGCGTTATGTGAGTAACGGAGGCTTTTTTATAGCAGTGTCTTTATAAAAATTGTGAAAAGTGTAACGAATTTATTTCATTAAATGGAAACCAAATCCAAAATGGCACTGATAAACGAGTGGAATAAACCAGTTTTCATGTTGACGCCAGCAAAAACATGTACATTGTCTCGGGTTCGGGTGTTTGTGGTACCTTCGTTATTTCCGATTACACAACACAAGTGCTTTATCTACTTACTTTGGGATCAGAGCAATGTGTGTGACGTTATCCCTATGCATTTGTTATTATTATTGCTTTTAAACTATTAAATTTACCCCGATCCTTTTCCATTTCATACAAAATCTGCCCACATCAACGGAGTCATATTCGCGAAACTTTAATTGAATAAAATTTCTCGCGATACTCGTTAACGGCCATTTTTTTAACTGATCTGTCCTTGAGTCCATTTGGCACTTTTGATGAGAGTAAATTGGCTGATTAATTGTGGAATTTATATTGAGAGTTGATCAACATAGTATATTGAAAGGCGTTGTGCTTTAACAACTTGTTTAATGTTCAAGTCATTTGTAGCTTCACAATGTTGAACATACGTAAGTATACGTAACTGAAAGCTTATAAGGGAGTATACCTTTATACTATACTGCACGAGGTACACTAACTATAGGAGAACAAATCATATTATTTATTCATCGAAATAAGAACATATATTTGTTGATCGATAGTAATGTTTTTAATCTACCACCGATTTATACTATCTCTCTATCTCGTCTCTCATCTTCCTTAAAGACACTCCTTAGACCTTTTTTATCAATATTTTTTTATAATAATACGGCATTAATATTTTTGCTAGATATAGCTTGAGGAGTAACTGTTATTAACGTATACATTTATATCATATTAATTTATACGTATACGTATATTAATGTGTACGTATGTTATTCAAGAAAACTATAGCGAGGGTAACTATAGTTTTCTTGAATAAATTTCTTCAAACGTTCACACATTCACTTACAAAAACACACACGATACAATAAGTCGGAATTTCGAGTCAAGATACCCGAGTTCGATCCTCAGGTGGGAGGCTCGTACCAATGGGTTTTAAAAAAAAAAGTATGTACGAAATATATCGTGGGGTTGGACATAAAGACGGCGACGGGCTCATAACGTTGTCCCGAAAATATCTTCGGTGAAAGGTTGGTCAAATGCCTTTATTGTCTAGACTAGACCTCTGTCTACCCCTAAATTGGGTATTGCGCGAAGATATTTATTTTATTTATTTAAACATTTTAATAGGAGGGTTTTGTTTTAAGCAGCCTGTATACGAGTATACACGTTAGTATGTTAAGCCGTTTGGTTTCGGAGTGATTTATTTATTAACATAGATTGAGTACATAAGGTCTTACATATTTAAAGTGCTCCAATCTGGCGCAGAGTAGCATCCAATATTACTTTACATATATTTTTAATTATACTTAACATAACTTTTATGTAATAATATAAGAATTACGTGACTTTCTTCCCGCAGGTGTCATACAAGGATAGAAACGAACCTTAGTTTGAATAAGAAGAATAAGAATAAGAATAATTTATTTGCATAAAAACTAATTATCTATCCAATGTTGGGACATCCTTTTAAGCAAATAATTACTTGTGCCAGAATGCCCCGCTCTTCCATAAATGTTATTACATGTGTTTTTTTACATATAAACATAAACATAAAGCATTAATTTGAGATAACACTCTCTTAACTACTATTATAAATACAAAGGTAACTATTTAACTGCTAAATATCTACTAAGCATAAATCTACATAACTTATACTACGAAAATTACTATGATTATGTCTATACTACTTTACTGACAGATTTGCTAAATCTAATTATTTTAAAACATTGTGTGTGTGTGTGTGTGTGTGTGTGTGTGTGTGTGTGTGTGTGTGTGTGTGTGTGTGTGTGTGTGTATGTGTGTGTGCGTGTGTGCGTGTGTGTGTGTATGTGTGTGTGTCATTTGAATGTGTATTAGAGCATGTGCATATCATGTTACATATTCATATCTAATAAAGATTCAATCTCATCATAATTGTGGGACAAAAGCCATTCAGAAACTACCTTTTTCAGCTTTTTTGACAGTACAGGATAAATGTTTAAAAATCTATTCAATTTATAATATAGATAACCGGATTGACTCTTAAACTGGCGACCGGCAAAATTTGTTTTAACGGGATCTTTTTCTATAATAGAGAATTATTACGTTTTATGCTAGTATTGGAGTTAAAGAATACTGTTTTATGTTTTTCTATTATAAGTTGTAGTATATATAATTTTCTAACACTCAATATCCCAGCTATGGAATAAAGTTCTTCTGTAGGAAATCTGTAGTGTTTATTCAATAAAACTTTCAATAATAATCGCTGACCACATTCCAATTCTAAAAATTTTGATTTAGAAGCTCCACCCCATACCGGAATACAGTATGTCAGAATTGACTGAGCAAGAGCAGTATATACTTGTTTTAAAATTTTAGTGGTTGTCACGTCTCTTAGATTTTTAAAAATCCAGACCAGTTTCCTTATTGTGCTAGTCGTGGCTTCAATATGCGGGTGCCAAGAAAGCCTTTGGTCTACTATTATCCCCAAATACCTAGCGGTAGTTACTTTCTCAATTTCAGGACACAAGCATTTATCACTAAATCCACAACTATGTATTTTGAGTTTCAATGATGTAGAAGGTTGCGTACGTTTATTTATGGAAAAGCATATGTAGTTGGATTTTTTAGTATTTAGTGTTAGTGTATTGAGTTGTAGCCAATTAGCAACTTTAGCCAAACCCGTTTCTGCCGTTTTATGTATTTCTTCCCATGATTTACCAGAAAACACAATTGCGGTATCATCAGCATATGAGTATATATGCCCGTTACCTAGTTTATAATTACATAAATCATTAATGTAGATAAGAAATAAGGTTGGCCCCAAAACACTACCTTGCGGGACACCTATTTGGATTCTTTGTGTTCGGTCAGTTAGGTAATTTTTAAATAAACACAATTGTGTACCTCTAATGCCGATTCTTTCCAACTTCTGTAATAAAGTTGGTATGGAAACGGTATCAAAAGCCTTTTTAAGGTCCAAAAATACAGCCAAACATTTATTTTTACCATCAAGTTGTTCAACTATATTTGATGTTAGATCCAAAATGACGTCCTGAGTACACTTTTTTTGCCTAAAACCATACTGAGAATCGGATAAAATATTGTACTTATTAAGATAATTTAATAGTCTGATATTTATTAATTTTTCCTCTTTTTTGAAATAGCCGGTAGGATAGAGATTGGTCTATGATTACTAACTTCACCTTTATCCCCGCTTTTATAAATAGGAATAATAACAGATTTTTTTAAATAATTAGGAAATTCTCCTGTAGAAAAACAAATATTAGCAAAGTGACAGATGATGGGGACTACAACATTTTTTGATAATTTTAAGAAATTAGTAGATATATTATCCCATCCCGCAGCACTGTTTGTTTTTAAATTCATTAATATGGTATTTACTTCATTATAATCTGTGTCCATTAAGGTAAAAGATGAAGGCCGAGCATCGATTGTTCGAACAGAATTAAAATTTTTAACTGTTAACGTATTACGTACTACTTCATCGGCAAGTTCTCGTCAATATTAGAAAAAAGTTATTTATAAATTTACTGATTTAAGAGGGCAAGGTTCTAATTGTAAGAGCTCATGATAATAAGTTTTGTTTTGTTTAATATTTGTTATATTTTTATGTTTTGCCATAGCACTTTGGGATTCTTATTCAATAATTGTGATGTTTCATAATTGCGTTTTAGTTTTTAATAAGTAATGTACAGTAATTACGATATCTTTTATAAGTAATTTTTTGTATTTCATCAAAAGGATTCATTTTAAGTCGTTTCTGCATTTGATTTCTATTCCTTATACAACGCAAAATACCAGGTGTTATCCATGGTTTTATCGTTCGTTTACTTTTAGGAACAGATACTGTTTTAGTATTCTCTTCTAAAGATTCCATAATTTTATTCATTAATATCTCAATCAGCTGATTAGGATCATTACATAGTAATAAAGTAGATAAGTTTTTATTTGCCAGACTATTGAAAGCTTGATCATAATCAATTAATGTTTTTGTTTTAAGACAAGTCTTTACATCTTTTAATTTAGCCAAGCACACTAACACCATGTTATGATCAGTTACAGTAGTATTCATAACAGCTACGTTAGCATTATTCTTTTCCTACAAAGCTTTAAAATAACATGATCCAGACAACTATTTTGTCTAGTAGCAATCATATGGCCTGGTAACATACCATATGTAGATAACATACCTAAGTACTTAGTCCTGTTTCTTCGTTCCATGTCAAGTTCATTAGCTTTCGGAATAAGGTTAATATTTAAATCTCCTGTAAGAATAATATTTTTATAATTTTTTATTGTATCCAAATGCGTTTGAAGTGATTCATTAAATTTTTGAGAATTCGCATTGGAAGGCGATCGATAGATTCCAAGAATAATATAATTAAAAATTTCTACTTGTAAGGACGATGCATGTTCTAATTTTATTTCTTTAACTTTGAGTTTAAGATGGTTCTTAATAAACACCGTTACTCCATCGTTTTGATTAAGGTGAAATGTAGTTGCAAAAGACGTGTAGTTATTTATTTGAGGTATACTTTTATTATTATTAAGTCTACATTCAGTTAATATTAAGGTGTCAACTTCAAATTTAAGGTGCGATAAAGTTACTTGTATGTCATCTATATTTTTACATATGCTTCTGACGTTTTGTGTAATAATTGTAAGGTCGTTCTTTTTTATTTGTATATACTTATTTAGGTCTTCGATGTCATAGTTAACTGATCTGGCAATTTCGGTATCGTCTATTTCATTTATGGTTAATAAAGAACTATTCATTGCAGATCCTCAAAAACGAAGTTGTAGGTGATTGACTAGAAATGACGCTGTTGAGATATGAAATCTGTATACGGCTAGTATGTAAAAAACTGTGAATATAACTTAACAATTGAAAAAAACAAGAATAAGTATGATTGAGTGATGCAGAGAATACTATATTGAATGTTGAGTTTAAATGTGCGTAAGTTACTAATAATATAGAGGATAGTTGTTTGGATGAGTTACGTGTGCATTTATGGTTAAGGTATGATAACGTCTTTACGGGTTTTATAGGTGTGAATGAGTGTAGGTGTGTGTATGTGTTATATATAAGATTAATTTTAATAATTATGGTGCGGTACAAAACAAAATTATTTAGATATCTATGTAACAAAAATATTTTTAGATTATCAAAAACTAGTCAATCACTCTGAAGCAATTTTTGGATTTGTAGCTCATGCTTTATCTGTATTATAGTAGAATTTTCGTCTTTTCTAATATATACTTTACCGTAAGAGGTCCAGCAAAACTTATATGATTTTGACTTGACTTCCAGCAAAACTTATATGATTTTGACTTGAATAAAGCATAATAAACATTTTGAACAATAACCTAAATAATGCAAACAGATCTGGAGTGGTTTACGACAATAGCTGAATGGCGTGTCCGAACCTGCGACGTTGTTTCGAACTCCCCACCCTAAACCATTATACTATTGACCCTACTAATACAAGAATGAATAAACACCACATAAGGTTCAAATTCGCCTGTTATGCACCAAATAAATTGTACAAAGCGCATTGACTAATATCAAAATACTGATGTGTGTGAGGTCGCCCTAATAATTAATGATCAATAAATTTATTAAGACGTACACACACACGGCATCACTTAAAAGGAGAGCCGAACGGACAACAAAGTGTGCCGCGACATCCGCCCTTTATTTTCTTAACGAGATGCCTTTCGTCTGGAAAAAGCGCGGTAAGCTCATTATGTCACCAGCTCATTTATGTTTTGGAATTTGAGACGTAATTGAGAGCGCTGTCCGATCAAATTTTTGGATATATTTGTTTATAATTATTAATAGAACTTAAAAGAAAAGTGGGCCGAAAGGACTGAATTGTTTTTTCCGCTGTCTACCTCAGTATCAGGTAATGCGGGAAATTAAAAAAATATATTTTAGTTGCAACAAGAAACGCAAATTTGATCAAATATAAGTAAATAAATAAATATCTTCACGCCATTGCCAACACAAGGGTAGAAGGAGGTCTAAACAATTAAGTCCGTTCGACCCACCTTCCACTAGACATTTTTGGAACAACGTGACCTTTGGTGCGCCCGTTGCTATCTTTATGTCCAAGCCAACGATATAAGTTGTAAATAAGTAAGAAAAACCCATTGGTACGACCATTAGGGATCGAACTCGGGCCTCGACTCGAGTTCCGATCACCCAAACAACTTTGCTATCGTGACTATTTTTAAATATCAATTGATTGAAATAAATTACGCTGATATTTAATTTAACGAAACCAATGTGTGTACAAACGAATGCCTATGTTCAGCAGTGGACTTTAGATAGACTGTTATGATGATGATGACAGTACTACAGATGACGTACTTATACGAAATACTATTAGAACTATGTCAAATTGAATCCAACTTGTCCACCTTGTAATTCAAGTAGTAATATGAACGTGTGCACATAATTTGATGCTGTTTAAAATTATCTTTATTAAGTGTCCATTAATCAGCGACATAAATGAAACCGGTTTGTTGTCACAGCGCATATCTTAAGAGAACAAAAAATAAATCTCGATTATGTGATGTTCATGAAAAAACAATGCGACTAAGTATAAATAAATCGGTAAATTGAGCTATTATATAACTACAACACCCGAGTTCGATAAGGCAGGCTCGTACCAATGGATTTTTTCAAAAAACTTATGTAGGAATTACATCGCTGGCTCTACTTAAAGACGTGATTGGACATAAAGACGGCGACGGGCTGACTACCTGTCCCGAAAATATCTTCCGTGGAAGGTGGGTCGAAGGTACTTAATTGTCTAGACTAGATCTCTGTCTACCCCTGTATTGGGAATTGCGTGAAGATATTTATTTATTTTTATTTATACATATACAACCTGTTGCATCGGGTTCAACTTGGAATAAGTTTAGAAATAATTGAGCAAGATAAAAATTTTCTATGTACATACAACCTATGCCTTTATCAAGATGGATCAAAAACATTTCTTCACGCCATTCCCAATACAGGGTAGACATAAGTCTAAATAACTAAGTCCTCGAAGTCCGGTCATCCACCCAACCATTCGGTTCTTGTGTCAATCACGATGGATCAAAAAAATTTTTTTTAATATTTAAACATTTAAGATGCATAAATTTTTCGGAGATTAGCTTGACAAATATTACATTTTAATCACTCTTTTGAATTCGTTTCAAATGAGTCCACTTAAGAAAAGCCTCGAAAATATTACGGCGCAATGTAAGATGCGCTAATATCATAAATACTGACTAACACTGACCTTGTAAAGAAAGAATAGTCGACAGTTGTTTGAAAACATCCAGATGTGTGGGGAATAATTCATTGCGTCAGCATATTTAGGTCGCGTGCGCTCGTTGTTTCATTATAACATTGTTAATTGTAACAAATAAGTATGTTAATTGTAATTATCGGTTGTAAACATTGCGGAAATACACAGATTTGTCCGTGTATTCGATGAGAATTTCCTTTTATTGTTCCATTCATTACGATTATATTTGAAGACAACTTTAATAGCCACCTTAGATAATCAGAAAGATAGGTTTGGTGATCGAAGAGTCTCGAGCTGGATCTTTTGGAGGTTACGTTGTCCTAAGTATTATTTATATTTTATAAATGCAGTTTTTTTTTTAATAAAAAATGTGTTAGTGATAAAGATATTTCCCGATTACAATACTGTATACAAGAGTACAAAAAATTACCCTTTTGTAGATTGATTACTACAGTTACATTTATATCAATGTCTCAGCTTCCAGGACAGGTAATCCACATACTATGGTGGTCAAAAGACTAATACAAATAATATTAAATAAATGACGACACGATGGTGTAGATAATAGTGACTCTACCTCTGACGTGCGGGTTTTCATCCCACTAGGGAAAAATATTTGAATGCTGAATTGAATGTTTGTACTCGAGTTATGGATGTTAAAATAATATTAAAGAGCGAAAGTTCCAAAGAACCAAGTTTCAGCCTCAGTTACGGTTTGGCGGAAAGTTTCGGTCGCACCGAAACTCTTTATTTTTCCTACGACGTCGACGTCGTACAATTTATTAATAAAAATCAAAAATATCTTCACGCAATTTATGTCCCTTCGACCCACTTTCCACCGAAGATATTTTCGGGAAAACGTGACAGGTGGTGAGCCCGTCGCCGTCTTTATGTCCAAGCCAACGAAATAATTCGTACATAAGTTACTGAAAAACCCATTGGTACGAGCCTGCCACCTGAGAATCGAACTCGGGTCTCTCGACTCGAAATTCCGACCACCCAACCACTCGGCTATCGTGACTTGTACGATTTTTTTGTCCGCGTCTTTCATTTGTTTTGTACAATATGAATAATGTATGTGAATATCTGTCTGTTTAAGTATTTAGTACCTTTGGATTGGACGGTAAGACGGCGATGGGCTCAACACCTGTCATGTTGCTCCAATCAGGCTTCAGTGGAACCATAAAGATAATTGTCTAGACCTCTGTCAACCCCAGTATTGGGTATATGAGTGAAGATAAAACAACATGATTAAAATTTTTTGGAACGAGCAACGTATGCACTACAAGACTAAGTTTCAGATTTCTGATTATCTGTCTAACCAGAAGATTTTCTGTGCTTTTGTGGATCTTGAGAAAGCATTTGATAAGGTTGTAAGGAAGAAAATGTGGGAACTGTTGCCGGGGTATGGTGTGGATGGTCGATTGCTAAGGGCTGTGCAGTCACTTTACTGTGACTGTAAAGCCTGTGTGCGGATAGGGCATGACCTGTCACCCATGTTTAGCGTCCAAACGGGCGTAAAACAGGGTTGTGTCATGTCTTCCTGGCTATTCATACTGTATCTCGACAGCTGTTTACAGAAGCTGAAAGATAGCTGTTTGGGTGTGAAATTGGGTGACATAAAAGTAAATTGTCTGCTTTATGCTGATGATGCAGTGCTTATAGCACCATCAGAGGCAGAACTGCAGACATTAGTCACGATAATATGAAAGAAGAATGTGAAATTAATGGTCTCCGTTTGAATGCTAATAAAACTAAGGTTCTGGTATTTGAAAGGGACGAAGAAAGAACGAAGTGCGAAATTTGGGTAAATCAGGAATGTCTAGAACAGGTGAATGAAATTGTATACTTGGGGAGTGCGTTTAGCCGGGATGGAAGATGTGATTTAGATGTGGACAGGCGTGTCGCTGCCGGGAACAAAGTCAATGGTGCCCTGACTGCGTTAATCAAAAGGCAAGGCGTTGTGAAAAGTGCACGCCTTGCAATACATAACGCAGTGTTGGTACCGACTTTGTTATATGGCAGCGAAACCTGGGTATGCCAGAAGAAGCATAAAAGCAGGTTGAATGCAGTGGAGATGCGATCTCTTCGTAAAATGTGCGACCTTACCATGGCCGACCGAAAGCGAAACGAAGAGATTCGCAATATGGCAGGTTTGAAAGATGACCTTGTCTCAAAAATGGATAAGGGCGTGCTTCGATGGTTTGGGCACGTTGAGCTAATGAGTGAAGACCGAATGGTGAAGAAAATATATAGCGCGAAAGTTAATATTAAAAGGTGTCGAGGTAGACCGAGATTAACTTTCGAAGACCATGTGAGCAAATTGCTCGAAGAGAGGAGGGTCAAGAGTACTCGGATACCTAGACGTGTATGTATGAAGAAGATGATGAATCTAAAAGAAGCGAAAAGAAGTATGTAGGGATCGCGACACTTGGCGACCTGTTCTCTCTGGCTACACCGTCAGGGATTGTGCGTGAAGATAAATAAATAAATAATATATGATTATCTGTTTATTGCTCAGAATCGATTTTAATACTCCGACTTCCCTCCGCGTGTTTTTGCCCATCGCGTGGCTTCCTGCATATTCAACGGGTCAATGGCTTTAGATAACACTGTTCTGTCGTTAGCTTTCAGCGCTTGCGAAATTAAGTGTATTGTGTATGAATTAAGTGAAAATGCAATGACTGCGTCTAATTTTTTTATAAAACAATATTTCAATACTGTGATGGGAATAGTTCTAGACAATGTTCTTTCGATGGAGAAGCTTGGTGGTGTACCTATCAGCTTGTGATATTGATTTTAAATTTTACCTCGGTGTAACACGGAATTGATGTGAAATGATTTGTGGTATATGTTTAAATAAATAAATACACAGGGGATATCCCTGTGTATTTATTTATTTATACACAGGGACATATTTATCACATACATTGCTCGGATCCCGAAGTAAGTAGCAGAAACACTTGTGTTATGGAATCGGAAACAACGAAATACTACAAACATCCAAATCCGAGACTCTGGAGATTCTGGAATCAAACCCGGGACCTCAGAGCTGTTAAAAGGACATTTTGTGTTCTTTAATCTCAATCATTCCAAATATTTTAAAATAAGTATAATAGGAATTCATTAGGGAATTCGAAATGCGAGAGACAGAAGCGGAATCCGAACCGTAATCAGTCCTGATGATTACTTCTAATCATGGAATCATTAGGAATCGTTAGGACGAGCGGGCACTTTCGGCTGGGCGGGTAACGACACTTTAGTGTAAATGCCCACAGATTAAATATTGATTAATTAATTCGTAGTACCGGGGATACCGAGCTTCGCTTTGGGGACGCACGATGTTCATATAAATATAAGACGCGTTCATACATTTCTTAATAAAAATGATTTATTTTAATAAATATAATTAATAATTAATATAATTAAATTCGAAAATAATAAATATATAGAAAATAATAAATATAATTAAATTATAATATAATTAATTTCTTAATAAAAATAGTTTATTTAAAAAAACGCATACCTGAGGATAAGAGTTAAAACAAATACAGACAATATGTAACATGTGACATATGTGACAGCCAGGCGTAAGTATCAACCTACAAAAAACCTATGACAGTGAAAAAGAAATTTCACTCTATATGAATTATCGAAATGGATAATATTTTCTTTATTATTTATTTTACTTATAACTATAATTTTCATCGATCAACCCTGCTCATTATGACTTGGCTTTGAGACTAGTTCAAATACAGTTAGCGTTTAAACATTGTGCTTGCTCCATACACGTTTACGAGTATTATATCAAGTTAGCCGCGTAGTTACGGCGTAAGAATGTGTTACCTACCGTGACATTCCTGTGTCTCATGAGTGTCCTAAGAGGCGACTAAGGGAAAAGGCTTCAAAATTTCCCTGGCTTCCGATAAAGGGAAGAATAACCACATGCAAAAATAACGGAGTAAAATTAAGACCAGTGACGAGTGTCTAAGGTGCAAGGTGACTGGTACAGCGATCGCCAACCAGCTTGCCAAGAGTGGCGATTATAGCAAACACTCCTTTACAGGATAGGATTGTGTCCTATAGTGGACTTGTACAGGCCTCGATGTGTGTATAAAATATTTGCGGGCTATTTATTAATATTCTGTGTACCCCCATACATACAGGTCAAGACAATTATGTTCTTCCGAACCACCTTCCACCGAAGACTTTTTTGGGACAACGTCACAGTTGGTGAGACTGTTACAATCTTTATATCCTCACCGATATAAATCGACCATAAGTTTTGCAAAAACCCATTAATACGAGGGACCACCGGGGATCGAACTCGGGTCCCTCGACTCGACTTCCGATCACCCAATCACTCGGCTATCGTGGTACTCTGATGTGTGTATGTAATTAGCAAAAATTCATAAAAATTCTAAAAGTATTACAATTGCGTTATAAAATATCATATTGTTATATATCCAACGTAGAGCTTAAAATACCATAACTCGAAAATAACTTTCAATAATTTCTGTCAGTGTGTCTAGATATACTTATTGTTATTCTGTATTACAGGCAATTTACTCTTATAAAATTGTAGCTGGTATTGAAACTAGACTTTGTTTCTTAGCAATATGGAGCTAGGTGTAATTTTCAATGCAAATACATTATTATAGAAGAGAGTGGGTGTGAGTGTTTTAGTAGATCGTGATTTATTTCGTACGAAATGTTTAATTTAGAATTTAAAAAGCTTGCGACAAAAATTTTAAATATGTAATTGGAAGCGAAGTTAAAGAGTTCATTTCTTGTAAAACTGTTTGTGATAACAAGGACCATTCAGACTTCGTTATTTATTTTAAAGTTCAAATCTTTCTCATTCATATTTTGATTGAGGAGCCAGCTAGTTAGTGGATTATAAATATCTTTGAAATATTTTTATGATCGTCTTCACGCCATTCCTAATACAGGGGTAGACAGAGATCTAGACAATTAAGTCCTTTCGACCCAACTTCCACCGCCGCCATTTTTTTGGGACAGGTGGTGAGACCCTCGCCGTCTTTATGACCAAGCCAACGATATAAAAATAGGCCCGACTTAAACCCAGTGTGGACTCGAGAGATGCTAAACCAGAATTCTACTACTACGCTAAAAATCACTCGCAACGCTAGGCAAGTAAATTGACAATCGCCACATGTACCAGAATCCAGAACTGATCCGACTGGGAATCGAACCCGGGTCTTCTCTCTCCCCCTCTCGGGACTCGTCCACTGAAATCGTGAATAACAAGCATTTTTTGAGCATCGAATTTAAAGATCTCGCACAATTTTGTTATTTTAAACAGTGTCAAGTTCTGGTATTTCTGTATCATTGCGTACATTATATTACATTTGAGTCAGTGAAAAACAATTTCATCAGCTGCGGGATATTTAAAAATAAACGCATGTTGTGAGTTTGTTACATTTTCAAGGCTACATTTAATGTAAATAATTCTATATGTTGGATGAGGTATAGTTGCAAAATAGGTCATAAACATGAAGCTCCTGAAGTTCACTGCAAGATGCCTCTCCAGTTCTATTCCCAATACAGGGGTAGACATAGGACTGCTTAATGGTAGACAGTTAATGTAATTTACTACAATGTTCTCCCCACCACCACTTTATTATATAATAAAATGGTTGTGGTCAGGACTTGAGACTGTAGTCTATAGGTACTACACTACTGAATAGTATTTGAGTAGTATATACTAGCTAAACCTAAACATGTTTCGATATTACAACTAAATGATATAATTTGGTAAACATGGATTCAACCTCATAGTACGTTTTTCAAATTATTGCCCTACATTACTTATGCAATTTTCTATAACATACATTAAACTAACATAAGTCAATAACATTCATCAGAATCTTTACGATACAAAGTATGTAAAAACACTGTTTTATAAGACTGTAACATAGTATTAATTTTTCAAGAATCAAGTATCGAGTTATGCGGACACAAATATACGGAAGTTGACGTTTTATTCTTTAAGATTTCAATCAACATATAAATATAAATAGTCCGCAATAAATTGACATTGTTTGAAACTTTGTCTTACTTATGTTACTTTTCTAAACGTACGAAAACGGTGGAATGTCCTGTTGATTCAGAATGTGCAGAATTTTTTTAACAATTCGAGGTTCGATAAAGAAATCCGGTTGCTGATTACACTGTTTTACGATCAAGTAATCTTGACCCATTACTTGACAGCGGATAGCTGTAGGAATCGGATTCCTGTGGCAGCGATGAAGACAAGTTGAAGAAGAGCATTCATGAACTTTCATGCCAAAAAGTGCCGCAGACTGTATCGTTACAAACTTTTAAATGTAGTCATTCGTAGGATTCTTATCCCCATATATATTCCTTCAGATTTAGAGCATTGATATCTTGAGAGGACAGCAAGAGACGTGACGGCTTGACTTTTGTCTATTGGTAGATAGACAAAACTATTGTATGTCACGCTACTTGTGTCGATATTTTAGCGGCCTCTCACATCAAAGGTACTTCTCTAAATGACGTATGTGGCGCAAATGTGTGTCTTTGAAGGAAGAGTACAAAGTCTATTTATTTCATTTGTTGTAGTAGAAGTATAAAAAACGCCTTACACTAGCATCGAATTAGCATTGTACCGTTATATTTAGATACAGAAATACGGGCGTCCGCAATATTTATTGCAATACATATATTTTCCAAATTTTCCTTATCAAAGGGAACATTTGTAAAAGTCCAAACTTCACGAACTTGCGCGTTATCAAGTATCTAGAGGCACGTTCCCACCGCGTTGCTTGTATTTATTGCTATATTTGGTGCCATAGAAACACAGTGAAAAAGTGACAGGTGGTGAGCCAGTCGCGTTGTTAATGTTAAAGCACACAATACATACGTAACATGTTTCAAAAAACTCATACGACTTTCACTTAAATAGATGAACATTGGCTTTTTTCGTATACAGTATTTTCCATAATCGCCACGCTTGGCGAACGTATTGGCGCTTGCAGTACAAGATACCTCGTAATATAAACTCTTGCTCATCACCTGTCTATTTTATTTTGGTGTGGTATCTTTCGAGATCTTTCTTTACAGCCTATCAAGATTCCACCGCTGAACGCAGACCGTCGCCGTCTTTATGTCCAAGCCAACGACATGAATCGTACATAGGTTTTGAAAAAAAAAAAAACGTGGGGATCGAACTCGGGTCTCTTGAAACGAATTCCGATTACAAAACCATTAGGCTATCGAGACTTTTTTCCAAACACCCAGACACCATGAAAACCGATGTGTACTCCACACGTCCATGAAGGTCGTTAAAATGATATATTTTCTCTTGCACTCATGCACCACTTCATAACACTGGCTAACAAAATCTCGCGGTCAGGACGCACCTTATGCAGAATATTTACAAAGTACATTGCGTAAATGGAACAACGTGTACTACTTTAGAATCATACTAGCCGTACCCGCGGTTATACTCGCCATAGATATTTTACTATTCATGCCATTATCGTTCGGTTTAATTGCAATGCCAATTCGTTAGGTTTATTATGGTTCGGTGTAGCGGTCAAGTACAACCTGGGTGTCGGAGTTACAGAATATCGTCAATTCTATTCTTGTTACTCCCATGACTGACCTGATACTGACAGAAGTCTATCAAGATAGGCCCTAAATCAACAGTAGAAGAAGAACCTCAATCGAATCTTACTGTGTTTGTTGTTGAAGGCCAGTAAAGGTCGAAAAGTCAGGCGGAATCTGCCATAAATTCTCGTTCTGTGGGCCGTTAAAGTGGACAGAGGAAAATATATCAAAAATTGTCAGTTTTCAATTCGTTACTTTAGCTCGGAAATTATGACTACAAACTATCTCTCCAAGGGCTATTGAGAGAAGTTAGTGTTAATAATTATGATTGTCATACCGTTTCTTTACCGCTTCTTTACCGGGCTTTGAAGTGTAATTTTCCATAACCATATTGAAAGTAGCTCATAAATTAGTCAGTTATTTAAACACATAAGTTTGAAACTTATATAAAAATCCTTCACGCCATTCCCAATACAGGGGTAGACAGAGGTCTAAACAATTATCTCCTTTCGACTCACCTTTTACTGAAGACATTTCTGGGACAACGTGGCTGGTGGTAAGCCTGTCGCCGTCTTTATGTCCAAGCCAACGATAAATCATACATAAATTTTGAAAAACTCATTGGCTGGCTCAACACCTGTCACGTTGTCCCGAAAAATGTCTTCGGTGGAAAGTGGGTGGAAAGAACTTAACTGTCTAGATCTCTGTCTAACTCAGAATTGGAAATCGCGTGAAGAAAAAATATATATTTTTTAAAATTCTGTTGATCGGTATGTCTCCTTTTAGTGTCGCTTCAATCTTTCAAGTTTCAAACTATAACGATGCAAACGAAGTTTTCATATCAAAAACATTAATATCTCAATAACTTATATATTTTGTCAAAGTTTTACTAAATAGCTTAGACGTGCGAATATTTAAAAAGAAACAACCCAAGAACAGAACTAGCCAAAAAAAATATAATGATCATATATAAATTACGAATGCTTCTATTCGAAATAAATTCGAATGCGTAATGTTATCCGCATGGCTTATTTTATTTAAATTCCAATGTGTAAATGTTAATGGATATTTCGTCGTAAAATAGATTTTTTGTCTGTTCAAGTGGAGACGCCAATGACCCCTGTGCTATTTGTAATAAAACTATATCTTCTTCTGTTACTAATATCACATATAATACCTAGAAAATTAAGCTTAGACAAACTCCGTGGACGAGTGACGCACTAATCGGTTTTCGACGTGTCGCCTGCTCTGAGATCCCGCGTTCATATCTCGGTCGGGTCAATGTCGAAAATATTTTTTATATATTTTCTCGGGTGGGTTTGAGGTAACTGAGTTGTTTCTGATTCTATGACACAAGTGATTAAGATTCTTACTTTGGGATCAGTGCTATGTATGTGATATTGTCCCTATTTGTGTGTGTTTGTGAGCTTCGTTTATTATTCGGAATTTCTTTTGTAAATTTTAAGTTTTTTGTTATATGACTTATTATATGACACCTCACTAGATACTCTGAGAATGTATTCAATGTCTTTTATTCACCATTAAAAAGAGAAAAAAGGGAAACGAATATCATTCAATATAAGAGACAATTGTTCAAGTGAAAATAGGATACAGCGTAAAAAGGATTTTTTTATCATTTCCAACACATTTTATCTTTGATTTTTAATATTAATTAGTAATAAATACACATATGATTATTAAAATACTGATTAAAAAAATCAAAATAGAAATATAAAAAAGAAGATCAAAGTGAGTTTACGCTAAATAAGGTAAATATTTATTTTGTAAAGAAACAAAACTCAAAAAATTATCTTAGACATAATGTATCTTGAAATAACCTCATCTCCTCGCCTCCTGAGTTTAGTAAAGCGGAATCGTTTTCTTACAAACCACAACAACTTACGCCTTACTGTATACGCTACCACAATAATTTTTGACGTACCTAGAAACAACACGTCGGACAAATATAAATCCCCCTTTAAATTCTCAAGGTCTGTGCTGACGATTATCCGTGAAATCGCTATAAAGAGACGCACATTCTTTAAAGATACTAGGTACAAATTAGTATAGATATTCATGGTTTATATAAAAACACGTCTCATGCCTATAAGAAGTGATACAAGATTTTCCTGTTAAAATGTCAAATAAATTGATACGACCACATTGACTTTTGCCCCTGACAAGTCGGAGATGTTACGTCTTAATTTGTGTAAGGAAGTCATATAAAAAAATGATAGATTTTCAAATAAAATTCCTGTGAAGAGTTCGAAAATGGACGTAATTGTCTCGAGCTCTATCTACCCCTGTATTGGGAAAATGCTTTTAGATTAAGAATATTTTTTTTTATTAATCTTTGTGTTTTAAATTTAAAGTAAAAAAATATTAAAATATCCTTCACGCAATTCCCAATTCAGGGGTAGACAGAGGTCTAGTCTAGACAATTAAGTCCCTTCGACCCACCTTCCACCGAAAATATTTTCGGAATAACGTGACAGGTGGTGAGCCCGTTGCCGTTTTTATGTCCAAGCCAACGATATAATTTGTACATAAGTTTTTGAAAAACCCATTGGTACAAGCCCGCCACCTGAGGATCGAACTCGGATCTTTTGACTCGAAATACCGACCTCCCAACCAATCGGCTATCGTGACGTATTTTTAATTGAAAGATTTTTATTATTATTGCCTGGGCACAGAGCTTTTCTGTACCGTGTCGTAGTCAGTACTTACCAAATACCTTCCCATGAGTCTCTCAAGAGGCGACAAAGAGAGAAACTGAAAAAGGGCAATGGCCACTAACTGATAACAATATAACCATCTCGATTTTATTTTGAATTGTACTGTCGCATAGTTGGGTAAAACATAACTTGCACGACCCCGTGAACGAATGGCATACACAACTGTTTTCATGGTGCTCTGAAGTCCCGAGTTCCACGGTCGGTTTATTGTAGCAAAACACTTTTTCTACGTTGTCACGCGTTTAGGTATTTATAGTACCTTAGTTGTTTCCGATTTCATAACACAAGTGCTTTAGCTACTTTCTATGGAATCAGAACCCTTCTGAGTGATATGAACGGTATTTATTTAATTTTAAATTTTTCCGAAGTATCTTCTGCAGCTATATAGCTGTTATAACTATTACGTTACACTTTGGGAGGTAAAGAGAGGTGGTGTAATTACGAGGAGTAAGACATTCTATCTTAGTTCTTCAGACGCTGCTGATCGTCTCCGGTGTGTTTAATTTGGTTCTGGTGCTTTTCCCGATGGTTTCCACCATCATTTATAGAAAAAAAACTTCATTTGTTGCTTATTTTACCATAAAAAGAATACCATAATTTTCATTTTATTTAATTTTCAGATGAAATAAAATTAAATGAAAAAATATAAAAAAGAAGATCAAAGTGAGTTTACGCTAAATAAGGTAAATATTTATTTTGTAAAGAAACAAAACTCAAAAAATTATCTTAGACATAATGTATCTTGAAATAACCTCATCTCCTCGCCTCCTGAGTTTAGTAAAGCGGAATCGTTTTCTTACAAACCACAACAACTTACGCCTTACTGTATACGCTACCACAATAATTTTTGACGTACCTAGAAACAACACGTCGGACAAATATAAATCCCCCTTTAAATTCTCAAGGTCTGTGCTGACGATTATCCGTGAAATCGCTATAAAGAGACGCACATTCTTTAAAGATACTAGGTACAAATTAGTATAGATATTCATGGTTTATATAAAAACACGTCTCATGCCTATAAGAAGTGATACAAGATTTCCCTGTTAAAATGTCAAATAAATTGATACGACCACATTGACTTTTGCCCCTGACAAGTCGGAGATGTTACGTCTTAATTTGTGTAAGGAAGTCATATAAAAAAATGATAGATTTTCAAATAAAATTCCTGTGAAGAGTTCGAAAATGGACGTAATTGTCTCGAGCTCTATCTACCCCTGTATTGGGAAAATGCTTTTAGATTAAGAATATTTTTTTTTATTAATCTTTGTGTTTTAAATTTAAAGTAAAAAAATATTAAAATATCCTTCACGCAATTCCCAATTCAGGGGTAGACAGAGGTCTAGTCTAGACAATTAAGTCCCTTCGACCCACCTTCCACCGAAAATATTTTCGGAATAACGTGACAGGTGGTGAGCCCGTTGCCGTTTTTATGTCCAAGCCAACGATATAATTTGTACATAAGTTTTTGAAAAACCCATTGGTACAAGCCCGCCACCTGAGGATCGAACTCGGATCTTTTGACTCGAAATACCGACCTCCCAACCAATCGGCTATCGTGACGTATTTTTAATTGAAAGATTTTTATTATTATTGCCTGGGCACAGAGCTTTTCTGTACCGTGTCGTAGTCAGTACTTACCAAATACCTTCCCATGAGTCTCTCAAGAGGCGACAAAGAGAGAAACTGAAAAAGGGCAATGGCCACTAACTGATAACAATATAACCATCTCGATTTTATTTTGAATTGTACTGTCGCATAGTTGGGTAAAACATAACTTGCACGACCCCCGTGAACGAATGGCATACACAACTGTTTTCATGGTGCTCTGAAGTCCCGAGTTCCACGGTCGGTTTATTGTAGCAAAACACTTTTTCTACGTTGTCACGCGTTTAGGTATTTATAGTACCTTAGTTGTTTCCGATTTCATAACACAAGTGCTTTAGCTACTTTCTATGGAATCAGAACCCTTCTGAGTGATATGAACGGTATTTATTTAATTTTAAATTTTTCCGAAGTATCTTCTGCAGCTATATAGCTGTTATAACTATTACGTTACACTTTGGAAGGTAAAGAGAGGTGGTGTAATTACGAGGAGTAAGACATTCTATCTTAGTTCTTCAGACGCTGCTGATGGTCTCCGGTGTGTTTAATTTAGTTCTGGTGCTTTTCCCGATGGTTCTCCCACCATAATTTATAGAAAAAAACTTCATTTGTTGCTTATTTTACCATAAAAAAGAATACCATAATTTTTCATTTTTATTTAATTTTCAGATGAAACAAAATTAAATGAAAAAAATATAAAAAAATACGATGGTTGGCATTACAGTACAGAGAAAAACATCCTCAGTGGCCTCTTAGGACACCTTAGGAAGGATTTTTTTATTATTATTACGCCGACACCACATCCTATCTTTTTCTACTCTACTTTCATATGTTGAAAATTTTACCAAAAAGTCTTAAGGAAGTCTATATAAGCGAAATTGCCAGGTTTGAGTTTTAACCGTGATATCTATTCTAGACGAAATAAGTTGTGAAATAAATCTATGGAAATTCATTCATTCATATCCATAGACAGAAAATACTTTACGTTAATATAGCGCGAGTATTCTTAGTGAATTATGGGCCTATAAAATTAAGCAATCAGGCGTTTCTATTGTTTAGAATAAGGTTAACGGGTTAACCTTTCAAAGTTTACAAATACGCATCATTTTCAATACAAAAGCGTTAGTTTTACTACACGGAATATTGCAGTGAAAGATACTGCAGTAAAAATTGCTCATTGGACGCTAAGTTTTTACTTACATAAATGTTCAAGCATGTTCCGCATAGTGCGAAAAGACATTTGGAAATTTTAATTTATTTTTACGTGCAATTAAGTTATCCAACCATTTTTATATATCAAAAACGTTGGTCATGAAATATCTATTACTTTTTTGGATGGATCATAAATTGAATATTAACGAATCTTTGTAAGGTTTAAATGCTAAACTATATTGTAAATTACTGTTTTACATTCATGTATTTAGGATGGCTTATACATTTAGTAACGATTCGCAAAAACAGGACCTTCTCAGAGAAGAACTGGTACGAAACATCGGCATAATCCTTATTTTATAACGCTATTTTACAACATTTACGTTGATATTTATTTTAATGATAAATATAGTGTCAATAATAAAATCTTTATTATTATATATTTGTTAAATTATTACAAAAGATTTTTATCGATTCACAATCTGTGTCGATACAGCAGCGATCGTAAACAATTAAGAATAGCACCGCAATACTCTGAAACTTCAGCTTTCGAAACTTTATGATTTGCGAATAGACCATGTGAGCTATAAAACTGATTAGCTTCTTTTATGGCTCTTAAGGCTAGCTACATACGTTTAATTGTATGCTGTAATACTTATTTACTTCACGGCATGTAAAAGTACATTGTAGGATATAGACCTTTCCCGTAAGCTGTATTTGCCATAAACCATGCTTATCAAATGGGAAGGTGATCACAGTGCTTGACTTCACATCTTAGACGCCACAACTTATCATCGGTGTGGATTATTTTTTTCGGCAATTTCGAATTGGTTTCCCCATCATCTGTTTCGTAATCTACGTTTTCTTTTTTTATTTCTTTTCTTTATATTGATAAATCTTGTTCCTTAGTCACCTCTTACGACACCCACGGGAAGGAGGGCGGTATTAGATTATTATATCCATATCACACCCCATGTCCTGCAGTAGACTTTCATTGTATTCGCATTGTAACTTTTTTCTAATGGCTTACATTTAATTCAACTTAGGAAACAGAACAAGTTTCATCAAAATTGGTGCTGCAGTTTAAAATATATGGAGCCAAATGTTATAGCCATATATTAGCCATAAAGTTTGTTCATACGAACTTAGAGCAAGTTTAGCTACGCGTGCTTGGTAAATAAAATTCGTCGCCGTCGCCGTCTTTGTGTCTTAGCCAATGGCATGATATACCTAAATTTACATATACTCATTACATACACCGTTTGACGACCTCCGTGGACGAGTGGCTTCAGACGGGTCAACGTAGAAAATTTTTCTCGTGTCTGGGTGTTTGTGGTACCATCGTTTTTTCTGATTTCATAATACAAGTGCTTAAGCAATTTTTTTTGGGATAAGCAACTTATGTGATGTTTTCTATATCTATGTATGTATGTAAATAATCATATTCATTACACAAACATTTGCACACATAGCCTTGAAGGTATGGTCACTACCAACTAGGCCATAGGGTCGCCAATTTATAACTAAATGTTGTAATAATAATAACAATAATATCTTGGGTAATGTTATAATAATAATAATATAATGGAAATACTTTTTATGACCTCAGGGGAAGTGGCTCATAGTGGCTTCATTTAACCGAACAACTTTTTCTCATTTATTACTTTGTGTTTATCATATAAGACATTAATATGTGTTGCAATTTCAAACATTTACAACTTAATAATAATTTGTAGTATCTTCCCGTGGGTGTAAGAGGAGACTTGGGAAAGCATCGACAGTGTCCTTGTCTACCGACAGATAGCGGGATAGTTATCAGCATTTAAGGACAAATGTCAGGGATAATAACAAGCAATGTTTAACATGTCTGGCGCTGCGGTCGCGCATTCGCTTCATTCAACTTGAGAACCCCACAACGGGCGGCCAAACTCTTGCAATATCCTGAGTGCTGGTACTAGACTTGTAGATTTTTTTATTTTCATTTTACCAAGTGTAATAACCAATTAGTAAGTAATAAATAATGGCGCCAGATATTTTTTTTATCTTCTCTGTGTAGTTCGTCATATGAGCTCAACAATAGTCTAGTAATAGAACATTTCTGGCTTTGAACCAGTACCTGCTCTCATTTACCTCACAACGAATATATTTGAGCCCCACCGTATTCTTTTATTAAATCAAGCTGCAGTAACGTTGGCAACATTGCCGGACCGTTTGAAATCCAACACTTTCCCAACAAACATAAATCAATGTGTATTTATTTGTGAGGGCGTGTTATTTATGTGCAAACATAACCTACTCCAAGTTGACCCCACCGGTAAACACCTACTCGGCGACAGCCAAGTTTTCGAACAGACGGACAGACCGACCATGTTTTTGTTCACTTTATACGACAAAGCTGATACGTATATTATGTGAATCTTACTCCATTATAATAGAGGCTATTTTCGTCTAACTATAGGTGCTCTGTTGGTATTTATTTCCGCAGATTGACAACTGTGAAACACGTGTATTAGTTGGAATCTTATGTCATTGTAATAAGAGTAGAATTCGTGAAGCCAAGGATAATTCGCAGAGGTCCGTTGCAAATGTGAATTTATACGTGTCCGGTATTACATACAATTCGTTTGTTTTTTGCTGTAAATCGTTGTGAAATTTGTCGGTTGAGTTCATTGATGTAAGTTTATTTTAAATTTACATATGTAATTTTATGCTTTTAAGAGATTTTCTGTATCAGAAGACTTACGCTCCTTAATTTTTATTTTTCTTGGCCTCGTCGACAATATTTTAAGTTAAAAATAATATAGTATAATGGGTAGGTTATTCTTAATCGTATCTCTGTAATTAAATCGTTTGATCATTTCGCTATTGTACAAAAAATATTAAAGATTTTTTTTAACAATTTATGGTACTCTGTTAAGTTTTTTTACATATATATAAATATATATTACATATATGTCATTGACTTATTTAGATCCAACTTCGATCTTCGTGAACAAGCGTACATACCGCTTTTCATGGTGTCATCAGCTGTGCGGTTCGATTTCCGGTCGGGTCAATGTAGAAAACACTTTTTCTATATTTTCTCGGGTTGGGGTGTTTGTAGTACCTTCGTTATTCCTGATTCCATAACAAGCTTAAGTAAGTAGTACTTTGGGTATGTTTTTATGTTATTTATTAACATATTTATGTATAAATTACTTTTAGCAATGAATTTTTTTTTGCCAAAATAGAAATTAATGTTTCCACTTCGCTCGTTTATATACACAGCTGAGATAAAGTGAGAATTACGAAGCTGGTATAGGTGTTTCGTTAGAACCAATTTTTAATGTGAACTATTCATTCCCCGATCTTGCTGAGCTGCTTGCCTCTACTTGAGTTTATGCTGCCTATCAACAGTTGTTGATTAACATTGACTGTGAAGGTTTGTAGGTGAAGTTATTTTGATACTGGATCCGTGGATTCAGGATTCCATGGAGAAGCATCAGTTATCTCAAAAGCAAGATGTTTAACATAAAGTCATTTATTTACGGAAAATATTATATAAATATTATTTATTAAAAATATAGCATCATATATTTCTCACTTTGGTCTTGGTCGCTTGATTATTCAGTATCATTCTTTTTTTTTTACACTATATTCTTAAATATATACATATATAGGGAACGATACATACATTACTCTGATCCCAAAGTAAGTAGCTAAAGCACGCATGTAAATCCGAAATAACGAAGGTTAATACTACAAACACCCAGATTCAAGAAAATGCAGACAAATTGAAGCATCGTTTAAGAGTCCCCAGCCGGACATCGGCCTTTCCCGTACGAAAGGGTTTATACATAATAGTCATGCTTGGCAAGCGGATTGGCGATCGCGGTTACAGACCCCTTGCATTTTATAGGCTGCTGGCCGTCACAGATTCACTGAGTTTTGGACTTGTACATTTCAAAGATCTCACCATTTGTCGTAATTATATTTCAAGGCTCTTATCGTATTTTCGACGCCAACGGAAGATACCATAGGACCAGAATAAGTATTTTTTATTATTATATCCTCCCGCAATATCCCATTTCTAGGATAGGCAGATGTCTGATGCAGTCCTTTCGATCCACTTTTCACTGAAACTTATGGATAACCTTACAGCTGGTAAACCTGTCGCGGAGATTCAAAATTATCGCCTTAAAAATGGTTTGCAGACAGTAATGTTGAAATAAAACATTATATTTCATATCAAAATCTCTTTCGAACTGGGACGAATGATTAAGGCCATGTTATTAATGCCGTTTAAGTTCTACGTTGTGCTAATTATAGGGAGCCCGTTGTGCGAGTCCACCGGAACCCGGTGAAACGTCCATGCCTCTCACACCACATGCATCTGATTAACGGTCCGTTGTTCCAGGTTTGAAAATATCGATGACGTATAGATAGTGCGCGGTGCTGATGTAATACTACATTTTTTTTTCATTAAGGCTGCCAGTTGTTATGTGCCCATGCAATTTTTTTTTTCTATTTATAATTTAGTAATCTATGTTTTTGGCTGAATGCACTATATCTTAGTAAAAGATTATATTTAAATTTTTATAAGCCGATTAACAAGTTAAAAAAACGTTACTAAAAGTGTTATTATAAAATAATTGAATATGTTAGTAACAGTTACTTGAGTAACTTTGGGAATGAGTTGATCGCTCCCATGCTTATTTCTAATTCTAATTAATTTTGTTCAATTTTGTACTACCTTGTAAAAAAAATTAAAAAAAAGAGGAAACCTACGGAGTTTCCATTCACCTGTTTTATTACGTAACAGTGGTAGATTAAAAAATTACAATCGATGGATGTAATTTATATTAATTATCTTTTTTGATTTTATTTACTATTGATTGTGTTTACTTAGTTATGACGGAGGATATAGATTGTTTGACTTTTTGATGTCTCTGTTTTGTTGATGTTGTCTCTTTTTTGTTAAGTTTAATGCCATATTAGTCTTGGAATTCAAATGCTTGCTGATATCGAAGTTAAAGATCATCATCATAAAATAGGAATTTATTAAAAGAAAATATTTAATGCCTATCCTGTCTCCAGTAACATAGTGAGTTAATACTGCAGGTATACTGAAATCCAGCATAATTACTGGCTGTTAAACTCTTTTTAAGTAAACCATTTTATCTTGCTCTGTGTAATAATGTGAGTGGTTGTGTGTCGGCGCCCATGGACTTCTTAACATCGAGTTATTATTATTAATTAAGTAACCACTTACCACACTTAAATATTTGCCGCTCTTGCCTCTTAAAATCGAAAATGCGTAGTATGAACTTATTTTTCTATATTTTTGTTTAGAATTAGTGCAACAAATTATTTTTCTTGTCTCCGGACTATCATCTGTTCTGTTTCGTATAGAAAAAGGAATATTTTTTGAACTTTCGAGTGTCCTCTTTTCTAATCTGGCGCCGAAACAGTTCTAGTTTAAAAAAATATTTTGTTAATTTATCAACATCATCATTTTCGTCTCTAATGTAGCGCAATTAATTTCTTTAGCGACAAGATAAATTACTTTTGGTGCCTGATAAAAAAAAAAAAAAAAAGAATTTACTTGTCAAATTAAAAATATAGGTTAAATCTGCCACCTTTGAAATTTACCGCCTTAGGCTGAAGCCTACTCAGTGTATTAGCAAATCCGCCACAGTTTGTAAACTATTTCGAAAGAAAAACGTCATAGACGTGTTTTCACTACTGACGATTAAGGTACAATGCCACATTTCCCGTATAATACAAATACCCTTCATACCTCAATACAATAGTTATTGCACTGCTATTTGGCGGCAGAAATAGTAACTATACTTAGCCGACTCCTAGGTAGAGAAGGAGTCTCCTATTAAATAAATATATATCTTCATACCATTTCCAATGGAATACACAGATATATAGATAATTAAGTCTTTTTAATCCACTTTTTATTGAGGACATTTTATCGAACAACGTGATAGGTCGTGATACTGTCGCCGTCTTTAAATTATTAAATAAAAACTTGTCAATATTTGTTCTTAAAAACATGGGAAGGAAATAAAGAAAGCTGCTTTGAATAGCTTTATTATATTGTTTACTTGCGTCCGAGATACTGGAGTGAATAGAGGTCTTCCAAATAGTTGTTCATTTATAGTAAGGTATGCTATATTATTGAAATACTTGTACGTTACCATAATGGAAGTCTTTCATCTTTCTTTTACGATAAGATCGGGCAAAGGTTCGGATCACATAACTCAAAACTATTAGTGACAATTTTAATTAAAAAATAAATTCGTTTTGCGCTAAAAAATACTCTTGCTATTAGCCAGGGTCCGACAGAGCAGTAACAGCATCAGCGCATACCATAGTATCCAAGGGAGAATGGATGATTTTCTGACAGATCATACGCTGTGACAGGTTCTCCGTCAATTCTTCTGTATCATATTTCGCTATTTCTGTATCATTTTTTCGTTAATCGCCATGATCGCCACGCTTGGCAAGTGTTTTGATGATCGCAGTACCAAACACTTCGCATTTTTTATGTTATTACTGGTATTGTGGTCTGGTATACTTCGCGGTGGCTATCCCGTCATATGTCGGTATATGACTACTAATTTTAAGAACATACTGAGCAATATAGTATTATAAATTTCATGAATAACAATGGCAATTGACATATACGCGGAATGTATAAAAGATGACATAACTGAATGTAGAATGTCAAGGCTTTGATTACGAAAATACCTACATATTAAGAACACAACAAACCTTTGAAGAATGTGTTAAAACAGTAGGATTAGAACGTTTATATGTATGACATCAGACAGATACGTTGCTTTATGTGCTGTCATAGAGATAACGTATAAATGAACGAATGAAAATATGTAAAATAAATACATACATATATACGGACAATATCACAGCTATATATCATATAGCTCTGATCCCAAAGCAGCTGAACTGTGTCATGAAATCGGAAACAACGAAGACACTACATACACCCAGACCCCAGAAAATTTAGAAAAAGTGGTTTATCGGCAATAGATATCGCTACCTAACCTTGAAAATTGGTGTCTACGTCATTCGTCCATGGATATCGTCATGAATGCATGAAATATACTTTATTGTACATCATTATACTTAACAACAACTGGGTACTAAGTAGAAAGTCATGACAGTCTGGTAGTTGGGTGATTGGAATTCGAATCGAGAGACCCGAGTTCGATCACCAGGTGGAGGGCTCGTACCAGAGTTTTTTAAAGACTTATGTACGATTCATCGTGGGCTTGGACATGCCGACGGCGACATTGTCCCATAAAATGTCTTCGGTAAAAGGGGTTCAAAAGTGTTATGAATAGTGTGAAGTAAAAAAATCTAAAATAGGTGGCATTGTCGCTAAGAAGCCATTTTTCCAGGCAATTTAGAAATAAAAATAAAATAAAAAACATAAACTTAGTGACAAGAAAATCGGAATATCTATGAAACGTCGAAAAAATATAATTCTTACTCTGAATGCTTCTGAAGTGCAAGGTGCCTGGGACGATGCTCGCCAATCCGCTAGCCAAGCGTGACGATTATGACAAATCCTCCCTACGAGAGACGCTTACATCATACTACGGATTTTTCACACACTTAACTAAAAACTTCGTAGCATAAATTATACATTTTTACATTTAAATTACACTAAAAAATATTCCATCTCGGTTACAATCCTTATTTAGTTTTATTTATATTAAGACATCGAATGCCTAGCAATCCTAACGGCAAACTAACAATAACTTAAACGTTTATGTAAATCTGTTCTTTTATGCGTATTCAATATATTCAGATTATAATAAGGTGTGTTAAATTCCGTTCAGGATTCCTACAATACTCGTATCTTATTGTGAAGACGGTCAAAGATTAAATAAATAAAATAGAATAAATATCTTCACGCAATTCCCAATACAGGAGTATACAGAGGTCTAGTCTAAACAAGTAAGTCCCTTCGACCCACCTTCCACTGAAGATATTTTTGAGACAACGTGACAGGTGGTGAGCCCGTCGCTGTCTTTATGGCCAAGCCAACGATATAATTCGTACATAAGTTTTTGGTACGAGCCCGTCACCCGGGGATCTCTCGGGTCTCTTGAATCGGAATTCCGACCACCCAACCACTCGGCTATCGTGGCTTTTTTTTCAAAATTCATTTCGATCACGATTCCTACGATATCTAATTGTGAAGACCGTCAAAGTTTAAATAAATAAATACATATCAAATACTTTCCTCTGATCTTAGCATGCTCTGTAAGCTCTTGTATTATGGAATTAGAAACAATGAAGGTACCACAAACATCTAGACACGAGAAAATATAGAAAAAGTGGTTTCTAAATTGACCTGACTGAAAATCGAACCCGGGACCTTAGAGCTGACACCATGAAAAACCGGTGAGTACCGCTCGTCCACGGAGGTTGTCAGTTTTACAAGTTGTAGCATTTTTTTATCTGTATTACGAAATAAACAATTGTATTTACAAAATTTGACTCAAATTGTGATGTCACTCATTATACATCAATCGATGCCTCTTTAGGTTCAAACGTCGACACCTACGAATAAAGCAAGAAGGTCAACTTGTGACACAATATCCACTATTAATTTGTAAAGTTTATACCTTTCTAAAAAGTTTGTTATTTTAATAAGTCAAGATAGCCGAGTGGTTGGGTGATCGGAGTTCGAGTCACGAAACCCGAGTTCAATCCCCAAGGTTCGGAAGGATTTTTTTACTAAACTTTTATTTACCATTTTGACTGTCTCAGCATGCGGATTGGCGAAAACTAGACTAGCGTCTATTGCCGGTCTTTTTAATTTATTCTTTTTAACTTATTAAACTTTATGGATTTGATATTTTTCAAGAAGGTTATCCCGCCATTTTTCGGACATCGCCTCTTAGGACAATCCAAATCATAAAATTAATGAATAATAACTTGAATAAAAATAAAAAAAATACTAATTAATGTCTTGTGATAATGGTTAGCTCACTTATAGAATTGCTTCACTCAATCAGGGTTCATAAATTTTTATTAATATTACATATATACATACATATGATCACGCCTCTTTCCCGTAGGGGTAGGCAGAGACCACTTCTTTCCACTTGCTACGATCCTTAATACTGGTTTCGCTTCGTCCACTTTCATTATTCCCTTCATACATTCTTTTCGATTCAGGGAACTCTTGACCTGGCCTTTTTTCAGGACGTCCCTGATTTGGTCTCGAAACATCCGTCTAGGTCTTCCCCTTCCTACACTTCCATTCACACTCGCCTTATATGCTTTTTTCGTCAATCGTTCTTCATTCATTGTCTCGACATGGCCAAACCATCTCAGCATACCTTTCTTAATTTTAGTCACTACATTTTCTTTCAGACCACAACGTTTCCTTATTTCACTATTCCTTATCCTATTTAATATTATTAACGTGAATGTAACTCTAGCTGTTTTTGCTTTGAGCCAAGTGGTAACGGCGTAAAACTATTGCCACTCCCTTTATTCCCGTGGATGTCGTAAGAGGCGACTATGGGAAGCAGCCTTGAATATCCCTGTCTGGTACTGCGATCGCCAATCCGCCAGCCAAGTGTCGCGATTATTGCAAATCCTCCGTATGGGAGAGGCATTTGTCCTGCAGTGGTCTTTAATTTTTGTATGAAATTAAAATATAAAAAAAAATATCTTCACGCAATTCCCAATACAGGGGTAGACAGAGGTCAAGTCTAGACAATTAAGTCACTTTGACCCACCTTCCACCGAAGATATTTTCGGGACAACGTGGTGGTGAGCCCGTCGCCGCCTTTATGTCCAAGCCAATGATAAAATTCGTACATAAGTTTTTTGAAAAACTCATTGGTACTGCCACCTGGGGATCGAACTCGGGTCTCTCGACTCGAAATTCCGACCACCCAACAACTCGGCTATCGTGACTTAATGAATTTAATTGTATGAAATTAATTTTTATTTGTTTAATTTTTGTATGAAAATAGTGTAAACAAGTTTGATAAAGGGTCAACGCGTGCAGAGTTAGGAGTAACAGTATAGTCTAAAATGTTACATTGGAAAAGTTAATAATTTTTTTTCGTTCTCTCCAGAATTATTTATCTAGTATTAATTATTTATTTAATACACCGATCATTACATCCTCGTTATAATAAAAACTAAATATTTTCAGGCTATTCCCGTTACTGGGTTAGACAAAGGACTCGACAGTTAAGCTCTTTCGACCCACCTCTCAGCGAAGACTTTTCAACGTGACAGGTGGTAAACCTGTCGCCGACTTTATGTCCAAACCATCGATAAAAATCATAAGACTTGAAAATATTTAAGAACTCGATTTTCTTCATTCGAATTCCGATCACCCAACCACTAGGTACCGTGACTATATACATATTATTTTAGTAATTTTTACTGTGTGGATATTTGGCTTACAATTAATTAAAACACTTCAATGATTTGTAATTCGTAATGGATACCATAAGTTACACCCACGTCTCGCATCCATGGTCACAACAGATAATTATTGATAGATTTGCGAAATTAATGTCTCCAAATTAATACATTTCAAAAAGTCAATATTAGTAAATTCCCGGCCTATCATTTGTACATATGTATGAGCAAAATAATAATGACAACTTTCTTTGACAGATATTTATTGAATATTTACTACGTTGAACCTTTATGTCTTGAAGTAAAAAAAAAGTCTATAAAATCAACAATATGAATGAATGATTTATTTCACGGAAAACATGTTACAATTTAAGTACTCTAAATCCATAGGCACCTGAAATAGTGATAAATGTTTTTCAGTGACCAGTGGCTTCTCCCATTATAATCTACTTATTATCTCTCTCTTCCCTGCCCTGAGGTTCTAGGTTTGACTCTCGAACGGGTCAACGTAGAAAACCACTTTTTCTAAATTGTCTCGAGTCTGAATGTATAGTAGTGGTATCTTCGTTGTTTCCGATTCCATGGTATAAGTGCTTTAGCTACTTACTTTGGTATCAGAGCAATGTATGTGATGTTGTCCCTATCTATGTATTATTTATCTTAAGGTTCTCATAGCAGAACCATGTTTTTTACATCAAAACATTAACTTATCGATATGAGTGTCTATTTTCATAGAATGTCAAAATTAAAAAAAATAATTACGGTGTTGAACATAAAATAATTATAATATAGAATAGCATGAAAGCGATTAGATTCTTCCATAATACATTTTTTGAACCTGTCAAAAGACTAGACCTTTGTTTACCCTTGTATTGGGAAATGCGTGAAGATGTTTATTTATTTATTTATTTATTGTGTCAATAGGCAGGCTATGCACATTTACTGGGATTATGTTAAATTGAGAGATTAGTCACGATACCAAGTGGTTGGGTGTTTCGATTCAAGAGACCCTAGTTCGATCCCCAGGTGGCAGGCTCGTACCAATGTTTTTTTTTTTTTTCAAAACTTATGTACAACTTATATCGTTGGCTTGGACATTGTGACGGCGTCGGGCGTCACGTTGTCCCAAAATATCTTCCGTGGAAGGTGGGTCGAAACCACTAAACGACTAAATTGTCTCTGTCTACTCCTGTATTGGGAACGGCGTGAAATTTCTTTATTTAAAACTTTGAAGCGTACACGCCGTCCCATGCACAAGTTATTCACACTATGGACTCTAGTTACTAATGTTAGAAGCTAGTGCCTGTTCCTGTTATTCTGGTGTGGTATTACACCCCAATTGTAACCTACCCACCTGGTTTCGGATACCTCACTCAAAAACTTAACACCTTAGTTCACAGTAGGTACACTGCATGCCGCGTAAATTTCTCGTACCGTAGAAATACCACCTAATCCATTGTTCGGTGACCAGGTGGTCATATAAAGGAAAATAGCAGTATCTTGAATTTCAATGTTTACTGTACATACGTTTACTGTAATAAACTATTATACATATATGGCTGTGAAGTCTAATGAATCAATAGCCCAATGGTTTAGGGTGCGGACTGCGAAATATTGAACGCATAACGTCGCAAGTTCGGACCCGCCATTAGACTATTTTCGTGAACCACTCCAGTCACAAGCATTGCAGCTTAGTTGGAGTGGACAGGAATACTAGTAATGTTATTTAGCATTCATATTATTCTTTCTGAAGAAAAACAAAATCCATGTAACACACATATATACTATATCCCAAATCAAGTACATGATTCCAGGTTTCGAAATCTTAGAATATAGAATGTTTATATTTGTAATGAAATTGGTATGAACCTAAAAATTTACCAACAATTTTCATGAAGTAAAAATTTACTTAGGAAAAAGCCTTACAAATCGCAAAAGTTGCTTGAAGATGGCGGAATTACAATCTCGAATAATATCATACCAAAACAAACCGGCTAAGGGGTAAGAAACATATGCACGATCTATACCGTCGGATTGGACACTCAGACGGCCATTAGGCCGTCAGTCACTTTGCAGTAAGCTCCGATGTATATGTGGGAAGGACGAGTGGCGCACTCGCCGTTTTTTAAGGTGACGCCAGCTCTAAGGTTCCGGGTTCGATTCTTGGTTGGGTCAAAGTAGAAAACACTTTTTCTACATTTCTCATTGAGTGTTTGTGGTACATTCGTTATTTCTGAGTCCATATTAGAAGTACTTAAACCGCTTATTTTGGGTTCAGATCATTGTATATAATGTTGTCCCTATCTATATATCTATTTATTGAAGGACTAAATTACTATAATAGTAGTCAAAGACTACCTCAGTATTGAATCATCATCATTATCATCATATCAGCCGCAAGAAGTCCACTGCTGGATGTAGGCCTCCCCTAAAGATTTCCAATACGACCGGTTGTTTGCGGCCTGCATCCAGCGTCTTCCCGCGACCTTGGTCAAGTCATCCGACCATCTAGTCGGTGGATGTCCGACGCTGCGCTTGCCGGTACGTGGCCGCCATTCCAGAACCTTTCTGCCCCATCGGCCATCGGTTCTACGCGCTATGTGCCCCGCCCACTGCCACTTCGAGGAGCTAATCCGCTGGGCTATGTCGGTGACTTTAGTTCTTCTACGGATCTCATCATTCCTAATGTGATCTCGTAGAGAAACCCCGAGCATAGCCCCTCCATAGCTCTTTGAGCGACCTTGAGCCTTCTTATGAGGCCCATAGTAAGGCACCACGTTTCGGAACCGTAAGTCATCACTGGTAACACACATTGGTCGAAGACTTTCGACTTCAGGCACTGAGGTATTTTGGACGAGAAGACACTCTGAAGCTTCCCGAACGCTGCCCAGCCGAGTCGGATTCGTCGAAAGACCTCGTCCTTGAAGCTGGAACTGTCTGCCTTGATCAACTGACCCAAGTAGACATACTGGTCAACAACTTCAAGAACTGAGCTCCCAACACATACAGGTGAAGGTGCAATATGGACATTCGACATAATCTTCGTCTTGTCCATATTCATTCTAAGACCCACCTGTTGGGAAACTTCATTTAGGTCATTGAGCATGATGTTCAAATTCTCCAGCGAC
Source organism: Sericinus montela (assembly GCA_029286605.1). NCBI lineage: Eukaryota > Metazoa > Arthropoda > Insecta > Lepidoptera > Papilionidae > Sericinus > Sericinus montela. The sequence goes on from JAGSMR010000004.1 coordinate 1,002,421, forward strand.
TCCGCCATGACCACAATATCGTCGGCAAATCGAAGGTGAGTGATATACTCGCCATTTATAATGATGCCAAGTCTTTTCCATTCCAGGAGCTTGAAGGCATCTTCCAAAGCAGCGGTGAACAGTTTCGGAGAAATAACGTCTCCCTGTCTAACACCTCTCTGCAGTGGAATAGCCCTCGTCTTCTGCTCTTGTACTCGGACTGACATGGTGGCGTTTCTGTACAAGCACTTCAACACCTCGATATACCGATAGTCAATATGGCATCGCTGGAGAGATTGGAACACCGCCCACGTTTCGATCGAATCAAAGGCTTTTTCATAGTCCACAAACGCTAAGCATAGTGGTCGGTTATACTCTCTGGTCTTCTGTATAACCTGCCGCAGCGTATGGATGTGGTATATGGTACTGTAGCCTTTTCGGAAACCGGCTTGTTCGGGAGGCTGGAAGGCATCGAGCCTGTTAGTGAGACGGTTCGTGATCACCCTCGAAAATAGCTTATAGACGTGGCTTAGGAGTGTGATCAGTCTGTAGTTCTTCAAAAGGGTATTGTCGCCTTTCTTGAAGAACAGTACCACAACACCCCTATTCCACGCCTCTGGCGTCACGCCCTCGAGCAGGACGGAATTGAAGAGCTTCTGAAGGACTTTGAGTACCGGCGTTCCGTCCGCTTTCAGAAGCTGTGCTGTGATTCCAACCTCGCCCGGCGCCTTGTTATTTTTGAGCTGTTTAAGGGCAATCCTAATCTCGTAGGGGCTGATGTCCGGGATATCTTCGGTATGATGCCGAGTTAACTTGGTTCTTGGATCTTTGGCCAAGTTAACAATGGGTTTGGCTACTCTCGATCTCTTCCAGAACCTCATCTTTTGTCGAAGCTACGCCACCGTCCTCCTTCTTAAGCCTGGTCAATCGGCTCTGCCCAATAGACTCCATTCTTGCAAACACTTTGGAGCCTTTGTTCAGCTCAATCGTCTACTTTATACGTTCGGTATTATATGAGCGAATGTCATGTCGCAAGGACTTCTGGATTTGTCTATTGAGCTGCCGATGAACGTTCGCATCCTCGGAGGTCTGCAGCGGCATGGCTCGTCATGTGGCCATCAAGTCTAAGGTCTGAGAAGAGATTTTTTGAGGTTTTTGTTTGGGGCGAGACCTAAAGTACTTCGATCCCACCGCTTGGACCGTGTCAACGAACCCATTGTTTAACTCGTCCACTGTGACGCAATCGTTCAGACAATCGAAGCGATTTGAGAGTTCCAGCCGGAAACTTTCGACATTTTGGATATGGGCGGGAGATGGTCGAAGTGTAGACTTCACCAAGCGAGTTCTCTCTCGCCTGAGATCGATATTCAAGATGCTTCTCTCGATTCGGTGATCACTTCCCGTTTTGATCTTGTTGATCACAGAGACATCATTGAATATCTGACAAGATGTAGTCTATCTCATTTTTGACAGGTGGTTTGCCCTCTTTGGCGGGGCCCAACCAAGTCCATTTTCTATGAAGCGGCTTCCTGAAGAAAGAGTTCATCGCGTAGGGTCCCTCTTCCTCCAGGAATTCGGCCAGCCTGTGACCTGTCATTCCGTTCCCCAAATCCAAATTGCCCCACTCTGGACTCTCCATCGCTCCGCCTGCCAAGTATTGCGTTGAAGTCCCCCACAACAACCGTAAAATAGGTTTTGGAAGCGTGTATGGCCCTACGTATGTCCTCATACACTTCTTCCACCTCTTCATCTGGGCGTTTCTTGTGCGGCATATATACCTTGATCACCTTCAACGAATATCTTCTGGATACTCTGAGTATCAGGTATATCACCCTGCTAGAAACGCTTTCGATGGTTGTTACGTTGTTAATGAGGGACTTGTAGACGAGAAACCCGACACCATGCTGTGACTTTTTAACGTCACCCTCCCGGTGGTAGAGTATGTTACCTGACTTAAGGGTTGTCGTGCCCTCTCCCTCTCTTCAGCCAACCCTACAATGTCCCATTGTAACCTACTAATTTCCTCTTCCACTTCCTCGATCCTCTCGTCAAGCCTCAAAGTGCGGATGTTGTGTTCCACCAGGGCCAGTTTCCGTTGGGAGTGGTAGCCGGATCTCTTCCGGAGATTCTTCGCACCCCCTGCTCCGCCGTTACCTTGACCGCTACCGGAGCCAGGAATAGCGGAGCTGCCGGGGACTGGGGGCCTTGGTGTATTTATTACATTCATTTAGGGGGGATTTGCCATATTCACCACGCTGGGCAGACGGGTTGGTGAGCGCAGTTTAATCGGCTTATCACATTTTCGATGCTGCTGCCCATCGAAAAAGGGTTTTAAGCTTGGGATGGGTAGGATTTTCGGGGGATGTGGGAACGGAAGGAAGGTATTGGGATACTACTCACTTGGATGAACAGGGAATAAGCAAGTAGTAGCTCGGGAGGCCAGGCGCGCATACCCGATACCATACCTTTAATCGCCGGACAGGCAAATAAGGATGGCACCCCTGGCATAGTATTGAATAAGAGTAATTATAAAACAAATCTTTATTTATATTGCCAATGCCGTGTGCTATCGACATAAAAAATACCCTTTCCTCCTGTGGTCGTCGTCGATTAATGGTGGAGTTAATATAATGAAAAATGACAAACCAAAATTAAAGAGATGCTCAGCAGCGTTTAAGTGTTTGGTGACCGGCGTGTATATGCAGCGTGGTGACTTTGTGTGACATGCAGAAGGTATAAAAAACGAACACTATACGATCGCATACTTGGTAGTAGCTCTGCCTTAGAAGCTAAGTTAAAATAATAAATAAATTAATAAATATCTTCACGCAATTCCCAATACAGGGGCAGAAAGAGGTCTAGTCTAAACAATTAAGTCCCTTTGACCCACCTCCCACCGCAGATATTTTCGGGACAACGTGACAGGTGGTGAGCCCGTCGCCGTCTGATGTCCAAGCCAACGATATAATTCGTAGATAAGTTTTTGAAAAACCCATTGGTACGAGCCTGCCACCTGCGAACTCGGGTCTCTTGACTCGAAATTCCGACCACCCAACCACTCGGCTATCGTGATTTAATTTTTTTTTATGTTTAGATATTTTTTGGATTTTAGTTTTGCATGACTTCTAACTAGCTAAGCTAAGGGTTGCTGGTTCAAATCCTGCAAGAGGGCGAACATTTACGTGATTAATATGAATATTTCAAGTCCTGGATGTTAATATGTATATTTGGCTATTTAAATATGTGGTATATTTTCATCATTCAATTATAGACTCGAAAAAATCCTCTTTTAAAAAAATATTAGTCGTTGACGTACGGAATTTTGAATTACCAGCTTTTTAAAGTGGTATGCATAGCTTGTTATTCACTAGTTGGGCACACTGAAAATCAGCGTCATGGAAAAAAAAATTTCATGGCATTATGCTGAGTGTGCTCCAGTTCCCAGATGACGCCTTGACACATACGAGTATAGGTATTGTTTAGTTTGTAATATTTAGTATGTTGTAATTTGTATTGTAAAGCCAAGTGTTATTTGTAAATTATATGTTTTTTTATGTTATCTCTGATGGCGTTACTTTGGAGAATAAACCTTTCTTTCTTTCTTTCTTTCTTATGATACAGATACCTGGTTATATAATGACGCAAATAGAACGATTTTATCCCGGTGACCGCGGTTGCTGTAAAGCATCCGAAACGTCAGGAAACAAAAATAGTTTGTAAAAACTATTTTAAAAACGCGATAAAATCCGAAAATTGTTTTATTTCAAATACAGTATTTGCGTAAATACAAGAAATCATTATGATGCTAATAGGTTTTTAATTCACATACTTAATTCGCAGGCTCGCCATACGTAAGCACTGATAGCTTATCATTTCACCTAGATTTAGATAAGAGAGCAACACTGCATTTACAGAGCAACGTTTGTGTGTGACTTCCATGTTATATTGCATAATTAGGCTAAATCAACGTAGCGTTTGAATCTTTCCAGGTATGAGATACATGTAATATGTTGTCTTGGTCTTACCAGGCCAAGGCATCATATTATATTATACGTGGAAAATATGTATAGGGTATAGGGTATAGGGACAACATCACATACATTGCTCCGATCCCAAAGTAAAGCAATTGTGTTATGGAATCGGAAACAACGAATTTATCAAAATACCCGTGACAATATACATCTTCTCAACAGTTTTTTCAACATTGACCCGTCCTGGAATCGAACCCGGGACCTCATACATGGCGACCCCTTGAAAACGCCACTCGACCACAGATGTCTTAAAATGATACTTATAAGTCACGGATTCGATTCCTGGACGGGCCAAAATAGAAAACCACTTTTATAGATTGTCTCGGGCCTGCGTATTAGTGGAATCTTCGTTGATTCTGATTACATAAATCCAGTGATTTAGCTACTCTAGTATAAAAGCAATGTCTATGATATTATCCCTATTTATGTATGTATTTAAGTAAAATATCTTCATGCAATTCCCAATACAGAGGTAGACAGAGGTTTCCAATACAGAGGAGAGGATAATCTAGACAATTAAGTCTCTTTGACCAACCTTCCACCGAAGATATTTTCGGGAAAACGTGACAGGTGGTGAACCTACATAAGTTTATACATAGTACTCACAAATATGTTTTTGAAAAACCCATTGGTACGAGCCTGCCACCTGGGGATCGTACTCGGGTCTCTCGACTCGAAATTCCGACCACCCAACCACTCGGTTGTTGTGACTGTATGTATGTATTTATTATTGTTATTAATAATGCAACCGTCTAGTAACCGTTGTTGTTATCTATTTTCACTACTTTTAATGATAGACAGAACGAAGCGTGTCCTTATTGAGCGCATGTGTATTACGAATTTGAAAGTTGTGATGTTTGTAACTTCATCACGTATCAGCAGCTGAAAGGATTTGGATGAAAATTGGTAGTCTTATGGGGGAGGCTCTAGGTTAACATATAGTTTCGAAGCATCCTTTTATTCCAATAAAATATACAATTCTTGAGGTGTTTTGAATTTTGCTTAAACAATTTTAATTCTTTGTTTTAGGTATCTGGAGAGGGATGTAGATTATTTTAAAATAAAATCTTCATATTATTCCGAATACTTGTTTAATCAGGGGTTCAGGCAAGTAATTAGTATTTACGAGGCACATTTCACCGAAGACATTTTTGGTGGTGAACCTGTCGTCGTCCTTATATCCAAGCCAACGATATAAATAGTAGCCTCTCGAAGGCAGGCTCAACAAGACGATCGGGAGGAAATAGATCAATAGTAAGAAACTACAGCATAATATTAACAAACACTTTCTTCATCAACTTTCGTCTGATGTTAGAAAACCTAACGGTACAATTCAGTTGATGACAGCATGAATCACTATTGGCATGTTTGCATACGGCATCAAAATTCAATCCTCGTGCGATTGTGCTACCCATACTTGTCTACAAGAGAAATCCGGGTTCAGTTCTTAGTTTAGTCATCGTTTTAAGGCTTAATCACGTCGTATGTAAGACACTAACAAAGAAATTTTTCATTAATCTTGCAAAAAAATATATCTTCATGCCATTCCCAATACAGGTGTACATAGTGGTCTAAACGGATCCACTTCCTATCAAAGACATTTTTTAGGAAAACGTGACAGGTGGTGAGCCGTCATTATTTCCAATATATCCCAATGTCGGTCTGGTATTTTTTGAGATAGGCATCCCGCCATCTGTCCGTTTTCTATTCTTTTCGTGTAATTATTTAGGATATTCGTTTTTTTGCCTCTTAAGACAGCTAAAATGAATCAGGACAAAATATCGCAATTTCAAAGACAATGTTTATGTGACATTTACACAAAAAAAAAACAAATTTAAAATTTAAAAATAAAACAGATATTTGTTAAGGTATCGAAGGAAAGGCACTAGACATAGATTTAGATTAGTTAAAAATCCCGGCTAAATCGCCGCTGTCAGTGAGAATAGTACTCAAAAAACTTGAGGAGTTGCCGCACTGTGTATTAAGACTGATAGTATTATGATATGATTTTTCTTTTAAAAAAAAAACAAAACATTAAGTATTGTTTTTGTTTTAACTAATTATATTTCTTTTTTATGTGACGTTGACATCAGACTTTCTCCGTTTGAAAATCAATGTAGCAGGACTTCAGTACTGCGTCAATTTGCTAAAATGGAGACCTGGTTTGACATCACCCAATAGAATGTTTCTTATTTTTGTAAAGATAATCTCTTTTTGTATACTCTTGTGATGTCAAATAAATAGCTTTTCTTTCTATGAAAGGCGAGAAGTAGTGAGCAAAACGGAGCAGATGTCCTTGTTTTAATGTCTCGTGTCTGGTGGCCATGGCCCATTAAATTTGGAGTGTTAATTACAGCTTCATCAAGTTGGCATCCAGAAAATACAAAAAAATGTTTTGAATACTCACGATTGTGGCCTCTTGTTTACTTTTTCCACTATAAAAGGTGGAATATGTAAAAGTAAATTTTAATTTATTTAAAAAAATATTGCTGACAAAAACCTTTTTGGTTGTTATTTTTGTACAAGTTAGTAGAATTTCCGTTGCAACTTGAGAATACGGAATTAATGAAATCGTAACGGTCATATTTCTTAATGCCATCGGTAATGTTATATCAATATCATGGAATTAGCTATGATTAATAGTATCAGTGACATTTCGGTGTGAGAGAATAAGAACAGAATATTCATTACATTTAACTTGATGCATGTCTTCGTGGAACTGCGTCGACGCGTATTAGTTTTCGGTTTCCGCATTCTTTTCGGCCAATTCTGTGGGATTTTCAACTCTAAGTCGATATTAAAGACGCCGCGCGCCAAAATTAACTTTTTTGTTGATAAAAGATAGTCAGACGGTCGATTGTAATGATACTGTGTCTCGAGTGAAATGCCGTCGCGATAACAACCACAAATAAAATAAATTATGTCACTGTCAGCATCAGAACATGTTTAGTTGACATTTTTTAAAGATTAGTAAGAGTAGTTTTAAATTTTTAAATTATATTATAAAATTACGTATTGTTTCTTTTTTGTCTTGATGCAATCTCTACACGGAATTCCAGATACAGAGGTAGACAGAGGTCTAAACAATTAAGTCCTTTGGACCCACATTCCACCGAAGATATTTTTTGGTGCAACGTGACTTGTGGTGGTCCTGTCACTGTGTTTTTGTCCAAGCCAACGATATCATTCGTACATAAGTTATTGAAGGAACCCATTGGTACGAACCTGCAACCAGGGATTCGAACTCGGGTCTCTCGACTCGCATTCCGATCACCCAACCAATCGGCTAATGATTTCTTGATATTATACTGTCGTAATTATAAGTATAGCGTTGCGGGGTGCAATATTGTTACTACCTAAATACAGACAATAGTAATATCCATGACAATAATAACTGTTTGTTGTCACTTATAAAATAAAATAAATATCGTGCACTACTAGCATGGAATACGCAGGATAATTGGTCCTCACTAAATTACTTAGTGAACAGCATATTCAATTCTAATTTAAAAAGTCACGTAAACGATGCCGCCTCTAACATCTAGTTGTACCACATTGTCGATTACACTGATAATTCTAATATATAACATTTTCGTGTCGCGGTGTTTGTCCGACTCCGAAGCGACTTGACCGATTCTCATGAAATTTTGTGTGCATATTGGGTAGGTTTGAGAATCGGACAACATCTATTTTTCATCCCCCTAAAGGTCAAAGGTATCCCTATGTTTTATTTTCAGATATTATTTTGTTTTTATTTTTTTATGATACAGCGTACAAAGATACATACAACCCTTAAATTTCACCCCTCTACGTTCAACTCCTATTTTATATATGGCAAAACAACGTTGGCGGGTTCAGCTAGTATACATATATCCACCACAAACTTACCCACATTGCTTTCAGTCTTTTAAAAGTTACTTAAAATGTACATGATTTTTTTATCTCCATGCATTTACTACAGACAGAGGTCTAGACACCACAACCACAAGCCCTTTTCCTCCTTGACGTGAAAGTGACGAGGCTATCGCTATCTTAGGGTTTAAGCCAACAGTAGACAACAGAAGACATTCATACATGCACATAAATATCCATGATTAGAGTACCAATACTCATGATCATCAAGAGAAAATTTGCCCCCAGTATGAAAAATTGGGTGAAGATAGAAAAAAACAAACTAATTCCCCACCGTGATAAATTCTAAGCCGTAAAGGATATTACATCAAGAATGGCGGTCTACGGTGGCGTAGCTAAATACTTTAATTATAGCGTCGACTGAAAACTGCTTCCAAGCGTTTAGAGCATAATTACCAAGCCCGCAGTCACGTACGGATGTGTGCGAAGTCGTGACCGGCGGAGGTCTTACTGCCCCACTTGTGGAGATAAGCGCAATGCTTAGGAACACGTGTTGGGAGCCAATTTTTAAATGGGATATGTTACGTTGACTATTTTTTTATTGACATGTACTACAGTCTACTTCTTTTTTTTATAGAAAATGGAGGCAAACGAGCAGGTGGCTCACGTGATGGTAAGTGATTACCGCCGCCCATGAACACCCGCAATACCAGAGGCATAGCAGATGCGTTGCCCTCCCCCCCCTCCTACTTCACGCCGGTATACTATGAGTTCGTGGTACGTCCCCGGTCGAGCCGGCCCATTCATGCAACAACAAAAGTTGATGCGTGGCTCTACCACTGTTAAAAGTTACTACTCGCAGATATAACACTTAAATAGATAGAAAAAGGTTACAAGTGCGTTTTGTGCTTAAAGATGCTTATACAACGATAAATAATAAATATCTTCCCGTAATTCTCAATACAGGGGTAGACACACGTAATTCTCAATACGGGTCTGGTCTAGTCGAGTCGAGATTCCGACCACACAACCACTCGGCTATTGTGACTATTATACAATGATCACCTATTTTTTGCACATTACTACACGCAACTTTTACACGTTTTAAGGTTTATAGTGTCAAAGATGCTCTCACGAATATGGAATGTCTTTTGGCTCGGTTAGAAACCGGAAAAAGGTTAGGTTTGGTCCAAGGGCATTACTGTTTTATGTGCAGAAATAGGTATGACTATGTTCTAACTGTGCTATGCTGTAAATAATTTAGAAAAACTGAAACGGTGTCGTTGTCTAGACCCCTGTCTACCCCTGTATTGGGAATGGAAGACATTTTTTTAACGACTGGAAATGAAACTTCAATATGAAGACACTTTTGACCTCAAATGCTGCACAATACTGCCAATATTTTAACTTCAATATATATGCAAATAAGTTTAATATATATTTAAAATTTTAACAAAATTTGGTATAATAAAGCTATTAAACTAATTTATTTTTAATATCTTTATGGATATTATTATGACTTAATATTATTTTGTTCTAAAAATAAACAGTTATGTCCTATTAAGTATAACAAATTATCTAAATTTTAATTTCCTGACATTATTATTAAGATTCGAAAAATTATAAAAAAATACCCACAAACTGTTACGTCAAGCTCCTCCTTAGTATACGCAAGTGTTTACCTGCAAAAGTAAAAAACACACGTCAATTAAAAACAACAATATGTTTGTACTATTCTATTAGAATAATAATAACGTGCTAGCTCACGTATCAATTAATTTGTTTAAAATTTACTTGCAAAAGGTAAATGTACAGCACTGGGGACTCAATTCATAGAGGCACCCTACCAATCAACTTTTAGTTCGTGCAGAAAAATTGTTATGGTTGCAAAGCGAAATATTTTGTCCATAATAGATTGTAGTTAAAATCTGTTTTTAATAATATACGAGTATGTTCCCCTATAGAAACATAAATTTTAAGCGAACTACATTTGAGAGAAAATGTGTAAAAACATTATTAGCAATCTCTACTTGCAGGCTACTTTGTTTTCATTCATTCATTCCGACGTCCGTCCGTCGTTCGTCCTCAAGCCATCAACAACTTCAGGCTAACTAAGCCTTCCCTAGTTTTAAATACTTCCAAAAACGTAAAAACATCAGCTATATGACCGGACATAACATTCACGTTAAAAAAGAAACATAAGAATAAAAGTCAATAATTATATCATTCCTCGCGTTAATTTTACAGTTCTAACGTGACGATATGGCACTAAGTTATCTTGTTCCTATTCCAAACGCGTTATACAATATTAAAATACATTGTTTGAAGCAAAGTTGCAATCCGTGTTTGTCTTTTCATTCGCTAATGACTTCTGAGCTCCTAAGTGAATTTCAATGTAGATTATACATAATTTAGAAGATAATTTATAGTTGCGCTTGTAGTCTCTTGGTTAAACTGAAAGGTACTTTTACATATTCACTTATTTTTCTGCATTTAAGATATTCATATTTGAACTAAAAATAATAATCATCTACGTATTTATGCCATTTCCAATACAAAGGTCTAGGCAATTAAGTCCTTTCAACCCACCGAAGACATTTTTTTTTAGAATAATTACAAGTGGTGAGGTTGTCGCCGTCTTTATGTCCAAGCCAATTATATAAATCGTATATAAGTTTTGAGTAACCCATTGGTAAGAGTCTGGGGATCGATCTCAGGTACCTTGACTCGAATTCAGATCATGTAACCACTCGGTTATAGTAACTATTTAAGTATTTTTCGCTTTAGTTTCCTTTTAGTATTGATTCCTGAATGCCTGATAATATAAATATGGCTGAAATTTTAAAAATGAAAATCTTAAATATCATTTCATTTTGCGAAAACAGATCTATGGCAATAGAAAAGACAATTGGATATAGAATCATTAAAAAACATCATAAAATTGTTGTCTACAAAGACCTTTTAACAAGAATTTTATTCGATTTACACGTAAGATTTTCATAGTATGCTCTAAATTTATGTCGCAAGTCCAATAAAACATTCTAATTTCTATATAATTTTAAAATTGATTGATAAAAGTTAATTAAGGTCAATTTATCGTTTAAATTACGTTTTAAATAAGGGAGATTCGTTAGAATAATTTGTGCGTTAATGAATAACATATGTGGGCTACGGCAGTGGTCACGCGAACGCAATTGAGGGTGCTTAGGTTCAAGTTTAGATTGTAATACCATAAAATGAAATACGAATAACATTTATGCCGTATGGCAATGACGCGAGAACTTTCCAATTTTTTTCCCGTGGATGTCGTAAGAGGAAAAAGCCATGAAAATGTACTTTATTGTTCAAATATGGAGTCGGTGGACAGTTTTTAAGATCTGGTTCTAACTTTAACGTCAAGTAACCAGTAGTGTTTTCTTTACACTACTGGTCAAAAGAACACGCTGAAAATTAAAATATGTGTAAACTTCACCTCATTCTGTTACCATCATGGAAAATTCATTTGATGGTTTAGTAACCATGCTTTCGAATCTAAGGGTTGCGGATTAGAGTCCCGCTAGGAGGAAACATTTGGATGATGAATATGACCCTGTGTCATGAAAGTCATGGATGTTTATATAAATTTATAATTATATATCTATGTTTATAGATATATTTATATATCGGCCATGGTAGTGTCGGCATAAGAACATGTCAGCCCCTGTCTTTCCGTCGTTATATTAAGAGCATAAGACAGCTCACCTCCTGTCACGTTGTCCAAAGCTTTAGTGCAAATTAGCGTAAAAATGATTGCCGATTTTCTCAATCTCTCTGTTCATATCATTATTTTTTTAAATATCCATTCCTTCATATAATATTATTGTCGCCAGGATAGTGTAGTCGCAGCTTTACAGTGATTCATCAGTGTTATGTTGGTGTACGTAACAATGCACTTTCGGTGCCGATATTGCGATACCGATCAAGTGGTACACCGAGCCCCCACTCCCACTAATTGGCACTACACGCTTCCTGCTGTCAGTGTTGTGAGATATTTATCCATATAAGTCCCGTTCGTTAATTATTCGATTTTAGCGCTGAAAATTGATATCGTTACGAGAAAATCGATTAGTAAATTAATACAAGTTCTGTGAGAATTAATAAAGATGTATTAGAAGTACTTTTATACTTCATTAATTTTCAGATCAACTTCAAACTAAACTACAACCACTGATGAGAGACTTTAAGTATTGCACAGATTTGTTTGTCTTCCATAAAGTTTTAGAACTTAATTTAAACATACATTGACATGACTTCGTAATATATTACTTTATTCCTCAGACAGGGGTTTCACTGCTGGCACGGCATTAAGCTGCAGTAGCTAATTACAATGAGATATACTTTTAGCTATATTTATTTAAAATAGCTTATCGTTCTATGAGAGAAATCCCCCCCCCCCCATAAACGGCCATAAAATTTTTTTTTACGCCGTTAGTACCTTGCTGTCTTTTATGTCTGAGATATATTATTGCATAGGATATTCCACTCTTCCCTTGGGTATCGTAACAGGTAGCTATCGTAACACCTGTAAGGTCGAGTTTGCCATAATCTCCACATTAGGGCAAAGGACCAATTGACCATCGCAGTACCAGACACCTACACCTTAAACACTGCTGTCCTTAACCAGTTCAGTTCAGATTGAGAATTTTTCGCATGTTTATTCCGTTATCTGTTGGTAAATATGTTATTTTCAAGGCTTACCCTTAGTTATGGGTTTACGTTGATACCATAAGGCAATAGGTATGTAGAGTATATAAAGAGACAGGATAGCCGAGTGGCACATGAAGACTCTTTAGGATAACGTGACAGGTAGTGAGTCTATCGCCGTCTTAGTGTGCAACCCAATGTTATAATATACTTACATAAATATATATTCATATCCATAAATATTTGTATATGCGTATAAACATCAATGGCTCGAGTACAAACATTCATATACATTGTACAAACGTTTGCCCCTTGTGGGAATCGAACTCGCAACCCTTAGCTTCGAAGGCATTAACAACTAGACAATCGGGACGCCGGTTTAGAAAAGTTTACAGATTGAAATTTCATTACATAAAACTTGAAAGTTATACGACCCAATAACTCTCAGAGCAGAGCTAATCTTAATCTAAGCGAATCCTACTGCAGCATTACGTTGAGTACCCCATTTTGAGCTCACAATTCCTTTGAATTACATGCAACATATGTCGGTACTTTTATGTTATGACAAATAAAACTTTTCTTTCCTACTTTCTTTCTTAATTTCAGAAATAAATCAAAGCTTTGAAAAGCTCTCTGCGAAAACGTTTAATACACTGTGGCCGCGACCGAACTGGCCTCTAGATCTCAAGATCGTTCACATGGCCATCACAGTTTACAAAATATATTTCTTCCAAACATAACATCACTCAACTGTTACTATTTAGTAGCTGGTTTATTATAATACAAATCTGAATTTCATCCAAATATTACAGTGACATTGGATAGCTGAAAGGCGGACATTTCATAAAACACCCGATAAATGATAACGACCTCTTCGATGTGTCAGGTTTATCTAGAAGTGTCTAGTTTCATTTATAATAATAAGCAAAGATGCGTGCAAATAATCCGCATGAATTAATATTTTTATTCAAATTTAACGAAATTGATGCTTACACGTGTCGCAAAATACATTGATAACTATTAAAAACAGTAATAAAAATCCTTTAATTTATATGCTGAATATTTAATCAATTTGTAACCATAGCAATATCAACAAGAAATTTATGTTGAATATTAAAATAAGCTTGTATAAAAGTTCTACTGCGGTGCAGGTTTAATTAAGCTTCTTATCTTGCTAAAATATTGTAAGGTATAGAAGGAAGTCTTGGTACTAGCGACCGCCCATTTTGTGTTGAGCTCGGGAATAAAATGAACTCGCATACTGGTTACAATCTCCACAACGTCTAAATGTACACATATCTTCCATATCACATGGGATGGGGAACGCAAGCATAATAATAATAAAACATTTCACATTAAAACGTAATGTGTAACATAAATTTTGAATTTGATACAAAAAAAAGTAGCCTAAGTTATTCTTTATAACATTAACTACCTGCAAGATAAAGTTACAATTTAAATCGTTCGCTTGGGCACAAAAATTGCGAAGGGTTCACCTCCTGTCACGTGCCCAAAAACGTCTGATGGAAGATGGGACGAAAGAATTTAATTGTCTAGACCTCTGTCTACTGTATTGGGAATGGCGTAAAGATATTTTTTATTATCACGTAGAATGATTTATTTTCATATATCTAGTATTCGGTCATGTTGATGGTTTGAAGAGGCGTAAGATAAGTGTGACATTATCAATCAATAATGATTTCCGACTCGCTCGCGGCACCGTTACAAAAGGGCGCGTCGGAGTGAGAGACACTAATGAGATCCAAAATTTACTTACATGGATCGCGTATGCACTGGAATTTTTATATATAAGGATAGTTTCACACGCCATTTAATTTTTTTTATAATTGGGCAAAAAATGAATCATTGCATGAAAAATTTCGAGGAAAATTTTATACATATAATTGTTGTAGACTCTTACTCTTCTCTTTGTTCTGATTTCAAAGTATTCGCATGCCAGTATCATGGAAGGCTATATAAGCATTTAGCCTTTTCCCTCCAGAGTGAAAACGCATATGTAATCTTTTTTAAAATCCTTTGCAGGTGTTATTGACTACAGTCGCCACTTACCATCATGAAGCAGGTTGGCGAGTTTTGTCCATCCTAAATCCTTAAAAAATCTAATAATATTCTCAATCACATAAAATTTACATTAAGCTAAATCTTAGGTTGAAAGCAGGATTTTTTTAGTATTATTATTAATATATCTTCACAGATTATCAGGTGTTACGATCCATGAATATCTTTTTTGCTTCTTTCAAATTCATCACCTTCATTTGCTGTATTATGTATTATAATATTTTTATTAAATGTTTAACTCAGATCCAAACAACAATAAAAGTTTGCCAAGCATTACACAGGGATTAGTATTCCGAGTATTCTAAATAAAATTTGTTTATTTGTAGATACACCATTAAAACTCACCACGTATGGCAAGTAGTATTTTATTCCTGAGTAAATAACTCTAAGAAATGTGTATAAGTGAAATGATACAATGAACTGTGTTATGTTCTCATACTTGCAGAGAATCCTGAAGACCTCGATCCCTGCAATGATTACAGACATTCTCGTATTCGTGACAGATATGTGCGATTGTACATATTTTAAAACAACTTTCATAACTCACTTGTACGCTTTCGATAAGGGATCCAGTTTTAAGGTATAAAGGTTACGCGTTCGAATTCAAATTTGGCTACGAACCACATTAAATTATTTCGAGAACCTTTTATTGTATAACTTTATTTCGAATTAAATGAAAGCTCATTTAGTATCTTGGAAAGTAATTAGCCGAATTTTAATATTTAAAAGGTAAAAGTAAGCATGAAATAATTGTCTATACATGAAATTAATATCGGAAGTTACGATAGCCGAGTCGTTAGGTGATGGGAATTCATGACAGGCTCGACGCTTCGAGACTTATGAGTTTTTTCAAAAGTTATGTATGACAACGCGGAACCCTAATTATGTTTCTAAAATAAAAGTAGCCTATGTAATATATATATATATATATATATATATATATATATATATATATATATATATATATATATATATATATATATATATATATATATATATATATATATATAATATATATATATATATATATATATATATATATATATATATATAATATATATATATATATATATATATATATATATATATATATATATATATATATATATATATATATATATATATATATATATATATATATATATATATATATATATATATATATATATATATATATATATATATATATATAATATATATATATATATATATATATATATATATATATATATATATATATATATATATATATAGGGACGTGGATTTTGCGGAGGAATCTTCTAGCCCCATTTTTCTCATAACATTCGCGAGCGGCGAATAAGGGCAAAGCTTTTAAAGGGAAGAAATACAAAATCAAAATTCAAGAGATCAGGATTCGATTTTTTATACTATTATTAAATAATATTAAATTATTATAAAATTCTTCTAAATATTAAATATATTTAGAAGTCACGATAGCCGAGTAGTTGGGTGGTCGGAATTTCGAGTCGAGAGACCCGAATTCAATCCCTAGCAGGTGGCAGACGGCGACGGGCTCACCATCTGTGACGTTGTCCCGAAAATGTCTTCGGTGGAGGGGGGGGTCGAAGGGACTCCGTATGACAACCGCATTAGTTGCAATATTAAATCTCATTGCCTTTTAACTACCTCTTAAATGCCTTCAGCGACGTCAAACTCCGGATTAACTCATTTATACATTCGATTTTGTTATTATGGCTTGTAACCCATAATAACAAAATCGAAGTTGTAACTTCGAACCCATAATAACATTTAATATCTATTAAAATAATAAATGTAACAAACTCTTTAAATATTTAATCAATTACATAAACGCTTCGGTGAGAAGAAAGTCACGATAGCCGATAGCCGAGTCACGATAGCCGAGTGTCTGGTTGGTCGGAATTTCGAGTCGAGAGAACCGAGTTCGATCCCCAGGTGGCAAGCTAGTACCAATGGGTTTTTGAAAAAACTTATGTACGAATTTCATCGTTGGCTTGGACATAATGACGGCGACGGGCTCACCACCTGTCACGTTGTCCCGAAAATATCTTCGGTGGAAGGTGGGTCAAAGCGACTTAATTGTCTAGACTAGACCTCTGTCTACCTGTATTGGGAATTGCGTGAAGATATTTTTTTATAAAAATAAACAAATAAAATCACTCGAAATTACTACGAAAAGTAATTTAATAACATTGAAACAATTGGAACTCCATTGTTATTGAGACTGATTAAAAGACGAATTTCAAAATAAATACAAAACTGTCACGTCTGTCATAAATTCAAATTTAGAATCTGTTGTGAGTTTTGACAGATCGCAATATGGCGGCTGTGGCAGAGCGCGCGAATGCTTAATCGACCCGATCATCGCAGCCCATTCCGGCTAACTTATGAATAAACATTGCTCATTTCACTTGACAACCAGATTGACAGTTACGACGCACGTGTTTTGGAGGTGGATAATAAATTAAGGCTTCTTTTAAGGGTTTTTTTTTACCTATCTGATGTATCTGACTAGTGTAGTACATTTGCAATGGAGGTATGATATATGTGGTTCGCTGGCTGGAATTCGAGTGAAGAGACGCTAGTTCGAACCCCAGGCGGTAGGCACCTATCAGCTTTTTCAAAACTTATGTACGATTGATTTATTTGGATTGGACATATAGATTGAGATAAGCTCACGACCTGTCATGTTGTCCTTAAAAAACTTCAGTGAAAGGTGGGTCGAAAGGACGTATGTGGATGTCTACCCCTGAATTGGAAATTGCGTGAAGATATATTAATGTCAAGAGAGATATATACCTTTCTTTCATTTAGAAAAAATATTAGAAAATAACAATTAATATAAATTAAAAAATATTAGAAAATAACAGTCACGATAGCCGAGTTGTTGGGTGGTCGGAGTTTCGAGTCGAGAGACCCGAGTTCGATCCCCAGGTGGCAGTACCAATGAGTTTTTTCAAAAACTTATGTACGAATTTCATCGTTGGCTTGGACATAAAGGTGGCGACGGGCTCACCACCTGTCACGTTTCCCGAAAATATCTTCGGTGGAAGGTGGGTCAAAGGGACTTAATTGTCTAGACTTGACCTCTGTCTACCCCTGTATTAGGAATTGCGTGAAGATATTTATTTTATTTTATTTTATTTATAACAATTAATATAAATTATTATTAAAAATTAATATTCGTTTAGAGGCTTTTATGTCGGTTATTTCGAAGGTGGAGTTAATTATTACACCATCTGTAAGAGGCGGTTATTTTTCGACAGCCACTAATTTCACATTTCTCTAATTTTATTACCATTTAACGGCTTTATATAAAATAATTGAATTAAGAATATTGCCTTAATTTCTCTATGTTGAATTGATCTGATGAAGCTTTTCCTCAACTAGCTGTATTCGAAGAAATTTCGTCGGTTTGCGTGTCACGTAAATATTTTATGACGCTTACGCATGAAATACTGACTTCATGGTTCGTTTTAGAAATAGAAATTGTAACATACATTCAAATGAAGATACATATTACAACTACATGGTAACAAACTTTCACCCTCTGTTACAAATGGAAATATGAAAGCATTCACGATTGATGATACACACACATAAGTAAAATTGAGGTTTTACCAACCATTAAAAGACTCGAAAAACTTCAGGGGTTAGTTAAGCTTTAGCGGTGTAGTTACTATTTCATTTATTTTTTCAAAGCGACAATAGCCTAATGGTTTAGGTTGCGGACTGCGAAACAAGACTTAGCAGGTTCGGGCCTGCCATGCGACTATTTTCGTAAAGCAACTCCAGACGTAACCAATAGCTTAGTTGGAGTGGAATATTAGTTATATTATTTGGCATTGTTAGTATTCTTTTCTTTAAAAATAAATTAGCAGGCTCTTCGCAAAACTGATAAGCTAAGATAAACTAAGATTGTCGGAGCCAGAGTGCAACTTAATATTGTGGGATTAAAGTCGGCTGTTAATATGTGAAAATTGCTTCTATTTTTGCATTAAAAATGACACTGCTTTATTCGTTTTTTTACGATACTCAACTCAGTAGTGAAAATTTATTTGGAACTCAACTCAGTATTGAATTTTTTTTTATTTTTTTGTTGGAATTTATATTAATGGAGGATTGGATTTATATTATATTGTTGGAGGTTGTGAGCGAGATGGAATAGTAATAAATGGATCGGGGATTTGTGAACGAACGTTTGAATGAACGAAACGGGATATGAACGAAACGGGTTCGCAACTCAGAGATGAGAAAGCGTGGAGAGTAGGTGTAAGCCGGTGTCTGTAATTAGGAAAGAAGAATATAGAATTATTGATTAAAGCGTTACACCGAGCTATAAGGGTTTTGTTAATTACGAATCCTACATTAATACATTTATACTGTAAATAAATTATAGTTTCTGTCACTTAGAGAATTAAGCAAACACTTACGTACGTACGTCCACCTGCATACACATGACGGTAAATGTCAATATAATATAATAATTTTGTTCTAAAAATGTCTTGAGTAAAAGGTTTCTTTAATGGAAAAGAGAGGCAAACGTGTAGGTGGCTCACGTGATGGTAAGTGATTACCGCCGCCCATGAACACCCGCAATACCAGAGGCATAGCAGATGAGATTCCGGCCTTAGAGTGACCTCCCCAGAATTGGGGGAGGGGAGTGTGTGTTTGTGAGACTTCTACTTCACGCCGGTATTCTGTGAGGTCGTGATACTTCCCCGGTCGAGCCGGCCCATTCATGCAACGACAAAAGCTAATGCGTGGCTCTACCACTGTTAAAACTACCCACTGTTGTGGGCCAAAAGGACTTCTCTAGACCTATAGTATTGGGAGTGGTGTGTAGATATTTTGTTATAATAATAATTTACCCCTTTTCCAATATCACCAATTCACAATTTTTTAAGACTTCCTTAATTACAATGATAATATGAATTAATTACAATTTTGAAATAATCAAATTAAGTCATTGAGACATTGAGACACTATGGCATTGCGTCATCCATCCAAATAATGCACTCCAAGCGCCAATGTAGGTCGAATAATTATTTATAAAACACTTCATATGCATGCAGGATTGATTGCATGCGGCAACTGTTTATACGAAACTTGTTTTTGGTTTCTCGTAACTTTCTTATTATCGTTATAATCATTGAAGCCATGACAGCCGAGTAGTTAGGTGGTCGGAATATTGAGTCGAGAGACCCGAGTTCGATCCCCAGGTGGCAGGCTCGTACTAATGTGTTTTTTAAAAAAACTTATGTACGAAGTATATCGTTGGCGATAAACGGCAACGGGCTCCCCACCTGTCACGTTGTCCCGAAAATATCATCGGTGGAAGGTGGGTCAAAGGGACTTAATTGGCTAGACTAGACTTCTGTCTCCCCCTGTATTGGGAATTGCGTAAAGATATTTATTTATTTATTTATAATCAAAAATGAATCGCCGGGGTAGTAAAGCATACGAGCATCGAACTTGGGTCTCTTTACTCGAAATTCCGACCATCCAACCACTTATCGTGATTCTCCTCTATTTTATTTTTAGTTTTTAATAGGTAACTAGCACTTATAAATAATATAACTGGTATTCCTGTTAATCCTCTAAAGCAATGGGGCAAATCTTGTATCTAGAGTGGTAGAATAGTAAAATGGCGGACTCGAAATTGCGAAATCATGTTTCGCTGTCTGCATACTAAGCTGATAGGATATTGACGCTCATAAATTATAAAATAGAAAAATAAACCTTACTGCAGATCACTAATTTTAAAAATAAATTCAAAAATGACAATTTAACAATTTTAGTTTCAACAAATATAAAAACAACAAGACTTAATAAGGTTTACTTAAAGTTTACTAACTTTACCGAAAGTACATAATAGTCACGATAGTCTAGTGGTTGTCAGTGATCGGAATTCGAGTCAAGACATCTGAGTTCGATCCCTAGGTAGCAGGATCGTATCAACAGGTTTTAAAAATAAATTATGTACGATTTATATCGTTGCCGTGGACATAAACACGGCAACTGACTCGCCAAATGTCACGTTGTCCCAAAATAAGCTCCGCTGAAATGTGAGTTGATAGGGCTTAATTGGCTAGACCTCTGGCTACACCTGTAATACAGGGCATATTATATATTGTGGAACTATTGTGGGTGTTTCCAGTTCGTTAAAAAGCTCTCTGCAGACAGTAAAAGCTCGAAACATATTGATCATATTACCTGTGGCTGTTACTTCAACATGGCAGAGATCGTATTAACTGAGGCTATTACTTCAACTTGCTAACAAGTCTATTAAAGCCTAGACATAAATACTGAACTGCAGCAGGAACGTGCATATTCCAAGTTTCATAGCATAATAACGACAATAATTAAAGAGAACATTTCCTTTACTTATTTCAGTAATAAAATTGGATGTAAGTGCAAAAGCTATTACTAATACAGTTAGAAATCTTATACTGTCAGAAGTATAATTAGCAGATATAAATCCCCTGAGGTCCCGGGTTCGATTCACGAACGTGTCAAAGTAATCTCGGTTATGGGTGTAACGTTGTTTCCGATTCAATAGCACTAGCTACTTATTTTGGAATCAGAACAATATATGTGATGTTGTCCCTATGTATGTTATTCATATCTTATATTTTATATCACGGATTGATTTATTTAGTATATTAACAGGCAATAAAAGTCACGCCAGTGACTTTTAAGTTAGCCAAGTGGTTGGGTGATCGAAATTCGAGTCAAGAGACTCGGGTTCGATCTCTAGGTTGCAGGCTCGTACCAATGGGTTTGAAAACTTACGTACCATTTACATCGTTGGTTTTGATTTAAAGATGGTGACAGGCTCACCACCTGTCATGTTGTCCCGTAAAATGTCTTCGGTGAAGGTGGATCGAAATTACTTAGTTGTCTGAACCTCTGTCTACTCCTGTATTGGGACAAGAAGAGATCGTCTTAGTTTTAATAGACATTATTATTTTGAAATGAAAGTAAATTACAAGAATCTTGAATCTAGACCGAATTTAAATAACAGCATCATCAACAATGAAGTAAGACCGCAATAAACCACGTCACTAACCGCCCGGTTAAATTTGTTACTGCGAGCGGTGGATTTCTGGTGACTAACTGCGTACGTGACCCGATTTCAAACGTCGTCAAACCATTAAGTTAATATTCTATACAAATCAGGGAAAAAACGTCAACTGTTAGAAAAAAAATGTTATTGAAAATATTTTAAATTGAATAGATCGAATATATTATTCATGAGATAATAAATATAAATAGACATCATGTTATGGGTTCTTACACATCGCTACTTAATTCATCATCATAGTCTGTCTTCTGCTGAATTTGGAATTCAGTAAAGATATAAAGATCAGTCCTGGGCCAACTACAGATCTCGATCTCATAATATTCGGAGGTCATCACTCCGTCTTATCCCTATAGTTTTTACACTGTTGTACATACCCATACTTTGTATACTGCGAAGTTGCCACTCGAGTTTTAGTTCTGTCACATTATTGTCACTTCTGCGTACTGATCCTTATCGCAGTTCTGCTGCGGGAGTTATCGATGCAGATTGCGTTCTCCTTAAGAGTGGTATATATTATTAAGGTATATAACATGCAGAAGATTGTAGGTAAGAGCTAAATATTAAAAATTGTGGTCTCTTGGTGGAACTTCATGGTTAAATCAATTCAAATTCACTTTTTTATCTCATTATTAATAATATTTGTCCTACACCTTTGATAATGCTATAACGTCAAAATCAATCAGGTGCTTAAAGGAAAATTATTTAATTGTGGAATAAGTAGAAGAGAGTTTGAATTGATTTGATGACCTCCGTGGACGAGTGGCGTAGGTACACAGGTTTTCATAGTGTCGCCAGGTCTCGGGTTCGATTCCCAGTCAGTTCAATGTAGATAACAATTTTTTTTAACATTTTATAGGATCTGGGTGCTACCTTCGTTGCCTTTTTATTCTATAACACAAATTCTTTAGGTACTTACTTTGGGATCCTTATGTATACATCCCAATTAAGTAAGGTACATGCCTTGTAGTGGAGATTTTTATAGTCATTTAAAGTGTAAGACGTCTGTGGAAGTGCTCATCGTAAATAAACTAGTACCATTTTGTTGCACCGCTCGTTCGTCAGCTAAACATCCATCAGCACTCAGTATCTGAGGCGCTCATTACGCTGAGTAATTCCAGTTAGTGTAAAACAATTCACGTTAAGTTAGGTCCGGGATGTGGAGCTAACGTAAATAAATAATTTCACTTCGCAATGCAATCGACAGACGCGTAACGTTAGCGTTTATTTTTAGATAGAACGTGCGCTTTTCTTAGTTTATAAATGCATTGCTTCGTAGAATCATGAACGCCGGAATGTTTTATATAAACATAATCTATCAAAGAAAGTTATATATAAATAAATAATAAATAAATAACAAACAAATAATAAATAAATAATAAATAAATATCTTCACGTAATTCCCTATACTGGGGTAGACAGAGTCTAGACAATTGAGTCCCATCGACCCACCTCCCACCGAAGTTATTTTCGGGACAACGTGACATGTCTATGCTGTATTTATGTCCATGCCAATGATATAATTCGTACATAAGTTTTTGAAAAACCCATTGGTACATGCCTGCCACTTGGGGATCAAACTCGGCTCTCTTGACACGAAATTCTACCACCCAACCACGGGGTTGGCTATCGTGACTTATGTATAATTACTAATATATAATTACTGAGTAACAAAATACCATCTCCTTTTTCCCCGCGACTGTCGAAAGAAGCGACTAAGGGAAAAGCCTATAACATGTCTTCGATATGGCTACTGACAAATGGCAGGATTAACCATTTCGAATAATAGCAGATTAAAATTCAATGGACCGGTGAAGGACAGCATCGTCTATGGTGCGAGGTGTCTGGTACTGCGGTCGTAAAAATCTGCTTACCAAGTGGTGGTGGTGGTGGAAAAGAAAACCTTTTCACGCCATTACTGAGGTAATTAAGTCTATTCGATCCACCTTCACCGAAGACATTTTTGTGACAGCGTTTTTTTCGAAAAGGGAAGCAAACGAGCAAGTGGCTCACGTGATGGTAAGTGATTACCGCCGCCCATGAACACCCGCAATACCAGAGGCATAGCAGATGCGTTGCCGGTCTTAGAGTGCCCCCCCCCTCCAAGAATTCGGGGAGGGGGGTGTGTGGGCCTCCGGTTACTTGCACTCACCAGACGAAACACAGAAGTTTGTTAGACTTCTACTTCACGCCGGTATTCTGAGAGGTCGTGGTAGTTCCCCGGTCGAGCCGGCCCATTCATGCAACAAAAAAAGCTGATGGGTGGCTCTACCACTGAAGCTCTACAACGTGGCAGGTGGCGAGCCTATCTCCGTCTTTATGTCCAAGTTACCGATATAAATTGCACACAAGAATTTGAAGAAACCCAGTGCTACGAATCTACCACCTGGAAATCGAATTTGGGTCTTTTGACTCGAATGTCGATCTCCCAATCACTTGGCCATCGTGACTAACTTTTATAACGTCGGTATATTATATCCGAGAACTCAATGTTCATGTAATAAAGCTTAATAAAACACATAATACTTTTGTCGCATTATCAAATCCAGAAATAATTAGACACTTCGAATGAAATATTGCCTACTCACATACACAGATAACGATATACAAACAAATTGGGCAAAGAAATAGAAACCTGATTAAATTATTTATTCAATGCGGGTATTCAATTTTCTACTAAAAATACAACTCATTGTGTATGCACTCGCACTTAATACATTTCTCGTGACAAGTACTCACACATATACATAAAAAGCCTTAATTTAAAAAACGAATGCTCGCAAACAGGTATACGTTTTAACGATTCAATCCGATATTTCGCAAAAAATGAAAATTTATTCAATGCGCGTCTATTCGCATTGATATATATAAGGTACTAAGGACATCACACATATATTTTTATATGTAAATCAATTACACTAAAATTTTATAATTGATATCGGTACTTAATAATATAAATTCTTGACATTTTCTTTAAAAAGTTTCTTAAGGAAAAAGCTATCGTTCAATGAGCCTGAAATCCTATCTATAATCTAGATTTTAATCGATTGGAGGACTGAAACGACTCGTACCTATGGGTTTTTTTAAATCTTACGCACGAATTATATCGTTGGCTTGGACATAAAGATGGCGACGGGCTTACCACCTGTCACGTCTCAAAAATATCTTCAATAGAAGGCGGGTCAAAGGGACTTGGGAAATTGGGAATTGCGTGAAGATATTTATATTCAACTTTAAGAAAAGAAAATGTATTTAAAATAAGAGGTATTTTTAAGACATAAAATCTTTATAAAAATGACGTCAAGTGGATGGAAGGACAGCTAACAGCTTATTCCCGGCACGCGCTCACGTACTTACAACAAGTCGGTGTCGATTGAAAATTAAATGCTCCCTCGTAACTCAATTACAACGATCGTTCTACCTTTATTTCATTATTTATATGAAATATCTTCTCTTAATCTCTTTGTTATCTAAACTTATATAATTACTTGTATTTCAGTCAGACTGACTGACCGATATAACTACGCAAACCGCTGGGGCTACAAACTAGAAATTTGGGCATTGATACCTTTTGTGTGAGCTTGTTAGAAAGGATTTTTGACATATTCTCTATTAACTCACGATTGTCGTGGGATATTTTAATTATTGGAGGTATATCATATGTCTTTTGTCTGTCTTTATGGACATCCTACGAAATATTCATATATATTCAATGTACATAAAATTCTATTTTTCTTGACTGCAACAATACATTTATCTAGTATCAAATGTAGCGTACTTTTATGTGGCAATTTATGTACAAACCATCTCTATGCTTTTAGTCTTTTTGCGACTAAAACTAAACATCTCGAAATCCACAATAATAATTATTGTAAGGATGAGGTGAAGGGTGGGTAAAAAAGACACAATTTTGTAGATGTCCTCTCACGATAATGTTCAAAAGGTGTGAAAAACGCCTTTTGAATAACAAAATATTATAGGAAAAAATTTTAGATATGTCTATTATATTTGTTACCTATGTATGTATCGTAACATGTAAGTATTGAAAATAAAAGTAAGTAATGTGCAGAGAAACAAATACTTATATATTTATATATATAAGTATTGATTTCTCTACACATTATTGTCATTAATGTCATCTGATGTCGTCGTAAGAGTATATATATAGTTTAGGGACCACTGAGTTCTATATTGCAATGACTACAAGCAATCCATGACAGTTTCAACAAAGCCGGCGATTTTGTTTAACCGTCGAAATACACATGACTTCATCGTTGCTGGGTCATGGTCCATGCAGGCAGCTGTCTCTGTCTCGATTTGCCTGTTATACCTTTGCTTCGGCTCTTTTTAATCATTCAAAATCAGTCGCTCTTAATTATCACTCAGATATACGATAACTCTAACTTTTGGGCCTTTCACACGGATTTTTTTTTAATTATTGTGGCCTACTTTAAAGTAAAGATATGAAAGTCCAACCTCTGAAAGTATCTTTGATACTATTTTTTTTAACTCTTTTTTTTTGTAAATAAACCTTTATACTTGTAGATCTCACTGTAGTCTGTTATGGATAAAGCCTTTGTAGCACCTTAGACGCTGCAACCCGATATGGTTGTTTTGAATTTTGGTAATTTCTTGCTTCCTATTTCTTCTTTCTTCAGGAATAACTTCTTTATTTACTTATTAAACTTGAAGACTTGTAAAATTCATTGCAGGGCATAGGCCTCTCCCGTAAGGAAGGGTTTGCCTCCATCACAAGGCTTGGCAAGCTAATTGGCAATCGTTATACCAGACATCTCGCGCCGAGTTGTCGATGGTATTTCGTAGGCTTTTCCATCGTCGCTTCTTACGATACCCACGGGAAGAAAAGAGATAGCATATTCTTCAGTCGACGCCATCACATCGATATATCATACATAGATTTATGTATCCTGACGCGACGACGTGACGAGAATATCGGTATCGAGAATAGGTATTTATAATACCATTAATTTAATATTTAATTTAAAACTAACAATTGAGATTGTTCAATCGCTTCGAGTTTTGATAAATGTTTGTTAATTGTTTACATGCGCCTACGACATACAAACTGAGTGATAATATAAGATGAAACTGAGACAGAACATTCCCATGCTCCTTGTCCCAAAATAGATTATCTTTTCGCTCAATCCCTGACGGGTTAGCCAGATAGAATAGATCGCCAAGTGTCACTTTCCTTACTTACCAGAGTGCTAAGTTGCCCACAATGGATTAAAGACTCGAAATGAATTAAAACGCAAAAGTTCATCAAAAATGTCCAAGCTGATCGCAGTACCCTGGACCATGACATACATTTCATGATACAGGGCATTTAAAACATATTCTCGTTTATACAACATTCACGACAACTCGTTCCGAAACCTATTAAATAATAAGTGCCTGTAAAATAATAAAGACAGCTCAAGCAGGCGCATTATACAAACAGATTTACAAGACTGTATTTATTTTAATCACTGTATTATTAAAATAGAATAATATTATACCGTAAATTTCAATTTAAAAAAGTCACGATAGCCGAGTGGTAGGGTGATCGGAATTTCGAGTCAAGAGACCCGAGTTCGATTTCCAGTTGACAGGCTCGTACCAATGGGTTTTTCAAAAACTTATGCACGAATTCCATCGTCGGCTTGGAAATAAAGACGGCGACGGGCTCACCACCTGTCACGTTGTCCCGAAAATATGTTCGGTGGAAGGTGGGTCGAAGGGACTTAATTGTCTAGACTAGACCTCTGTCTATTCCTGCATTGGAAATTGCGTGAAGATGTTTATTTATTTTATTTATTTCCATTTATAATTAAACCAGAATATTCTCAAATTGGCAAATTTCAATTTAAATTTGTAACTGAGTAATATTATGTAGGTACTGTAATCTCGTGCAGCTGTGTTTACTGGCATAAGAATTTACCTTGTATCTTACCGTTGGTGTAGAAATGGGTAATTAAGGGGAAAACCTTAAAAATTCAACTAGACACTCATTATTTCTATCCCGGTGTCTGTCGGTAGCCAATATCCATCCCTACCCACTGGTAAAATTGTATGTTTATAATTATTATTACTATATCTTCATACATAATCCCTGATGAGGTCAGCTTAAGCGCCCCGTCTGGCGATCCTTACAACTTTGTCGCTCTGCATTTTGACTAATGCAGACGAAGCACTGTTGACTTTGCATTCGGCAGCCACACGCCCGTCCAAGTTTAAATCATTTCTTCTCGACTCAAAGCGCCCTCTAAGTATACAATTTCACTTATGAGATCTAGACATTCCTGATTTACCTATTTCATACACCCTTCTCTCTTCATCTCATTCAAATATTGGGACTTTAGCTTGCTTGCTGGGAAAGCTTGAAGCTTTAGACTTTTTTTTTGCATGTTATATTTTTACGACCACTACTAACAAATATCCATACTTGGTTTGATTTTGTGACTTTAATGTTCGTGTCTCGTAACTCGATTACGGATTCGAGTTTAGGGCGCGGCAATTACGAAATAGTTAGGTAGCGTCGATTACGAGAGATCAACATCGAGTACAATTGATTATCGATTAGCGTTAGTGGTACAATACTCTTTTAGAAGCTAACTTTTTTTTTAAGAATGACTGAGTGCGTACGTAAAGACGGAATCAGATGCATTACTCTGATCCCAAAGCTGGTCCTAAAGTAGTAAGTTAAGCTAAAGCTAAAGCAATTAAGTTATTGTATCAGAAACAACGAAGGTACCACAAACATCCAGACCCGAGTTAATGCTGAAAAAGCGGCTTTCTATATTGACCCGCCGGGAAATCGAACCCGGGATCACAGAGCTGACGACACCATGAAAATCGTTGTGTACTCTTTTCTCCACGGAGGCTCGGTTATTGATTCATCACTGTTGAATCTCCACCATATACAAAGTAGAGGATGGCATAAGTTTGTACAAAAATATATATATTAGGGAAAACATTATGAACATTACTCCGATTCCAAAGTAAGCAGCTTAAGCACTTGTGTTATGAAATTAGAAACAACGAAGGTACCACAAACACCCAGACCCGCGGAAATCTAGAAATAGTGTTTTCTACATTGACCCGAATAGTGACTCGTTTACTAAGCAAGCGTCATGACAACAAAGCTGCCATTGCTCTTAATCATAGGTAATAGAACTAAATAAAATACTATTTTACTTGAGTCTTTCGCACCGTGACGTCATAACGTGAGGTGTGGCTTACGTGTGGCAATGGACAAAATGTCATCCGACGTCCGCATAGGGCTGCTAAACCTATTCACGTATACATATAAAGAATACTGTAGTATCAGTTTGTAATTCCAAAATAACTCCTTCTCACTAAATACATTTGAAAGTGTATAGAGTACGTACATAAAAAAGTTCTCTGGCTCTCTAATTGGTTTAATTCTATGGTTTAATTTTATTTTAGTGAAATAATTACATAGGTTTCCGCGTTAAGTGTTAAAATGTTAGGGGCAGGTAGTACTACTTAAACTGTCATAGAAAATCCAAGATCTAGTTGAGAGCTATGAGTTAAGGGTTTGGGAGTTAAGACTCCATCTTATTCCATATAGGAGAGGCTTATTTGCTGCAGTGGCATCTAACAGGTTATCATATATATAAATGTATTCAAAAATCAATTGATACAGGTGAGTTTGAAGCTGTATTTTCGAGGCACAATTTTCTATTTTAAAGAAATAAATAATAAATAAATATCTTCACGCAATTCCCCATACAGGGGTAGACAGAGATCTAGTCTAGACAATTAAGTCCCTTCGACCCACCTTCCACCGAAGATATTTTTCGGGACAACGTGACAGGTGGTGAGCCCGTCGCCGCCTTTTTGTCCAAGCCAACGATATAATTCGTACATAAGTTTTTGAAAAATCCATTGGTACGAGCCTTCCTGCCTACCTGGAGATCGAACTCGGGTCTCTTGACTCGCAATTCCGACCACCCAACCACTCGGCTATCGTGACTTGTTACGTGAATTTTCTATTTTTGTTCAAGTATTATAAAAGTCACACACACCTATTAAATTAATTCAGTTATTATCTCTTAAAAATTGTCAGTGTACAACCACGAGTCTATTAGAGAAGTATAAGAAGAATTATAAAATGTTAGTGACAACCCTATTTCTCATCTCACACAACTTCAGTAAACGGCGACACGCTGTGATGTGATCTCGATGACATGTTCATTGGGTTCTTACTTACCTTTTTTTTTGTTTCCTCTTTAACTTTTCATTTCAGTTAAGAGACACCATATATTTGGGAAAGGTATAATTGTGGTTTGTAATAAGAAATTGATCCTTTTTTTTAAAAAAAAAGGTCACAACAGCCGAGTCTGTAAATAATCACCACAAAATATTTAAAATAATGAATTATTCATTATTTTAAATATTTTGAGGTGATGATAATATTAGCACCTTCTAATGATAATATTAGGTCTTTTTCTAGCTTCTTAACTTGTATGTATTCTTGAAAGTTCTAAATTTATTTTAAATATATTTTTGCATATCTTTTTACCGATATAAGAAAAAAAAATCTTCATGCCATTTTTCTTCACCCTTTCGACCCACCTTTCACCAAAGAAATTTTTTGGGATAACGTGACAGGCGGTGAGCTTGTCGCCGTCTTTATGTCCAAGCCAACGATATGAATCGAATATAAGTTTTGAAAAAACTCATTAGTTAACGAGCCTACCGCCTGGGAATCAAATCGGGTTTCTGACTCGAATTCCTATCACCTAAACACTCGGCTATCGTGGCATATTTATACGTATTTAATTGTTTATTTTTTTATTAAGAACTACAAAATTACACTCCCATTATAGATTAAAAAGGCTCCTAATCATTAATTTATTGGCCCATAATGAACGGTGACTAATTTATCATTGATTTTTGAAATCAACATTGTATGTAATAAAAAATACATATATCCCAAAGTAAGTAGCTAAAGCACTTGTGGTACGAAATCGGAAACAAAGAAGCACCACAAACGACCACACCCGATAAAATGTAGAAATAGTCGATTTTCTGCATTGGCCCGCCCGGGAAACGATCCCGGGACTTTATAAATCCACGTAGATCGTCTAAGTATGTTTTGTTGCCAAATTTGTACGTAAATTAATTTATTACGTGGTTGTGGTTACATTGACGTGTGTAATCACATGTTAAGGCTTAAGTATTAATCAACGGATACGGCTTTTAACGAGTCAAAATTGACACCACGTTCACACATAGATTCGCCGATTTGACATAATCGTAAACATGCGACAAGGTGGTAGGTAATCGCTAATCAAGTAAAAAAATGTGTCAAATTATACCTACAATTTGTCATATTTACTGTATTGGAATAGAATACATAATGAATTTTTCTTTAAATGTCCCTGGTCAGATTTTGCACTACTTGGAATGTATATAGTCGTACGTGTTAGGTTTGTTGTTTCGAAGTCATCCTTTTGTGGTATTTTGTGGGCGTTCATGGCTCACGTGGGAATAAAAGGCAATTTTAATTATTTTAGATTGTTCATTTAAAATTATGTTTCATTAGCGGTGTTTATTTGGTATGATTCATATTCTTTGAGATCCATAATTATACAAAACTCGATAATCAAACGCTAAGCGTTTTAAAAAATCAAGGGAGATTATGGAGATATTCCTTGGACCGTATTGTTAGCTTATTGTCAAGTAATATATACTAATTCTGACACTGGTACTTGATACAGAAGGCGTCGTTTTAATCACGTTACAAAAATCGATGACCTTCATGGTTGAGTGGCGTACACACCGGTTTTCAAGGTGATGCCTACTCTCAGGTCCAGGGTTCCATTACCGGATGGGTCAATGTAGAAAATCACTTAACACCACTGTATATAGCCATGGATGTACACACAGATGGTGTTTATGATATCTTCGCTGTATCTAATTTCATAGTTTAAGTCTTTTAGCTACTTACATATATTTTTTTTTATTTTTAAACGGATATTTTCGAAGATAACATCTATATAGATAAAGTTGAAACGTACGTAAAACTTTATATAAAATTCTATACAGAAATATAAGTCAAACAAAATATCAGCTAAGCCTTTAGTTTCTGAGAAAGCAATATGTTAATTAAAATGTAAATACTTATTTCGTTTGCAGAAATAAAATAGGATGGCCATGCGAGATTTTTTTCTGGCAATTTAAAAATAATTATGAACATGGCTAGAGTTATTATATTCTTTTTACTTGCCAGTTACACAAAAATAAATTAATAACCGAAACTTACTCGTAATTACGGGGTATAAAGTAGAACATGGTAAATTATGTTTACATTTCCAGTTAATAAGCTACAATTAAAAGACGCGGGATAATTATACTTGATAGAAAGCTGTTCTCTGTGCAATAAGTAATAATTAGCCACGATAGCTGAGTAGTTGAGCGATCGGAATTCGATTTAGGAGACTCGTATTCGAGCCCAGGAGGAAGCCACGTACGTTCCAAATGTAAGAATTGTATTGTTAGCGTAGGCACTAAGACGGCGACATGTTTACCACCTGTCACTCTATGGAATTAAGTGAAATAAGGGAATTAAGCGTCATCATATCTCGCAGTTCACAGCCTAAACCATTAGGCTGTGAACTGCGAGATATGATGTCGCTGGTTCTCAGGTCGATTATGGTCGTGAATCATTCCAGATACAAGCATTGCAGCTTAGATATTAATAAACAGGAATAATAGTAATGTAATTTAGCTATATGCAATGTGGTATCAGTGTAAGAATATCGCCATTGCCTTGAAAATACAATTGGCTCCCGACAGATGGCGGGATTACCATCTTGAAAAATACCAGACGAAAATTCAGCAGACTGGTGATTGGCAGCGTCAAAGTCGTAAGATGTCTGGTACTGCGATCGCCAATCCGCTAGCCCAGCGTGGCGATTATGGCAAACCCTTTCGTATGGGAGAGGAATATGTCGTGCTGTGGACTTAGTAGGCTATTATGGTGATGATGATGATGAATTTATCTCTAATAGTATTCTTTATATAAACACGTTTAAAGATTGTCTAGACCTCTTACTACCACCGTATTGGGAATGCGTGAAGATAAAAAAGAATAATAAGCATACATAGATAGATATCGATTTTAAAGTGACATTCACAAGCCAGTATAATCAAATACCAGTAAAAATTTCATACCTTCCGAAACAGGTACTGGGAGGCTATTGACACAGATGCAAAATTCTTTTGTTGTCTAAAGAAACTAATATGCTTAAGAACTAATATATGTATATACCTCTAGACCTCTTACTACCCCCGTATTGGGAATGCGTGAAGATAAAAAAGAATAATAAGCATACATAGATAGATATCGATTTTAAAGTGACATTAACAAGCCAGTATAATCAAATACCAGTAAAAATTTCATACCTTCCGAAACAGGTACTGGGAGGCTATTGACACAGATGCAAAATTCTTTTGTTGTCTAAAGAAACATGTTCCGTTCCTAGTTGAACCAGCGCAATTCTATGTTCAGCTGCATTACAATATTCAGAATGTGTTTCCTGCATTACTGCTGTTCAGAATTCGGAATTTGTGCCTAACGGTCTTTGCGAATAGTATACAGAGTAACCCCAATAACAGATTATGCTCTATTTATTATAACAATTATTATTATATTTTATGTATGTGTTATATTTTAAAGTCACGATAGCCGAGTGGTTAGGTGGATGGAATTAGAGTCAAGAGACCCAAGTTCGATCTCCAGGTTCAGGGCAGGCTCGTACCAATGGGTTTTTTCAAAACTTATGGGCGATTTTTAACGTTAGCTTGGACATAAAGACGGCGACGGGCTCACCACCTATCACGTTGTCTCGAAAATATCGTCGGTGGAAGGTGGGTCGAAGGGACATAATTGTCTAGACTAGACTTCTGTCTACCCCTGCATTGGGAATTGCTTGAAGATATTTATTTTATTTATATATATACACAAGCGCATATACCATAAGTATTTTAGTTTTACTTACACTATAAGTTTTTTGAGATCACGGGGATTAACACTACTCAACTAAAAATAGACATCATGCCTGCTACCCAAATATATTTTCGGCAACAACAATCGACACAATTGTTCTGCCAAGTGCCAACAGCGATTAGAGACGTCTACGCGCATGCGCCGGAACAAACATAACGGCGGATCGCTTTGTGAACGTCACCCCATAAAACGAGTACATGGACTAAGCCATCGTAAATCAAGCCAGCGACATTATTCCGACCACAGTTTTTGTGGTACGAGGTACAAGCGTATATTTTTGTTAATGTTTGACAAAAAAATGTTTCTGTAAATTACACAGTTGAGATAAAATTAAATTTGACAAATTCCAGATGTTTGTAAGTTATGTTATATTTGTAAACCAGGGTCTTACCATAACTAATATGCTCAAGAACTAATATATGTATATGGTCAAATTTGTATAAAATTTCTTAGGCTACTGGACTGTATGTATTTGTGTGTGTTCCGACATAGAGGTATTTCACCCTTTTTCGTCAGAGGTGTCCTAAGAGGTGAGACGAAAGGCACATGTCATGCATTGGACTTTAACAGGCCGTTATTTTAGGTATGTTTATGATATTGTTGTTATAATTATTAGGAAAAGTGAGAGTGAAAAAGTGTACTAAAGTACCTTTTGCACATAGTTTAAAAAAATGCCTATGAAACTATTTTTAATTATTACACTATCCCATTTAATAAATTAAGTTTTAATTGTTGGACGATAAATGATGACACTTGTTTTCAGTAAAATTATATTTTATTTGGTATAGCGAATGGCTCATAAACTGACCGTTGCTATTTTCTTTCAGTCGAATATATAGTAAAGTTTAATTAATATTAAGATAGGCTAATGCCTTCGTTAAAACGAAATCCGTTTTTCTCAATTAAAAGAATGATGTCTCTTACCATGATTTCTTTTTATACGTACTTCATGAACATAATGTAAAAACTTGAGAAATAAGAGATATTGATTCATATTTGATTTAGTACTTTAATTTATACAAAACAAATTAAAAGAAACATTTATGTATATTGTAAACACACACAC
Source organism: Sericinus montela (assembly GCA_029286605.1). Taxonomy (NCBI): domain Eukaryota; kingdom Metazoa; phylum Arthropoda; class Insecta; order Lepidoptera; family Papilionidae; genus Sericinus; species Sericinus montela. The sequence continues at coordinate 1,037,235 of JAGSMR010000004.1, forward strand.
ATTTATATATATTTGTGTGTGTACAATATGCTTAATACTGTACACACACAAAATTAAATCGCTCACCGCTTGTAACTTTGGCTACACTAAACTTTCGCGGGACATTTTCGCGAAATGATATCATTCAACCTTGGGATTGCATCCTTTATTGCGCGGGCGCAATAAAGCACCACCATTTTTGTATGCATGCATAATTCCACATGAAATGGAGGCCAATTTAACTGTTTAGTGCATCGAAAATAATCTGTTATACAAAAGGAATATTAATCTGAACATCTTTTTTATTAATGACACACTAAATTAAAATCTATGAACTTTATATTAGATTTTAAAATAGCATAAAATATGCTAATTGCTTTAATTTACATTGTCTCCACGATGTGTAACTGTTTCTAATATGGTAAATTTTGCGTAATATTATTTGTTTTAAATGTTTGACGACCTCCGTGGACGTGTGATGTACACGCCGGTTTTTTAAACATTGTCTCAGGTCTGTGAGTTGTATAGTTTCTGATTATAACCAATTTAATAACCCAACCCCAACCCCAACCCACCCAAAAAATGTATGCAATGCCAAATTCACTCCAACTAAGCTGTAATGCTTATGTCTTGGTGTACGACAGTAGTCGAATGGCGGGTCCAAACTTTAGACGTTATGTTTCGCAATTTGCACCCTAGATCAATACGCTTTAAATTGTCATTTAAGATACTTTAGGGTCAGAGCAATGTATGTGATATTGACCCTGTATAGGTATTTATTTACTATTAATTGTCTTCTTCTTCTTCTAAACTTCAAAATAGCAAGAAGTTGAGAGATCTCAAGTTAATATTTTTCAAAATACAATTACATCGTTGGCTTGTACATAAAGACGGCTTCAGGTCCACCACCTGTGACGTTATCCCAAAATAATGCCTCCGGTGAAAAGTACAGTCGAAAGGACTTAATTGTCAACACCTCTGTCTACGATAGCCGAATGGTTGGGTAGTCGGAATTTCGAGTCAAGTGACCCGAGTTCGATCCCCAGGTGACAGGCACGTACCAATGGGTTTTTCAAAAAACTTACGTACGAATTTTATCGTTGGCTTGGATACAAAGAGCTCGTCGCCGAGCTCACCACCTGACACGTTGTCCCGAAAAATATCTTCGGTCGAAGGTGGGTCGAAGGGACTTAATTGTCTAGACTAGACCTCTGTCTACTACTGTGTTGGGAATTGCGTGAAGATATTTTTTACCTCTGTCTACAGCAGCATTGGTAATGGCGTGAAGATATTTATTTATCTATTACTTCATTTAATCCGTGTATGCTTGTAAGTTGATAAAGGAATTTTATAGAAAAATATTAGGCCATTGACAAAAATCTGTTTTAAAAGTTAAAAAAAGTTTTAACCTTAATTGGTTAATTTTTTGGTTAGTTTTTAACCGTAATTTGTTAGAATGGTATAGTGATCACGGAAAATCTTCATTGCTGCAACTGACACCTAGGTAGAAAAATATACACCCAACTCATGTATACATCTAAATACAAATATTGTGAAAACGTTAGAGTATTTTCCAAGATGTATAAATCACTGTTTACATTAAAATGTATAGGATATGTCAATGGAAACAGAGTTAACTTTTGTCTTACTAACATAAAAAAATCTACTGAATGAAATCAAAACAACCACATCCTCATCTGTCCCTATTCTATGAATATATATCAGGCCATCGTTTCTGGTACAGCACGTGCTAATAAATAAACCGCAGAGTACGATTAGTTTATTAAAGAATTTAACAGAGCAATAAAACATACGAAACGAATAGTTTGTTCGCGTGTTCGTACGATACAATCGCCTTTAAAAGTATGCTATATTAGTGCAACGTAAATAACTGGAACAAACGTGTAATAAAATTGAAAATTTCTTTACTTGACTCATACATGGCCTATAAAAGTCCACTGTAGGAAATAGGCCTCTCCTGTAAAGAGGATTTGATGCGTTCTCGGCAAACGGATTGTCGACCGCAGTACTAGACACTCTGCTGCCACTCGTCACCATTCTGTTTAATCTATTGTATAATGGTTATCCCGCCATCTTTCGGTTGCTTTCGTCATTCATCTAGACTTCCCTCTCGCCTCTTAGGTGATAGGGGGTGTGTCAACTATGCCTGACTATTAAACATTTATTAGTTAATTTAGCGTATTTAAAAAAATAATAGTGACATTCTTGTGATTTCCCTTTTAATACTAAGAGCATTTTCCTGAAATATTTTTCAAAGTCTTTCTCTATCTCTTTGCCTTCTTGCCTTTTTTAATTTTTTCACAACTCATGTATGATTTATATCGTTGCCTAGGACGTAAAGAACGGCAAGAGGCTCACCACCTGACACGTTGTACCAAAATAATGTCTTCGGTGAAAGTTGCATGGAAAGGACTTAATAGTCTAGATCTCAGTCCACCCTAGTACATGGAATGCGTGACAATTTTATTGATATGCATAAATTATGTTATTATACCTTTAAAAGGTGAAAAACAACAGAAAGAGAAATCCACCAGCGAGTCAGAAATAAATTCAAAAATGTATTCTCAAAGATGTGTAAAAGTTATCACGCACTGGGAGTAGCGTTGCCGACTTTTTCCTCCTCATTTCCCTTTAAAATATATTTGATTTTTGAAGGTCTTTTACATAATGGTATTTGCTGATTGCTACTTACTTTTTTACTGCTGTCGAATGGCTCTCGATGTCATAGAATCTACTTTTTTCTGGCATGATCAAGGTAAAACTATGATTTAATTACTAAAACTGGTATCGTGAGGGATCAAAGAACGATACCTGGAAATAATTATACAAAGCCTTAATGATTTCTTGTATTTACGCGAATACTACACATTTTAAATAAAACGATTTTCTTTAAAACGATTTTATCGCGTTTTTAAATCCGAAAATCGTTTTATTTAAAATATAAAAAGTCTTTTTTTTAGATTGCATGCTAATATTTTTACTTCAATTTCGTAATAACATTATTCTTGGTCTGTAATATCAAGGCGGGTTTATAATAATTTTTAGCTGTTTCCTTAATAGAATATAAACTTTTATTAATTAATTAATTTGTTTATGATCTTCAACATAACAACAATTAAAAACCTTTTATAAATAAATAAATAAATATCTTCACGCAATTCCCAATACAGGGGTAGACAGAGGTCTAGTCTAGACAATTAAGTCCCTTTGAAAACTTATTTAAAAAATAATAAACTTATTTAAACAAAATTTTTTTTTATAACCATTTATCATTCTCATTAATAGAGATAACAATTTATATAAGTATATAAATCATCAAGCAATTCACTTTTTTACTAATAATTAATTTCTTTTTTTTAAATCTATTAAAAATTAACTTGACAAAGTGCAGTATATAAAAGATTTACATAACGTGTTGGATAAGCTCATCAAAGTTCAACATCAAAAATTCAAACTTTTTACAAATAATAGTTTCTTATGCAAAACAACGTTTATTATATTTATTTCTCTGTAATTACTGTATAGTCACGATAGCCGAGGATCTTCGGAATTCAAGTCAAGAGACCGGAGTTCAATCCCCAGGTGGCAGGCTCGTACCAATGGGTTTTTTTTTTCAAAAACTTATGTACCATTTACATCGATGGCTTTGGACCTAAAGACGGCGAACGGCTGACCACGTGTCACATTGTCCCGAAAAATATCTTTGGTGAAAGTGGATCGAAATAACAATAAAGTGTTTATGCAGTTACAAAATGGCCGCGTGTGTGTATGCTTTTATTGACGTCCCATTTAAAGATATCAATATCATTAGATGAATTGACATTATCGATTGTTATGATTATTGAGCGTATGCGTTTTTTTGTTCGATCAAAATATTGTATTACGATATGGGGCTTCTGTTTCAATATTGTATGCAGTAACTCTTTTTCAACATGGTAAAAATGTTGCCATTTGTTAAATAAAAAAATGTTTGTGGTACTTTCGTTGTTTCTCATTCCATAATACAAGTGCTTTAGCCACTTACTTTGGGATCAAAGCTTTGTAAATGATGTTGTCCCTATCTTTGTATGTATTTATTATTTACTCCTTTCGATCACTCTTACACGAAAGTTTATTTGGGACAACGTAACAGTTGGTGAATGTCGCCCCTGTGTTCAAAGCAACGGTACAATGGATTTTATTTTTACTAACCCCGGATGTTATTAGATCAGTGCCCAGTGTGTGTTTACATATATCATACATTATGATTAAGTCGCGGTAGCCGAATAGTTGGGAAGTCGGAATTTCGAGTCGAGAAACCCGAGTTCGATCCCCAGGTGACAGGCCCGTACCTATGGGTTTTTCAAAAACTTTTGTACGAATTGTATCGTCGCCTTGGACATAAGGACGGCGACGGGCTCACCTACTGTCACGTTGTCCCGAAAAATATCTTCGATGGATGGTGGGTCGAAGGGACTTCATTGTCTAGACTAAACCTCTGTCTACCCCTGTATTGTGAATTGCATGAAGATATATATATTTATACGATTAATTAATTAATAAATTAAAACAATATTAGTTGTTTCAGTTGAAACATTTATTTCCTTTAGTGACATTCCTAGCAGGAATCGAACTCACACTTAGCTTTTAAGATAGATTCACTACCAACAATGCAATCAGGTTATGCTTTATTTTTTTACTGTAATATTTCGAGGGAATATTTTTGCATTGTTAATTTGAGCTAGTGCACAGTTGAAGATAATATCGATATTTGCATGCGGAATGTTGCGAAGTAACTTTTTCAATAACAACTTTACAATGAATTTCCGAAAAGTAACGCCTGAGTCAATTAACTATTTCTAAAAATATCTGACCAAAGTGATCGGATCAAGGATGGGTAGCAGCGTCTGAGGTGCGAGTGGTCTGCTGCTGTGATCGTCAATCCACGTTAATAACGTGTTTAACTCTGTTCGTCTGCGCGTTTTGTGTAACCGAATTAAACAACTTTCTCGGCTTTTGCACTCGACTCGCACTTTACTGTGGCTTAAATGAAATACCCGAACCGGCTTTTTAATTCTCTGAAATTATTCTCGAATGTAAGAGGACTGAGGATTTAAAATGAGTGTTAAAATTGTATTCGCTTTACCGGTTTCTTAAACAGTTATGTTTAATATTTTTTTTTGGAATAATTGAATAAATAATTAAATATTTGAAATTTGGGATCAATTGAGTATGTCTTTTTTATGAAAAATATTTTTTCTAATTGTTCCTTTGTTTATGCGACAAGAATTCTTAAATTTTGATAGCACGGACCGATCCGGTCAACTAGTCACTAGTATATGTTATACACTGATATGTTGGACCATATATAATACAACTTGAGTTAACGAATAATATTTTGTATGTAATTTTGACTCGGTTAGCGACTCTAATGAACTTTTTGTTATTAAATTAAAGAGAAACTTAAAAGATCAACCGACAGGTGGTTAGTACATTTGTATTTGGGTTTTAGTGATAGTGTCAAACATGTCCTTTTCAATGTGCTTTTAATTCCTAATGTTTTTTTATTCCTGTAGATATGGTAAAAGTCGACAAAGAGAAAATCCTTGGAAATACTAAGCTGCTACCAACAGACGGTGGGATAACCAAAAGGTCATTAAAATATTAGAATAAAATACATCAGACCCAAGACGAGCAGTAAAGTGTAAGTTACGAGGTTTTTATTGCAATCCACTTGCAAGTTCTTGCGAGAGAGGTTTTCTTGCGTCGTTGGTCTTGCAGAGGATTTTTGTTGCCATAGTGGACAAGTAAGTTGATACATTGATCTTTTGATCAACTTATACATAAGTGACACATATTCCGTTTTGCCTGATCTGATAGAAAAAATCAATACCAGACTTGCAACTTAGATGCTACAGCCCTTCACCGGTCCACTTATTTCGGTCTGGTTTTTTTTCGAGGGGATTAATCGCTAACTATCGGTAGCTATGGATATTAACTAGTATTTTCCAGTAGTCGCCTCTTACAACACCCACGAGAATAAAATGGGTATCAGGTCCATAAGGCGATACCAACACGTCCTTCTGTCATATGAAAAGAAAACCTTTGAAATTGTTACGACCATTTATCTCATATGTCACAACTCGTTTCACAATTCTGTGATTTATATTTAATTTCCGATTGGCAAACACAAAAATCAATTACAGAAATCCTCTTACCGGACTATCAGAGTACTAGTACCAGATACATGAAAGTTGTCGTTCAGCCGTGACCTGGTCTGGGCTTATAATCGTCTTAAGTTATAAATCGTTTCGGTGCTGTGAAATTTTAATAATGTATTACGATATTTAATTTGTTACTTTGATACCTTAAAGTTAAAAAAAATATCACTCAACTGTCGTACTGACCCATTCTACTATCCTATGACCTCTATAGTACTAGAAACAATTCGTAAAAATAATAATGGGATAGTATATATATAAAAGAGAAATGTCACCACATATTCATACATGTAACTGCGAAATCTCTGGGACGACTTTTCATATGAAGTTGAAATTTAGGATGCAAGTGGTTTAAAAGTAGGAAACTTTACCTATGAAAGGATATAAGGATCCCTCCACCTATCCTAACCCCCAAATGGTAGAATGGGGGGAGAAAAAGGTAGAGTGAAAGTCTGAGAGGAACTTTGTCATTACTGAGTGTAGAAGTATACCATACATAGGCTATTAATGACAATTACAAATGCTATGTTAAATAACATTTTCGAAGCTAAGATTAGACATGGAAGCCTTGCTGAGGTTTTTGTTATGAAATATATTAAAAATCCATAAGTAATGTATTTTATCAATTTTAATAAGATTCAATTTATTAACGGATATCGTCTTCTTCATAAAGGTATTTGAAAGGGACGAAGAAAGAACAAAGTACAGAAAATGGGTTAATCTGGAATGTCTAGAACAGGTGAATGAAATTGTATACTTGGGGAGTGCGTTTAGCCGGGATGGAAGATGTGATTTAGATGTGGAGAGGCGTGGAGCTGCCGGGAACAAAGTCAATGGTGCCCTGACTGCGTTAGTAAAGGCAAGGCGTACTGAAAAGTGCACGCCTTGCAATACATAAGGCAGTGCTGGTACCTACTTTGCTATATGGCAGTGAAACCTGGGTATACCAGATGAAGCATAAAAGCAAGTTGAATGCTGTGGAGATGCTGTCTCTTCATAAAATGTGCGGCGTTACCTTGGCCGACCAAAAATGTTACGAAGAGATTCGCAATATGGCCTTTTTACTAAAATTGATAAGGCTTCGATGGTTTGGACACGTTGAGCGAATGAGTGAAGACCGAATGGTGACGAAAATATACAGCGTGAAAGTTGATTTTAAAAGGCGTTGAGGTAGGCCGAGACTAACTTTCGAAGACCACGTGAGCAAACTGCTCAAAGAGGGGAAGGTCAAGAGTACTCGGATACCGAGACGTGCATGTATGAAGAAAATGATGAATCTGAAAGAAGCGATGTAATAATCATGACACTTGGGCTATCTGTTCTCTCTGGCTACTCCCATCTGGGACTGTACGTGAAGATAAATAAATAAATTAAATAAATAAATAATTCCGGGATAACTATCTGGAAATGTACCAACAAAATTGAATAGACCGGTGACGAGAAGTAGCTGTTTAAGGTGCATGGTGTCTGATACTGCGATCGCCAATCTATTTGCGAAACGTGGCGATTGTAGCAACCTTCCTGTCCTGCAATGGACTTTTATAGACCTTTCCAGAGTAACAACGCATTAATTAAGAAATAATTAATTGGTGTACGGCTTTATACAGTTTGTCGCAAAGATAATAAAACTGGGAAAAAAGAAATTTCTTGAATGCATATAATAAAGAAGTTCATACTACACATTTATATCTATGTACTAAATGAACGTTTATTTGAATTCTGGGAATGTCAATATATTGAAGCGTTTTATGTGTCTGAAAGCATTCCCGGTATTTGAAAATGTCGAAGAACGTTAAATCTTATTGAGATGCGTAAAGATGTTCAAAGAAATGATAGAAGCGAGCATACAGTCTATTAATCAGACCAAACAGGAAACGCGTGATAGCATGTCTTTACGCGCGAAATGGAATAAATATACCTTTCAAAACGGAGAAGTTATGAATGTCTTTTTGAAAACTAAGAATTTCAGGAAAATTGGTTTTCTACGTTGACTCATTCTTGAATCGAACCATGGGCCACAGTAACTACGTCCTTTATTTATTCAAATATTTTTTTGTTGACGCCTCGAACGATGTCAACTTTTGTGTTTTTATAATATATACTTAGTCTGTGGATGGACGTAGTGGTTGACGGTCAGTCAAAGTATCACTTCGTTTCTAAAAATGATAAAACATCGCAGCTTAAGTCCAATGTTTCTTTGCTTGAATATTGGACTTAATAAATAAATAGATGATTATTCATTTATTTATTGAGTCCAATATTCGAGCATACAAACGCACTGTACTTTAGATACACATACTATCAGTGTACTCTCGCTTGCATCAGTATTAACCTTAAAACTGTAGTAGTTGGTGCAGTTTTCTTGTCGTCACGAAACGCATGATGGCCATGGAAAAGAAACGTCACAGAGGTGAGGGTCCTATATAACATTTACAAAACTGGCCCATTATGATGAGTAAAGGCAAATGGTTTTGGCAGGCGTTTTTCAAATAGGTCTTTTTTAGGGTTTCTTTTCAGAAGTATAGTATACTATTGTCGTGGTTGATTATAATTAGTAAAGGACAAAAGACAACGGTGTAAAGAATTTTCTAATATATTTTACATACGAATTGTGTACTTGAGCAAAGTAATTTGTATATCAATAAAATAATTTAAAGCCATCAAATTAAGTCGCAATAAAAAAGCTCACATGGATCGTCTCTGCTTATATTAATAAAAACCAAACAAAGATAATAAGTTTGCCATAAGAAATTGCATCTGAATTAGTAGAGATAGGACAAATAATATAAAACTTACGTATTAGATAGTAACGAGGTCATATAGCATGTCGTATACCTTAAGAGTATCTTTTTATCATCGAACGTACCTGTAAAAAAAGGAATAAAATTAAAATCGGCCAGTTATAATAACATGTTTTGAGAAGAGGTATATTTATGATTTTTTTTTTATTTATAAAGCATGTAAGTAATGCGGGAAACTTAGTTTTTAAATTAATGGAAAAAGTTTTAAACAGAACCGTGGCAATGCTCCTACAGCCGAACCACCACTACATTAATACGTTTAAATTTTAAATCTTATTCTTGTACGCCTCTTCGTGGTGTAGTTGGCATCTGCCAGAAATTATTCCAAATACTAACTCAATTTTGCCAAGGTATGGCAGAGGTCGCGGATTTGAAACGGGCTCATATCAGTTGATTTTTCTAATTTTTTATTCATTTAATAATAGAAGTAATATTATATTCTAGTATAGTATTAACATGTTTAAAAACATATGATAAAGGATGTATAAAATGAAATCATAATCCTTATAATATTTTATTAAAGACGTAGTTCATTTATATTATGTATATAAAAATTAACATTTGTCTGTTCGTATTCGCTGCACTGCTGTACCGTTCATCAGATAGCGATGAAACTTTAGTGCTTTAATTTTTTATTACTTTTTCATTCGTAATCAAAGATTAACGGGTGCTAGTTAATCTTAATTAAAATTTTTATCACGAATGTCACGATAGCCAAGTGGTTGGGAGGTCGCAATTCGAGTCATGAGACCTGAGTTCGTTCCCCGGGTGGCAGGCTACCCATGGGTTTTTTCAAAAACATATAATTTATAGTTGACGAATTATATAGTTGGCTTGGATATTAAGATGGCGATGAGCTCACCACCTGTCACGTTATTCCAAAATATATTCGGTGGAAGGTGGGTCGAGACGTCTTAATTGTCTAGATCTCTATCTACCCCTGTATAGGGAATGGCGTGAAGATACTTCATTTCTTCTAAAATTTTAATAGTTTCAGTAGTAGTGAAGTTGGCGGTGAAGGAAGATATCGTGAGGAAAAATACCATCTGATAAAGAATTTAAAAAATTCTTCACGCCATTCCTAATGCAGGATTAGATAGAGGTCTAGTCTAGACAATGAAGTTCCTTCGACCCAACTTAAATTTAAATTAATTTCACAAACCCTTACCCTTGTATTAGGGCTAAGTGTTGCGCGTTCGTATCCAATAGGGATTCGAACGCGCAACACTTAGCTCTAATATTGGGTCACCAACTAGCCTAATCGTCAGTTTACGATTTTTCTACCCAATTTCATTAGGAAGGGAGACTGTAGCCGTTTAAGCTGAAGCTAATATTAGTACCCAGAATGTATACTATGGAAAGCTCTTCATAAAATGTTTATGCTGCTTATTAAACATAAGAACTGTTACGCTTAATAAACATAAGAAATATATCCATATCAAAACAGACATGCATACTTAACGGTCAGTTAAAGTCCACTGCAGGACATAAGCCTCTCCCATAGGGAGGATTTCCCACAATTGCCACGCTTGCCAGGCGGATTGGCTATCTCAGACGCTGCTTCTCGGAACTTCAGTCTGACATTTTTAGAGATGATTTAAGGGAATAAAAGAGTAAGCGGACAGCCAGGGGAACAAAGGGAGGGGTAATATTCTTACACCGTTACCACACGGCTTCGATATAAAAAGTTAAATGCTCGTCAAAATTATCCACCGGGAGTCACCGGAAGTGCGTTTATAAAACAAAAAATATGACGGCGATTAAGTTTCGTGTACGTCCCAGTAACACGTTTATCGTCGACGCAAATAGCCTGTATGAATGGAGACCGTATTACGGTCACCTGTCGCTTCGGAGACTGCGTTACGTGGAGCTCGCTGCGTTAATATGCAGGAATATTACGCGAACGCAATGCTTTAAAAGATATACTGTATAAATGAGAAAGAAGTCACGATATTAGTCAGTGGTTGTGTGATCGAGTCAAGACCCGAGTTTGATCGACAGATCGTAGTATGTCTATGTTATATTTAAGTCTATATTATTCGCATATAGTCGTGGGTTATTCACAAGAAAGTAGCAGTTCTGTAGCATCCTCCGATCGTTTCACTTCTCTCTTTCCGCCGATCCCTACAGGTGGCGGGCTCGTGCCAATGGGTTTTTTCAAAACATATAATTTATAGTTGACGAATTATATAGTTGGCTTGGATATTAAGATGGCGATGAGCTCACCACCTGTCACGTTATTCCAAAATATATTCGGTGGAAGGTGGGTCGAGACGTCTTAATTGTCTAGATCTCTATCTACCCCTGTATAGGGAATGGCGTGAAGATACTTCATTTCTTCTAAAATTTTAATAGTTTCAGTAGTAGTGAAGTTGGCGGTGAAGGAAGATATCGTGAGGAAAAATACCATCTGATAAAGAATTTAAAAAAAATTCTTCACGCCATTCCTAATGCAGGATTAGATAGAGGTCTAGTCTAGACAATGAAGTTCCTTCGACCCAACTTAAATTTAAATTAATTTCACAAACCCTTACCCTTGTATTAGGGCTAAGTGTTGCGCGTTCGTATCCAATAGGGATTCGAACGCGCAACACTTAGCTCTAATATTGGGTCACCAACTAGCCTAATCGTCAGTTTACGATTTTTCTACCCAATTTCATTAGGAAGGGAGACTGTAGCCGTTTAAGCTGAAGCCAATATTAGTACCCAGAATGTATACTATGGAAAGCTCTTCATAAAATGTTTATGCTGCTTATTAAACATAAGAACTGTTACGCTTAATAAACATAAGAAATATATCCATATCAAAACAGACATGCATACTTAACGGTCAGTTAAAGTCCACTGCAGGACATAAGCCTCTCCCATAGGGAGGATTTCCCACAATTGCCACGCTTGCCAGGCGGATTGGCTATCTCAGACGCTGCTTCTCGGAACTTCAGTCTGACATTTTTAGAGATGATTTAAGGGAATAAAAGAGTAAGCGGACAGCCAGGGGAACAAAGGGAGGGGCAATATTCTTACACCGTTACCACACGGCTTCGATATAAAAAGTTAAATGCTCGTCATAATTATCCACCGGGAGTCACAGGAAGTGCGTTTATAAAACAAAAAATATGACGGCGATTAAGTTTCGTGTACGTCCCAGTAACACGTTTATCGTCGACGCAAATAGCCTGTATGAATGGAGACCGTATTACGGTCACCTGTCGCTTCGGAGACTGCGTTACGTGGAGCTCGCTGCGTTAATATGCAGGAATATTACGCGAACGCAATGCTTTAAAAGATATACTGTATAAATGAGAAAGAAGTCACGATATTAGTCAGTGGTTGTGTGATCGAGTCAAGACCCGAGTTTGATCGACAGATCGTAGTATGTCTATGTTATATTTAAGTCTATATTATTCGCATATAGTCGTGGGTTATTCACAAAAAAGTAGCAGTTCTGTAGCATCCTCCGATCGTTTCACTTCTCTCTTTCCGCCGATCCCTACAGGTGGCGGGCTCGTGCCAATGGGTTTTTTCAAAAAACTTGTACGATTTATCTATTGTTATAGGGTACATAAAGACGGCGACGGGCTCACCACTTGTGGCGTTGTCCCAAAAAATGTCTTCGATGGAAGGTGGATCGAAAGGACTTAATTGTCTAGAATTCCGTCTACCCCAGTATCGGGAATGGCGATAATAAATAAAAAATAAATAAATAAATATGTGTATGTATATATGCATGTTATGATCCAGATATGATAGCGTCCAGTCTAGCCATGTACAGTGGTTAAAAAAACTTTCCTTTAAAGTTGACTATTTATGTTCCACTAGAATAAATACAGACGATTAATCTAAGTCTTTAATTTCCGGTTCATGTGCGCGATGTGAACTTGAGATTACACGAATATTTAACATGGTTTAGGATGTGTGACCGAATTTGGTAACTGATAGCGTTGGTTTAGAAGCATAAACACAGGTCATAGCCGTGTGGAGAGTAAATTAGTGATGTTAAAGAGTAAAATATATGTTAAATTTTATAATATACTAGCGGGCCCGGAAGACGTAGTCCTGCCTAGGAAATAATAAAAACCCAGCCTAAAAAACGTGAAAATCGGTTGTATATTTACGGGAATTATTTACAATGGAAGATAGCAATATTAGTCAACAGTTTTGCTACTGTAGTAATCTAATGATCCAGTTTAAATCCCTGGGACGGGTGCCACTAAATTTGTGAATAGTAATTTTTTGTGCTGAATTCACCACGTGCTCGGCCCTAAGGGAGAAATATCGTGAGGAAACTTCCATGCCAGAAAAATAAAATTAAACATTATTGCATTGTGGCATTGCGACAGTTTCGGATTTAGATATAAATATTTAATCATACTTATTAAACCACACACCATCTGCACAGACTAACATAGTATTATACAGTTGTGCTATTGAGGCTACTTAAATAAGTTTAAATGCATTTAATAATTGCGACACAGTCTAATCTAAATGAATCCAATTTTTCAAGCGATTTTTTTAAATATCGTTTTTAAAAACAGAAAAAAATAACTCTGACACTCTTGTTCAACCGGGCATATAAAAATAATGTTGGGTAAAAAAAAAACATGAGTCCAGAGTTTTGTCAAAGGCAACTATTTTACCACTTTATAAATAAATACACCGGAGATTAACAGTTAACCACTTGACCAAAACTGGCTAAAAAAGGTAAGAAAGTAATATGTTAGTAGATCAAACGGAAGGTTGTTTTCTCCAACACCAACCCTTTTGATCTTTTATTACAAAGAGCAACAACGGGAATCGAGTTACATGTCGTGACCGGACTTCATGGTACACCGTATGGCATCTTACTATTTTTGGCGCCAAAGTTCCCCGCACTTGGTCCCGTGAGTGTAATTTATGTGCGGTTTTCAGATAAACAATGCGCTTTATGAAGATCCCAACATTACTTAAGATAAATAACTTTACCGTAAAAGGATGCGTCCCTGTGTTTATGTTGTACGAAATTTAAAACTGGCAACATGCGACTCCCTTTAACTTTTAAAATAAATTTACCATGAATTAACCTGGCAGGGTGGTCGGAATTTCGAGTCGAGAGACCTGAGTTCGATCGCCAGGTTGCAGACTCGCTTCAATGGGTTATTTTCAAAAACTTATGTACGAATTATATCGTTGTCTTGGATATTGAGACAGCGATGGGCTCACCACCTGTCTTATTGTCCCAAAAATATCTTCGGTGGAAGGTGGGGAAACGACTTAATGGTCTAGACCTCTGTCTACCTCAGTATTGGGAATAGCGTGAATATTTTTCTGTTTATTTTTATTACTTAAAATAAATCAAAGTTTGTGATGAGTCTTTGGGTTAATTATGCTTAGATTGTCATGTACATACAATAAATAACTGCAAAACAATATATGTTGCTTAAACCTAATGATTATACACTCTTTGTACCTAACTTTAGCAGATTGGGTTCAGTAAACTCTTTACGCATTGCGGTCTACGTCAAAACGTACTTAAGGGTACATAAGAAAACGTTTTAAATGTTCTGTCAGAGGCAAAACGCGATACGCCCTAGGCCATAATCGAATAACGCAAGTTGCAAAAGTTCAAGAGTCAATTCAAACTTAAATAAATAACCGGAGTCAATATTGGCCAATGAAGGCCCTTTAAATTTTATTATCTCGAGACTGACTTTTACGAGTTTTGCTTATGGGTTTAAGAACGCAACACCAGAATTGCTGATTGCTTTAGATGTATTTTAAATGCCTTTTATGCAGAATCATTACAAAGTTATGAATCGGTTTGTCTTAATCATATATGAGTGCATTATATATGAGTCAGATGATGGCATTAATGTTTTGATTAATTTTTAATTAATAGCTTTATTTTTATCCTTTACAAAGATATAGTGATAAGAAGGTTTTATTAATATTATGGTATAATACGTGATTTTATAAATAAAAAAATATCTTCACGCCATTCCCAATAGAAGAGTTCTAGTCAACTATGTCCTTTAGACCAACCTTCCACCGAAGAATTTTTTTGGGACAACGTGACAGGTGGTGAGTCCGTCGCCGTCCAAGCCAACGATAATAATTGTATGTAAGTTTTGAAAAAAAAAAAAACCATTAGTACGTGCCTTGGGGGTCGAACGGATCACCCAACTACTCGGCTATAGTTACTCTTTTATGATTTTAGACATAAATGCATAACGGTATGTGAAGTCCACTGCAGGATAGTCACATGTCTCTACCAATAAGAGGTTATACTGTAATCGCCTGCGGAATGGCGATCACAGTACCAGATACCCCGCGCGCATCTGACGATGATGGTCGTAGTATTTTTCCGAAAAGATTTTTCCTCTTGGCACTGCAGGATTAATCGCTTGTGGGAAATTCTTACCAGACTACCACAAGGAAAGTATTAATTTATTTCATCACCTTAATATAGAACTATCATCGATTTGCTTAAATGTGCAAAAACACGTCTACTTTCAATCAGTAATTTTTCAACGGCAAATATTTGAGCAGCCAGCAAATGTACTTATTTTCTTTGTATTAAATTTCAAAGTTTTCTGGGTCAACAGAAAATTTTAATTCTGTCTTAAATAAACAAATACAATATTCAATTTTCGAAGAATACGCTGTGTAACGGCCATGTTGTTTTATTTTTTTTTTCTACAAAAAAATGTGCGCGCCAGTGACATTGCAACATCAGCTTTACATATAGGGTAGAGACTGACTCGGCTGACACTTTCAATTGATTTACGCGCGTCCCTGTCAAATGTCGAGGACAGACTCATAATTAAGTGACCTATATTGATATTAGAAGCGAAAAAGCAATTAGGCAGATTATTTATATGGAGCATTCTAATTTTGAATGAGAAATTTATTTGTTTATTAACTGCCAATTAAATTGTGTAATAATGGAGCGTCTTAGTTACATTATTGTTATTAGTATATAACAGTCTTTCATCATGTCTTCCTATTTCATAACTCCTGGCGTGGTAGCCAGGGTTATCACTCAGCTATAAAAGTAATAATTTTTTTGTCTTTACGCATTTCCTAATACTGATTTAGAGGCAACCTTACAGGTGGTGAGCCTAGCACCGAATATATAAATAATGAATAAATATAACAAATAAATAAATATAATATATAGCGATATATATGATTATCATTATTTATCATTATTTCAATTATAAGGATTACAGCCTTTGTTAAATTATGCTTATATTGTTATCTAATTGCTACGAATAAGTTCCAAATACATAAATGTGAAAGCACTTTACAATGTTACAATGTTTCTATACTACAATAACGGTTTACCTAAAGTATTGATTAATATAAAATGCCTATAAACAAATGTATTGTCAACACACACATCTGCGTTTGTTGACAATACATTTGTCTGAAATGTCACCTCACGTTAATAACGAGTCGTGATTTGACAGATGTTCGTTTTTTTTTCTAATGCATATCTCGTAAATCGGAGCTCATTCAGTACGCTCTCTGCCAGCGTCGTCAACATCTTTATGAATGAAGTTTTGACACGCGTGTCAATGAAAACATTAATGGCGTCTGTCGACATGCAGCATTCAAATACCTCGATGTTTTTTTTACTTATTGAAGATTATAGATACATTTCCTACTATGCAGAATACTAGGAGGATAAATACAGACTAATATTTTTTATGCGAAGATGGTTTGGCCATGTCGAGAGAATGAATGAAGAACGATTGATGAAAAAAGTGTATAAGACCAGTGTGAATGGAGGTGTAGGAAGGGGAAGACCTAGGCGGACGTTTCGAGCCCAAATCAGGGACGTCCTGAAAAAAGGTCAGGTCAAGAGTACCCAAAATCGAAGAGAATGTATGACGGGAATAATGAAAGTGAACGAAGCGAAATAAGTATGTATGGATCGTAGCAAGTGGAAAGAAGTGGTCTCTGCCTACCCCTACGGGAAAGAGGCTTGATTATATGTATGTATGTATGTAATATTTTTTTGTGTTTAAAATTGTTTTCGGTTGTTGTTTTAACAAATGTCACGAGTTTTAACGAGGCGAGTACTTCGGAAGAGTTATGAGTGCATGACATTTCCTCTTCTCTATGACTATTGACTTTTATAGGAAATATCCTATGTTTTTAGAGTTAGTTTTTTCTTATAATTTTATTATAACGGCCAAATGCAGCTTGTTACAATGCATTGAGGAGCAGGGCAATATATTTAAGATTACTGCAGTCTTGTGTTACTAAATATTTTAAAAATAAAACCATTATATACCAACTGGCTCATTCTGGCCATGTTATTTTACTTCATGTAAAAAAATAAAACGAAGTAATTAAAAAAAGAACTATATTTTTGTTACTCCTTTTAGTTTTAACGATTAGCTTGACGTAATCGCGTTATCATCACCTACCATTGCAAGTCCACTATAGTACAATACAGGCTATATGATGCTACGAGACATCAAAACAAACAAACGTTTCATACCACTGTACTGATGTCATGACGATGTATCTCTGTATTCTGCTATGGGGTCATGCAGCTGATACAGATTTATTTTTGTAAATGAATGCAATACGAGCTATCTATAATCTAATTTAGAGATAATTTTTTGAGAAAAATAAAATATAAAATAAGTAACCTGACCTTTCAACATATTCATGAAAATCTAATGTATGTATAGAAGTACATCAATAGTGAAACAAACACAAGTTTGTAACACTAGATGCTAGACTCCATAGACTAAGAAACTCGTTCATTGAGCGGAGTATGTGCTTCTATTACAAAATTCAAGTAAATGTACAAAGACTACCTACCCCTTCGGGAATGGCATAATCGCTCCCAAGATACTTATAGAAAAAAAATTCTTAATATTGGTTTATCACAAAAAAGTTCTAAGGAGTTTCATCCGCCTCTTTCTTCTATATTATATAAACCTAATTACGCAATGGTAGTAGATACAAGAAATTAATAACCATAAATGATATATTTTAATTCTTTATCAATCAACATTAGCATCAACATTAGTCGGACTTATGTACATACTATAACAGCCTGTAAAAGTCCACTACGAAACATAGGCGCCTCGACAAACTTGGTTTGACAATCACATGACCTGACTCCTCACACCATAAACGATGTGTTATATTTCCAGATGGTTATCTTGGAATCTGTCGGTCGACATTGCATTCAAAGCCTTTCTTTCAGTCGCTTCTTACGACACTCTTGGCAAGGTTGGCGTATTCCTATACAGTTACCACACGAAAATATCTGTCTGTAACTTAGTCATGAAAATTCAGATGGCGTATTTATAACAAGCAATCAATCAAACAAAAATAAAACGAGCCTCAAGCCTAAACATCTTCGAAAATTACATTCATTCACAACATTCATAAAGATGATGTCAATGTTTAAATTTGATAAAATGAAAAGTGGCGATAAACACTTAGTAAATCATAAGCAGATGTCCGTTGGTTCGTTTCCTCGTAAAACGAACATGTCACAAGTCGTCAAGGGATATTAAACGAATATAAATCAAAGTTGTAAATCAATTGGGTAGACAGGCGGGTCCGAACTGTAATTGTACGTTTTTATTTCGTATATTACGTTGAACAAACGTCATGCGATGTCCGTAACTCGCGCGGGACTTTGACCCTGGCATGAATTGGAGCTCATCACTATTCCGCAACCGAGCTGTGTGCGACATTTTTTGATAAGAACGCGGATGATCTTGTGAATTACCGGCGTATTCACCTTAAATACAATTTGTGATTTCTTTTTTTCACGATAGCCGAGTTGTTGGGTGGTCGGAATTTCGAGTCGAGAGACCCGAGTTCGATCCCCAGGTGGCAGTACCAATGAGTTTTTAAAAAAAAAAAACTTATGTACGAATTTCATCGTTGGCTTGGACATAAAGGCGGCGACGGGCTCACCACCTGTCACGTTGTCCCAAAAATATCTTCGGTGGAAGGTGGGTCAAAGGGACTTAATTGTCTAGACTTGACCTCTGTCTACCCCTGTATTGGGAATTGCGTGAAGATATATATTTATTTATTTTATTTTATTTTTTTCACCAATTACCTGAAACGTTCAAAACTTGGCTATTAACAGGTTAGCTACGAAGCTACTTCAAGGAAAAGAAAATTATTCCTTACACTTATTATAAAAGAAAACTGACGAAAGAGGTTACCTACGAAGTTCATGTTTATGGTGTCGTGTGTACGCTTCTACAACAAAATCCCAGTTAATTTGCAGAGTTCAGAACAGGTTTAGAAATTTATTCAGGATTTTATAAAAAGGGTTATTATATAAAGTCACGATAGCCGAGTGGTTGGGTGGTCGGAATTTCGAGTCAATAGACCCGAGTTCGATCCCCAGTTGGTAGGCTCGTACCAATGGGTTTTTCAAAAACTTATGTACGAATATCGTTGGCTTGGACATAAAGACGGCGACGGGCTCACCACCTGTCACGTTGTCCCGAAAATATCTTCGGTGGAAGGTGGGTCGAAGGGACTTGATTGTCTAGACTCGACCTCTGTCTACCCCTGTATTGGGAATTGCGTGAAGATATTTTTTTTTATTTATTGTTATTATATTATAAATGAATACATTAGTGGCAATAACCTCTGAGAATGAGTTGATGCTGAAACAGCATGGTATGGAAACAACACCAGCAGCAGGCACGGATACCTGAGGAGTGTTATACCCTGTCCTTCTGCTAGAGAAACCTCATTAAGAAACGGTGGTGGATTAAAAAAAATGGGTAATAATATATCGCTGAGAAAATAGACAGTGGTTAGGTAATCGGAATTGGCTCGTGCCAATGGGTACATTCAAAACTTATATGCGATTTATATCGTTGGCTTGGACATACCGCGACTGGCTCACCTTTCACGTTTCCCCATAAATGTGTTCAGTGAAAGTTGGATCGAAAGGACTTAATTGTCTAGACTGCTACTCCACTCTCTCACCAGTAGTGGGAATGGCGTGAAGAATTTTTTTTTACTACAGATAAACTATTGTGTATCTTACCTCCGAGCCACTGTGTACACACTCCCATACATCCATCGTACGATACCCCATACATTAAAATCTTTTCAGGCGTTTAAAATTTATAAGGAGATAAAGATGCTTCCGTATCCCTACAAGAAACTTGTAAATAAAGCTATTTTTACGCACTTGCGTTAAAAACTACACTTTTCCTTAAATCAATTACTTTTTGAAATAAGAAGAAAAATAGAATGATATAGTAATTTCCATCTTTGTAATACATCATTCTATTTTTCTCTTGCATAAATATCTTGCGTAAATTTAAAAGAACATATTTAATATTACGTAAACGGCGTTGCTGTTTGTGCACAAAACTAAATTATAGCATGCTCCGGAGATACATAAGTCCCCAACGAAAATGGTATTGTTGGTAGACTGCAACTTTTAACAATAGGTTAGACCAACTTCCGCCGGTTTATATGATTACAGTCAGTATTGCATCCACTTTAGCTATAAATTTCAATGCCGTGCTTTGTATTATAATACGTTTTAGTTCGGATAGCAAACTCTCGTATTCATGAAGGCACAGCTTTGCAGTGTCTAAATAATTCTGGTCACGTAGACTTATTATGTTGTTAACTAACATGTCACAGATTTTGTTGAGTTTTAAGGCGACACGTGGACTACAAAGCTGTTTGATGTTATTAATAGAGCGGCCAGTTGAGGATTTTTAGTTCGTTAGCACTCGGATATCCGATAGGTTGACAGGTAGGCCTTTATTAACATAATGAAGAACCCGATATGATAATAAAGATGATCTATTCTTGACTGTTGATGGTGAATTAGCCATCTTAATTAGGTAAATAAAGATTGAATGTAAATTTAACTTTCTAATGATGTTGTTGG
Source organism: Sericinus montela (assembly GCA_029286605.1). Taxonomy (NCBI): domain Eukaryota; kingdom Metazoa; phylum Arthropoda; class Insecta; order Lepidoptera; family Papilionidae; genus Sericinus; species Sericinus montela. The sequence goes on from JAGSMR010000004.1 coordinate 1,058,132, forward strand.
TACTTAAATTACCATAAAGTATTATGTTAAAGTAAAAGCTTGCTGAAAATATAAGGGAAGACACATAATACAGTGGAAGACAGAGGTCCTAGATAATTAAGTCGTTTCGACTCATCATCCACCGAAGATAATTTTGGGACAATGTGAGGAGAGACGGTGAGCTCCTCGTCGTCTTAATGTCCAAGCCAAAAATATAATTCGTACATTAGTTTTTGAAAAAACCTATTGGTACCAGCCTGCTACCAGGGAATTAAACTAGGATCTCTCGACACCCTGTTATCATGACTGTATTAGATAATAGACTATAAATTCACTTAATTTGTTACTTAATCGACAATGGGCTACCACCATATACCATCATTACAAACATTAAAGAAAAAGTAATCTGAATTTTTTTTGGCCTCTTGGTGAAAAATAAGCTAACAACTCACCAGTTAAGTAGCTAATGCAGTCCATAACATTTTCAAACCATTTCCAAAAAAAGAAGGTCACAGTAAAGATCTCATTTCATCACACCCAAGGACTGAGATTCTTTAAATCTAAACAAAAAAGTTGCTAAAATTAAAAAAAAGCAATGTTGCAACTTTTGCGTTTAGAAATCGAAAAGAGTTTGTTACTCTACTGGTAAATACTCCCGGGCAGAAATGGTGTATACCTACCTACCTACTTCTGTAAATAATACTCTTTTAAAATATAAATTAAAATATACTCTTTTAAAATTTTGGAATTCAAAAATATAATTCCATCAGATGGAAAAGTTTTACAACGAATTCTAAATACGAATTTCTGTTTTCAGCGTAAGCAGTCGTCACGAAGCAAATGGGTTTTATCAGATGCCGTCAACAGTCCGGAGAGGCGAGTATGAATCAATTTCACACTTGCGACACAATAGCATTGGGTATAGTTATACTGTGTACACAACTTCATGTCTTATTTTCTCTATACATAGACATATATACGTAGATAGGGACAACATCACATATATTTCTCTGATCCTAAAGTAAGTAGCTGAAGCACTTGTGTTACGTAGTCAGAAACAAAGAAGGTGCCACAAACACCCAAACCCGATAAAATTTAGAAAAAGTGATTTCTACATTGACCCGACCGGAATCGAACCTGGGACATTTGAGCTTCTGTCATCATGAAAAATGGTTTAATAATCATCGTAACTTTTTAAAAATTAATTTTTAAACTAGACTACGATTCGAATTCGATAAATACTTATCAAAAGCAAAATTAACATATTTGGAAAAACCACGAGATTAAATGAATCATTTACTTTACTTACTACTCATTGTTTTTTTTAATTACTACCTCGTTTTATCCTGGATGTAGATTAAAAATATAGTTGTCTTCCTCTTCTTTAAATTTAAGTATGTTAAAATTGGATGGATGTACGCGATAGCGCTGAGATTTGTTTAAACATTATATGTACACCTATATTATATGTATTCATCGAATGCAACAATTAACTTTCAGCAGATTATTAATTAAAAAAATTCGTAAGACTTTACCATCAAATAATTTAAAATAATTATTAACTACTTGATAGAAAACACGTATTTTACTCTCATTCATTTTTAAATGAAACCAACAGAAATATGTTTTAAGTTAAAGATTTTGAAATTACGAAATGTTAGAAGTTTCTTTACCACGTTAACAAGTGAAAGAAAGAAAGCTGCCTGTTAACGGTAAAATGCTATAGGTTAACTTGGATAAAGAAACATTGAACCTTACCCGTTATTTAATAAAATACAAAGAGTAAGAATTACATATATTTAAAAGAAGAGCTTCTACGCAAACGCAAGCACAAAGAAGAGACAAGGTTGCGTCATGAGTTCTCCTCGCGAATATATTGCAACAAACCCTCATTCCCCGAATGCTCGGCTATCAAGATCAAATTTACGATAACCACCCACAGTTGCATAAATCACATTAAAAATTTCGCGTGTGCATTCGATTTTACGTGTGCAGACTCTCTAATTATGCAAGGAAGAGTTCCATCGAGATTTAAAGGTCCTATTGGACGTGCAGTGTTTTGCTGAAATATAATCTACGAACGGAATTAAATCTAGTACTTTGAGAGTTGCAATTGGAATATAGCTTATAAGATTTAAATTATGAAGTTAACTAAACCCCGAGTTTTATTTCAACTTAAACTTAACGTTGACGTAATAATGACTAAACGATGAAAATATAACAAAATGTATACTGCCATCATCAAAATAAGTTTTAGGTTTTGTCGGTAGAAAAATTGATAACGAGCATAAGATTCTTAAACATGAGGTTCAGCCAGACCTAACCGTGACCAACGTACAAATTACTTTTTATAATGGTGTTTAAAACCATCATTCTAAATAAGCTGCCTACTCTGTATGAGAAATTAAAGGGAAATAAATAAAAAAGTGTAAAAGATGTATTCTATAAATTTTTAAAACTGCCCAAGCACTAAATTAAAAAAAACTTATGTTTAAAGGAACAATGTTTATATGGAAGACGTTACAGAGGTAGTCGATATTGAATCTCTTTCCGTCGAACTGAAATCTACCGTAATAAAAGTATTTTTATTTCATACATTTTTAAAAAATACTTACATAAATACACATACATTGACGACATCACATACATTGTTCCGATTGTAAAAAAAGTAGCTGAAAGCACTTGTGTAATGAAATCGAAAACAACGAAGGTACCACTTCCAACCTAAATCCAACTAAATATTTCCTAAATTTATCTGTTCGATAGTCGAGTCGGGGATCTCAGAGGTGACACCAGAAACTCGGTGTGTACGACTCGCTCACGGAGGATTCATCAATAAGACATGATTCAAATTTTATACATTAATTAATGAACAGGGCATTCTTATAAATTCAAATTATGTCATCGTTCATAATTCTTCCTGATTCGCTTGTCCATTGTATTACAATTCTCAATTGCTTTTCATCTGCAAATTGAAATATTTGTCACATCCAATTACATTTATGTTCGAAACAACCTTGACCTTATGAATGTGACTAATTTAAAAACTACTTAATGAAAATTTTTCAATGTAACTAACAGAGCTATATAAAAGAAAGGATTTATTGTTATTTGATTTATTGTTTAGATCTATTATTTACGAAATATGGCTAATCATAGCCATATTTCGTGTGTGAAAGACGTGATCTATTTTTAAAATACAAATGTTAATTATTTAATGAAAGAACAGATAATGACAAAAGTCTAACACCTGAACATACTTTTAATCTAACACCATTAAATAAGTTTCCTTCTATAAAGAAGAAATAAGGGAAAGAAACTTTGCCCTTAAGTCTTATATAAATTTTTCATAATATTTTCTTCTAAGTACATACCAAGACACATAAGAAAAAAAATGAAAATTGCGTTTGCTGTTTCAGCTGAATATTCCAACAAAAGCTTACTAGCATGATTCATGTTCTTTCGCTCTACTCAGTCATATAAAAGAGAAGTAGTTAAACTTTATGTACTGATTAAATAAACCAACGAAAGAAAGGTCATAAGTTAAGGATATAAATCACGATAGCCGGGTGGTTGGTTGATCGAAATTCGAGTCGAGAGATCCGAGTTCGAACTCCAGGTGACAGGCTCGTACCGATAGGTTTTTAAAAACCTTATGTACGAATTATATCGTTGGCTTAGAGATAAGGACGGCGACTGGCTCACCACCTGTTACGTTGTCCCGAAAAATATCTTTGGTGGAAGGTGAGTCAAAGGGATTTAATTGTCTAGACTAGATTTTTTTTAATTAATTAATTAATTTTTTATTTATTTATTGCCAAAGTACACTATCTTTACAGGAAAACTCCAATGCGATAGCTTAATCCCCATATTATTAAAGTATTAACAATATTATATAATTATATTACATCAAATGTATCCTAGTTAAAAAGTTCCGTAGCATATAAACCACATTGCTATCTTTGTGAGATCACTCAGAGTGCAAGAAAATAAATCAAGCTCTTCGGCTATGAGGTTAAGGGTGCGGAGCGCGCGCGTCAACGGCGCCCCTTTGAGCAGGTTGGTGCGCCCTGCTACCCCTGTATTGGAAATTGCGTGAAGATATTTATTTAATGAAAGAAAGGTTCAAATTAGGGACAGTATATCATGGCGAATTCAATAAAATTAAAGTGGCTCTTTCCTCTTATCCTCACCTCTATATAATACTCGTATGATGGTGATGACCGCTCCAAATGCACCGATGAATTCTGCTTATAAGAATAATTTACGAATGTAAAACGTTACGACATTGCTCCGCAACGGTCTTATAAATCAAACTATACCACTAAATTGCTCTTGTGTCCAAACCCTCCACGACACTGGTGTAACCTAAATACTGATGCATCTATGTGACGGAACTTATTGTAATATTTAATACACACAGATTCATCGAGATTCAAAGATTCTAGAGGCGTAAACGCCTGTTTTCTTCATCTCGAGGTTCAGGGTTCGATTCCCGGACGGGTCAATGTAGAAAAACCACTTTTCCCACATTTTCTCGGGTCTGGGTATTTGCGGTGCATTCGTTGTTTCCGACTCCCATACCACAAGTGCTTCAGCATCTTACATTGGGATCGGAGCAATGTATGTGATGTTGTCCATAACTATATATGCATTTATTCATAAGCATTTCTGTGTTAGTATGTTCAAACGACAATTCTGTTCAAAGTTTTGGTCGACCGGCTTCAAAAAAATATTTATAAATTAATTGCCGTATTATTAAAACAAGTTTTCTGCTCACGTGCTTAACGTTTCTGATTCTTGTAAAGAACGTTGAAGAAACTACTGTAGAATGACAAGTTATGTTCCAATGAATTATTGACAGGCTCTCATCACCCTATTTGCCCTCATTGTTTCCCCGTTTCTATGAAATTGTTCATGGTCTTTTTATAAGTGATCTCTTAATCCAAGTCATCGCTATTAATAGTACGACTTATAAGAAACTTGTTTATTAGATTTATCTGTGACACTGGATGTTGAAAGCGTGGTATATCAAACCTTTTTTTAAGTTATTTTATTGCTAAACTATTTTAATGTTTTCATTGAGAGATGTCATCAACAGATGACATTTTTTGTACTTACATTGCGGTATGGTCCACGGTTTTAAAAAGTTTATATATTATAAGTGTGATCAACAGCAAGCAAGTACAGCAAGATTGTGTCACAGTATAAGTCCCTTTCATTGCAAGCCCTCGCCACTAGACCTTTGAACGAGTTTGTGCATCCAATAAAAAAAACTTCGTTTGCAGTTCTATAATTATATATTTCCCCTAAAAATCACTCGATAGCCGAGTGGTTGAGCGGTCGGAATTTCGAGTCAAGAGACCCGAGTTCAGTCCCCAAGTGGCAGGCTCGTACCAATGGGTGTTTTCAAAACCTATGTACGATTCAGGCTTGGACATAAAGACGGGGACGGGCTCACCACGTGTCACGTTGTCCCGAAAATATCATCGGTGTAAGGTGGGTCGAAGGGACTTCTCGGGAAGACCTCTGTTTACCCCAGTATTGGGAATTGCGTGAAGATATTTATTTATTTACTATTTTATTCCTCTAAAAATGCCAATTTGAGATCCTGACTATTTGAAGTGGCAGTTACTGGAGGTTGTATCAAGATTAAACGCAGCCGTGTTCATTTTTCATGCGAAAGGATGTTGGTTCTATGCCAAACACGTACTGTTGAATTTTTGATTTTAGAATTGAAATGCGGACTCGATTCGAGTGCTGCGGCAAAACGACACGTCAACTTTGCAACGTTATAGAACGTTATGAAGTTGACATATCTGCTTTAATTTGATATAAACATTATGTGTTACCGTATAATATTCTAGCTAAACTCGGCCATACTTCGTCTCGTAGTCTGATAGTTATCATTAGGCAAGTAAATATTTAAGTTTAATATCCGTTCAAAGAGTCACGATAGTCGAGTGGTTGGGTGGTCGGAATTTCGAGTCAAGAGAGCCGAGTTCGATCCCCAAGTGGCAGGCTCGTACCAATGGGTTTTTCAGAAACTTATGTTTGAATTATATTGTTGGCTTGGACGTAAAGACAGCGACGGGCTCACCACCTGTGACGTTGTTCCGAAAATATCATCGGTGGAAGGTGGGTCGATGGGTCGAAGTTGTCTAGACTAGACCTCTGTCTACCCCTGTAGTATTGGGATTGGGAATTGCGTGAAGATATTTATTTATTTAATATCCGTTCCCGTGGAAAAGTACGAACAATAAGTATTTAAGAACACTCTTGCACAGCACGTTTGAGTTTTATGGACACATGTACAGAACTGGAATTTTTATATATAAATATATTTAATACAATGTATTGGTATTATTCTATGAAATTCCTCTAACATTATTTTTAATGAATAATCAGTGGAAATTATGGCAAATCCGTCTCATAGGATAGGATTATAGGACACCTTACTCAGGGAATACTCGAGAACCCACCCCGGTTTAAGAAATATGGTACAGGTCTGACGGTATTAATTATTAGGTATAAGACTGCTGTTTTACGTCAAGTTGGAGCAGCATTGGAACGATCTTACATCCGAAATACATCATCAAATTGGTGGACAAATCACCCTTGCATAAGTGAAATTGGAGGCGGTAAGAAGGCATTCCATGCCATCCTAGGGCATGTGGCTCTGAAATTAATGTAGCCCTATAAAGGTTGAGCTGGTGATATCGTGTATGTATGTATGTAAAATAAATAAATAAATATATCCCGTCTAATAAATATAGCCGTCTTTATGTCCAAGCTAACGATATAATTCGTTTTTGAAAAGTTTTTGAAAACCTATTGGTACGAGCCTGACACCTAGGGGTTGAACTCGGGTCTTTCGACTCGAATTCCGATCACTTGAACACTCGACTATCGTGACTTTTTTTACATACTTTGTTACATACACGAATGAAAGCGATGATCAACCCAAGGTATAAGCACACATCCCGAAATATTGATCTTGTAAAGATAGATTCTGTAACTCTATTTAGATAGATATATAAAGTATCGAATCACTAACCAGTAATTCAAAAGTAATTGAATATTAATAAAGAAACACAAGTGCCTATTATCACACTTTTGAACGAGTCAGCGCCGCCAAAGTTTTGTTACGCTGCTTCTCAAATAACATCAATTATTGTTTTCGAATATTCGCCGGATCAGGATTCTGAGAAGCTCTTGGTATTCAAATAAAACATATTAATTGGCCGCCATGTATAAATAACTTGAATATTATACAAACGTTTCTTTTCTGCATACCCCTACCAAAGAATACATTTTAAATGAATGTCCGAGACTTCGGTCCCGTGATATTTTAATTAAATTTCCGATGAAAGTTAAGTTTACTACTATTACTAAATACATACACGTATACAAATCTTATATGTTTTTAAAATTGTTTTGCAACATGAAAACGATGTTGTTGTTGAAACGTGTTGTTGAATATATAAATGTATACTTCACGTAAATCTAAGCCGTGAGCGTATTCGACAAAATACAGGGGTAGATAGAGGACAATTAAGACAATTAAGTCCCTTTGACCCACCTTCCACCGAAGATATTTTCGGGTCAACATGACTGGTGGTCTTTATGTACAAGCCAACGACATGAGTCGTACATAAGTTTTTGAAAAACCCATTGGTACGAGCCTACCACTTGGGGATCGAACTCGGTTTTCTTGACTCGAAATTCCGACTGCCCAACCACTCGGCGATTGTGAGTTCTAATGTTTACTATTCATTATTCATACCATTAACAAATATCACGGTATGTGGATACATAATATTTGTTTTGGTCAAATATTACGTTGAATTTATCCAACCTTGGTGTTTGTAGACTAATTTAGGCGTCTTAAAAAACTATTTCATTTTTTGGCTCGTATTTACGTTCGAGTATGATTATTTTTTATATATGCTCGTAAAGGTAGACGAAGATTATTAAGTTCTATAAAAGAAATTAAATAAATACATACATAGATTGGGGCAACATCACATACATTGCTCTGATCCCGAAGTATGTAGAAGAATCAGAAAAGCAAAGGTACCAAAAACACCCAGACCCGAGAAAATGTAGAAAAAGTATTTCTACGCTGAGTCGACCGGGAATCGAACGGTCACCTCGGAGCTGGCAACACCATAAAAACCGTTGTATATTTCACTCGATTGAAGAGGTCGTCAACTAGATAGACAATGACTTAATGAGAAAATTAACTTAAAAAGATAATATTTATATTAAATAAAATAAATAAATAAGTATCTTCACGCCATTCCCAATACAGGGGTAGACAGAGGTCTAGTCTAGACAATTAAGTCCCTTTGACCCACCTTCCACCGAAAATATTTTTGGGACAATGTGACAGGTGGTGAGCGCATCGCCGTCTTTATGTCCAAGCCAACGATATAATTCGTGCATAAGTTTTTGAAAAACCCATTGGTACGAGCCTGCCACCTGGGGATCGAACTCGGGTCTCTTGACTCGAAATTCCGCCCAACCACTCTCTCAGGCTATCGTGACTTTACTACATATTAAACTTGTATTAATTTATAATAATAAGTGATTTTTTTTTATAGAAAAGGGAGACAAACAAGCAGGTGGCTCACGTGATGGTGATTAGCGCCGCCCATGAACACCCGCAATACCAGAGGCATAGCAGATGCGTTGCCGGCCTTAGAGTGAGTTTGTTAGACTTGTACTTCACGCCGGTATTCTGTGAGGTCGTGGTACTACCCCGGTCGAGCCGACCCATTGATGCAACAACAAAAGCTGTTGCGTGGCTCTACCACTGTTAAAAACATTTACATATTTGAGACTCGAATAGAAATCAAATCTAATCATTTATTTGTAGTTAGTAATTTTTTATCTAGTTTAATATTTACACAAATGTTTGCCCTTATCTAGAAGATCCAGATATTTGGTCCAACTAAAAACACACATTATTTATAGAACTTAAAATTTTAGAATAAAAACAGTTAAATTATTCTATGTAGTCCAATTTCCTCCTTTTTTTAACAATTTTCGTTCTTTTTACTTCTTATCATGCTAAATTACAATATGAATACTAATGGGTTTATGTACGATTTATATTGTTGACTTCGACATAAAGACGGCGACAGTCCGAAAAATGTCTACGGTGAAAATTGGGTCGAAAGAACTTAATTGTGTGGACGTCTGTGTACTCCAGTATTAGGAATCGCGTGAAGATACTTATGTTTACATCTAATATACAAACTACAAACATTATTATGGTCAACTGCTGCGTTTTATGTATCCCATAATAACATGAATAGACTGGATATGATTAGAAATTCAATATCATCACTTAAATGACTGAAGAAAAACATTTCTGGAACACAATCTTCGCAAATAACCGGTAGTAATGTGACTAGTTGGTTAGAACTTTTTTTATGGTGGTTTTGCTTAGATGAAAATATCTTTATTAATATTAATTACACACAGGCAGAATTTTATTGTATAGACACATTCAGAGTATTCACATATGTGAATTTGATCTTGAATGAATCGTATAATAGTGATTTATTGTGAATAAGTGTAAGCCATTTTGGATGGTAGTATAATTAATTTTCTTTTTTTTTCATATTTTATTTATTTGACATTGGGGATGTACAATAAAGTATGTTCAATCATTTATTAATATATAGTGTCTTGTGTATAGTGTCAAAAAAAATCTTCTGTGGAAGGTGAGTCGAAAAGACTTCAATGTCCAGATCTCTGTATACCCCTGTATTGGAAATGGCGTGAAGATATTTATTCATTTATTATTTCTACTCCTACTCAATAGAGATTACTAATAAGTTACTTACGAAACTATTTACGTCAACAATCAATCTCTTTTGGGTTCGCAGTGCGAAAATTAAATAAGATCCAAAAACAGGCAACCTTTTTTTTATAATTATCAAACATCGCACTGTATCTGTGTCGCATCTGTTTGTTTTTTTTTTACGTTGTGTTCGATTTTCAAACCAGTTTTTTTACATTATTTCCTCTAATTAGACGAAACGGGTTTTTATTAATCTTTATTTATGATAATGGTTTTTATGATGTGTTTCTTAAATTGATATATTAATATAGTTTATTAGTTTATTTATAAACTATATATAAACAAAAAAACTCTCATCTCCGTGTCAAAGTATCATCATCACCATTCATTGCATTTACTTTCTTCAACTAATAATGTATGCGGTCTAAGCTGGATATATATTTAAGCTTCTATTTTTTTTTCAATGTTATAAATATTCCAAAAACTTAGGGCTTTCTTTTAGAAAGGCACATTGAATTCAACGAAGATGAGAGACAAGCTTAGCGCAGCTTTCAAGTGTATTAATGACGTAAACCTAGATTCTGATCTTAAAGCCACTGAGAAACGTAAACTTTAAACTTGAAAGTTTATATGTTTTATCTTAAATATGATTGTATGTTTTGGCTTTGATCAGATATAATAATTATGGATAATGAATATTGTTGCATATAGTTGTAGATCTATATAAAGTTTTATTACTTAAATTACGTCACGTATAAAGTCATGATAGCCGGGTGGGTGGTCGGAATTTAGAGTCAATAGACCCGAGTTCGATCCCCAGGTGGCAGACTCGTACTAACGGGTTTTTCAAATTTTATGTACGAATTATACTAAGTCTTTAGCTTGGGCCAACGATATAATTCCAAACATAAAGACGGCGACGGGCTGACCACCTGTCACGTTATCCCTAAAATATCTTCGGTGGAAGGTGGATCTAAAGGGAATTAATTGTCTAGACTAGACCTCTGTTTACCCCTGTATAGGTAATTGCGTGAAGATTTATACTTAAAAAGTGTTAAATCGTAAGAAATCCAAAAGAATTCGTATACTTTTTTACCACTTAAATGAGTAACACAAAGCAATAACATGAGTATTCTTCCTAACGAATATTAATTTATCCTGAGTCGTAAAGTGGGATGATATTGTGGTATGCAAGCACCAGCTCAAACCAGTGTACAATTTAAAGACGATTTGTGACTTTTACACAAACTATAGAATTTACATTGACAAGCTCATTGCTACAAAATGGAGATTTTATACATCAAACACCATTAATGCTATTTGTTAGTATAGTTAGTGAGTGTATAGTGTATATTTCAAATTATTGTTTGTAAAAATTATGCTAATGTGTGTAAATTTAACACGGCGATGAGCTCACCACCTGTCACGGTATCACAAATAAGCTTCGGTGAAAGGTGGTTCGAAAGGACTTAATTGTCTAGACCTCTATCTACCTTGTATTGGGAATGGCTTAACGATTTTCGCTAAGGGAAAATATTTGCATGATAAATATCAATGTTTAATATGAATACTCCAGTCAAGGATGCTTATATGTTCCAGGCATTTTCAATTGGTCAATGAGCAACCGTAAACTCGTAGGCAAGTGCATTCCCCCAATACTGACATAGGGAGGCCAGATTTGGTCTTTTACAGCAGCTTAAAGGACTTAGGACTTGCCAGGCTTGCTCAGGCTATGGAGGGCAGTATATTAGACTTAATATTAAGAAATAGAGTTCGTATTACGACACTACGCTTCAAAACCCAAATAGTAGATATGACCCAGGCCGAAGCAAAATTCAAATTGGGACTATTTTTTTACAAAGTTAATATTGAGGTAAAAATAAAAAAAGGGCTAGGCACATCTGCCGAAAAGCAGACTCACCATTAAAAATCACCATTGAGTGGATGCATCCAAGAAATAGGCATCGGCAAAGACGACCCGGGTATAGGTGTAAAGAAGAATTTGATGCCTTCATGAATGACTGACCAAAGAAGGCACAGATTAAGGAAACTAGGAGAGACTGAAGAGAGATTTTGGTTCGATTAGAGATTCGAGAAGAGATTTGGTTTGAACTATGACAACATCGTACGTAAGTACGATGTTGTCATAGTTCGTCGTACGTAAAGGCTCCGTTTGACGTCGTACGTCGTACGTAAAGGCTCCGTTTGACTATTTCCTTATCCTTATCGCGTTAATTCATCACAAAGTAATTTCTTCATAAAAACGCTAATTGTTAAAAACTGCGGTTGTTATTGCAATCCTATATTGTTGTGTACACTACACAAGAAGAGCTGATAAAACCACATCTGTGTACTGATCTACATTGCTATATGAATTTGATACTTAATTCTAGTACCACATGGGACTAATATAACAAATACTGTAAATACTAATAACATAACAATACTAATATATTTTGGTAGTAAGATATACTTATTAAATCCTCTTAATAAATAAAAAAAATTCTTCACGCAATTCCCAATACAGGGGTAGACAGAGGTCTAGTCTAGACATTTAAGTCCCTTCGACTTACCTTCCACCGAAGATATTTTCGGGACAACGTGACAGGTGGTGAGCTCGTCGCCGTCTTTATGTCCAAGCCAACGATATAATTTGTACATAGGTTTTTAGAAAAACCTATTGGTACGGCCACTTGAGGATCGAACTCGGGTCTTTTGACTCGAAATTCCGACCACCCCACTCGGCTATCGTGACTTTATAAATAATAAATAAAATTATTAAATATATACAACTTAACAGTTTTCTTTTCACAATATGCGCCTTAGACACCTTTTCACAATAAAATATTTTGTAATCGTCCTTTATATTGGTCACTCGTGCGCAGAGACGCGAGGTCAAAAATGCATTAAACTCATACGAATGTGTTAAAATATACAATCCCTTTGGCAGGTAGTTTTAATGAATTGGTTTTGATTGTCTGTTTTTACTGCTTTTATGTACATGGACATTACGACTCGTTTTTAACGTAGTTTAAGTTAATCTATGGTTTATCGCCTATTAGTCACGATAGCTGAGTGCTTGGGTGATCAGAAATCGAGTCAATGGACCCCGATTGGATTTTTTCAAAAATTTATGTACGATTTATAACGTCACGTAACGGCACGGGCTCACCACCTGTCACGTTGTCCAAAAAAATGTCATCGTAGTAGGGTGTGTATGGGTGTGTAAGGGTGTGTAGGGTGGGACCTGTAACTAGCCCTGTATTGGGAATGGTGTGAGGATATTTTTATAGTTTATTGCAATTTTTTTATAGTATCTGTATTATCGTAACAATATTTAGTCTACCGAATGGTTTATAGGAAATGATTTACAGAATGTCAGCTCAGTCGGTAGCTTTTGTCATAATTATGGCTTTCTCTTCGCCTGTTACGACAGCTACGGTAAGAAAGTACGTAATAAATTCTTACGCCCATACCACACAGTAATTGTTTCAGAAATGGAACCTGTCGTACACACAGCTGAAGCGCCGCAGCCCATCAAAACCACAACTAACACCGCCAACCATCTTTGCGTTACCGGTCTATATGAAAATATAATATCTACAGACAGTTAAGTCCTTTCGACCCATTTTCCACCAAAGGCATTTCTGGGAAAACGTGATAGGTAGTGACCCCGTCACCGTGTTTACGTCCAAACCAACGATATAAATCGTACATAAGTTTTGAAAAAACATATAGGTACGAGCCTACCACCTGGGGCTCGAATTAGGGTCTTGACTAGAATTCCGTTCACCCGATCATTACAGTCGTAATAGTACTAGTTTTATTAAAAAAGATTAATTGTAACACATGTCGGATGGATTATTAAAATAATTTGCAATTATATCGAACATTTTTACAGTGGTAGAGCCACACATCAGCTTGTATTGTTGCATGAATGGGCCGGCACGACCTGGGAAGTACCACGACCTCACAGAATACCGGCGTAAAGTAGAATTGTAACAAACTTCTGCGTTTCGTCTGGTGAGTGCAGGTAACCGGTGGCCCACACACGCCCTCCCCCAATTCCGGGGGCAAACATAGGGAGGCAACGCATCTGCTAAGCCTCTGGTATTGCGGGTGTTTATGGGCGCCGGTAATCACTTACCATCACGTGAGCCGCCAGCTCGTTTGTCTCCATTTTCTATAAAAAAAAGAACAAGCTAAAATAGCGGATTCTTTTATCCCTATATAACTTCGTTGTGTACGTAAGATATCTCAGAACGATAAAAAAGGTAAACTATGAGCCTGATCTTAACATTTACTCCACGATTTAAGAAAAATATTATAAATAACTATCTTCACGCTATTCCCGTTACAGGAATAGACAGAGATCTAGACAATTAGGTCGTTTTAAACCCATCTTCCACCGAAGAAGGTGAGCCCGTCGTCGAATTCCAAGCCGTCCAAGCCAACTATTTAATTCGTACATAAGTTTTTGGCATGAGTCTGCCACCTGCGGATTGAACTTGGGTCTCTAGACTCGATTTCCGACCACCCAAACACTCAGCTATGGTGACTTTTTCGGTTAAATAAATTACGCTTTTTGAATTTGACAATTCTAATAATATAATAATAGTATAAAATTTTAATAATATAATAAAATACCTTTATAATGTCTACTTATACTTTTTTGTAATAAGTTTTTTTTTTATTATAGTTTTAAGAAAACGGAAATTCGGAAAAACCCTCGCCAATGTAGAGTTTCTATGCTAAATAAAATTAGTATCTGTGTCTGTGATTGTACACACATACATACATACATAACTACATACATACAAACATACATATACACATACATATATACACACAAACATAAAGGCCTGTAAAAGCACTATATGAGATAAGACAGGGCTTATATATTCTTACACCGTAACAATAATGACGATAGATATCATGACAGTACTATTAAATTAGGTTTTGAAAATAAAAGTAAATTATGTCAATATATATGAGATAGTGAAGTAACCGAGACAGAAAGTTAATAATTATAAAAGATATTTTACAAAAACACAAAAAAATACAATTCAACCAAAATTGGCAAAACCACAAAAACATTCGAGATTAAGTTTACAGTGCGTGAATTTGCTCGCGAAATGCTTAAAATAATTATTTTTAGACGAGATGGAAAGATGAAATATCTGATAAATATAACATATTGTATAATTAAGAGTTGCCTGAATTTTTAACAAATTCCTCGTCTTTTTATTTTTCAAAATGCTCAGATGTAAACAGTTCTATTTTCTTACTTTCCATATGTAAATTCGGCATTATTTCAAAAATAAATATAAATGAGTATTCACCATCATAATCATTAATACAACATCTTAATATAAATGTTACGTAGGGGATTTATCTTTTTATGTAACACAATTAAATGTTTATTTCTCAAAGCCTTAAGCATAAATGTTTAAAATCTTACATAAATCTTCTTTTTTATAATAAACAATAAGATAAACTAATAATTTATATTGTTTAGTTTTTTCATATCAAAAAAGTTAATTTAAGAAACAATTTCGTCCCGGTAACGGATTTGCTTTGATAAAGTTATTTCGGATTAGTGCCGGCTTATTTACCTTGAAATTACATGGGCCGGGATCGCGGTGAAATTTCACAAACACGATTAACACTTTTCATATCACGGTGTGAAAATAATTTGGTATGAGTTTTAAACGATTTTAATTCATATATTTATTACCGGCGTTGTCACTTCAATGCGGATGACACGCGTGCTCCGTCCGCGGACGTTGGAACTACACTGTACGAGTAGGCCTGACTGGCTGGTGGCTGAGATGAGAGCAAATGTAATAGTGCTGTGCGAATCATAAAGATAATCGTTTTTCATTTCATGACAAATGTATCGTTCATTTTTTTTCTCTATCCACTATTTATATTAGTTACTTAATTAATCGGGACCCACGGACCGATTGTCTCTACGGCAAATGGAACAAATATATAAATATATATAATAACCTTTCAAAGACTCATATTTTCGCCATTTACCCGATTCAGCTGCTTCTGATGCCGCCCCGACCCTTATCGAAGTACCCTTGATAAGAGAGTCCGCTAATGTATCGACGCAAGTAGCGTCCCACGC
Organism: Sericinus montela; assembly: GCA_029286605.1. Lineage (NCBI taxonomy): Eukaryota > Metazoa > Arthropoda > Insecta > Lepidoptera > Papilionidae > Sericinus > Sericinus montela. The sequence goes on from JAGSMR010000004.1 coordinate 1,074,061, forward strand.
AAGAGATTTGCCTCTCTCCCAAGGGACTAAAGTCAAGCCGTCGGGTCTCTTACCAACCCGATGATGGAAAGGGGAAGGGGGAATTAACTCATGTAATTCCTTCGCACACTCTCCAAAATGTAACCTGTAGAACACCGAGAGACTGGCCACGCGACGTCTGTGTTCGAGACTGGACAAATTGGTAGTAACCAAGTCAGGATCACCGATTAGCCGTTGATATTTAGGAGCTCCAGCCCATATGTGGCAGCAGTACTCTACAGCCGACCGGACCTGAGCTTTATATAGGGTCAGAAGCTGTCCCGGAGTAAAGTAACGCCGCACTTTTGCAAGAACTCCCAATCTCCTTGCAGCGGCTTTAGCCTTAGACTCAATGAACCGCCCAAAGTTAAGCTTTGACGTGATTTCGACTCCTAGTAACTGGAGGCGGTCGGTGTATTCCAGAGATACATTCTGAAATTTAGGAGCCAAGGTGAACTGGCTCCTTTTGGCGGAGAACAGACACGCTTGCGTTTTGGTGGCATTGAATCTCACAAGATTGGTATTGCCCCAGTTGGAAACTGCCTGTAATGTAAGATTCATACGCTCTACCATGGCCTCCCGAGCAGACTGTACTTGATCCTGTCTGGACTGAACACGCGCCAGATATCTCTCCACAACTGTGCTGTCATCTGCATACCCAAAGAGACCGGGCTCGAGCAGGTCGTTTATGTGCAGCAGAAAGAGAGTTGCGGACAGAACAGACCCTTGAGGAACTCCGGCATTAATCGCCATAGCCTCCGATGAGCAGCCGTCAATAACGACTCGCAAAGACCGTTCCCGCAAAAAGTCTTCTATCCAGGCTATCAGTCCAGGGGATATACCATATAAAGGAAGCTTATTGATAAGGCAAGCATGCCAGACCCTGTCAAAAGCCTTCGAGACATCGAGCGAAACCGCGAGTGCTCGATTGATGCTCCGATGCTTAAATTTTTTAATTTTAAATTTTTTTTTTCTTTAATCGATGCTCCCAATCGTATTCCTACAGCTATTCGTAAACTTTCGTTATCCAGTAATGTACCAAGGTTGCTTGATGGTAAAGCACGTAGCAAGTAACTGGATTCCTTTGTCGAAACACCAAAAGCGTCGAAAAGCGGGCGTGGTCTCTGTCATAGTGAAAATTGTTCAGTAAGCATTTCTGCACATTCTGAACCAACGGGATATCCCACCATTTTTGTGAGTTAGGTTCCAGTAGAATATCCTCGACGGGACAGAGATGTAACCATGGTTCTCTTGCCTCGGTAGCAAAGGTCAAGTCCAAATCATTCTTAAGAATATTTCGTGACAAATCATGGACACTGTGTACGGAGGCAAGGACAGCCGGCAGCGCAATATTTGAAACCTCTCTTATACCAATACCTCCAAATCTAACAGGTAAAGTAGCTTGAGTCCAGCTAGATGAGACTAAAGATAAATTTAGAATTTTTTCCAAAGCTATTTTGAGATTAATGTCAATTTGTTTTACAAAATCAGAACATTTCCATGCTGGACTCGAGCGGGGTAAATAAATAAATTTAGGGACAAGAATGCAATATTTTAAAATAGTAAGCGCTATATGAGAATTAAGAATATACAGTTTATTTTGGGAATTCAACCGATTATTTCAAAATTGAAATCCAAACTCGTGACTTATATCTATATATTCTTGAGAATTAAGAATATACAGATATAAGTCACGATAGCCGAGTGGTCGGAATTTCGAGTCGAGAGACCCGAGTTCGATCCCCAGGTGGCAGGCTCGTACCAATGGGTTTTTCAAAAACTTGTGTACGAATTACATCGTTGGCTTGGAGATAACGGCAGCGACGGGCTCACCACCTGTCACGTTGTCCCGAAAATATCTTCGGTGGAAGGTGAGTCGAAAGGACTTAATTGTCTTGACTAGACCTCTGTCTACCCCTGTATTGGGAATTGCGTGAAGATATTTATTTATCTCTTAATCGAATCGACCTCTTCAATCGAATGACATATACAACGGTTTTTATGGTGTCGCCAGCTCCGAGGTGACCGTTCGATTCCCAGTCTACCCAACGTAGAGATACTTTTTCTACATATTCTCGGGTCTCTATCTTCTTCACTCAAAAAATATCTTCACGCAATTCCAAATACGGGGGTAATTGCGTGAAGATATTTATTTATCTCTCAATCGAATCGACCTCTTCAATCGAATGACATATACAACGGTTTTTATGGTGTCGCCAGCTCCGAGGTGACCGTTCGATTCCCAGTCTACCCAACGTAGAGATACTTTTTCTACATATTCTCGGGTCTCTATCTTCTTCACTCAAAAAATATCTTCACGCAATTCTAAATACCTCCTGTATTGGGAATTGCGTGAAGATATTTTTTTTTACAGTTTATTAACATGTACTGAACATTGATCAAATTTTACTTTCAAAAGAGGTTTCATACTCTCTATAAATAACGGCGCTTCAAGGAGGTAAAGAGAATCCGCTTCAGTTACTTTAATGCCTGGAGATATATTGTTAAAATTTTGAAACAAACTATGTCTATGAGAAGACAAACGGTCAGGAATGAAAAGTTCACATTTAGTTTTTTTTTAATTCAAGGTCAATGTTTTTAAAATTTTGAATAATTTTTGAAGGTCATTTTGCACGTCATTTGGCTTTCTTCCTAGGATTCCGTCATCTAGGTACTAAACATTGAGTTTGGATTTCAACTTTGAAATAATCGGTTGAATTCCCAAACTAAACAATGCTGGGGCCAGTGGATCGCCCTGCTGAACTCTGACGGCTGAGTCAATCAAATGATTTTCGTAAAATTAAATAGTGTTTTGACTGTAACATTGCCAAACGTAATGGTAAATTTATGTTTCGCAACCACCTTCAGCAGGGTTGATCTGTCGAGGGAGTTAAAGGCATTCCTAAGGTCAACTTTCAAGAGAACATCTGTTTGATAATTAGTTAAAAAAGTACGCACTGAATGTACAGCTGCCTCACAACCTCCTCTCCTACCGAAGCCTAACTGAATAGGCTGAAATTTTCATTTTAGATCGGAAGTTATGTGCCTAAATGCTAATTTAGAAGTTAAACGTCTAAAAGTGGAACCAACAGCTATAGGGCGGATACCGTTATCTTTTTTTAAGGCACATAACCTTGCTCCATATATGATTTAACAAAATTGGGATTTATATTGCAAGAAAGCATAAAATTAATTATTTTTCTTATGTCTCCCAAAAGAATTCGGCCGGCGTCACCGGCGGACGCGCTTACATGATCTCTCAGATGTTGAGGCGAAATTGCGTAAATGCCGCCGGCAGAGCCATTTGAGAATGACAAAAACCTCTAAAGTATCTTTTTCCGAAACTTGTAATGGCCGATAAGAAGGATCAGGAGGCGACGGTAGAAGCAAGAAGGAATTGGCCTTAGGATGCTTCTGATGTAAGCTTTCAAGGGTGTCCGTATTGTGAAGCGCCAGGATATCATCAGAAAATAAAATACGCGATGCGTTTTTTAAATCACCATTCATAACTTTAGACTCGATAACTTTTTTTAAATCAAAATTGTGAGGTCTTGGAGCTATGGATGTATCTATCGGTGAATGTAAATTTTTAAAAGAATTGTTTTTAAGCTGGGACGAAAATGACTTACGCCCCGTTTTGTCAACATGAAAATAAAAATATGCAAAGTTTAATAATTTTTGCCAACTAGTTACAGTGTTAAAAGTAAAACAATTTTGAATGGCATTTGATAAAGCTTTAGCTGGCTGCATCCTCGCACCTCTAGAAATCCCTCTAAGTATTAGTACATTGCGGTGGTAATAATGAATTTGATACGAAAAATTTTGAAAATTGGTTCGATTAATATCTCTGATTGGGCCATGAGGGAGGCTGTGAAATCGAAATTGACTGTGGATGACAACGTCTAATATGTAAATTTAAACCTCTTTTACGATATTCATAATCTAATTAATATATCTTAAATAAGCTTACAGTTGCTAAGGTCTGCTGCGTCGCTTCCAATCAGTAAGGACGAGCCACAGAGTGAATACATTTTATCAGCTGAAAGTATGCCGTACTTGCCGTACACTGAAAGTAAACGTATAGTAATATTAAAATACTCCCCAGGTTTTGCTGAAACGAAGACCGGCAAATGACTAGGTAAACATCTCAAAATATATCAGATCAAAATAAAGTAGACTGGCGATGAACAGTGTCTAAAGTGCGGGATCTGGACACAGTGATCGCCAATCCGCTTGCTTAGCATTAAGCAAAAATTTTACGAAAAATCCTTATGACAATTTTATGTCAAACCCTTAGCAGTATTTTTTCCACAAGTTGTTAAGTATGTATGAAAATTTTATGAATATGTAGAAGAAGGAATATGAAGATATATAATATGCAAATTGGAGAAAATTATTCCTGTCACTAACAACGCAATGAACTGAAAGATTGTATCGACTTCACACGTACTCTAAACAGACGGTACATAATTAATCAGACGTGTAAGTTCATAAATGTTGAATTTCATTAAATTGTTTACCTGAAGAGCTTCTGAGCAAATACGTTTCAGTCTGAATTTATCTCCTACATCGGCACTGCTTCAAACAGGTGAATTTTAGTATTTATCACTTTTGTATTCCATTTTTTTTAATACGAAACAGAAAAAAAACGAATGTTTTTGGGGTCACTGTAGAAGTGTGCTCATCGCGACCCCTGCCAGCCCTTTTCAGGGCTGCAATTCTCCATGCCAACGAGGATTAGGGCGTCCCCCCAAGGCAACGCAACCCCCCGTTGGTGCGGAATGCAGCGCACAAAGCGGCGATGGGGACCACTACCCGTCATGCACAGACCGACACGGCGGAAGGTGCAGGGCAGAGTGCAGAGTTGCCGCGTGGAATGTTAGGGGAGACATGAGAGATAAGACGAATGAGTTGATCAAAATTATGAAAGAAAGAGAATTAGATGTCGTGTGAGACCAAACGGAAGGGCAGTGGTACTGGAGAGCTCCCTGGCGGGGCGTTAGCTCTATGGTCTGGAGTCCCGGAGAGTGACTGCCTGTGGGGCTGCTGCTGTCTTCTCGATTGGTCGATGTTAATATAAGGTTGTGAACTCAAGACTTCACGGGGTTCACTTTAAATTGGGACTGACGAAGTTATTCCTTTTGGCTGTTTATGAGCCGGTAACTTCGAGGTCCAGGGCAAGCTTGAGGAGTTTTGGGAGAATGTAAGAGAAGTTCTAGATTTGGTTGGGGATAACGAAAGAATTGTTGTATGTGGTGACTTGAATGGATGGGTTGGTACCGCTCGACCAGGGTACGTGTCATGTATATTACATTAATATTTATCTTCATACCGTTGGCTTGGACGTTAAGACGGCGACAGGCACACCCCGTGTCATGTTGTCTCAAATTGGTGAAAGATGTATTGAATGGAATTAATCGACTCGACCTCTGACCTCTGTCTTTCGGTAAAATGCGTAAATATTCAACTATTACTTGGTGAATTCCCTTTGGAGAAACTTGCAACGGCCTGCAAAGAAATAATAATAGGTTGCAATAGTACAGTATTTAATAACATTTTGTAAGCCACGTATTAATTATCTATATAATTTAAAGTAATTGTTTAAATTTTTGTTATGCAATTTTATTGATTTTTAAAGCATATTTATGCCGAACTTTTATGTTATTAAACTAAAGAGAAAAAAGTTAAAATTTCAACATCCCGCCCGTGTCAATTGAAATTATAAATTTTTTCTCTATAATTTAATTGCTTAAATTTTTATATTTACTTAAATCAAATAAAATTTATGTACTTAAAAAATATCTTTACGCCTTTCTCGATACAGGGATCGGTCTAGACAATTAAATTGGCTTGGGAATCAAGACGGCGACGGGCTCACCACCTGTCACGTTGTCCCGATATATTACCCGAAATATCTACGGTCAAAGGTAGGTCGAAAAGACTTAATTGTCTAAACTAGACCTCTGTTTACGCTGCATAGGGAATAGCGTGAAGATATCTTTTTTTTTCCAAAATTATCGCATCCTTAAACTGATGATCCCAAATAGCATCCTTGAAGCATCCTTGCTACTTAGAAAACAGTACTCAGCACTGCATTCAGCAATCCAACGAACAAGAACGATTAATTGCTGCGTTTACAATTATGTTAAAATACAAGTATATGCAGCAGTCAATTGATATGCTAATGAGAAAGGAATAATAATTTAAGGAACACGTTTCGGTTAAACACTGATAACTAAAGGAAATATTACGAACATTTACCCATTCATGAAATTGAAATGAAAACAAAATTGTTCCAATCTTTTCTAGGAAACGAGGCATACGACCATTTCGGATCGCCAGATATTATAGACACCAATACCAAAACCATTAAGCAGCTGCAAACGTATTGCTGGCATTAAATAGCAAGGCAGCCTGGAGACGAAAAAAATATGTATAAATAAATACAATATTTTTTTTTTCTTCAATTTAACAACAAAAATTTCTGCATAATTTACCTGCTTTAAAATTAATACAAATTCTACAATAAATTAGTTGGTGTTATCTTATTAATGTTTCGAAGCTGTAAAGTCAAGAATATCTAGATAGGATTTATAACATATTCCGGTAGTTGGCACTGATGCCATAAAAAACAGGCTAAATAAAGATAGAGATTTAAAATTTCAACTGATGAGTGAAGGAAAAGGGTAGAAGAAGAAGAGGTAAGCCCGTGTCAGTTGAAATTATAAATTTTTTCTCTATAATTTAATTGCTTAAATTTTTATATTTACTTAAATCAAATAAAATTTATGTACTTAAAAAATATCTTTACGCCTTTCTCGATACAGGGATCGGTCTAGACAATTAAATTGGCTTGGGAATCAAGACGGCGACGGGCTCACCACCTGTCACGTTGTCCCGATATATTACCCGAAATATCTACGGTCAAAGGTAGGTCGAAAAGACTTAATTGTCTAAACTAGACCTCTGTTTACGCTGCATAGGGAATAGCGTGAAGATATCTTTTTTTTTCCAAAATTATCGCATCCTTAAACTGATGATCCCAAATAGCATCCTTGAAGCATCCTTGCTACTTAGAAAACAGTACTCAGCACTGCATTCAGCAATCCAACGAACAAGAACGATTAATTGCTGCGTTTACAATTATGTTAAAATACAAGTATATGCAGCAGTCAATTGATATGCTAATGAGAAAGGAATAATAATTTAAGGAACACGTTTCGGTTAAACACTGATAACTAAAGGAAATATTACGAACATTTACCCATTCATGAAATTGAAATGAAAACAAAATTGTTCCAATCTTTTCTAGGAAACGAGGCATACGACCATTTCGGATCGCCAGATATTATAGACACCAATACCAAAACCATTAAGCAGCTGCATTAAATAGCAAGGCAGCCTGGAGACGAAAAAAATATGTATAAATAAATACAATATTTTTTTTTTTTCTTCAATTTAACAACAAAAATTTCTGCATAATTTACCTGCTTTAAAATTAATAAAAATTTTACAATAAATTAGTTGGTGTTATCTTATTAATGTTTCGAAGCTGTAAAGTCAAGAATATCTAGATAGGATTTATAACATATTCCGGTAGTTGGCACTGATGCCATAAAAACAGGCTAAATAAAGATAGAGATTTAAAATTTCAACTGATGAGTGAAGGAAAAGGGTAGAAGAAGAAGAGGTAGAGGCTTTTGTTGGGCCGACTCGACCGGGCCTTGGCCGGTTTTTGAGGCCGGCTCGACCGGGAAAGTACCACGACCTCACAGAATACCGGCGTAAAGTAGAAATCTAACAAACTTCTGCGTTTCGTCTGGTGAGTGCAGGTAACCGGTGGCCCACACACCCCCCTCCCCCAATTCTGGGGGAGGGGAGCACTCTAAGGGAAGCAACGCATCTGCTAAGCCTCTGGTATTGCGGGTGTTCATGGGCGGCGGTAATCACTTACCATGACGTGATCGTTTGCCTCCCTTTTCTATATAAAAAAAAATACTTTTCAAATTTTTAGTGAAAATTAAGAAAAATGTTATCTACATTGATCGGATGTAGAATCCAGATCCGCAGATCTGACGACACCATGAAAACCCATAGTCCATGGATATTACAAATCTTATATGCTAATGATTTGAACGTAACACATTCCGCTGGCATTTAATTTAGTACTATTGCTGTCAGAAGATCTAAATGAACCTGGTTAGCTCAAATTACACTACAAATATAACATCAGCTATAGTCATGATAGCCGAGTGCTTGGGTGATCGGAATTGGAGTCAAGAGGCCCGAGTTCGATCCCTAGAGCATGTATCAATAATTAAAAAAAAGTTCATGCACGATTTATATCGTTGGCTTGGACATGCAGACGGCGATGGGCACACCACTAGTCACTTTGTCTCAAAAAATATCTTCGGTGGAAGGTGAGATGAAAGCACTAAATTGTCTTTCCTGTATTGGGAATGGTGTTAATGTATTTAATATTAAATTTAAGATCCAAAGCAATAGTGGTGATACCACAGTTATCATTATCGTTGCTACTTACAGGTTCTGCATTAGATTACATAACTATGATGTATTTGTTACTATTATCCGATAACCTGTTTTTATCTGAAGATAAAAACAGGTTACCGGATAATAATACAACAAATGAAGTCATTCCTCATATACGAATGTTTAGTTTTATCATGTCAGACTGCACAAGGTAGTACAAAGTAGAAAGTTAAGAGTGTAGTCAATTATTGCTTATATAGGGGTGAACTACTTAAGTTATGTTTTTATTTTTATTACAAATTATAGATTTATTTCAATATTTCAATACAGTAAGAAAAAAAAACTTACTGTTGTCACTTGATAATATTTTCCTTGTGCTTATTTCTCTTTTCTTGATGGACATTGGGTACAAGTTTGACAATGCATCTGCAGTAATACATTATAGTCTTCTATTGATGTTATTGAACTAAAGAGAAAAAATTGCCATGGTTCGGGTGAGGTCGCGAGTTCGAATCCCGCCCGTGTCAGTTGAAATTTTAAAAATATCTTTCTCTTTAATTTAATTACATAAAGCTCAGCATAATTTATTAATTAAAATCAATGAAAAATTGCGTTCTATTAATGTTTTAACCAGCATAAGGCATCAATCAGTCAAGTCTGAACTCAGCTCGTTTTATTTTCTCCCACCAATCCAACAAAAAACCTCTTTTGATAAGAATACACAATGGTCAACACAAGATGTTCAAGGTTTACAATGCAACTAACTATATGCTTAGTAATTTATTTGCTTTCAAACATGCATTTCAATAATGTAGGTTAACAGATTGAAAAAAAGTCTAAACTAATTCTAGATTTCCTCGTGTATTTTTACGTGCTATTTTCATTTAATTTATACCCAGAGTAAAGTGTTTAAGACAGCTGGTTTAAATATTTAGTTTTATTTCGTTCGAAATCAAAAGACGAGTTCGCAAATTCTAACGTCTGTTTACGTTTTTTTTCTAAACTTACTTTTCCAAAGCGAGGAAGGTTATCGGGAAGAGCCATACGTAATAGCTCCCAGGTGGATATGCAATTTATCTAAATAACTACACGGACAACCTACGTGGGCGAATGGCGTACCTACATACCAGTTTTCATGGTTTGTCGGGTCAACGTGGAAAACTCTCTTTCTACATTTTCTCGGGTCTGGGGGTTCGTGGTACTTTCTTTGTTTCTGATTCCATAATACAAGTGCTTAAGCTGCTTACTTTAGGACCAGAACAACGCATGTGATGTTGTCTCTATCTATGTATGTATGTCTCAAAATAATCCAAGCGTAATTCATTTGTTGTGAATATCACAGCCGTGGTATATCGGCATAAGTTTATAAGAAAGGGGTTGGCCCTGTGGCGACATCTATGTCCCGACATGAGAAGCTCGCTAGTGGCGGATTCAGGAAACACGTCAACATCCTACATCGCCCTATCGAAGTTCGCGCGTTTACACGCATTTATACGATTACCGACAGCGCACATAGAAGGAGACGTCGTCCCCAGACCACGATCACCTGGCATGTAGCTACCCTTTTCCAACAGCATATAGTCCACTACAGCCCTTTCTTTCTCTGAGTGTCATAAAAGGCGGCTTAGGGACAGGTTTATAAATGGAATTGGTCAAATATAGATGGCGGTATAACCATCTCATAAAATACTAGACCAATATAAAGCGGACCGACGATTAGTATGTGCGACATGTCTGGTCCTGGTCTGCATGGATACTTATTAGTGTTTTCTTTGATACGCGGAAACACTTTGACGATATTCCCTTGCTTAATTGATACACTGTGTCTTAAATAAGTCTCAAAGGATTTTAATTTAAATGGTATACTACAAATATTCATTCACAAACAGACCAGCCAAAATCTTATTACGAAACATTTAGTCATTAGTCTTTACAAGTATACTAATCAATGTAATAATTAAACAGACGAGTATAAATAAATGTATATTTAAATATTGTTATAATATGGTAGTCTTAAACTTAAAGTTTCTTGGTCATGATCGACCTGATAGAGTTCTTCGGTCAGCCGGCGAACTAATTCTAGAACCATGTTCATTTCGAACAAAATTTATGAAATATTCTTTTACGAGCCAAGCCATAAGGTTATGGAATGAACTTCCACTCCAAATTCAACGTGCACAAACTTTGGAAAGATTCAAAAGTGACGTCAAGAAGCATTACCTAACACTTTGTGGTTGATAACCAATTCTAGCAACAGATAGTTATTCTGTGTTTTTTCCTCTTTGTTTTGCATTTATTTATTTATTATCTATGTATATATATATGTTAGTGTATATATTCATATACATATATATATATATATATATATATATATATATATATATATATATATATATATATATATATATATATATATATATATATATATATATATATATATATATATATATATATATATATATATATACATAGATAATAAATAAATAAAGGCAAAACAAAGAGGAAAACACAGAATAACACACAATAAGGCGGTCTTATCGCTAAAGAGCGATCTCTTCCAGACAACCTTTGGACTAAAGAGAGACTAGAATTAAGAACAGCAGGAGGTGGTGCGTTTTTGTTACACTTACATACTAATATCTAAATAAACTAAACTATATTTTGTTAAAATGCTGCTATATATATATATATATATATATATATATATATATATATATATATATATATATATATATATATATATATATATATATATATATATATATATATATATATATATATATATATATATATATATATATATATATATATATATATATATATATATATAAATATATATATATATATATATATATATATATATATATATATATATATATATATATATATATATATATATATATATATATATATATATATATATATATATATATATATATATATATATATATATATATATATATATATATATATATATATATATATATATATATATATATACATATATATATATATACATATATATATATATATGTATATATATATATATGTATATATATATATATGTATATATATATGTTAGTGTATATATTCATATACATATATATATATATACATATATATATATATATATAAATATATATATATATACATATATATATATATACATATATATATATATATGTATATATATATGTATATATATATGTATATATATATATACATATATATATATATATATATAAATATATATATATATACATATATATATATATACATATATATATATATACATATATATATATATATGTATATATATATGTTAGTGTATATATTCATATACATATATATATATATAATAATAATAATAATAATAATAATAATAATAATAATAATAATAATAATAATAATAATAATAATAATAATAATAATAATAATAATAATAATATATATATATATATATAAATATATATATATATATGTATATATATATGTTAGTGTATATATTCATATACATATATATATATATATGTATATATATATATATGTATATATATATGTTAGTGTATATATTCATATACATATATATATATATATACATACATATTATTATCTCGAAAATATGCACTAAGAAGAATGTACCAGAACAAATATCTTCATACAGGTAGCAGCGGTTATGGTGCAATACGTCAGCTACTGGTATCGCAAACAACATGCCATGGTGGCAATTATGGCAAATCCTAGAGGCATACCTCCTACAGTGGACTTCTACGGACCATTATATAACGGACGGATACGTATCTGTAATCATTAAATTAAAGTAATATTTTTTTCAAAAACTTACGTTCGTTTTATATCGTTAGCTTGGACATGAAGATAGTGACAGGCTCACCACCTACCACGTTATCCAAAAAAAGCTCCGGTGTAATGTGGATGAAAAGAACTCAATTATCTAGACATATTGGAAAATGCGTGAAGATGCATGAAGTAACTAATCACGTGAAAAAAGTAGTGTGTTGAAATTCATAAACTTTATTTAATGGCTCTAACGGACGGCTTCCAAAATAATTTCGTCGAGTTGTTAAAACAATGCTGCCGATGCTCTTATCACACACAAATAATAAGATTATGAGATATTAATAGGTAACATCTTAAAAGATACGTGAAAGCTGTTGCATTTTTCGCATTGAAATTATCTTTCTGTGCCAAATTATAGCACAATTCATGTTATCACACTTTGATTTGACATTTATAATGTCCTATTTTTTTTTAATTCGATTATTGCTGCATTTGTTTTTAATCTCGTAATTTAATTTATACTTCAATATTTAATCACATTAAGCATCAAATAATTCTTGTCTTTTTAAAACAATGTAATATTGTAACATTAGTATTAAAACAATAGTATACAGCGTAAAAAGTTTTCCAAAAATAAAGGAGGAAACTAAACATCCATAGGACATCGCTGAAATTAATACGTCGAAATTCACGTAGATGTACTAAATTTTAGACAAAAGTTGAATTTCTAGTCTAAAATAACTGAAATTATCAAGTGTTGGAAAGATATTTTTACATGAACGGGTGCAAAATTGACAGTTTTACAAAATAAATATTTTTCGCTATACTTTTGGTATATTGTTTTATTTAACATACTTAGGTATTACCTTATTTGAGCCTTACCTCATTTGAGTAGATTTTAAGCCGCGATGTATGGATGATGTGTATATTTTCTAGATGACAATTTTAATTGGTACAACATTCACGCTCTAAGCACTTATAACGGGGTACTTCTGAAACTGATCGTATTAAAAGTTTGGGTCAACTTTCTTACAGCCCTGAATAAACATGGTTGTAATAGCACTTTTAGCAAACATTAAGTAGTGAAAAATACTGCAAAAAGAAAATATCTCCTTGAATTCTGTAAACGTATTTTAAATAAATCTAAAATTAAAGAACGGCGACGGGCTCACCACCTGTAACATTGTCCCGAAAATATCTTCAGTGTAAGGTTGGTCGAAGGGACTAATTGTCTAGACTAGATCTTTGCCTACCCCTGTATTGGGAATCGCGTGAAGATATCTATTATTTTATCAAATCTCAGAAACTATCTGAGTATAATCGAAGATCTTTATCTACGTAACCTAAATCTCGAGAGAAGCCGTCAAGGATAGACGATTAGGTCGCTTATCTGATTTCTACGTAAACTGCAATTATCTACAGTACTGACACATCCTATGTATGGCATTGGCTGTTAGTCTTTTGCGTGTTTAATGCTTAGCTCTGTGCTTTCAAAAGTATTAAGGAGTTACTGGCTGTATGGAATGGTCTGGAATTGCATTCTACTAAGGCATTTGTATAGTATAATCTATAAATTACTAGTAAAAAGAATTTAAAGTGATAACAAACTGAACATATAGGTCACAGAGAGATAAAGAGAAAACAGAACGTAAATAAATTTACAAATTTTTACGTATCATTAATAGGTCACGGTAGCGAAATGGTAGAGTGATCCGAATTCGAGTCAAGAGACCCGAGTTCGATCCCCGAGTAGGCTGGAACCAATACGTTTTATGAAAAACTTTTGTATGATTTATATCGTTAGCAAACAGTTCAGTTATTAAGATTGCGACGGGCTCAACACCTGTCACGTTGTCCCAAAAATGTCTTTGAGGGAAGGTGGATCGAAAGGACTCAATTTTCTAGACCACTGTCTATCTCTATATTGGAATTGGCATAAAGATAATTTAATTATTTATATATCATATTAAACCGTTATACGTTAAGCCCGTTATCATTTCGAATTCGATCTGTTGGTAATTTAGTTTCTGCTATACAAATATCAGATTTAATCACGTAGAAAAAAAAGTCACGATAGCCGAGTGGTTGGGTGGTCGGAATTTCGAGTCAATAGACCCGAGTTCGATCCCCAGTTGGTAGGCTCGTACCAATGGGTTTTTCAAAAAACTTATGTACGAATATCGTTGGCTTGGACATAAAGACGGCGACGGGCTCACCACCTGTCACGTTGTCCCGAAAATATCTTCGGTGGAAGGTCGGTCGAAGGGACTTAATTGTCTAGACTCGACCTCTGTCTACCCCTGTATTGGGAATTGCGTAAAGATATTATATTTTTTTATTTAATCACGTAGATGAATCTAATATTAGTTTGTTCACCAAAAATCTGTACATCAAATTATTTAAACGAAAAAATGCTAATTATTATTAAAAATAAAATAAATAAATAAATATCTTCACGCAATTCCCAATACAGGGGTAGACAGAGGTCTAGTCTAGACAATTAACTCCCTTTAACCCACCTTCCACCGAAGATATTTTCGGGACAACGTGACAGGTGGTGAACCCGTCGCTGTCTTTATGTCCAACCCAACGATATAATTCGTACATATTTTTTTTATAAAAACCTATTGGTACGAACCTTTGGATCGAACTAGTGTCTCTTGACTCGAAATTCCGATCACCCAACCACTCGGCTATCGCGACTTATTAGTGATATTTAGAGAACAAGTAATATATAGCGAACTTTATTGCTGGGCTTTTACAGACCTATGATTATGTAGTACATACATTTGCTATAGATTTGTGAAATACAGCCATCGTTAAAGTAATGTCTGTGCGTAATGTTTATCGTACGAATGTTATCTGCGTAAGGCTTTGTGCAAATAATTTATGTGACCAACATTGAGAGAGCAAATATGTTGTTCACAGCCAACTGTGAGTGTTCTAAAATAAATCCTTTTGTACGGTTGAATATTTCATACTATTGTGTGATATGATTCACTTCATTCGAATAATTTAAATTTATAGTAAGTATTTTAAATATATAGTAACTTAACTTGGCGTTGTCTTGGCTTTCCTTACCTGAATCCCGAAACCCGTCGCCGTCTCAATGTCCAAGCCAACGATAAATTCGTACATAAGTTTTTGAAAAAACCCATTGGTCAAGCCTGCCAACTGTGTACCGAACTCGGGTCTCTTGACTCGAAATTCCGATCGTCCATCCATTCGGCTGTCGTGACTTTTTTTTAATAAAATAAATTGAAAAAACTTATTATTTTAAAATTTCACTTCTATCTTCAGTCCTCAATAATTTTTTGTAATGAAAACGGATACCGAGCAATTATTTCACGTGCTGGTCAGTAATCATACCAACATCCATGTCGGTTCCACGTGTGTGCGTGGGTGTAGGCAACACGCTCAATTTCATTCTTTAATAAAAATATTTTCACGACATTTCCGATACTGGGGTAGGCATAGGTCTTGACAATTATGTTCTTACGAACCACCTTTCACCGAAGACATTTTTTGGAAGAACGTGACAAGCCTGTCGCCGTCTTTAGTCCATAGATACATATCGTACATAAGTCTTAAAAAAACGCATTGGTACGAGCTAGCCTTGTGGCATCGAATCCTTGACTCGAATTCCGATCATCCTTCTACTCGGCTATGATGGCTTTTTTAAGAAAGATAAAGGAAACTTCTTATGATTGGAAATAAGATAGGAGTTTTATTATTTAAGCAGCTGCAGAAGCTTATTAACTGATTGACTGCTTAATTTGTTTGTTTTATTTTCAAATGTTTGTTAATGTTTATATCGTTGCCTTGGATATATAGGCGGCGACGGGGTCACCACCTGTCACGTTGTCCCGCAAAATATCTTCGGTGCCAGGTGGGTCAAAGGGACTTAATTGTCTAGACTAGAACTCTGTCCGCCCCTGTATTGGGAATTGCGTGAAGATATTTATTTATTTTATTTAATGTTTCTTTCATATTTCAAACCTGCTTCAATAAAGGTCGTAAAATGCGAAACTTTAAAGTAACATTTCGTTCCATTGCCAATTCGTGCCTTTTATTGCTTGACCTTCAACTATATTGCCATTGTTTGAGTAAAGTGCTAGAGAATTGTTATTTGGTCTACCGGTGCTAAGTGGTGACACCGTGAGAATTGCCACCGTTAGTGATGTCATTGGCTTTCGGCTACTTCATATTCTGTTTTATTTTTATTATCGATAATTAATTTATCGATAATCAATTTTTTTAATCTATATACGATTTAAAATATTGTCGGTTTTTTGTTTTTCACGTGATTGTTACTAGATCCATCATTAAATTAATATGTGTAATTGTAATTGTAACATTAAATTAATATTGTAATTGTAAGTGTATATTTGTATGTATGTATGTATAAATGTAGGTAAAATATATTAAAAATTAAATATCTTCACGCAATTCCCAATACAGGGGTAGACAGAGGTCTAGTCTAGACAATTAACTCCCTTTAACCCACCTTCCACCGAAGATATTTTCGGGACAACGTGACAGGTGGTGAACCCGTCGCTGTCTTTATGTCCAACGCAACGATATAATTCGTACATATTTTTTTATAAAACCTATTGGTACGAACCTTGATCGAACTAGTGTCTCTTGACTCGAAATTCCGATCACCCAACCACTCGGCTATCGCGACTTATTAGTGATATTTAGAGAACAAGTAATATATAGCGAACTTTATTGCTGGGCTTTTACAGACCTATGATTATGTAGTACTTACATTTGCTATAGATTTGTGAAATACAGCCATCGTTAAAGTAATGTCTGTGCGTAATGTTTATCGTACGAATGTTATCTGCGTAAGGCTTTGTGCAAATAATTTATGTGACCAACATTGAGAGAGCAAATATGTTGTTCACAGCCAACTGTGAGTGTTCTAAAATAAATCCTTTTGTACGGTTGAATATTTCATACTATTGTGTGATATGATTCACTTCATTCGAATAATTTAAATTTATAGTAAGTATTTTAAATATATAGTAACTTAACTTGGCGTTGTCTTGGCTTTCCTTACCTGAATCCCGAAACCCGTCGCCGTCTCAATGTCCAAGCCAACGATAAATTCGTACATAAGTTTTGAAAAAACCCATTGGTCAAGCCTGCCAACTGTGTACCGAACTCGGGTCTCTTGACTCGAAATTCCGATCGTCCATCCATTCGGCTGTCGTGACTTTTTTTTAATAAAATAAATTGAAAAAACTTATTATTTTAAACTTTCACTTCTATCTGCAGTCCTCAATAATTTTTTGTAATGAAAACGGATACCGAGCAATTATTTCACGTGCTGGTCAGTAATCATACCAACATCCATGTCGGTTCCACGTGTGTGCGTGGGTGTAGGCAACACGCTCAATTTCATTCTTTAATAAAAATATTTTCACGCCATTTCCGATACTGGGGTAGGCAAAGGTCTTGACAATTATGTTCTTACGAACCACCTTTCACCGAAGACATTTTTTGGAAGAACGTGACAAGCCTGTCGCCGTCTTTAGTCCATAGATACATATCGTACATAAGTCTTAAAAAAACGCATTGTTACGAGCTAGCCTTGTGGCATCGAATCCTTGACTCGAATTCCGATCATCCTTCTACTCGGCTATGATGGCTTTTTTAAGAAAGATAAAGGAAACTTCTTATGATTGGAAATAAGATAGGAGTTTTATTATTTAAGCAGCTGCAGAAGCTTATTAACTGATTGACTGCTTAATTTGTTTGTTTTATTTTCAAATGTTTGTTAATGTTTATATCGTTGCCTTGGATATATAGGCGGCGACGGGCTCACCACCTGTCACGTTGTCCCGCAAAATATCTTCGGTGGAAGGTGGGTCAAAGGGACTTAATTGTCTACACTAGAACTCTGTCCGCCCCTGTATTGGGAATTGCGTGAAGATATTTATTTATTTTATTTAATGTTTCTTTCATATTTCAAACCTGCTTCAATAAAGGTCGTAAAATGCGAAACTTTAAAGTAACATTTCGTTCCATTGCCAATTCGTGCCTTTTATTGCTTGACCTTCAACTATATTGCCATTGTTTGAGTAAAGTGCTAGAGAATTGTTATTTGGTCTACCGGTGCTAAGTGGTGACACCGTGAGAATTGCCACCGTTAGTGATGTCATTGGCTTTCGGCTACTTCATATTCTGTTTTATTTTTATTATCGATAATTAATTTATCGATAATCAATTTTTTTAATCTATATACGATTTAAAATATTATCGGTTTTTGTTTTTCACGTGATTGTTACTAGATCCATCATTAAATTAATATTGTAATTGTAACATTAAATTAATATGTGTAATTGTAATTGTAACATTAAATTAATATTGTAATTGTAACATTAAATTAATATTGTAATTGTTTGAGTAAAGTGCTAGAGAATTGTTATTTGGTCTACCGGTGCTAAGTGGTGACACCGTGAGAATTGCCACCGTTAGTGATGTCATTGGCTTTCGGCTACTTCATATTCTGTTTTATTTTTATTATCGATAATTAATTTATCGATAATCAATTTTAATCTATATACGATTTAAAATATTATCGGTTTTGTTTTTCACGTGATTGTTACTAGATCCATCATTAAATTAATATGTGTAATTGTAATTGTAACATTAAATTAATATTGTAATTGTAAGTGTATATTTGTATGTATGTATGTATAAATGTAGGTAAAATATATTAAAAAATTAAATATCTTCACGCAATTCCCAATACAGGGGTAGACAGAGGTCAAGTCTAGACAATTAAGTCCCTTTGACCCACCTTCCACCGAAGATATTTTCTTGGACATAAAGGCGGCGACGGGCTCACCACCTGTCACGTTATCCCGAAAATATCTTCGGTGGAAGGTGGGTCAAAGGGACTTAATTGTCTAGACTTGACCTCTGTGTACCTGTATTGAGAATTGCGTGAAGATATTTATTTAATTTTCTATACATTAAAAGTATAGCTTATTAAATAAACAATAAATTATTTTTAGTTAAAGTAGTTGTTTATACATATGTTTTTATTTGTTTGCCTTGATAAGTAGTAGTGAATAAATATTTTTAAATAAAGGGGTAGTGATGGAATTGCATCTCTGAAGACCAACCTCATACAGCTTAATGAGCTTTAAGTTCTCCGCAGTTAGCCCTGTAGCCTACTTCATGGAATCAGACCAGCAGTAGCGAAGGCACACAACGCATATTTCTATCATAGTTGAATGTATGAAAATAGTTTTTAAATGCCTTCATACCATCGCTATATTTTAGTAACGGTCTATTGAAAATTAGATTTTTCACATTTTTTAATTAGAAATTAGATTATAGGATTTCCCATAATCGCCATGATCTAAAAACGTTTTGGTAATGGTATAAAAAGAAATGTAATTTCTTTAAAATTAACAGAAATAAAATTATTTGGACTAGTAGTATTATTTAGTAGCAGGAATTCTTAGTCGCAATTTAGTTTTTTACTTAACATATTTACTTAATTTACTTAACATATTGCTTAATAATCATATAAAACTATCGATATCGTCTCTATACTTACTACATCCCTGCGTTTTGTATAAACGTTAGTTCCGAGGACATATATGATGTAATGTATTTATTTAGGAGTGCGTACGCAACACAAGAGGCATTCCCATAGAGCAGGCAGGCTGAAAAATAAAAGTTTTATTTATGCCTATGACATGGAGCTTTGAAGTAACCGCGTCGGGCGGACAATTTATAGGAATGTACGGTTCCACTGAGGGCGGGCAGTAGAAAACTATCTGAGATGAGGTTGACTGGTAGAATGTTATTAAGTCCGCCCATTGTAACTTTAAGAAGTAATAAATAAAGGAAAATAAGATGAAATATTTCTCGGTAGATATAGACAAGGGCGTAGTATAGATAAAAGGGAGGATGTAAGACGTGCATGTATGAAGAAGATGGTGAATCTGAAAGAAGCGAAAGAGGTATGCAAAGATCGACTCTTGGCGATCTGTTCTCTCTGGCAACGCCGTCAGAGATTCCGCGTGAAGATAAAAAAATGTAAAGTAATGTTGATATGTGAGTAACATACTCGTATATACATGTTTGTCACAGAAGAAGGTCAAAATACCAAAACTGATTATTAACTGTGCATTTCCGTAAGAGCACACACAAACATTAACTCTCACTCATTCGCCCTTAACGTTTGTTATTCAGTAATATTAGAAAAATATCAGATGTAAAGATCACAGGCCAAAAGGCTTAGTAATTTTTAATTAAAGACACGTAGCTTTATTTTGAAATCTTGTAAGTTGTTGCCAGGTCATTCCGTGCCAAAAAACATACACAATAAGACATATGCACAAACAGAATATCTTTCGAAGTTTACATTAGTCTACTTCTACGAAATCCAATAAAAATATATAAATGCATTCACTTTTTTATAAAAGTAAGTCGTAATTTGTATAAAAAGGAATTTTAAGTTTAACATTTGTATTTAAGTTTTGAAAAGTTTGATAAAATAAGAAATCAAGTACAACGTAAGTAAAATCCGCGTCGCTCGCACTACGCTCCACCCGAAGCCAAGC
This sequence comes from Sericinus montela, assembly GCA_029286605.1. NCBI lineage: Eukaryota > Metazoa > Arthropoda > Insecta > Lepidoptera > Papilionidae > Sericinus > Sericinus montela. The sequence goes on from JAGSMR010000004.1 coordinate 1,094,958, forward strand.
CAACGGAAGTGCACGTAACACCAATGTCAACCCGTGACGTCACTGCTCTAGGACAACTACATAATCTTTCGCTCGCCTTACTTCTAATCCAAGGTTAGAGCCTCATTCTTACATATGTAAATGATGAACTACTCATATTTTTAAATGTATTTTATTTTCAGCAGTATAGTAGAGCAGGCCCCGACAACACATGCGTACATACCTACATACATACATACATACATACATAACAGCATATTATAGTCCACTGCAAGAAATACGCCTCTCCTACAAGGAGGATTTGACAGCAATACATGGTAAATAAATAAAATAAATAAATATCTTCACACAATTCCCAAAACAGGGGTTGTCTAGTCTAGACAATTAAGTCCCTTTGACCCACCTTCCACCGAAGATATTTTCGGGACAACGTGACGGGTGGTAAACCCGTCGCCGTATTTATGTCCAAGCCAACGATTTAATTTGTACATAAGTTTTTGAAAAACCCATTGATACGAGCCTGCCACCTGGGGATCGAAATCGGGTCTCTTGACTCGAAATTCCGTCCACCCAACCACTCGGCTATCGTGACTTACACTACTAATTATTAGTGATATTTAGAGAATAAGTAATGTATAGCAAACTTTATTGCTGGGCTTTTAGAGACCTATGATTATGTAGTACGTACATTTGCTATAGATTTGTGAGATACAGCCATCTTTAACTCGGCTATCGTGACTGTTTTTACAATACATGGTAGATGGTAAATTTTATAAATGCTATTACCTAATAGCAGAGTAGTGCAGCTGATATAAAAACGTAACATATTGAGCAAAACATTTATTATTTAAATAAGAACGTTAGTACTTTATACTGAGGTGCGTGAAGTAAATACTAGGAACGAACACAAGCTGCTAAAGCTTCCTACTTAACATCGCATACATTGCTCTGATCCCCAAACTAAGTTGCTAAAGCACTTGTGTTGTGGAATAACAACGTAGGTACCACATTTTCTTCTTGAATCCCCACCTCAGAGATGGCGACACCTTGAAACTCGGTGTGTCCGCCACTCATCCACGGAGGTCGTATCGTTAATAGGGCGCTGTGTACGCTTCTACAACAAAATCCTAGCAAGTTTGCAAAGCCTGCTTATTAACAGGTTTAGAAATTTATTTAAAAAAAAACTTTGTAAATAAGCTATAAATTAATAAATGGGAGTAATCCCTGGGGAGTTAATAGCTTTTATGCTGTTTCTAAATATTTCGTATTATGTTCAATATGATAATTTAATAAAAAAAAACTAATAAGACTTTTTATTTCATATAAAAAATAATGCAAAGACAATAGAGTTTCTTTCACCTGTTTCGTCTGCGTTAGAACAACCTCATTACGGAACTGTGGTTGAACGAGTATGCGGATAAAATGTAAGTTTTTTATTTCGAAGATCATTTGACTTGATTTACATTTATTTGCATTTGATTAAAAAAAAACTACTCTAAAAATATCCGATAGCTGAATTCTCTTACATAAATATTTCTGTCCAAAAGAACAGTAACATAAACCTCGTGTTCCAATTTACTAGGTGATTGAACTTTACTGAGCCAATATAATTTCAGGTTACATACCCTTACCACCTTAGTACACAGAGATGATAGCACGAATTTCAACTGCTCTAATTCCGCTAGGGGTTAACATTTATGCCATGGTGTGAATATTTGTCTTTGAGTTATAGATATGTATATATGAATATGAGCTTGCACACTAAGACGGCGTTGAGATCGCCACCTGCCACGTTGTTCCATATAGGCCTCGGTGTAAGGTGGGTAGAAAAGACAAGGACGTCTGTCTCCTATGTCCCCAGTACTTTGAATACGCAATTTCCAATACAGGAGTAGACAAAGGTCGAGTCTAGACAATTAAGTCCCTTCGACCCACCTTCCACCGAAGATATTTCGGGACAACGTGACAGGTGGTGAGCCCGTCACTGTCTTTATGTCCAAGCCAGCGACATTCGTATATAAGTTATTGAAAAACCCATTGGTACAAGTCTGCCAACTGGGGATCGAACTCGGGTCTCTTGACTCGAAATTCCGACCTCCCAACCACTCGGCTATCGTGACTTTTTGAAGATATTTATTATTTGTTTATTAAACAAAAAAATTGACAGCTACTTATCGTTGTTTAATTATGGTCTGGTCATCTTTCGTGATGCTTAACACTTCATCTATAGGTTGCCTTTGCGTTATCCCGCGCTTTTCTTTAAGTAGCCACTTGCAACACTTAAAAGACCAAAGAGACAATCAAGGACAATTATACGGCACGTCAGTTCTGTCTTTATTTCGATTTCAAAGCTGGAGAGTTTCTATATATTTTGGTATTGTATTGTTTTATTCTGATATATATCTGCAAGATGAAGTAGAAAAGCAAGTTAAATACAGTGGAGATGCGATCTCTTCCTAAAACGTGCGACGTTACCTTGCCCGACCGAAAACGAAACAAAGAGATTCGCAATATGCGAGGTTTGTAAGAAGATCTTATTACTAAATATATAAATTCGTGCTTCGATGGTTTTGGCAGATTGAGCGAAAGAGTGATAACCGAATGATGAATAAAATATAAAGTGCAAAAGTTAAATTGAATGGGATCGACCAAGGTAGACCGAAATTTACTTTCAAAGAGCGTGTGACCAAATTGCCCACATGCTCTTTAAAAAAGAAGGCCGATCGTGACACTTAATAGCCTGTTCTCCCTGGCTACTCCACCAGGCACTCTGCGTGAAGATATTTATTTATTTATATGTGATATATTTATTATCTGAAAAAAAATATTGTTACAGGATTTTTCACGACAGCACTGCCATCTATTTACTAGTTGTTGCTATATCAAAGATACAAGTTGCATACGTAACAAATTTATATTGATTTCGCTACTCGACAAAGATGGAGCTAACAACTATTTTAAAATAATTTCCTCGCTTTACCTATTAATATTGAGGGATATAGTTTATTGGTATATGATAAAAGTTTTTTATAATAAATAAAACATCGAATTAGCAAAATTAACACTCAAGAGATGTTATCGCTCACCTTGCTTAAAAGTGGTAGAGCCACGCATCAGCTTTTGTTGTTGCATGAATGGGCCGGCACGACCGGGGAAGTATCACGACCTCTCAGAATACCGGCGTGAAGTCTAACAAACTTCTGCGTTTCGTCTGGTGTGTGCAGGTAACCGGAGGCCTACACACCCCGCTCCTCAATTCAGAGGGAGGGGGGCACTCTAAGGTCGGCAACGCATCTGCTATGCCTCTGGTATTGCGGGTGTCCATGGGCGGCGGTAATCATTTACCATCACGTGAACCACCTGCTCGTTTGTCTCCCTTTTCTATATATAAAAAAAAAAACCTTTAATAATAATGGCATGAAAAAATGCTAGGTTTTCCTAAGACACTTTCCGGAGACTAAGCTGTTAAATGCCCGACAGATGGTAGTGCAGGATGAAATGTGCAAGTAACCCACATAATTTCCTAAATAATCCCAGTATCATTACCGGAGATTTTAATTACACATTCACACATCTGATCATCATCATATGCATGAATTACAGACAATGAAATATATATTTTAAATAAATATACAAAATGATGTACTGTTTTATGAAATTTACAAAATTTCATAAAACAGTGCGTCTGGCCGGGTTTAACAGAACTACATAAATGCACTGGTACAACATAAAACTTGCTGAAGTGTCTCTAAAATTCCACTGCAGTACATAGAATAGACCTATCTGTACCAATATTCAACAACTCCCCCTTTGGACGCTTCAGCCCGTCAAGAGCCCGATTAATTTTGATTTGGTATTTTACAAGATTGTGGTCCCGTCATCTGTCGGTACTCATTGGCATTTTAAAAGCTTTAGTCACGTCTTATGACACCCACAGGTTGTACCGGAATGATAAGATCTGAATATTTTCACACTGCATAAAGCCTAAATCTTCTTATTTACAGTTTATCAAGAGTTCGCTGCTTTACATCGGCCTCCACCAAGGTTTTCCAAAAAGGACGGAAATCAGTCACCTGCATCCATCGACTTCCCGCAACATTCGTTCGTCATACACTGCGTTTGCCTAAACGCTAATCTATATGTATACCATACATAATTCTCGTGTCAAGTTGTTGCTGAAGAACTACGAAATTAATCAATCGATTTTCACGATTATTTAAAAGTGTGTTTCGCTGGCGTTCCTTTGTTAGGATTTTCATCAGGTATTTTTTATTAGTTGCATAGCTGTCTGTCCAACCCGCTAATGTTAAATAAACGTCGTATCGATGGACTTTAACGCCCGGATTAGTATAGCATGGACTTTACAAAAATTTTAAAAGCCGCACAATATTCTTAATTAAATTTGGAAGACGACCTTATCACTAAAATTGATAAGAGATGCTTCTATAGTATGGGCACGTTGAGCGAATAAGTGAAGACCTATTCGTGAAGAAAATATACAGGCCGAAAGTTAATATTAAAAGCTGTCGAGGTAGGTCGAGACTTAATTTTCGGAGAAGATGTGAGCAAATAGCTCGAAGAGCTCTCTTGATCCTCCCGGTCAAGAGTCCTCGTATACCCAGACGTGCATGTATGAAGAATATGATGAATCTGAAAGAAGCGAAAGAGGTATGTAAGGATCGTGACACTTGGCAATCTGTTCTCTCTGGCTCCCCCGTCAGGGACAATGCGTGAAGATGAAATAAATGTGCAAGAGTAACGTGCAAGTGGCACATGCTGGATTTATTGCACGGGTCAAGTCGTACGTGTGTTAACCTTGGAGCTAATGACTGCACGGATTGGTTCAATCGGTCGTAACTTGGATTAATGTCGGTGGCGCGATACCCGTCGATTGTTTTAAAGCAATGCCCGAGACCTTACAATATCCTTTGCATAAGTTATCGAATGTCGTTTTACAATTTTTAACCGACTGCAGAAAAAAGAGAAGTTACCAATTCGTCTTTTCAAATCATTAAGTTAAATTTTTGCGAACTCGGTTCTCTTGACTCGAAATTCCGACCACCCAACCACTCGGCTATCGTGACTTATTATTTAATAAATAATAAGTGAAAAATATCTTCACGCAGTCACGCGGCTACCCCGTCAGAAACTGTGCGTAAAGATTATTAAGTAAACCGGGCTTAAAGTAAGTAAAATATCTTCACGCCATTCCCAATACAGAGGTTGACAGAGGTCTAGACAATGAAGTCCTTTCGACCTCATAATATCTAACACTTGAAGCAAAAACCTATAATATTACATGGCGAGTAAGTTTTCTAAAACGAATGACTATTTCGATGCTGGACTTCGTATGGCAAAATAATTATTTGTAAAAATTACCGTCCGGGCAGTCAACCAATGCGACTCTAAAGTGAAGAAGACTTGAAGAAGTTAAAAATCATGACTACATGTTATCTGTTTATCACTTTTTACACCCTTTTTTTAACAATCTAAATTTAGTGTATATTAATTGTTCAGTACTTTATGCATATATTCCACCACTCGTCCATGGCGGTCATATAATTTTAAATTGCCACCGAAGACAGTTTTCGGACAATGTCACAGAACCTTTTATTATTTTTGCATACGGAATGGTGCGATGTAATTTTTTAATAATAACTTTATAATAATGAATTTCCACAAAGTAACGCTTGACTCTATTAATGTTACCCTTGGTTGATTGTATACGAATGAAGTAATTGGCGTAAACCAAATATTTCCTCGGTCTCCAATGTCGACTGAGATCAATTTAAACAATGTTAAAAGTTTGTGCAATACATATCGTATATCCAGTTAAGCTCGCATTAAAATCTTTAAAAGTTGCTCGGAAATGCACGACATTATAATATCTTGAGTTTAAAAGAATAATTTATGTTTTTAATTCGAGATATTGTTAAGGTAATTTCAGTTTATTTTATAGCTTTTATCGCTTATAAATATGACAAATAATTCAATATGTCAAGTCAAATCATTAATTAAGCGCCTATATATATAAAGCATATTTAAGCATCAATAGTTAAAAGTGCCTAATAGTTAAAAGTGCCGACTGCGAAACACGTTTCTGATTCGGGCCCATGTCATGCTGATGTAAGTAAAATATATTAGGTCTATCGATTGTAATTTTTTAATCTACCACCGTTTCGGATATATTCTATAGGATTGGTGTTATAGTGAAAGCAACTGGAACGATATATCTATAGCCGAATTTATAAATGGCATAGCACTAAGGATAAGCAAATTAAAGTGACCATGAGGTGACTTCGCAGGGCATGACTAACATCTGATAAATAAGAAAGCTTTTATATGAGTAGTAAAGGTTCGAACGGTGCAGGTAAACAACCTTGCCGAATACCTCCGTCGAGTAGCAAATCCAGTGCGCAGCCTTCTGCTCTTCATCCGGTGTAGAGAGATAACCGGAGGCCCACACCCTATTCCCGCTCCTTTCTATCTTCTCTTTACCCGACTACGCAAACCCAAAAGGAAGGGTCATGGTTTTATCATTCTATGTACTCGTACATTTGTGTATACGTATGTTCCACCGAAGCACCAGTTGACCGACTTTAACACTAGAAGGAGTCAATTTAACTTGTAAACACCGATTATAATCGATTCCCTTCGTTTATTTTTTTAGTACGGGCTTTAAAAAGTTTTGCATCGACTTGGTAGTCAGCCCATGTGCACTATTATTTGCCAATTCTATGTTGTCTATATGCTCTGCTGTAGATGTACTTCCAGTTGCTTTCAATAGCTGATATCAATCCTATAGCAAACATGTACCCGAAGCGGTGGAAGATTGAAAATGACAAACGGGTTTTGAAAAACTTTGCTGTCACATCACTAGTTAAAACGGAAGATAATGTTCCATACCAGGTTTTTTATTCGTAATTCCATTATTAACAATAAAATTTTTAAAAACAGGCAATACACCTACATCCTTTGGTGTTGTTAGTATACGTGGAAGTAAGTTGACACTTACCACTGGGGTACCAACAGCTCGTTTGCCCTTTTTACCCATAAAATCAAGATATCCGGAGATAAAGATCTTTCCGGAGTGGACTTGTGACAAGCTGATAACGATGATTATGATGTCTTTGGTTTTCCAAGATGACTTATGACAATTTAAAGTAAAAAATGTTGAACATGACTTTCGATCCCTTCTTTCTTTCTCTTCTTGCGGGTTGTAATCCCTCAAGGAGCAATTGTGTGATGAATTTGAGCTCGGAATAAGACACGAGTCATGAATTTTATATGTGTGTATTAATATTTAAATAGGTATCTATTTCAAATAAGTATATATGTAAGTATATTGTACCGTTAGCTAAGACGCTAAGACGGCGACAGGCTCATCACATGTCACGTTGTCCCTAACAGGCTTCGGTTAAAGTTGGGTCGAATGGTCTTAAACAGATCTCTGTCTTCCCCAGTATTGGGAATTTTCGTGTAGATGTGAAAAAAATATAAGTTCTAATAATTTTTTCACTCTAAATTGTGTCGTTTAATTTCACTCTTAATATATCAGCTGCTACTTGACGCGAACTGACTGTAAAAAGTTTCAATGACCCCGGATAACTATGACCCCCGTACTGTACGTATTTCCATATTCAGTTTGAAGAAGTATTGAACGCGCGCTTCCTTCCTTTTGAATGCTTCTGAAATAAATATTTAAAGTCATCACTATAGATAGATAGATAATATTTTATTGCACATAATTTGAAGAAGTATTTTTATGTCAAAGTCACATTCTTCCAACTAATCTGTGAAAAGAGGGTCGAAACGACAACATTCATTGCCAGGACCATTGCCTGCCAACATAGGGAAATCGCAAAAAGATAAAAAATATTACAATATTATGTTTTACTTATTCCTATCAATAGTGCAATGTTGCAATGTTTATGTAAGGAATATTTTCCGTAATCGCCTACTTTTCTCCATGACAAAGGTTGAATGTGATAGGGTTGGTCGAAAATTTAAAAAGAAGAATAAATAAATAAACATCTTCACGCAATTCCCTTTACAGGCCTAGACAGAGGTCTAGTCTAGACAATTAAGTCCCCTCGACCCACCTTCCGTTGGGTGGGTTGGTTTCCGTTGGGTGGTGAGCCCGTTGCCGTCCTTATGTCCAAGCCCACGATATAATTTGTATAGTATAATTCGATATAATTCGTCCACGATATAAGTTTTTGAAAAACCCATTGACTCGAAATTCCGACCACCCTACCACTCGGCTATCGTGAGTTATAAAAAGAGAATGGTTGTAATTATAAAAATTTTAATTCAACAACTCATCGTAGTCGCTGGAGACAAGAGGGTTGGTTCTATTCACGCTTAAAGGTTTAATCTAACCACATGGAAATGCAGCCAGCGTTCTTGCCTTGTTGCAGTGCAGTAGGGCTGGAGAACTATTGGTGTTTTTTAGTTAATAGGCATTATAAATACTAATATACCTTCACGTCATTCCCAATATTGGGGTAGATAGAGGTCGAAACAATCAAATACTTTTGACCCACCTTCCACCTAAGACATTTTTGGTACAACGTAACAGGTGGTGAGCCCGTTGCCGTATGTCCACCCACGCTATTAATCGCACTTGAGTTTTTGAAAAAAAAAATCAAACCATTGGTATGAGCCTAACACCTGGGGATCGAACTCAGGTCTCCCGACTCAAATCAAGATCACCTAATCACTATCGTAACTATAAATATAGACTTAATATTTTGTTTTGTTGTTTGTAAGAGTCACGATATCCAAGTGGTTGGGTGGTCGGAATTTCGAGTCAAGAGACCGATCGCCAGGTGGCAGGCTCGTACAGGTTTTTTAAAAACTTTGGTACGAAATATTTGAAAGGGACGAAGAAAGAACGAAGTGCGATTTTTGGGTAAATCAGGAATGTCTAGAACAGGTGAATGAAATTGTATACTTGGAAAGTGCGTTTTAGCCGGGATGGAAGATGTGATTTAGATGTGGACAGGCGTTTCGCTGCCGGGAACAAAGTCAATGGTGCCCTGACTGCGTTAATCAAAAGGCAAGGCGTTGTGAAAAGTGCACGCCTTGCAATACATAACGCAATGTTGGTACCGACTTTGTTATAAGGCAGCGAAACCTGGGTATGCCATAAGAAGCATAAAAGCAGGTTGAATGCAGTGGAGATGCGATCTCTTCGTAAAATGTGCGGCCTTACCATGGCCGACCGAAAGCGAAACGAAGAGATTCGCAATATGGCAGGTTTGAAAGATGACCTTGTCTCAAAAATAATTAGTGCGTGCTTCGATGGTTTGGGCACGTTGAGCGAATGTGTAAAGACCGAATGGTGAAGAAAATATGTAGCGCGAAAGTTAATATTAAAAGGTGTCGAGGTAGACCGAGACTAACTTTCGAAGACCATTTGAGCAAATTGCTCGAAGAGAGGAGTGTCAAGAGTACTCGGATACCTAGACGTGCATGTATGAAGAAGATGATGAATCTGAAAGAAGTATGTAGGGATCGTGACACTTGGAGATCTGTTTTCTCTGGCTACCCCGTCAACGATTGTGCGTGAAGATAAATAAATAATATATTGGTACGAATTAAATCGTTGGCTTGGACATAAAGACGGCGACGGGCTCACCCCCTGTCACGTTATCCAGAAAATATCTTCACTGGAAGGTGGCGCAAAGGGACTTAATTGTCTAGACTAGACCTCTGTCTACCCTGTTTTGGGAATTGCGTGAAGATATTCATGTTTATTTATTCAATATTTTGTGTTTTGTAAATAAAGTATTTAAAAAAAATCTATTCCACAGATCTGTGCATGTCGGCATCTGAGGGACACCATTAAAGATTACTAGCCACTATGCAGTTGCGGGCTGGATCGCCAGCTATAAGTGAAGGTTAGAATGATCCACGCAGCCGGCTCTGCGGTTAAACTAACGGTACTCGGCTTCTTTATTGGCTTTAGACCGCGCCGGTTGGACACGCGGCAGACGCATGCCGATTATCTTTGAACGATCAGTTAACAGTATTGACTGCATAACAGACTGACCACTGAGGACTGAAAGCCGAGTTGGTGGTAGACCTGCCTTCGAAGTTAAGTGTTGCGGGTTCGAATTCCGCTAGAGCAAACATTTCTGTGATCACATCACACAAATGTTTGCTCTTAGCGGAACATGTTCATACTGGAGTCATGGATGTTACGATAGCAGAGTGTTAGGGTGATCGGAATTCGAGTCAAGAGACGCGAGTTCGATCCGCAGGGGATGTTTCTTTTTTCAAAGCTTATGTACGATATTATATCGATGGTTTGGACATAAATACGGTGACAGGCTTACCACTTATCACGTCTCAAAATGAGCTCGGGAGAAATGTGAGTCGAAAGGACTAAATTGTATTGTACTCATGTAGTGGGAAAAGTGTTGTTATTAAACAATTACATTGCACCACACCATGATCTAAAGAGAAGAACCTTCCCTCTCTCCCCCCCCCCCTTTCTCCCACAGATGCATGCACTAAGTCTACTGGATTCACCACCACTACTTCACTCGAAACCAGGTAACATATACCACCACCGACAATTACTCGACACGTGTTTCGCCTCAAAACATGGCATTATCAAGCGGGAGAATACCGGAGAGTTCTCGGCCTATGTATTATGGGAAAGGACTCATGTATATTGGACACACTGAAAATCAGCGCCATGGCAAAAAAATTCATGGCATTATGCTGAGTGTGCTTCTGTTACCAGATGACGCCTTGATACATACGAGTATTGTATAGTTTGTAATATTTAGTATGTTGTAATTTGTGTTGGTGTGTTAATGTGTGTTAATATTATTTGTAAATTATATATTTTTTTAAACTTTGTTTTTAATACTATTTCAATTTCAAAAAACTGTCACGACCTCATTTTGGCGAATTAACCTTTCAATCTTTCCTATATTATATTACATGTATTTAAATACTTATATAAATTTACATAATACCAAATTTTATAAAATCGAAATTTTTTATCACTTGTAGGAGCGTTTGCAAAATAAACAAGTCAATTGTATTACCCTTTTTAATTACTGGTACGTGACCAAAATTAATTTTTAATACCAACACGTACCACTAATACTATTAGGGTAAAATTGCACATTACTGCCGCTTTATATTAAAGTTTTATTAATGCAATTAGATATTTAAATTTAAATATAAATAATATTATTTTAACGTTATTTCATATAAAATCTAAAAATCTTTTTTATCATAACGAATTTTTTAATTTTTCTAGAATCGGGGTAGATAAAGGTCTAGACAATTAAGTCAACCCGCTTTTGACCAAAGCCGATTATTCGACAGAAAAACGTGAGAGGTGGTGAGTCCCGCCATCTCAGTGTCCAAGCGACTTCAACACACTTACTTAGATTTATTTTCCCTACAACACAAACATTCATGTTCATCACACAAATGTTTGCCATTACTGGGATTCTAACCCGCGACCTAAGGGTCAGGGCTTCGAAGGCAGGTTCACTACCAACTAGGTTATCGAAAGGTGATGTTTATATCCGATATAATATTCGATGAAGCCGAAGTTTAAGGTACTTCAATTAGAAAATATTTAATTACAAGAAGCCTAAGTCTCGATAGCTGAGTGGTTGGGTGATCGGAGCTTCGAGTCAAGAGACCCGAGTTCGAACCCCAGGTGGTAGGCTCGTACCAATGGGTTTTTCAAAAACTTATGTACGAAATGTATCGTTGGCTCGGGCCTAAAGACGGCGACGGGCTCACTACCTGTCATGTTGTCCCGCAAATATCTTCGGTGGAAGGTGGGTCAAAGAGACTTGATTGTCTAGACTAGACCTGCGTGAAGATATTTATTTATTTATTATTTTACAACAACTAAAACTTATGGACATTATGATGTAAAAATATCATAAATGTTTTATGCTAGTAATTACGATGATGATCCAAACTTGTGCATTATGTATCAACAAAACATCTAAATGATTCATTTCATTTGTAAAGGCCGTCGCAAACACTACGCGCTATTTACTCCGCTCCTCCATTAACGCAGACCGTAGGAATTGGGTCGGATCATGTTTGCATAAACGGCAATGAATTTAAAAAGTATTGTTCCACCAGTAATCAGACGTATTACTCAAAATGATGGTGTTGACCTAAAATTTAGCGATGTAGATGGAACAGACATTTGTCATCTAAGTAGTAAGTATAATTACTCACACAAACACGTCTTGAGTTTGTATGAGCAATGTCACTCAATAATCGTGAGAATCTTCTTGGTTTGGCTTCTTTACGACTTATCAAAACTTCACTGTTTAAGATTGTCACAAAGACTGAGCCACCTACATCTCTGCAATGATATTAGCTTTCTTTACTTTATCTTTACGCAATTTTTAATACAGGTGTAGACAAATTAATAAAAAATTTAATATCTTCACGGGATTCCCAATACAGGGGTAGACAGAGGTCTTGTCTAGACAATTAAGTCCTCACCTTCCGTGGAACCCTTCACCGAAGATATTTTCGGGAGAACGTGACAGGTGGTGAGCTAGTCGCCGTCTAATGTACAAGCCAACGATAAATTCGTACATAAGTTTTTGAAAAAACCCATTGGTACGAGCCTGCCACCTGGGGTCAACTCGGGTCTCTTCCCTCGAAATTCTGACCACCCAATCACTCTGCTATCGTGACTTTTGGGTAGACCAAGGTCCAGACAATTAAGGCCTTTCGATCCACCCTTCATTGAAAATATTTTTTGCGTCTACGTGTCAGGTAGTGAACATGTAGCCGTCTTTTGCACAAACTGACGATATAAATCGTTATATCGTATAAATAGTTATAAATCGTTGTGACGACCTCCATGGACGAGTGGCGTAAACACCGGTTTTCAAGATGTCGCCATCTCGAGGTCCCGGGTTCGATTCCCGGTCGGGTCAATGTAGAAAAACCACTTTTTCTACATTGCCTGGGTGTTTATGTTGTCTTTGTGTTTGTGTTGTCTTCGTTGCTTCCGATTCCCATACCTCAAGTGCTTTAGCATCTTACACAGCGATCGGAGCGATGTTTGCGATGTTGTCCCCATCTGTATATGTATTATTTATTTATTATTTGTAAATCAAATACCTTCGGTGGAAGGTGGGTCGAAGGGACTTAATTGTCTAGACTAGACCTCTATATGCCACTGTATTGGGAATTGCGTGAAGATATTTATTTATTTATCATTTATTTATTTATTTATAAAACGTTATAAAGCTTTGAAAATACTCATTGGTACGAGCTCGAATCCCGATCACTTACTTGACTTACTTACTTCTATCTTTTATTTTAACTAAGTTACTTTAACTTAATTGGTTCTAATGAACCAAAACAGAATATAGGGATTTGTGGTAGGATCAGTTCCCACACTACTGATGTTTAAAAGGTATCTAGGTCAGTGTCGCACACACTCATTTCCGTTTCCGCCAACAAAGCATCCGGCACACCATCTTATTCCTCGAGGGTAATAACACATCTGCAACCTTCCTCGTTTGAAGGTTTATTTATTAATTTATAAATGGCGAACTTAATGCCTTATCGGCATTCTCTCCCGGTCAATTCAAAACGTTGAGAAAAAAATGGTTTTGAGTGCTTAACAACTGGTAAAGAAATACATATCGCGAATCTTTAAATTAGAAAAGCAATAGTATATAAAAAAATATTTTTGTTAAATTTATGTAATTTAATTACAATGTAACTACATGGACATAAATAACATATTAACAAATACAATAAATAAATATATTTACGCAATTCCCAATACAGGGGTAGACAGAGGTCTAGTCTAGACAATTAACTCTCTTACCATAATAACAAAATATAAAAAGCATACACACACATATATACACACATAAACAATTATAAGGAAAATATTTTAAAAAAATTGTCTCGATTTGCTGCACTAAACATACTACAAACAGCTACCAACTTAAATGACTCCCAAAAACTTGCAGTTTCATGTATCCATGGGGTGCAGTATTAACGGCTGTTTGATCATTTTCACCAGACTCAAAAGTAAAAAATAGGAAATGAAGTTGTATTTTCGCTGTAAAGCTCCAGTTTAAATTCACTTCGTAAAGTTTTATCATGAAATCTGGGAACAAGAAGCAACGCTATGTTGGTCGAAGTTCAAAGCAATAATTTCTTAACCTCGGTGTGGTCACGAGTGCAGTAAAGGCAGCCGCTCAAAGATAAAGCTGTACAGTTTATAGTTAGCAAAGTGCAGGTACGTGTAATACTTTTTAAGCGCCTGCACTCTAAAGATTCTGCAATGATGTTCAGATTTTTCTTTAACTGCTTAGCTTGAGAATAGTAAATAGTTTTACCATGGACAAAGATATTTATAAAACTGTCCATACATCTATTAAAAAATAAGAATAAAAAATATCTTGTGGTGTAGACAGAGGTCTAAATAATTAAGTCCCTACGACCCACCTTCCACCGAAGAAATTTTCGGGAGAACGTGACAGGTGGTGAGCCCGTCGCCGTCCTTTTGTCCAAGCCAACGATATAATTCGTACATACACATAAGTTTTTGAAAAACCCATTGGTACGCGCCTACCACCTGAAGATCGATCTGGGGTCTCTCGACTCGAATTCCGATCACCCAACCACTTGGCTACCGTGACTTACATAATATTTAAAAACCTTATTTTGAGGGCCCGTGAAGTACACCAACTGGTGCCGCGTTCTCCACTATTTGAGAGAAGACCAGGAGACTGAATGGCGGCGAATAAGAGCTCTGCGATCGTTGGCAAATTAAACGACTCGGATGCGACGTTATAAATGAAGTCACTTTAACTAATGAGTAAAAGTAACTTCTTAGTTACTCTTTTGTGTACTACTCTTCTGAGTAAAAAAATAATACAGGGGTAGACAGAGGTCTACTACAGTTAAGCCCCCTTAACCCACCTTCCACCAAAGATATTTCCGGGAGAACGTGCCAGGTGGTGAGCCGGTCGCCGTTTTTGTGTTGGACACACCGACGGCTACTGGCCTGCCACCTGAGGATCGAACTCCGATCCTTTGACCCAAAATTCCGACCACCCAACCACTCGGCTATCGTGACTTACTCTTCTGAGTACCCTTTAAAATGCATTCGGCTACCGACAGATGAAATAACTGTCACAAAATACCAGACAGCTACATTTATAATATTAGCATGGAATTAGTGAAAGCCATGCGTTGATTAGGTGTTTTACAGTCCAAGAGACTAAGGTGGTTCGTAATCAAGTACACTTGAAGACGACAGCTGCACTGCGTCATTGAACAATAAACATAAGGCATGCATTAATTACCAACACGGCATTGTTATAGATGACTAGGATACATAGAGGCAAATATATGTTGCTCTGATCCCAAAGTAAGTAGCTAAACAAAATGTAGAAAAATTGTTGCCTGTCCGAGAATTGAATCTGGGACCTGAGTGCACCAAACAATCGCACCGATTGCACGCGTGCAACGCACGAGGAGCCCGTGAGCAGATCGCGATCGGCGCAAACGCCAGATATTAACAGACCCTTATTATTGCATCCTTCAATTCTTACCAATTCATAATTTTCTACGTACGAACACATTTAGGCACTCTATCCGAGCACTCTTGACCCTCCTTTCTTCGAGCAATTTGCTCACATGGTCTTCGAAAGTTAGTCTCGAGTAACTTCGACCCCTTGTATTGTCAACTTTCGCGCAGTTTATTTTGTTCGCCATTCGGTCTTCACTCATTCGCTCAACGTGGCCAAACCAGTGATAAGAACATCTATCAAACCAGACACATTGCGAATCTCTTCGTTTCGTTTCCGGTCGGCCAATGATGCACAATTTAGGAAGAGCTCGCACTTCCACTGCATCCAGTTTGCTTTTATGTTTCTTTTGAGGGAACCAGGTTTCGCTGCCATATAACAAATTCGATATCAGCACTACGTTATAATTCGTATGAAATAGACAGGAGACAGACCCAGGGTGCGTTGCCATAACGAAGTAGATACCAGCATTGCGTTATGAATCGTATATTTAATTCACCTATTCTAGATATTCCTGATTTAACCATATTTCACACTTCGTTCTATTCTCTTCCAAAAATGCGTTTTTTTAGTTCTTACCCTTAGCTTAATGTCTTCTGTGGAAGGAGGGGTCAAAAGGACTTAATTGTCCAGATATCTGTCTACTCCTGTATTGGGAATGGCGTGTAGATATTTTCATTTTTACATTCAAATAATTTTCAGATTAGGATTATTAGAGGTTATTAACCTCTTACATACAAACTTTACAAGTTAATGTAATAGTGTAGTCAAGAGTAGATAATATCGACTGCATAGATAATTTTTTCGTATCATAGATAGCACGGAGTTGTGTTGAAATAGTTCTGTTACAGACTTGTAACCCCGAGGCGATAACTCTACTTGGGACTGGTTGTTCATAATGTCATATTTTTACATATCTTTTGTAATATTCTGAAAAGCAAAACATCTTCACGCCATTCCCAATACAGGGGCAGACAGAGGTCTTGAAAATAAAGTATTTTTGAGCCACTTTCTACCGAGGATATTTTTGGGACTATGTGACAGGTGGTGAGCCCGTCGCCGTCGTTATGTCCAACCCAACGATATGAATCGTACATAGGTTTTTGAAATAACCCGGGGAATCGGACTCGGGTCTCTCGACTCGAAATTCCGATCACCCAACCACACGGCTATCGTGAACTACTAATAATATTATGAATTTCAATAAAAAATTAAGTCATGTACAGGAATTTAAGGAGAGGCATACAATCTTCTTTTTCAAACTGTTTACAAAAGTAGTAGGTGCGCAGCGTAAAAATATCCAACCCTCTTTACTCCCGTGTCTGTAAGAGGCAATCAAGGGCTCAAGACCTTGGAATATATTTATCTACGGACAGATGGCGTAATCATGTCGCGTTATACCAGGTCAAACTTTACTTTTATTAGCAGACCGGTGAGGGGCAGCAGCGTCCAAGAGCAATGTCTTACAGTGTATTAATGTAATCTGTTATTATATTTCCGTGTGGTAACGGTGTGAGAATATTATCACTCCCTTGCCTCTGTCGTAAGAGGCAACTAAGGGAAACAGTCTTGAATATCGTTATGGCAATCGATAGATGGCGGGATGGGGAAATATCAGATCAAAACAATCAGAACAAAGATGGCAGCGTCCGAGGTGCGAGTGGTCTGGTACTGCGATCGCCAATCCGCTTGCCAAACGTGGCGGTTATGGCAAATCCTCCCTATGGGAGAGGCCTATGACCTGCAGTGAATTTGAACAGGCCGATATGTATGTATGTATGTATGTATGATTATTATATATTACTTAATGATTAGCATTAAGAATATGTTTGTTTTTGTCGTTGTCGTAAGAGGCGACTAATCGAGAGGCCTTGACAATATCAATGGCTACAGGCAGGTAACGGAATAACCATCTAGAAAAATGTTCGGACTAGTGGTGGTCAGCAACATATAAGATCTGCTTGGCGATTATGGCATAGCCCAAAATGGGAGCGATCTATGCCCAGCAGTGACCTTTAAGATCCGCCTATGTCTAGTAAACAAATTCTCTGCCTAGGATTCGTCTTGGAATAGTTCCATACTATTGCCTACTTCTGCTGCCAAATACCAATGTTTCAAACGTCGTGTCACAACTTTTATTAATAGTGATATCTATACACTAGCTGCGCCCTCCCCCACCCCCCCACCCCCCCTCGGCTATGCCCGCAGTTTAACACTTGATGCGGAACCCCAATTATGTTTCTAAAATAAAAGTAGCCAATAGTACTCATTAAAACATTAGCTATTGTAAAAAAATTTTTGTTTACAATTTTTGTATGTCTGTCTGCCTGTATGTTTGTTCCGGCTAATACTACTTTTATTTCTGAAACCGCAGGCAAAGCCGCGTAATGTAACTAGTCTCAGCCTAGAGGAGCAGCAGCGTCTGTGCGATTATTGCAAATCCTACTTATGGGAGAGGCCTTTATCCTGCAGTGGACTTTAATAGGCCATTTTTTTTTTTTTTTTTTTTCATTCGGTTTTGGTCAAAATTTCAGTCAAAACATTTTTAATTGAAATCCACTTACACGTAACACTCATAGAAACATTTTATATTGTTAACTTAATAAATTGTTTCAATATACAAACTTTCAAATTTATGTAATATAATATTTATACCGAATGAAATTTTTTATACAAGAATCCGGTACTGAAAACTGCCATTCTTAAAAAATAAAGCAATGTCCTTCGATAAAAGAACCTTTGTCGTTCAATTCTTCGGGCAACAATTAAGAAACTAAAGCTGGAATCGTTAAAATGCAAGACCTGATAAATCGCCACTAAAATATCCACAATTGGAGGGAATGAACACTTGAGAAGTCGTGCGAAAGCTCACAGACGAAGCGATTTCCAGTAAAATATGTCAACGACGTGACTACACGGAGCTTTTAAGGAAATTAAACGTGAGGTTACCATTGCGACAACTGCTTAGAAAAATACGTTTTATTTTATAGATATACTTCATTCCGACGACCTCCGTGGTCAAACAGTGCACACACTGGTTTTCATGGTGTCTTCAGCTTTATAAGTTTGATACCTGGATGGCTTACATACATACATAATGGCCTTTAAAAGTCCACAATAAAAGTCTCGAGAATCGAGTGATTTGTTGACCGTAATTCGACTCAAGAGTCCCTGTTCGATACCTCGATGCCAAGCTCGTACAAATGAGGCTTTCTAAAACTTATCAACGAGTTATATCGCTGGCTGGGACTTTAAGATGTGACAAGCCACGTTGTCCCAAAAAAATGTCTTCGGCGGAAGGTGAGTGAAAAGGACTTAATTGTCTAGACCTCTGTCTACCTCAGTATTGGGAATGCCGTGAAAATATTTTTTATAGTCCACCGGAGTAATTACTATAGCTCTCTATACTTTACCATTCAAACTGGAATAAAGCTATTGTAACACCAATATTTGGCGGTAAAAGAGGTAGCTCTCTATACTTTACCATTCAAACTGGAATAAAGCTATTGTAACACCAATATTTGGCGGCAAAAAGAGGTAAGAGTGTGGTCTGAACCATTGCATCCAAAGTACTTGAATCGGATGGCTATTTGTTGTAATGTCTTCTTCATCATGTGTATATTTTATTCTCTTTCCATTGTATAACGTAAAGTGTTACTTACTCTAGATGCGATGCAATGAAGGCAATTTCCTGCATCAGTTTCCAATGTTAAATAAGCGTGACGTTATGGCTATACTTTATAGCGGATAGCAGTAATTGAATTTGTGAAAATACCTTTTTAAATTTTTTTTTCTTTATTTGTTTTTTAACAGGCTGTTATTCGTTATTTTGTAATTATATTAACGATTTAAGTAAAATCGAATGTCGTTGATTCCTTATTCGAAAATCGAATCAAATTACATTAGTAATTTGATTAATAAGTTATAAATAAAATATAATTAATATCTTCACGCAATTCCGAGAGCGGAGTATTTTACTTGCAAAATGTGGTCTATGATTATAACTGTGACGAGGTGGGATGGAAGGTGTAACGACCCGATAAATAAATAAATAAATAAAATAAATATCTTCCCGCAATTATAAATACAGGGGTAGACAGGGGTCTAGTCCCTTAGACCCACCTTTCCACCGAAGATATTTTCGGGACAACGTGACAGGTGGTGAGCCCGTCGCCGTCTTTATGTCCAAGCCAACGATAGCGTCTGAGGTGCGAGTGGTCTGGTCCTGCGATCGCCAATCCGATTGCCAAGCGTGGCGGTTATGGCAAATCCTTCCTATGGGAGAGGCCTATGTCCTGCAGTGGACTTGAACAGGCCGACATGTAAGTATGTATGTATGTATGTAAGTATTTATATATGTATGAATGTACGTATGTATGATTATTATATATTACTTGATGATTAGCTTTAAGAATATGTTTCTTTTTGTCGTTGTCGTAAGAGGCCATAGAGAGGCCTTGACAATGTCAATGACTACAGGCAGGTAACCGAATAACCATCTAGAAAAAATGTCCGGACTAGTGACGGGCAGCAACATATAAGATGCTAGATGTCTGGATTACTAATCTGCTTGGCGATTATGGCATAACCCAAGATGGGAGCGACCTATGTCCAGTCGTGACCTTTAAGATCCGCCTATGTCCAGCAATGTATTTTAAAAGGTCATTATGTATATGATATGTATGATTAAGGTGATGAAAGGTGGTAAACAAATTCTCTGTCTAGGATTCGTCTTGGAATAGTTCCATACTATTGCCCACTTCTGCTGCCAAAAAGCAATGTATCAAACATCGTGTCACAAATTTTATTAACAGTTATATCTATACACTATGCCCCCCGCGGCTACGCCTGTAGTTTAACACTTGGTGCGGAACCCCAATTATATTTCTAAAATAAAAGTAGCCAATTTACTCCTTAAAACATTAGCTATTGTTAAAAAATTTTTGTTTACAATTTTTGTATGTCTGTCTGTCTGTTTGTTCCGGCTAATCTCCGAAACAGCTGGACCGATTTTAACAGGACATTCACTGACTGATAGCTAATGTTACAAGGAGTAACACAGACTACTTAAATTTCAGAAACCGCGGGCAAAGCAACTAGTACGTTAATAAAATGGAACAAAATGTAAAGCACAATCACAACGAATAAAGGAAAAATGTTCAAGGATGTCCATAACACGTTCAGAATTACATCTCGTAGATACAAACGGTCCTCGTTACGGCGATATCCAGGTGATATCGGTAAACATTTTGTTTTGAATGGAAACCGAAAGGATTTTTCTCTTTGCAATATGGATTTGGAGATGAACATAATACTTTTTTTATGAATTAGGTATGTTCATGAAAAAGGAAACAGAGACGGTTTTAGTAAAAGAGGAATCTTGAATATAACTAAGTCATATAAAACTGACATGTTCATTTCAGGAAGTTTTCCAAGATCAGAGGTATTCTATTTGTAAAAACAGATAACTATAACAGCTGAATCACGATATACAAGTGGTTTGGTGATAGGGATTCGAGTGAAAAGACCTGAGTTCCAAGATAGCAGGCTCGTACCAGTAGGTTTTTTTCAAAAACTTATGTACGATTTGTGTCGTTAGCTAGGATATAAATACGGCGACAGGCTCACCAACTTCTTTCGATGGGTCTCTTTTTTTCGGTGGGTAAAGTACTTAATTGTCTAGACCCCAGTAGTAAAAAATGGCATGTAGATAATTTATATTATTATTTGTAGTGTAGTATTTATATATTTGTAACAGCTGACTATTTATTTGTGTACCATATTTTTTATTTTTAACCAATGAAATAACTGTAAAATGTTTTAATGCAAGCTGTATTTTTTATGTATGACCACGCAAAACATTTTACAAAATGGTCGAATTTAAATGATGCCTATCTTTGATAGATATAATTCGAGTATATGTAAACTTCGAAGTTAATGTTATAGAAACCTCAAAAACACATTTCGCTCCCAAAAGTAGAAGGGTAGTAAATAGTAATATACGATTCATTTTTCGTGTGATAACGAAGTGTTCATAGAATATTACAACTCCCTATCTTCCCGTGGGTGACGTAAGAGGCGATTAAGGGAAAAGCCTTGTATATCGTTATGGCGAACGAAAGCGTGTTTTAACCATCACTAAAACCAGACCAAAAGAGTCTGAGCCCAGATGGGCAGCAGCGTCTGAGCGATTATAGCAAATTACACTTATAGGAGAGGCTGCTTCTATATCTGTCCTGCAGTAGACTTTAACAGGCCTTTATGTATGTATGATTCATTATTTTCTGAGAAGCGATTCTGTAAAAATTCTACTCATATATGTTGTTCTAATGACAAATAATGATCATAACGCAGTTCGAAAACAGTCCAGCTCACTGCTCAGCGGTTAACAGCAGGATACTTGATCTGGCTTAGGTATACTAAATTCATCCTAATGATAACTTTAAACCTAACACTACTATCGAGAGTATGTTCATGGAGATGGAAATAAATTTTTGGCACAAAATAAACTAAAAATAAAAACTATAAAATCATCATAATGACGAAAAACAAATGAAGTGAATAGTTAAAAAAAATCTATTCACGTAATTCCCAATACCGAGGGAGAGAGAAGTCTAGTCTAGACGATTAAGTCCCTTCGACCCACCTTCCACCGAAGATATTTTCAGGACAACGTGACAGGTGGTGAGCCCTTCGCCGTCTTTATGTCAACACCATGCGTGTAAGACACGGTGGCTCGGAGCGTTGCCACGGATCGGCGAAGGTCGCGGATTAGCATCCCGCCCGTGTCAGTTGATATTTTAAAAACTTTTTCTCTTTAATTTAATCACAACTATATAGTTTTGAGTTGACGCCAAACATTCGTAAACTATGTAATATATGAGATGTTGTTGTAATTCGTGCTATATCAGATAATGTTCATTCTAAGTTAATTTAATAAGATATAATAAAATATTGTAAAACACAAATGCCTGTTTGTTTGTTTGGAGCTGATTCAAGAACACCTTCAGTATTTAAGCTTAACCTGTTTCAAGTTTAAGATCTTACTTTAAGCTAGTTCAAGAATATTAGGATATAGTTTCCAACACTAATGGTAAAGGACTTAAAAGAAATTTCCGCTTTTAACTTCCTTTCTTTTACCGTCGGTTTTGGTCGATATTTCAGATAAATCTGTTTACACGTAAAACTCATAGACACATAACATATTGTTAACTTGGTAAATTGTTTCAATATACAAACTCTCAAATTTATATAATATAATATTTATTCCGTATAAAAGTCTTTATATAAGAATCCGGTACTGAAAACTATCATTCTTAAGAAATAAGCCACTGTCCTTCGATAAGAGATCCTTTGTCGTTCAATTCTTCGGGCAGCAATTAAGAAACTATAGCTGGAATCGTTAAATCGCAAGACCTGATAAATCGCCACTAAAGTATCCACAATTGGAGGGAACAAAGACTTGAGAAGTCGTGCGAAAGCTCACAGAGGAAGCGATTTCCAGTAAAATATGTCAACGACGTGACTACACGGAGTTTTTAAGGAAATTAAATGTGAGTTACCATTGCGACAACTGCTTAGAAAAATACGCATTATTTTATAACTATACTTAATTCCGACGACCTCCATGCTCGAAGAGTGCTCACACCGGTTTTCATGATGTCTTCAGAACTATAGGTTTGATTCCTGGACGGCTTGCATACATACATAATGGTCTTTAAAAGTCCACTATAAAAGTCTCGATAATCGAGTGATTTGTTGATTGTAATTCGACTCAAGAGACCCCTCCAAAAATGTCTTCGGTAGAAAGTGAGTCAAAAGGACTTAATTATCTAGGCCTCTGTCTACCACAGTGAAACAACTATGGCGTGAAAATATTTTTTATACTCCACTGGAGTAATTACTATAGCTCTCTATACTATACCATTCAAAATGGAATAAAGCTATTGTAACACCACCATTTGGCGGCAAAAAGAGGTAAGAGTGTGGTCTGAATCATTGCATCCATAGAACTTGAATCGGATAGCTATTTGTTGTAATGTCTTTTTTATCTTGTGTATATTTTATTCTCTTTCCGTTTTAAAAGGTAGTCACTTACTCTAGATGCGATGCATTGAAGGCAATTTCCTGCATCAGTTTCCCATGTTAAATAAGCATGACGTTATGGCTATACTTTGTAGCGGATAGCAGTAATTGAATTTATGAAAAAACCTATTTATTTTATCTTCTTTGTTTATTTTTTAACTGGCTGTTATTCGTTACTTTGTAATTAAATCAACGATTTAAGTAAAATCAAATATCCGTCATTCCTTATTCGAAAATGGAATCAAATTACATAAGTCATAAGTGATATAAGATTTCTAATTAATACAATATTGGACGCACGAACGCCGTTCGTTAAATAGGGGGTAGTATATTCTTGAGGAAGCTTTGTTAAGAAATAAAAAAATGTATATGAGATTATTATATAATATAGACATGCGTATTACACAACATAGATATGCCAATATTATACAGTTATACGTTTTTTGAAATTTACGTAGCCATAGCCGAGTGATTTGGTGATCGGAATTCAAATGGAGACCCGGGTTGAGTTTTTAACTTATGTACAACATGTACATATCAGGTTCGAATCTCGCTAGGGGTAAAATCTTTGTGGAAACATCTTTATGTTTGTACGCGTGTATGTATGTGTGTAATTTAAGAATTCTTATCTGGTCGAAGATAAGAATTCTTAAATTACACACGTAGGCTCAGATTACCTTCGGTAAAAAGTATGGGAAAAGACTTAATTGACTAGACTTCTGTCTACCTCATTCTGTGTTGGGAAATTGGATGAAGTTTAATAAGATTACTAAAGTATTTCTTTGCTATTACATTTTACGTTCTTCATTGGTTCTTGAAATAGTTGAACAATACAAACAATCTACTATCTCGACTTTCACCACTAACCAGTTCGAGCGGCTCGCGTGGACTGGTTGCCGGGCCGTCACCAAGTCTAGATTCTCTCTGGTCTAAGAAGCGACCACAGAATCAGTAATTACAACGTTGCATTATGGCCTGATTTCACAACTCGTTGACATCAATTTTCTATAGTTTATATCGAATTTAATAATCTATATATTTTTTTATTTTGATTCCAAATTGAAGAAGTGTTAGTATCATGTTGTGTTCGCTATTAATATTTTTAACCCATTTTCTAAATACATGGGTAGATAAAAGTTAGGCGATTAAGTTCTTTCTATTTGCTAAAATCTCACTTAAACATACTTATAATATGTATATTTTTGTGTTTGATGGTAGACTATCTAGTGAAGTATCAGGTTCAATCCCTGCCGTCACAGTTGATTTTTATAAAGCTTACATACATACATACATACATAACGGCCTGTTAAAGTCCACTGCAAGGATATTGGCCCATGGGGACGATTTGCCGTTATCGCCACGCTTGGCAAGCGGATTGGCGATCGCAGTATCAGACCACTCGCACTTCTAACGCTTCTGCCCATCTTCGGTCTCATTATTTTGGTCTGATATTTTTAGAGATGGTTATCCCGCCATATACCGGATGCCTTATGGATATTCACGGCCTTTTTCCCTTAGTCGCCTTTTACGACACCAACGGGAAAAAATGGAGTGGCAATATTCTTACGCCGTTACCACACGGTATTATTATAAAGCTTACATTTACTTAATAACTCCACACATTTGGTAATGGTACTTTTTACATTAAGCTAGTCACGATACCCCTGCCGGAGATTGGATGATCGGAACTAATGATTAAGAGACCCAAGTTCGATTCCCAGGTGGTAAGCTCGTGCCAATAAGTTTTTTTTTATTGGATTGGACAAAAAGACGGCGTCAGGCTCAGCACCAGATACTAAACAAAAAATTCACTTATTATGATCGAATGGACTTAATTTTCTAGACCTCTATCTACCCCAGTATTGTGAATGGCGTGAAGCTATATTTTTCTTAATATTACTAGGGATGCTCTCTTCGCTCATACCCGAGAAGTTCCTACCAAGTAACTGCCACGTAGAATATCGTCCTTACGAAAGTTCCACAATATAAAATCAGGCGTGCTGGATATTAAATAAACGAGGACATAACGGAATACCCACTGAAATTTTCCAAATGTAAATGTAATGTAAATATTAGAGAACAGTAATGTAAAACAACCTAAGGAGAATGATGGTGTCGATAATGCGGTTAATACTTCTTGCCTAGTGGTTACTACGGAAAAATATTCCAAGAAAATGCGGGAACATGAAACAATATAGGCCGCTCTACACTTGATTACCTGCCATCAAACTCAGATTTATGTAAAGTTATCTATAAAGTATATGTCTAATAGTCTAATTGTCTAATTATAGACATATTACTTGCTTGAAAAGTCTGCACTTTTGGGGTAAAGCCGACAGAAGAGTTATCGGTGCAACTTATGAGAATTGATCACTAACTCACATGTGCATTCATAATAACAGAAAAAGTATATTGATATTGTATTTACCACCTGCATAGATGTCTCCAGCTCTGAAGTCCCGAGTTCGAGGCCCGGACGAGTCAATGTAGAAAACACTTTTATATGTTCTTGGGTCTGGGTGTTTGTGTTACCTTCGTTGTTTCTGATTCTATTACATAATGCTTTAGCTACTTACTTTGGGATCAGAACATTGTATCCGTCGTTGTCTCTGGCTGTGCGTATGTATCAATTTACTTATTATTAATTAATTTCATATTGAGAGGTGAAAGGAGTAAACGAAAGTCCAGTCCACTTCAATTAAACTTTCGTTTACTCGGCGTGTTAAACTATAAAAGGCATAAATGTCTTTAATTAAAATCATACTTACTTATATTCACGCACAGTCCCTGACGGGGTAGCCAGAGAGAACAGATCGCCAAGTGTCATGATCCTTACTTACCTCTTTCGCTTCTTTCAGATTCATCATCTTCTTCATACATGCACGTCGAGGTATCCGAGTACTCTTGACCCTCCCCTCTTCGAGCAATTTGCTCACATGGTCTTGGAAAGTTAGTCTCGGCCTACCTCGACCCCTTTTAATCTTAACTTCGCGCTATATTTTCTTCACCATTCGGTATTCGCTCATTCGCCAAACCATCGGAGCACGCCTTTATCAACTTTAGTGATAAGTTCATCTTTCAAACCTGCCATATTGCGAATATCATTAATTTACATTCTTCCTTAACAAAGTGTAACCTACTAAAGTCAAAATCAAAGTATCATAAATTGTATATAACTAAGTAGGATAAAATTAAACAAAAAAAGTGGAAATAGAATTAACAAATTAATATAATTTTGTTAATAAATATAAGCGACAGAAAATACTGTTTATTTTCTGTCGCTTATATGTATGTAAACGAACTCTCGAATATCAGTTCCGCATTCTTCACTGTATTAACTTATCCAAAAGCTTCATTTTGTTCTAAACGTTTTTCAGTAAATATCTCCGCTTTGGTATTTCATATTTGTCAATATTGTCATGTTGGCTGCACCTTTTGTTTTAACTGGTTTTATCTTTGCTTTCTCGCCAAGCTGTTGTTTGTTTGGAGTTGCACCAGCCAGCTGTCACTTGTAATGAACAAATTTGGCAAACATCACGACGTATTGCAGGTATTCCGTTCTAATGTTTTCTTACTAGTTTAAAATAAGAACATATTTGTAAGTGCCAGTTATAGAGATCTATAAGTAATAAGTTGTATTTGGACTACAAAATAAAATCTTAAGCTCTGTGCTGTTCTAAGACATTCTAAGACAATGATTGTTATTTAGAAGTCTCTGTCCGCAACTACGTCTGTGTATGTCTGTACCACAGGAACAGCACTTTTAATCTAGCTTATATACTGTCGGTATATCTTTCAACGAAATTCTGTATGAGTAAAAACATATGAACATCCAAACATCTGAACTGAATTATTCAACAATTTATAATAAGTAATAAGTAGTGCTTGCCGTAAGGTTACGGCGTATGAACATACCATCCGCGTTGAAAATCCAATTGGCTACTGACTAATTGTAGGGATATCCAACCCGGAAAATACCAGATTAAAATTCAGCAAACTGGCCATGGCCAGGGTCTAAGGTGTAAGATCTCTGGTACTGCGGTAAGCAATCCCTCCCTTACAGGATATATCTGTCCTGCAATGCACTTATACAAGCAGCTATGATTATGACAGTGATAAGTAATACAAAATGAATAATATGTAACAATTACACATTTTTATTGATTTTTAAGAAAGAAGCCTGTTTATGCTGAACTTTTATTAGATTAAATTAAAGAGAAAAAATGTTTTTAAAAACCGCCCGTGTCAGTGGAAATTTTAAAAACATTTTTTCTCTTAAATTTAATATATAACAATAAAATTGAAAATAAACACGTATAAAATCAAATATTGCTCCGATCCTAAAGTTAGAAACAAGCACTTGTGTTATGAAATCAGAAACAATGACGTTACCACAAAAACCCAGACCAGAGACATTATAGAAAAGTTGTACAAAAATGGAGTATAAACTCCATAGAGTAAGTAACTCATCCATGGCGTGGTGTGTATGCTTCTACAACCAAATTCCGGTAAATATGCCGAACCTGCCTATTAACAAAGTTCAAGATAATTATTAAAGAAAAACTTTATAATAAAGATTATAATACATTAAATGAATACACTAATGATAATAACACCTGGGAATAAGTTGATCGCTTCTACACTGTTTTTAATTATTCTATAGTAAAAATTGTAATACTTTAAAAAAAATACAAAAAGAGTTAATACCTACGGAGACTCTTTTACCTGTTTCTTTACCGATTAAATACTAAATTCGAAAAAGTCGACAATCGATGAATGTAATTGTATATTACGTATATCAATGAACAAATGATTTGATTAATACTGAAATATTTATATCAGAACTAAGTAATTAAACAGAAACACAAACATTGACTGTACGGGCGATCGACATCGCAACGTGTCCTACGGGAAATCTAAACGACGATCGGGTTACTATCATAACATGATAATTAAGTAAAACAATGATAAATCAATATCAAATAATAAATACCTTCACGCAATTCCCAACACTGAGGTAGATAGAGGTCTAGTCTAGACAATTAAGTCCCTTCGACCCACCTTCCACCGAAGATATTTTCAAGACAACGTGACAGGTGGTGAACTCGTCGGCGTCTTTATGTCCAAGCCGACGATATAATTCGTACATAAGTTTTTCAAAACCCATTGGTACGAGCCTGTCACCTGGGGATCGAACTCGGGTCTCTTAATTCGAAATTCTGACCACCCAACCACTCGGCTATCGTGACATAAATCAATATCAATTTAATCAATAATAAAAACAAATAAATGTATTCACGCATAGCCCCTCACCGAGTTGCCAGACAGAACAGAGCGCCAAGTGTCACGGTCCTTACATACCTTTTTCGCTTCTTTCAAATTCTTCGTTTTCTTTATACACGCCTATTTATGTATTATTAGGTTTGTTTGGACCTGTAGAAGAAATTTTATTTCTATTTTTTAGTTGATATATTGCAAATTTCATTGGAAACATAACGCCTAATTCTGTGGAAAAAGCTTAACTCCAAACAACATTTACAATTCGTTACACATTTTAAATTCTTAAATAATAATAATTAGTTATTATCAATGACATCTATTTTAATGACTGTGTATTTACGGCGTACGAATATACCACTCTCTTTTTTCCGTAGGTGTCCTAAGAGGCGACTAAGAGAAAAACCTTTAAACTGCAATTGCCCACCGATAGGTGGTGCGATAACCATCTCGAAAAAATTCAGACCAAAATTCAACCGAAGTATGGTACGCTGCAGCTCCGGAGGTGCAAAGTGTCTGGTACTTACTCCAGCTTAGAGTTATGTTTATGATTACAGAAGCAAACATAATATCGTAAATCATTCTAGTTAATATTTTTATGTAGATTGTGAAAAAAACAGTCACTTTACGCTTGAATGCGCATAAAGCGCTCGACTTTGGAAATAGCACAAAATGAATGAATTCGGAATGTGTATGTCGCAGTCGACGCAGTTGCGAAGTTTGAGATTAAAGTTTTATTAGCGGATATTTAAGATTGCCGAGTGATGGTGTGATTGAAATTAAAATAAGAGGACCCGAGTTCGATCTCCAGTAAGAACGATCGTGTCAAGGAGTTTTTTCTAAAACTTATGAAAGTATGTAAAACTTATGTACGACATTAAGACGGCGTCGGGAAATCCTATTTGAACCCGGTGTGGCGTTTTATTGCAAAAAAAAAATTTTGCTTTCTTTGTTCTTTCTTTCTATAATAAGCTCCGAGAAAATGACTAAATTGTCTAGAAGTATTGGATATACGTGAAGGGTATAGAAACTCATATATTATTAAAGTATCTGTATAAATAGTTAGTACCAGGAGACTGTGCCTTGCTTAGCAATGTTACTTCTTTTAGTTAAATTTTGGTCTTATATATTAGTTTATTAAAAATAATAAATAAAAAAAATTTATCAGAGTTGCCAAATTTTTAAGAAAAGCATACCAATATAATATATCCAATACTAAGGCAGACCGAGGTCAAGACCCGAGACCCGAGTTCGATCCCCAAGTGGCTGGCTCGTACCAATGGGTTTTTCAAAAACTTATGTACGAATATCGTTGGCTAGGACATAAAGGCGGTGACGGGCTCACCACCTGTCACGTTGTCCCGAAAATATCTTCGGTGGAAGGTGGGTCGAAGGGACATAATTTTCTAAACTAGACCTCTGTCTACCCCTGTATTGGGAATTGCGTGAAGATATTTATTTATTTATTTATTTATTACTTTATAACTTCTATGACAACGTGTTTGGATGTTGTCACTGTAGTAGGAATAGGACTAGGAACTCAAGCACCATCATCATCATCACGCTAATCATGTCTGACAAATGAATGACAAATCCTCCCTAAGGGAGTGGCCTACACCTGCAGTGGACTTTAAATAAAATAAATATCTTCACGCAATTCCCAATACTGACTACCCCTATCAGAGGTCTAGTCTAGACAATTAAGTCCCTTCGACCCACCTTCCACCGATGATATTTTCGGTGGAAGGCAGTGGGCTTTAATAGGCCGATATGTGTGTAAATGAATTGAAACTGTCATAGTTGTACGCGGACGAGTGGCGGACACTTCGGTTTTCGGAGTGCCGCGAGCTCTGAGGTCCCGGGATTCGATTCCCGGAAAAATCACTTTTTCTAAATTTTCTTTCGGGTGTGTTTGTGGTAACTAAGTTAGTTGTTTCCGATTCCATAACACAAGTGCTTTGGCTACTTACATTGGGATTAAAGCAATGTATGTTTCTCCCTACCTATGTATTTATCTGTAGTGTAAACAAAACATAGCTCCTTAATATCACTCGAGGTCAATAATAATTGCGTCTCCTTATCTACGAGATAAAAAACGGGGTGACGTCATCGGCGCAAGCGCAACAAGACTAACCGGGCGACTGTTTAAATATAGAATGTAAACAGCTTTCTTGTGAATCATTCAAGTAGTTACACTTCAGCTGTAAGTAAACAACTTGATTCATTTGAATTTTACTTAATTTTAAGTTTATTACTTGATTTACGGCTTCTTTTTGGCGTCCAATCATGTCAGTTTAAAAATAATAAATGTAAAATTAATATCCAGTTATATTATGCATGGTAAAACAGATTAATATTTTTTTATATATTCGCATATTTCCAGTATTTTACATACAACAGATACGAATCGTACATAAGTTTCGAATAAAGTCCAGGGAATCGAATTTAGTTCACCTAATTCGAATTCCGATCACCCAAGCACTTAGCTACCGTGACTATCTATAAATTCAAAAAAAATACATAAGATAAGAAAATTAAAGTTTCATAATAATAAAGTTTAATAATTTATTATTATTAAACTTTTAAGGCGACGACCCCATAGCCGAGTTGGTAGTAACCCTGTTGGTAATGAGTTGGCAGAATCGGGATCCGAACCTTCAACTGGTTCGAATGCCATAGTGGCTAGCATTGGTGTGATGAATGTGAACGTTTGTGCTCGAGACATGGATTTTTGTATGTATTTATCAATGTTTATCTATATAAATATGTGTATGTTAACATACTGTACAGCAGCTTGGTCATTACGATGGGCTCATCACCTGTCACGTTGTCCCTAATAATTTTCGGTGGAAAGTGGCCTGTAAAAGTTAGCAAAAGCCGTACCAGATACCTTATACCATAGAGGCTACTGTCCGCTTAATTATGGTCTGGTACCTTCCGAGATGGTTATACAGCCACCTCACGAGAAGCAATTATGTACGATTTGTACGATTTATATACGATTTGTTTTTTTTTTTAATAAATAAATATATAGGGACAACATCACACACATTGCTCCGATCCCAATGTAAGATGCTGAAGCACTTGGTATGGGAATCGGAAACAACAAAGGTACCACAAACACCCAGATCCGAGAAAATGTGGTAGAGCCACGCATCAGCTTTTGTTGTTGCATGAATGGGCCGGTTCGACCGGGGAAGTACCACGACCTCACAGAATACCGGCGTGAAGTAGAAGTCTAACAAACTTCTGCGTTTCGTCTGGTGAGTGCTACCTGCACCGGAGCCCCCTTCCTTAATCGCCTCTTAAGACGCATACAAAGAAAGGGCATTTATTTTATACCGTAACCACACAGTCATTAGAAATTTAGATTTCATTAAAAATAGATATTCATTATACTATTACAATTATTTATCAATCATTTAATAAATATAGGTAATAATGTGGCGAGTGTAATTAATTCTAAGTTTTCTATGGGGTCTATTTTTTCCGATCCCATAAATTTGTTAGTGTTTATACTGTGTGAGAATCATAGCAGATTTTCCCACTGGCTTCTAGACAAAAGGCTTCTTCTCTCTACGCTGCTCCAGAGCGTGTTCGCACACTTAAAAGCCTAATGTTACGCGACACGTATCACGGAGTAGATGTTCTAACGATGTTTTTAAAAATTTTTATAAAATGTAATAAATAAATATCTTCACGCAATTCCCAATACTGACTACCCTATCAGAGGTCTAGTCTAGACAATTAAGTCCTTCGATCCACCTTCCACCGATGATATTTTCGGTGGAAAGTGGCCTGTAAAGTTAGCAAAAGCCGTACCAGATACCTTATACCATAGAGGCTACTGTCCGCTTAATTATGGTCTGGTACCTTCCGAGATGGTTATACAGCCACCTCACGAGAAGCAATTATGTACGATTTGTACGGTTATATACGATTTGTTTTTTAATAAATAAATATCTTCACGCAATTCCCAATACAGGGGTAGACAGAGGTCTAGTCTAGACAATTAAGTCCTTCGATCCACCTTCCACCGATGATATTTTCGGTGGAAAGTGGCCTGTAAAGTTAGCAAAAGCCGTACCAGATACCTTATACCATAGAGGCTACTGTCCGCTTAATTATGGTCTGGTACCTTCCGAGATGGTTATACAGCCACCTCACGAGAAGCAATTATGTACGATTTGTACGATTTATATACGATTTGTTTTTTAATAAATAAATATCTTCACGCAATTCCCAATACAGGGGTAGACAGAGGTCAAGTCTAGACAATTAAGTCCTTCGATCCACCTTCCACCGATGATATTTTCGGTGGAAAGTGGCCTGTAAAGTTAGCAAAAGCCGTACCAGATACCTTATACCATAGAGGCTACTGTCCGCTTAATTATGGTCTGGTACCTTCCGAGATGGTTATACAGCCACCTCACGAGAAGCAATTATGTACGATTTGTACGATTTATATACGATTTGTTTTTTAATAAATAAATATATAGGGACAACATCACACACATTGCTCCGATCCCAATGTAAGATGCTGAAGCACTTGGTATGGAATCGGAAACAACAAAGGTACCACAAACACCCAGATCCGAGAAAATGTGGTAGAGCCACGCATCAGCTTTTGTTGTTGCATGAATGGGCCGGTTCGACCGGGGAAGTACCACGACCTCACAGAATACCGGCGTGAAGTAGAAGTCTAACAAACTTCTGCGTTTCGTCTGGTGAGTGCTACCTGCACCGGAGCCCCCTTCCTTAATCGCCTCTTAAGACGCATACAAAGAAAGGGCATTTATTTTATACCGTAACCACACAGTCATTAGAAATTTAGATTTCATTAAAAATAGATATTCATTATACTATTACAATTATTTATCAATCATTTAATAAATATAGGTAATAATGTGGCGAGTGTAATTAATTCTAAGTTTTCTATGGGGTCTATTTTTTCCGATCCCATAAATTTGTTAGTGTTTATACTGTGTGAGAATCATAGCAGATTTTACCACTGGCTTCTAGACAAAAGGCTTTTCTCTCTACGCTGCTCCAGAGCGTGTTCGCACATAAAGCCTAATATTACGCGACACGTATCACGGAGTAGATGTTCTTACGATGTTTTTAAAAATTTTTATAAAATGTAATAAATAAATATATAGGGACAACATCACACACATTGCTCCGATCCCAATGTAAGATGCTGAAGCACTTGGTATGGGAATCGGAAACAACAAAGGTACCACAAACACCCAGATCCGAGAAAATGTGGTAGAGCCACGCATCAGCTTTTGTTGTTGCATGAATGGGCCGGTTCGACCGGGGAAGTACCACGACCTCACAGAATACCGGCGTGAAGTAGAAGTCTAACAAACTTCTGCGTTTCGTCTGGTGAGTGCTACCTGCACCGGAGCCCCCCCCCCCCTTCCCTTAATCGCCTCTTAAGACACCCCACAAAGAAAGGGGCATTTATTTTTATACCGTAACCACACAGTCATTAGAAATTTAGATTTCATTAAAAATAGATATTCATTATACTATTACAATTATTTATCAATCATTTAATAAATATAGGTAATAATGTGGCGAGTGTAATTAATTCTAAGTTTTCTATGGGGTCTATTTTTCCGATCCATAAATTTGTTAGTGTTTATACTGTGTGAGAATCATAGCAGATTTTACCACTGGCTTCTAGACAAAAGGCTTTTCTCTCTACGCTGCTCCAGAGCGTGTTCGCACATAAAGCCTAATATTACGCGACACGTATCACGGAGTAGATGTTCTTACGATGTTTTTAAAAATTTTTATAAAATGTAATAAATAAATATATAGGGACAACATCACACACATTGCTCCGATCCCAATGTAAGATGCTGAAGCACTTGGTATGGGAATCGGAAACAACAAAGGTACCACAAACACCCAGATCCGAGAAAATGTGGTAGAGCCACGCATCAGCTTTTGTTGTTGCATGAATGGGCCGGCTCGACCGGGGAAGTACCACGACCTCACAGAATACCGGCGTGAAGTAGAAGTCTAACAAACTTCTGCGTTTCGTCTGGTGAGTGCTACCTGCACCGGAGCCCCCTTCCCTTAATCGCCTCTTAAGACGCATACAAAGAAAGGGGCATTTATTTTTATACCGTAACCACACAGTCATTAGAAATTTAGATTTCATTAAAAATAGATATTCATTATACTATTACAATTATTTATCAATGTTTATCTATATAAATATGTGTATGTTAACATACTGTACAGCAGCTTGGTCATTACGATGGGCTCATCACCTGTCACGTTGTCCCTAATAATTTTCGGTGGAAAGTGGCCTGTAAAAGTCAGCAAAAGCCGTACCAGATACCTTATACCATAGAGGCTACTGTCCGCTTAATTATGGTCTGGTACCTTCCGAGATGGTTATACAGCCACCTCACGAGAAGCAATTATGTACGATTTGTACGATTTATATACGATTTGTTTTTTTTTTAATAAATAAATATATAGGGACAACATCACACACATTGCTCCGATCCCAATGTAAGATGCTGAAGCACTTGGTATGGGAATCGGAAACAACAAAGGTACCACAAACACCCAGATCCGAGAAAATGTGGTAGAGCCACGCATCAGCTTTGTTGTTGCATGAATGGGCCGGCTCGACCGGGGAAGTACCACGACCTCACAGAATACCGGCGTGAAGTAGAAGTCTAACAAACTTCTGCGTTTCGTCTGGTGAGTGCTACCTGCACCGGAGCCCCCCCCCCCCTTCCCTTAATCGCCTCTTAAGACACCCCACAAAGAAAGGGGCATTTATTTTTATACCGTAACCACACAGTCATTAGAAATTTAGATTTCATTAAAAATAGATATTCATTATACTATTACAATTATTTATCGATCATTTAATAAATATAGGTAATAATGTGGCGAGTGTAATTAATTCTAAGTTTTCTATGGGGTCTATTTTTTCCGATCCCATAAATTTGTTAGTGCTTATACTGTGTGAGAATCATAGCAGATTTTACCACTGGCTTCTAGACAAAAGGCTTCTTCTCTCTACGCTGCTCCAGAGCGTGTTCGCACACTTAAAAGCCTAATGTTACGCGACACGTATCACGGAGTAGATGTTCTTACGATGTTTTTAAAAATTTTTATAAAATGTAATAAATAAATATCTTCACGCAATTCCCAATACAGGGGTAGACAGAGGTCAAGTCTAGACAATTATGTCCCTTTGACCCACCTTCCACCGAAGATATTTTCGGGACAACGTGACAGGTGGTGAGCCCGTCGCCGCCTTTATGTCCAAGCCAACGATGAAATTCGTACGTAAGTTTTTGAAAAACTCATTGGTACTGCCACCTGGGGATCGAACTCGGGTCTCTCGACTCGAAATTCCGACCACCCATCAACTCGGCTATCGTGACTTTTATTAAAAATTTTTATGATAATTAAATAAAATAATAACTAAATAAAACTCACGATAGCCGAGTAGTTGGGTGGTCGGAATTTAGAGTAAAGAGACCCGAGTTCGATCCCCAGGAGGCAGGCTCGTACCAATGAGTTTTTCAAAAACTTATGCACGAATTATATCGTTAGCTTGGACATAAAGACGGCGACGAGCTCACCTATCACGTTGTCCCGAAAATATCTTCGGTGGAAGGTGTCATAGGGACTTAACAGTCTTAACTAGAATTCTGTCTACCCCTGTATTGGGAATTGTGTGAAGACATTTATTTATTATTTTATTTATTTTTATTTTATGATAATTCCACTGAGTAGTGAATGCAAACCGCGCGTTAGCTTCGTGTTTAATAATTTGGCTTGACTACAACAGTTTTGATGATGTACTAACGATGATAACACACTTCTCCAAAGCACGTAGTATGTGATAATTCAAAACTATTACAAAACGTTAATAATTGCTATCATGATTGCGATCATATGTGTTTGATCGATACCAATATTTTTGTTCAATTATCAAATTCATATACACGTTTCACCAATGGTATACTAAATATTGTGTATTGTATACTATACACACTCACTACAAAACGAGACCTAGAATCAAGGGTTCGTTTATACTTAAATGCGTCTGCTGATCATAATAGTTTAGAATCATGATTATTGCGTGAAGGTAAATTACAATTCCGAAATCTAGTGACTAATATTAAGGACTAAGATCCTTAGATGGACATACTATTATAGACAAACCATACACAGAAAATGCTGAGAGCGCTTCAATGCAATTAGATACTGCCTTAACAGTCTTAACTAGAATTCAGTCTACCCCTGTATTGGGAATTGCGTGAAGACATTTATTTATTATTTTATTTATTTTTATTTTATGATAATTCCACTGAGTAGTGAATGCAAACCGCGCGTTAGCTTCGTGTTTAATAATTTGGCTTGACTACAACAGTTTTGATGATGTACTAACGATGATAACACACTTCTCCAAAGCACGTAGTATGTGATAATTCAAAACTATTACAAAACGTGCCCCTGTATTGGGGTGCGTGAAGACTTACATTTATTTATTATTTTATTTTATGATAATTCCACTGAGTAGTGAGATGCAAACCGCGCGTTAGCTTCGTGTTTAATAATTTGGCTTGACTACAACAGTTTTGATGATGTACTAACGATGATAACACACTTCTCCAAAGCACGTAGTATGTGATAATTCAAAACTATTACAAAACGTCTTTCAAGGTTGGATATTACATCCACATAGAAACATACTCGGTAACATGTCATAATTCCTACATATTTATTTGTTTATAAAAACATTTACTTAAACCATTACGGCAAGACATTTGTTAATTCTAATTAATTTCTTATTACGCTAAAGCAATCAATACTGTGAATATCTTCACGCAATTCCCAATACAGGGTCTAGTCTAGACAATTAAGTCCCTTTGACCCACCTTCCACCGAAGATATTTTCGGGACAACGTGACAGGTGGTGAGCCCGTCGCCGCATTTATGTCCAAGCCAACGATGAAATTCGTACGTAAGTTTTTGAAAAACTCATTGGTACTGCCACCTGGGGATCGAACTCAGGTCTCTCGACTCGAAATTCCGACCACCCAACAACTCGGCTATCGACGTTTCACCAATGGTATACTAAATATTGTGTATTGTATACTATACACACTCACTACAAAACGAGACCTAGAATCAAGGGTTCGTTTATACTTAAATGCGTCTGCTGATCATAATAGTTTAGAATCATGATTATTGCGTGAAGGTAAATTACAATTCCGAAATCTAGTGACTAATATTAAGGACTAAGATCCTTAGATGGACATACTATTATAGACAAACCATACACAGAAAATGCTGAGAGCGCTTCAATGCAATTAGATACTGCCTTCACATTTGGAGACAAGGGTTTTGAATGACTACGTTTGATCCCGTCATGTGTGTGATGAATACAAACGTTTAAATAAATGAATATTCTAACTTAACAGACCTCAGTTTCCAAGATTTGGTGTTCCTTGTTTGTTACTGCAAAATATATAATATCGACCAAAGAAAAGAAAAGCTGAGAAAAGAGGTTCCATTTGAAGTTACCAGTGAAAAGAGGTTCCATTTGAAGTTACCAGTGAAAAGAGGTTCCATTTGAAGTTACCAGTGAAAAGAGGTTCCATTTGAAGTTACCAGTGAAAAGAGGTTCCATTTGAAGTTACCAGTGAAAAGAGGTTCCATTTGAAGTTACCAGTGAAAAGAGGTTCCATTTGAAGTTACCAGTGAAAAGAGGTTCCATTTGAAGTTACCAGTGAAAAGAGGTTCCATTTGAAGTTACCAGTGAAAAGAGGTTCCATTTGAAGTTACCAGTGAAAAGAGGTTCCATTTGAAGTTACCAGTGAAAAGAGGTTCCATTTGAAGGTATAAACTGTTTTTAATTCAATGGTAATAACTATTTTGTATCTTTGAAAGATTCATATGAAGTAATATATATATATTAAGATTTTAACTTTTTAAATATCAAGCTTTAAACCTTAAGCGACAAACTTAACAATTGCAGTATCCAATATTGTATTGTGTAGTATTAATTTTAAAACAACCTTTTGCGCTATTCGATGTATTTCGGTTTCTTAAAAAAAAAAACATTCGATTCAAAGGGTTGATAAACAATGTATTTCCAATTTCCATTTAGTAAATACTTCGAAATTCTACGATAGCATTTCCAATAATAGATTTTAATACTTTTCAAGTCTCGATAGCCGACCCATACCGATTCCCAGGAGGAAGACTCGTACGAAGAAGTTTATTAAAAACTTATGTACGATTTATAAAGACGGCGACGTGCTCACCAATGCCCTAATTAAACTAGAAACTGAAACTCGATTTGAAAATTTCTATTATTAACTATTGTAGTACATAAAAAACATGGTAAATTTTTTATTAACTACTTCTATTTACTATAATACTTACTTTTTTTTAATAATTATTAAAATAATTATTTCAATTAAATTTATATTCGTAATTTCGAAGAACGTTCATATCAGAAATTGTTGTCTATCTAAACATTTTAATAATTGCTATCATGATTGCGATCATATGTGTTTGATCGATACCAATATTTGTTCTAAAACATTATCTGTCCATTGAGAATTTATTTTCTTAGTGTGTTTGGAGTTCTTACTCAGTCACGTTGCTTAACAGTAAAATTTGATTTTTATTTAAATATTGATTTAATGTACTCTCGGTGATATGTATTGAGGGTACCAATTCACACACACACACACACACACACACACACACACACACACACACACACATACAACATTTAACAATCTTTCAGTATCCATGTATGCAGCGAGCGGCGGGATCTAAGATGGAAAGTATCTGGTACGGTAATGGACAACCGACAAAAATTGATGATTACTGATAATTCTCCCACTTAGAAACAGCTACTTACTTCAACGATGGACTTTGACCAACTATTGGTACAACAGTTCAGAAACTGCTATGATTGTTGCTAAAATTGAACGGAATTGTGAACATCAATATGTTCATCAAAAAACAGCATTTTTTAAAAAAATGTTTGCACTACTTGATTTAAATCCATAAATACAAAGGTTTCATTACAAATTCTCTCATTAAAACATGAACGGCGAAACGGCACGACGTTTTGCAAAGCGTTACATTTAATCTATGAACTTATGATTGCAAGT
This sequence comes from Sericinus montela, assembly GCA_029286605.1. NCBI lineage: Eukaryota > Metazoa > Arthropoda > Insecta > Lepidoptera > Papilionidae > Sericinus > Sericinus montela. Next base: position 1,135,054 of record JAGSMR010000004.1, read on the forward strand.
CTTGAATGGCATCGATAAATCCAATTAAATTTATATTCGTAATTTTGAAATTTTTTATTAACTACTTCTATTTACTATAATACTTACTTTTTTTTAATAATTATTAAAATAATTATTTCAATTAAGAATTTGTTTAATTTGTAAATTTTGAAATTTTTTTTATTTGCGTACACACAACAGAAGAAATAATCATTAAAATATAATATTTTCACAATGGGTACAAATTTTTAATAATATTTAATAGATAGATAGTAGATAGCGGTCTAGTCTAGACAATTAAGTCCCTGCGACCCATGTTCCACCGAAGATATTTTCGGGACAACGTGACAGGCGGTGAGCCCGTCGCCATCTTAATGTTCAAGCCAACGATATAGTTCGTACATAAGTTTTTTGAACAACCCATTGGTACGAGCCTAACATGGGTACAACTTATTCTTTAAATGAAATATCAGTATAATAAAATAACAGTTTTATTATTAATATTGCCTGTTCAATATAATTATTTCCTATAACATAGCGCTAACTGCCTTTAAGTCTATAATTGAAAAGTAATATTAAATCTCGTGTTATCCGGAACGATAGACGCGGGCTACAAATCTTTGGTTGTTCAACGCTTAAGTAGTTAATTTTACCATTTCGAACCATAAATAAATCAGGCCGTAAAATTGTAGAAGAACAGCGGCTCTACACTGCACCTGCGGTATAATAACGGACCACTATCTAAAAAAAGAATCGATTTAAATTAGAATCGATGTGATTACCGATTCATTCGGACACCTGTTTTGTTATTCATTACGTTCATAAAACTTAATGCAACATTCTACCCGCCTAGACTCTCTCTCAGAGCTCTAGACTATTAAGTCCTTTCGTCGTGCTACTAGTAGGCTTCTACCTACCTTTCACCGAATACGTTTTTTGTGACAACATGACAGGAGATGAGCATGTCGCCGTCTTTATGTCCAAGCCAACGATATAGTTCGTACATAAGTTTTTGAACAACCCATTGGTACGAGCCTAACATGGGTACAACTTATTCTTTAAATGAAATATCAGTATAATAAAATAACAGTTTTATTATTAATATTGCCTGTTCAATATAATTATTTCCTATAACATAGCGCTAACTGCCTTTAAGTCTATAATTGAAAAGTAATATTAAATCTCGTGTTATCCGGAACGATAGACGCGGGCTACAAATCTTTGGTTGTTCAACGCTTAAGTAGTTAATTTTACCATTTCGAACCATAAATAAATCAGGCCGTAAAATTGTAGAAGAACAGCGGCTCTACACTGCACCTGCGGTATAATAACGGACCACTATCTAAAAAAAAAGAATCGATTTAAATTAGAATCGATGTGATTACCGATTCATTCGGACACCTGTTTTGTTATTCATTACGTTCATAAAACTTAATGCAACATTCTACCCGCCTAGACTCTCTCTCAGAGCTCTAGACTATTAAGTCCTTTCGTCGTGCTACTAGTAGGCTTCTACCTACCTTTCACCGAATACGTTTTTTGTGACAACATGACAGGAGATGAGCATGTCGCCGTCTTTATGTCCAAGCCAACGATATAGTTCGTACATAAGTTTTTGAACAACCCATTGGTACGAGCCTAACATGGGTACAACTTATTCTTTAAATGAAATATCAGTATAATAAAATAACAGTTTTATTATTAATATTGCCTGTTCAATATAATTATTTCCTATAACATAGCGCTAACTGCCTTTAAGTCTATAATTGAAAAGTAATATTAAATCTCGTGTTATCCGGAACGATAGACGCGGGCTACAAATCTTTGGTTGTTCAACGCTTAAGTAGTTAATTTTACCATTTCGAACCATAAATAAATCAGGCCGTAAAATTGTAGAAGAACAGCGGCTCTACACTGCACCTGCGGTATAATAACGGACCACTATCTAAAAAAAGAATCGATTTAAATTAGAATCGATGTGATTACCGATTCATTCGGACACCTGTTTTGTTATTCATTACGTTCATAAAACTTAATGCAACATTCTACCCGCCTAGACTCTCTCTCAGAGCTCTAGACTATTAAGTCCTTTCGTCGTGCTACTAGTAGGCTTCTACCTACCTTTCACCGAATACGTTTTTTGTGACAACATGACAGGAGATGAGCATGTCGCCGTCTTTATGGCCAAGCCTACGACATAAATCGTAAGTTTTTTGTTTTTGAAAACGCCCATTGATACGAGCCTGCCGTTTGAAGACCTAACTCGGGTCTCTTCACCCAAATTCCGATCAATCGCTATCGTTTTAATTCAAAATTAATTCGTTCATATAAATGAGTTTGGATAATTTCAAACCACTCTTAAAGTATACCTTATTGAACATTATTTTAAACCAATTCTAAGACGTTTCTATTTAAAGTCCGTTATATAATGTATAATATGACTGAAAAGTTTGTGTTTCGTTAAATTAGTTGCGTGATTGGCGTTAGAAGATTGAATATTAAATTATCCATGCTATATGTTTCCTTCTTATCTTTATGCATTGCCAATACTGGGATAGTCAAAGGTCAACAATTACAACATATTTAGGACAACGAAGAAGTAGTGAGCCTGTCGCCATCTTAGTGTCCAAGTCAAATAACTTTCATACAAAAAACAATAACTAAATTACCTTCTGGGGATCAAGGTTCGAATTCGAATTTCGATTCCGTCGTGTGGAAACCGTATTCCTTGTTTTGTAAAAGAAACAAATACAAAGCGTTCTTTGAAAGCATCAGCGTTCACACATGAATGAACTTTTACATCCAACCTTTTACAAACTTGCACCTGCCAACCTGACCTTGACCTTGGAAGGGAGAGACGCAGTCCACGGAGAACACCCCAAAGGGAAATTACGCAACGTATCTGGAGAATTCTGTAATACAATGCCATTGAAACCATAACTATGGATATTATGTACTGACTTAGCACATATTTAATCTGAACAACAATTATGTAATAACAATTTAGTTTATTAGTTTTTAAATAAATAAAATAAATAAATATCTTCACGCAATTCCCAATACAGAGGTAGACAGAGGTCTAGTCTAGACGATTAAGTCTCTTCGACCCACCTTCCACCGAAGATATTTTCGGGACAACGTCACAGGTGGTGAGCCCGTCGCCGTCTTTATGTCCAAGCCAACGATATTCATACATAAGTTTTTAAAAAACCCATTGGTACGTGCCTGCCACCTGGGGGTCGAACACAGGTCTCTCGACTAGAAGTTCCGACCACCCAACCACACGGCTATCGTGACTTTTATTAGTTTTTATAAGTTATAAGTGAGTAGTCAATATAGTTCATAAGTTATTTGAATTGAAAAGTCACGATAGCCACGATAGAATAGGTGATGGGAATTCAAGCCAAAAGACCCGAGTTCGATCTTCAGGAGGTATGCTCGAACCTCTCAGTTTTTTAAAAAAAACTTTTGAACGATTACTTGGTTTTGAGATAAAGATTGTGACTATCTTACCACCTGCCCCGTTGCTCCCGAAAAGGCTCTGGTGAAATCAAAATGATAAAATTATCTAGACCTCTGACTAATCATGTATTGATAAAAGCGTGAGAATAAATAAACTGTTACTTTTTAATTGTTCCGTTTTTTTTAATAAGGAGAAGAAAACACTTTTCTACTTCTTCTTTGTAGACTATAAAAATCCCACCGCCCACTTGATTATAAGCGACGACTGCAGCCTGTAGACATTTCCAAAGAAAATTTATTTAAAAAGGACACACAAGTGTCCTCACTTAATTATGCTGACTGCCTTTACTATAAACTTGTTTCATTCTCTGATTCTTATATTCTACTCATATTACTATTTAATATTCATACCTCCGTGGACGAGTGGCGTACACACCGGTTTTCATGGTGTGGCCAACTCTGAGCCCCGGGTTCGATTCCCGGTCGGGTCAATGTAGAAAATACTTTTTACATTTTACTAGAGTCTGAGTGGTGGTGGTACCTACGTTGTTTCTGATTGCAGAAAAAAAATTGTTGTGCTCCTTACTTTTCGGATCAGAGCAATGTATGTGATGTCGTCCCAATCTATATATGTCATTATTTATTTGTCTATCTAATTAGATTTTTGGAGTCACAATAGCCGAGATGTTTAGTGGTTGGAATTCGACTCATGATACCCGAGTTCGATCCTCAGGTGGCAGGCTCCTACCAATGGTTTTTTTTTTCTTCAAAAACTTACGTACAAATAATATCGTTGACTTGAACATCAAGACGGCGTCAGTCAGACCACCTGTCATGTTGTCCCAAAAATATTTTCGGTGGAAGGTGGGTCGAAACGACTTAATAGTTAAGAACTCTGTCTTACCCTGTATTGGGAACAGCGTGAAGATATTTTTTATTAGATGTTAATTATTTACACATTGAATTATATACAATTGTAATTATTCACACTTTAATTATACATGCGGAGTTCAGTTCTTGACTGATTAGTTTAATTTTTAATATGATTAAGAATATTGCTTTGTACATAACAAAACAGCACCCCGTCATCTATATGCCATCTCTTATTTATATGTGTAAACTACGGGTTAAATTACATATTATTAGGTATTTCGATATCAAATGATGACAGACTCACCACCTGTCACGTTGTCCCAAACATATCTTCGGTGGAATGTGGGTCGAAATGACTTAATTGTCTTGACCTCTGTCTACACCAGTGGCGTGAAGATGTCAGGTTCTACAATCGCCAAGCGTGGAATCAACCAAAGTTCATGCTTGGCGATTACGGTAAAACCGCTTCCGGGGGAGGTCTATATCCTTCAGTTCAGTTCAGATGTTAACAGGCCTTGAAGTGTGTATGTTTCGGTGGCTGTCATGAGAAGACTGCAATAGAAGAGGCTGTGAGATAAACAGGACGTAAAATGACAGATAGATTACGAACACCAGCGTGTGTAGTCCCAGCATTAGTCGCTAGTGTCTGATATTGTAATCGACAATCTGCTCGCTGATGTCGTTTTAATCACGGCAAACACTCCACATGGGAGTCCATCTGTCAGTATAAGTTTTATCGTGAAGTAGAGTATTAGACGACGTATAGACTTCATTGTCAAGATGTATATATATTGTATAGAAAAATTACATGAAAATATTTATTTATTTATTTATTTTTATAGAAAAGGGAGGCAAACGAGCAGGTGGCTCACGTGATGGTAAGTGATTACCGCCGCCCATGAACACCCGCAATACCAGAGGCGTAGCAGATGCGTTGCCGGCTTAGAGTGCAATAATTGGGTGAGGGGGGGGGGGGTCCGATTACCTGCACTCACCAGACGAAATGGACTTTTGGTTCTGAATAAATGAAAAATTCAAAAATCTACTGACAGGGGCGGGATTCGAACAAGCGAACTCTGAAGTATCGAGTTGATGGTCTTCCTTACTAATCTATGTCAGCGGGTTTTTTTTTAATTTCTCATTTATTTAGATTAGTCAATAAATTCTGAGGGTGAATTCAACCCGTTCTATTCAACCCGGAACTCTTCCAGCATTTTTCGTTATACTTTTAAAGAAATTATATTTCATCGCAATTCTTACAACTCATTATAAGTTATAACAGTTCTTCAACAACAAACTTAATATACGTCAATTCATCCGCCCCCATCGATTCCATGAACAGCAATTTTCCTAACATTTCACATGAATAATGTGATTTATGTAAATTTATAAATAATTTATGATTGCTATTAGCATAATATAATTAACAGACATCGTTTTATAACCCTTTAGGGTGCCGAAAAGCATTCACGGGAAAGTGTCTAATGTGCCGGAAATACGGCCCAACCTGTAGATGTGAATAGCCCGAAATAAGGCACGGCATTTAACGTATTAAGTGACGATCATATAAATAAAATAATAAATAAATATCTTCACGCAATTCCCAATACAGGGGTAGACAGAGGTCTAGTCTAGACAATTAAGTCTCTTCGACCCACCTTCCACCGAAGATATTTGGACAACGTGACAGGTGGTGAGCCCGTCGCCGCCTTTATGTCCAAGCCAACGATGAAATTCGTACATAAGTTTTGAAAAACTCATTGGTATGGCCCTGAATCGAGTACAAACATTCATAATAATCACACAAATGTTTGCCCCTAGCGAGATTCGAACCGGCAACCCACAGCTTCGAAGGCAGGGTCACTGTCAACTCGGCTCCTAGGATTCTCTCGTCTCTATAATATTTGTGAACATTTAATATAAAAACATTATTTAGCTGCCCTAATCTCTTTAAATCAAGATAACCAAGGCCTTATATAACTTGAAGGCCTTATGAAATCCGCACCTTAATGGCCCGTTAAAATCGCAGTTTCAAACTCCTCTCTCTCATCTTAGACTCTATCCGTCCCCGATCTGCTGAATATCGGATTTTATTTCGTCTACGAGTTAAATAAAATAAAGAAAAAGCTACAGACAGAAAGACAGCAGACGCTAGTGTTTCTTTAACGTGCCTTTTTCGATTGATTACCAAACCCCAGAAAATAGCTTTGAGGTAATTTTTTTTTTACCACGATAGCGAATTCTTTTGATAGAAAAAGTGTGACTGCGCATGGAGAATTTCTTCCTCTCCGAGAAAGAGCAGAGAGGAAAGAGCGATAGAGTCGCTTCTACTCTCTGTCAAGAGGGAGTCTCAGAGTGAAAGTGAAATTAGAGACATTTCTGTAAGTTTAACTTCTGTCTCGTGGTGTTCCACGCACCCTTCATTTACTTTGACAAACAGATGGCCTTACGGTAACTGGAGGTGAGCAAAACTTTTTATAAATTGTTGCAAAGACACACTACTCAGTACGAATAATTTTCCATTAAACAAGAATTTTATTTTGACGTTCTCCATACACGAGTGGCGTTCAGACCTGTCCTTAAGTTATTGCCTGCTCTGACGTCCCGGGTTCTATTCTCGGGTGGGATAATGTAGAAAACCACTTTCTCTACATTGTCTCGGGTCTTGATGTTTGTAGCACTTTCATTATTTCTGATTACATAGCAAAAGTGGCTTAGCTACATACCTTGAGATCAGGGCAATGTATGTGCAGTTGTCCCTACCTATACACGCATTTATTTATTCTAAACAAATTTTTCTTTGAACATTAGATTATGAATATAAATAATTATATAAGTTTACATAGACTTTTAACAGGACATAAATATAAATAATTTTAAACGTCATACAACATTAGTTTCAACATATGATAATTTTATCATCAACGCGTACCTTTCGATACATACTGTATAATCCTTTGAGTATTGCCCACTTCTCTACAATAATACGCTCGCCATTTACATTCAAGTTCTACAGCCATATAGAAAATACAGAAGCAGAAACATGACACGTGTACCCACACGAAACGTAGCGGAATCGGTTTTACATACACAATACAAAACCGTTTGTAAATTGATATGAATATTATTGGTTTGCTCAAGCGAAGTCACGTGTTAATGCCACTAATAAATCTTCTATATCATACATACTTAGAAGTCGTGTGGCTTAGAGATTTAATTAACAGAAACAAAATTATATTAATATTTACAATACTTATTATCGAAAAACTATTATAATCGTAGAGCTCTACTCCTCGTGGCATGGTACCAAGGACGCTGGCTGCATTTCCACGTTGAATGGCTAGACTTAACCGTTGAGAGAGAAAAGAACCAGCCCTCTTGCCACTAGCGGCTACGACCAGTATAATTATTAGAGATTGGTGAATAAAATCTTAGTTTGTATGTATTGTAAATCATATAAACGAATAATATCTGACAATGGCTTGAGGAATCTTGATAATGCTTGGTAAGCACATACATGTATTTATACCATTGCTTATGGTATGGCTCCATTTTTTCATATATACTGCTTACACTTAAACAAAAAAATTCATAACAACCTATAAAATCATCCTTAACAACCTATAAAAGTAAAGAAGTCTAAGTGTAGACATTGGCTACAGTTAAAAGGAGAATTGCCATCATCGTCACGCTTAACACCTAGCGGTCTTGTTATGTTTGGTTTGGTATTTTTCTAGATGGTTATCCCTCGATCTTACAAAGCTATGTACGAGTAGCTATTTCATGGCTATATATTGACAATTCTAGTTTCATATTAATGACTCTATAAGGCCGCGGGTATGCCGTTTAAATAATTAAAATGGTGTTTGCGGTGATGCCTGATATCGACTTCTGAAATGTTTACAAGTATCCGGCGAGGTAAACACGACCGTCTCCGAATATGAATAATGGATCGGTATATACATATACACTTACGAGTATATAACGGCCTCTAAATTCCCCTGCAGTACATGGGCCTCTCGTACATAAGGGTTCGCCAAAAACGAATTGACGAGGATTGCTTAAAAACCTTTGACGCTGCTGCCCGTTAGTAGTCAGCTGAATTTTGGTCCAGTATTTTTCGATTTGGTCATGTATCTGTCGGTATCCAATGGCATTTTCAAGGTATTTTTTTTAGTTGCTACTGATGACATCCACGGGGAGAAAGGGGATGGAACATTCTTACGAAACCACATGGCAATCGATCAGAACCTTTAAATAAATAGATGGAAATCTTAAGTTTCTTAAACTGTGTGCAATCTTTAGGGGACGCCTTGTTTAGTAGTAGATCCATGACTCTGCCAGGCTTAAATGATGATCTCGATCGGGTGCCACATTTGTTGTGCTATAAAAATAGTGCAAAAACATAGACATACAAAGTTTTTCCTCAAGGAAAACAACCGTAGTAGTGCGAAATATTACAAATTTGTGTTATGTGACGTTTGCGGTAAGCGTATTTGGGACAGAAATCGGCTTTGATTTGTTGTACTTGAACTCCTAAGACGAACATCGGCTACTTAATAAAAAAAATATCTTCACGCAATTCCCAATACAGGGGTAGACAGAGATCTAGTCTAGACATTTAAGTGCCTTCAACCCACCTTCCACCGAAGATATTTTCGGGACAACGTGACAGGTGGTGAGCCCGTCGCCGTCTTTATGTCCAAGCCAACGATATAATTTTTTCACCAACGATATAATTTCGGCTATCGTGACTATATAAGCCTACTTAATACTTTGGAAAATGGGGTTATTCTTTTTCTGGGAGTATTTTTTATGAGAGGAGCGTAAAAATTATCCATCTTATGGTAAGTGGCTACAATATCCTCTAACATATGTAAACCATTACGAAATAAGAAGGTTTTTGGTGCGTTCTCATCCATGAAGACTCTTCAATCCGATCTCCCTTCGAGTCTACCTCCAAAATAATGCGTGGAAAAAGACGCGGCCTGGGCTTAGAAACATAAAATTTTTGGACTTATATGTTTATATATATTTAGTAAAAAGATAAGCCGCATGGTAACGGTGTAAGAATATTGCTACTCCCTTTCTTCCCGTGGGTGTCGTAAGAGGCGACTAAGAAAAAGAGCCCAGTATTTAATGACAACCGAAAGATGGTGGGATGACTATCTCCAAAAACAGACCAAAATAATCATACCGAAGATGGGCAGCGTCTGAGGTGCGAGTGGTCTGGTACTGCAATCGCTAATCCGCCTGCCAAGCGTGGCAAAGCTTAGGAGAAGCCTTTGTTCTGCACTTTAACAGTCCATTATGTATGTATGTACGCATTTATTTTTATAGATAATTATTACATACTTTTCGGTACTTTACTTTTTGACCATCTTTTCCAGTCGCAGTGTTAGACACCAACTGTATTGTTTCATCTTCACAACAGCCAATGTTTGTGCCAATTGTATATTTACATTGGCAGTCACATTGGCCCAGTAATTTGTAAACCATCCTCACAGGTGTTCATAATTGTGTAAATAATATCAAACTAATATGAGGAAGATATTATAATTGATAATTTTCGATTGCAAAAGTCAAATTAATCAATTAAAATAAATAAGTATCGTTACGCATATTCCCGACATTGGAGTAGACAGAGGTCTATAAAATTAAGTAGTACCTTTCACTGTAGACTATTTGGGACAAATTCAAGTCATACGTGAAAAAATACTTCGAATTACAGACGCTATCAACGAAGCTCTAAGCACTAATTTCGTATCTCAGAACCCTTTTGAAATACTGTAATCTTTACAGATGAAGTCACGATAGCCGACTGGTTGGGTGGTCGCAATTTCGTGTCAAGAGACCAGAGTTCGATCCTCAAGTGGCCGTACCAATTGGTTTTCTAAAACTTATGTACAAATTATATCGTTGGCTTGGACATAAAGACGGCGACGGGCTCACCACCTGTCACGTTGTCTCGAAAATATCTTCGGTGGAAGGTGGGTCGAAGGGACTTAAATGTCTAGACTAGACCTCTGTCTACCCCTGAATTGGGAATAGCGTGAAGATATTCATTTTATTTTATTTATTTATAGGCGAATAAAATTGTTGATATGAAACTAATAACATCGTTACTGGAGGCCCAAACAATATAATTACGCAAACCAAACCCATCCGGTGTCACACCCTGGTGTAACCAAATTTACACTGACACATTTCGTACCGAAGGCAATTTTGTGGCATGCGTCCTGGTAATGAAAACTTTTAGTTAATTATATTTATAAATAAAGCTCTAAATAGATTCAATGAGTTTTTAATTTATTTCCACAAAACGTCAGTTTACCATTTCCTGTTACTGTTATTGTAACATTAATAAACATATGAAGTGCGATATCATAAACTCCATGTTATTGTTTACTCCATTCCCAATACAGGGGTAGACAGAGTTCTACACAATTAAGTCCTTTCGCCCCACCTTCGAAGACATTTTTTGGGACACATGAAAGGTGCTAAGCCCATCGCCGTCTTTATGTCCAAGCCAACGATATAATTCATACTTAAGTTTTTGAAAAAACCCATTGGTACGGGTTTGTCTCCTGGGGATCAAACTCGAATCCCGATCACCCAACCACTTAGTTTACTTGTTATACTCTTTTACCTTATAATAAGATTTTAAATAATCTTGGACAATATTTCTTAGCTCTTAGATTGATCGAAGGATATGTACTAAATATTTTTATAAAAAAATAACTGCCGATTGATACCGCGTGGTTACACCACGATATAATAATTATGTATAAGATACCACACGGTTTTCTTGTGGGAGTCGTAGAAGGCGACTAAACAATAAGCTCATCTATGAAAGTTTATATTAGCGCTCTGAAATTTAAAGCATTGAATGCGGGTGCCTCTAAGTAATCGGGCAAAACATCTGAGACAAAGCAGATATACTAAAACTTATTTAAACTTTAATTAAAAAAGAACTTGCTTTATATTCATTTATATAATGTATTCTATGATCTTGTTCTTCATTGAGTTCATGACTTAGCACATTATGTTTTAAATTCTACTCAGTTTATACACGTGAAAGAAACTCTTTCAAGACCGAGACTCAAAGTGAAAACTTTTTTTATTATTAAATTTTGGGCTTGTTTAGAGGTTTTGCGATGTTCATACTCCACACCAATTTACGGTATAATAATATAGCTTATAGTATATGGTATTGTAAAGAGAGATAGTTGTAGCTAGACTGAAACAGAAAATTCTCAAATCATTGGGTGATAAGTAATATAAAAAACAGTGTTGCGCATTATGAACTTCTAGCGATGCTAACATAAATATAAGGAATGCTAGTGATGCTTACATAAATATATAGATGCATACTGCATGCATATATAGAGACTGTAGAGAGAATTTGTCTTCGCTTGACAAGCGGATTGGCGATCGCAGTACCAGACACCGTCGTAATATGACGTGTGGTAACTGCGTAATAATGTATCAGACCCTTTCTTTCGGAGGGTGTCGTGAGACGATTAAAGGGGAAAGCCTTACAACGACAGATCAGGGAATAAAAAAAAATATCTTCACGCAATTCCCAATACAGGGGTAGACAGAGGTCAAGTCTAGACAATTAAGTCTCTTTGACCCACCTTCCACCGAATATATTTTCGGGATCAGGGAATAAACATCTCCAAAAATACCAGACCAAAAGTCAGCAGACCCTAGAAAGGCAGCAGCGTTTACTATGCAAGATGTCTACTACGTACGATGTATACTACGATCGCCAACATGCTTGTCAAGCGCAGCAATAGCGAACACGTTCTGCAGTGGCCGCTGTGATGACAACTAAGCTTCAATGCTTGTATTATAATGATTTACGTCATTAGACAAATAGTTTGTTCGAATCTTCGTCGTATGATTTTTTTGGCGTTTTTAAGTGATAGTTAATATTTCGCAGATAATAATGAAGGATCGAAGAAAATATTGAAAAATCAGTTTACACGCCGTAGATGTTAAAGCTTCAGCAGAATAAACTGCGATGTATTCTATCTCATTCACTCGCATACACTGTCCTATTGATGTATGTGTGTGTCTCTTTTTAGAGTCGCATTTCATTGTCAAAACAGCGCTAAAGAAGTATTCACTTCAAAAAACAAATTAATTAATTGCACATAGTCTAAAGGACTTTGACACTGGTAACACAGTTGTGCTACGGTGAGTAATGCTTCATTCGAATCGGTTTTTATGCTGTTGGGGTTGCCATAAAAAAAAGGAAACAGTCGAGCATTTCTGTAATGTAAATTGAACGACATTATTAAATGGTGAGACCAGAACGAAGGTTGCATTGCTACAATCGGAATGCATTCGCTGAATCACATACAGGTATAGGGTTGCGAATTATAAACTTTTGCCGAAATGAAAAGCATATGTAGTAGAAATTTGCTTTAAAAAATTGTTAAGTTTTTTTTCATTTCATCTCATTTTGTCTTTCATACAGGTACAGTCATTTTAACCTTGTACATACAGATATTTTCATAATAATAATCACTTGTTATTACTACAATCTTCATTTTAAATTTAATATAAGCATTTAAAAAATTTTCATAAACTATATTAAAATTTCACAAAGTACAACGCAAGTTGCAATATGAATTCTCCCTTGATATAACGATTTTAATGAAGAAACAAAACAGCGGTATAAAATGCATATTCATACGCTTGTATTAAACTGTGTCTGACATGTCTGACACATTACCGACGTATAAATTCTAACACCTTCTACGCTGATTTACGTTGATACTTCAACAGTTCTCTACGAAAATAACTTTGGCTTTCGACATTTTGACGCATAAAATTGGTAATTTATTAGAAAGAGAGTATTACCTTTTGAAGAAATTTGCCTCTGTCCACTTTTTGGAATAGAGTAGTAGTAGACTTGGGCAAACTTTTGTTTCTTTACTTTTATTATTTTTAAGTGCGCATAAATTTATAAATCAATAAAAATTAAGAAATAAAGAAACTTTTAATACACTAATACATCACATCGGGATCAAACTGCATCTTAAGTACCTATGTATATATGTAAAGGAAACAAAAATATATTAACAAATATGATACACACATATACATAATAAATACGTAGACTTATTGTATGGAGTACATGGCAAACAGACCATACTTTTTTAAATTGATAACATTCTTCTCTACCTAGCAGTTGTTTGGGTCAGTAAAATAAATCAATGAATATCTTTACGCCTTTCCCTATACAGGTTGTTCGATGCCCAGGTGGTAGGCTCGTACCAATTGGTTTTTTCAACAGACTTTTTATCGATTTATATCGTTGACCTGCCACGTTCTCCCAAAAATATCTTCATAAAGCTGGTAATTGTCTAGACCTCCATGTACTCCAAATCCAAGTATTGGGATAGGCGTGAATTATTTATTTTTCTTTGGTTTATTGCTCCTTACGGAAGAGACAAACATCTTTACACGTAACATGAATTTGGTATGATGCTGGTATGCTACCTGTCATTGATCTTATTCTTTTTCATGTATTTTTCCAATTTATTATCCCATTACCCTTATAGACTGCAGTCGTTGTTATTTTTGTAGCGAGACGCCTTCATTACACCCACGGGATGAAGGGGAAAGATAGATACTTACGTAACTTTTCTTTTAAGAACCTATAAATAGTCCACAACAGCGTCATGATAGAAATATAAAGGATTTCTGCTGTTATTAAAAATACCATAGCCTTTATTTATCATTATCGTACTCAGAAAGATAACAAAAACTTAAATAATTTTAGCAATTACCTCATTTTAATGTAGCAAATTTGTTTATTATTGTATACTCTCTTACGGCCTATTCAAGTCCACTGATGGACATAGGCCTCTCCAATAGGGAGGATTTGCCATAATCACCACGCCTGGCAAGCGGATTGGCGATCGCAGTACCAGACCACCTCAGACGTCGCTGCCCATCTTCGGTCTGATTATTTTGGTTTGACATTTTTAGAAATGGTTATCCCATCATCTATCGGTTGCCATAACGATATTCTAAGCGCTCTCCCTTAGTCACCTCTTACGACACCCACGGGAAGACAGGTAGTGGCAATATTCTTATACCGTTACCACACAGCTAACATTGTATATTATAGTATATTCACACCTTTTCCCAAAACTTGATAGCTAGACCTCGGTAATCTATGTTTTTAATTAATGTGTTTGATAAAGTTAAGTTAAGTTTAAGTTAAGTTCTTTCCACGTGCTTTTCGCTACAGCTTATTCGGGGTGACGTGGGAAGTAGTGACCCCGTCGCCGTCTTTATGTTTAGCCAAAGACATAAATCGTAGGTAAGTTTTTGAAAAACCTCATTTAATACATATGTACATTAATATCGTAACTCGAGACGAATTCAAAAATTGTCGGCAATTTCTTAGAACTCGATATGGCAGCCCTGTACACGGCGCGTAATCTGTAATAGTAATTTTGTAATTAAGACCGCGATAATACATTGAGACCGCCAACGTAACGTGCTGGAATTGGATTAAGGTCTTCATAAAACGTTTGCTTGAGGTTTTATTTCTCTGTGCACTTTATATCACTAGGATTTATTTAAGACAACACAACCTGGGTATATTTTACAAATATTTTTTACGTCGATCCGTAGAGATAGATGTTAGTATCAATCAATAAATATTAAATACATACATTTTTTTTATATAGAAAAGGGAGGCAAACAAGCAGGTGGCTCACGTGATGGTAAGTGATTACCGCCGCCCATGAACACACCAGAGGCATAGCAGATACGTTGCCTCCTTTAGAGTACCCCCCCCCAGATTTGGGGGAAGAGGGTGTGAGGGCCACCGGTTACCTGCACACACCAGACGAAACGCAGAAGTTTGCTAGACTCTACTTCACGCCGGTATTCTGTGAGGTCGTGGTACTTCCCCGGTCGAGCCGGCCCATTCATGCAACAACAAAAGCTGATGCGTGGCTCTACCACTGTATAAACCATACATAGGGAGTATCACATATATTGCTCTGATCCCAAAGTTAAGTAGCTTAAGCACTTGTGTTATGGAATCAGAAATAACAAAGATACAACGAAAGGTTCACGCAACAATAGTACTAAAATCGCGACCCCAAATAATATACAAAATGTGTTTTTAATTAACTTTCGAAGATCATGTGAGCAAATTGCTCAAAGTAAGGAGGCTCAAGATTAAGACTCCTCTTACACTCTAATAAAATTTTCGGCAAAAAATTACAACCATGACCATGTAACCCTGTTTGGTTACGTCGTAAAAATATACCACCTCCTTTCTTCCCGTGGGTGTCGTAATTGGCGTCCAAGGGCCTTGAAAAGGCAATTGGATATAGAGAAAATGCGGTAACATCAC
The DNA here is from genome assembly GCA_029286605.1 of Sericinus montela. NCBI lineage: Eukaryota > Metazoa > Arthropoda > Insecta > Lepidoptera > Papilionidae > Sericinus > Sericinus montela. Next base: position 1,150,763 of record JAGSMR010000004.1, read on the forward strand.
CTCGAAAAATACCAAACTAAAATATAGCAAATCGGTGATGGGCAGCAGCGTTTAAGGTGTAATTTATTTGGTGCTGCGATTTTGGCAAACTCTCTCTCACTAGAGAGGCCTACATACTGCAGCTATAACAGGTCAATATGTATGTATATGCATATTGCAAATACTGTCATCACCGTCATACTCATCATCATAACAGCCTGTAAGAATTACACGGCTGAACACAGGCCTCCCATAGATACGGCACACGGAACGGTCCTGTGCCATCTGCGTCCATTAACTCCAACCCAACATTGTGCAGGTTGTTGCTCCGTCTTGTACGGGGTTGCAACTTGAGAACCTTTCTTCCTCCACAGTTACCTGTTCTACGAGCTATATGGCCGGCCCATTGCCACTTCAACGTGCTCCTGATCCTTACGGCTATGTTAGTTACCCTGATTCTGCTGTGGATACTGTTTTAATTCGGAATAAACACGTACGGTATATCTTTCGTCGCACGATGTCATTTAAGATCAGACTGCATGTAACGGGATTGCCTTTGACATTCGAGAACGCGATAACTTCCTGATGCGTGATTATCGCTTAAAATGAGCATTGAACACGGATCACCAAACACGAAGTCGTAAAAGCAGAGCGTCTGTAGTTAAATACCTTGTTCAGTAGTTGGGAACTATAGCTGTAATCAGATCTTATTTTAAAAATGCTATCTTTTTCTATTTTAGAGCGTATAACTATATGATTGTTGTTAGCTGCAGTGAGCTACCGATTGATTCCAGGATAAAGAATACATACATACATACATATATAACGGTCTATTAAAGACCACAGCAGGACATAGGCGTCTCCCATATGGAGGATTTGCCATAATCGCCACGCTTCGCAAGCTGATCGGCGATCGCAGTATTATACACCTCGCACCTTAGGCGCTATTGCTCATCTTCGGTCTGATTATTTTGGTCTAATGTTTTTTAGAGAAGGTTATCCCGCCATCTATCGGTCGCCATAACGATGTTCAAGGCTGTTTCCCTTAGTCGTTTCTTACGACATCCACAGGAAGAAAGGGAGCGGTAATATTCTTACACCGTTACCACACGGCGAATACTATAATAAATAACAATAATAAAGCCACCACCATACCATACTACCATATCATGCCATAACGAAATTGAGCATACCGACCAAAGCATGTAGGTATCTGGTATATGTAAACCGATTACACGCGAGGCGCTGATTCCAAATCAACAAAAAGGGTTTTTTAGCGGTCTATCGGCCGTATAGCGGACTTATTATTAATATTTCGTTTTCTTATTAAACATAATTTTTTTCTATTTAATTAGAAAATTTAATCAATTTAAAAATATATTATTTAATTTACATTATTTAATCACTCAATGTTTATGAGGTATTTGCCTAGCACTCTTTTACACTTTATCCTACTACTATATTTCTATGTGGAACATTAAACGTTGGCCGTTTTGTTTACTTGTAAAATATTTAAACTACCCTTGCTTTCTCGGCATGCACTACGTTTATCACGGCGCAGCGATATCTCTCCGTAATGTTTACTAATTTTCTGGGTACTTCCAAGCAGAGACGCTTATGCAAAGTCTATAATAATTCATTCATTCTCCATCAATCTTTTATCCATTAATTCATCATCTCTTTACCATTCTGTCAACTGCTATCGATTAAAAAAAGTACACATTTTACAATATTTTTGAAGCGTTTTGTCAAAGACAACCGAATGAATCAATTGGGTATCTTGTATCTTCACGCCAATCCCAATACAGGGATAGACAGAGGTCTAGGCAATTAATTCCATTCGAACAAACTTCCACCGAAGAAATTTTTTGGGACAACGTGACAGGTGGTGAACCCATCGCCGTCTGTGTGTCCAACAATAGCGATATAAATGGTAGCGTAGCGATATAAACCTAAGTTTTGATAAAACCCATTGGTACGTGCCTGCCACGTGGGGATCGAACTCGGGTCTCTCTCTTAAACTGCCAGCTGTTTCAAGCAGATACATGTTTCCAAAATGTACATGTTTATTTTTAAGCGCAAATAATTTAATTATGTAAAATTTTAGCTTAATATTAATATGAAAGAGAAAGGAGGACTGATTTATCACGACATCTCACATAATATATATCAAGTACATACTAATTGAACTGTCATTCAATTGAATTACTCTTAACATGCCATAGCAATTAAATACTTTACACATATTACGAGCTTTTTAATAGATATATAATAGTATTAGTATAGTATATTAAAATAAAAACGCAATATTATTCCTACATTAGGAACATCATAATTTATCTAATACAGTTCACTTTTGGCTAAACAAACTGAAATATCTTGGTACTTAATAGAATGAGAAAAAAAATAAACTTAAAAGCAACCTTGAACTTTTCACAAACACTTTAGCATGCGACTGTACCGTCCCTAACAGCGTTTAATGACTCGTTTGCCGCTCAAGTTTTAAATTGCACCATTTCACTCATACGAGATTTAGCGAGAAAAACTGAACGGAAAGAGTGAAAAATAGTTGATAAATTTGTTTTTCTTCAAAGTTTCAACACTTATAACGCGTATTTAATGTGTTTGTTAAGAAATAAGGAGTGTGGTCCTGATGTGCGCATTACAATATTAATATTTAATGTCCTTCAATATCATTTGATATCAATATATCATTAAAAGTAAATAAAATAATAAATAAATATCTTCATGCAATTCCCAATACAGTGGTAGACAGAGGTCTAGTCTAGACATTTAAGTCCCTTCAACCCACCTTCCACCGAAGATATTTTCGGGACAACGTGACAGGTAGTGAGCCCGTCGCCGTCTTTATGTCCAAGCCAACGATATTCGTACATAAGTTTTTTGAAAAACCCATTGGTACGAGCCTACCAACTGGGGATCGAACTCGGGTCTATTGACTCGAAATTCCGACCACCCAACCACTCGGCTATCGTGACTTTCATTTTCATCATATTAAACAACACTATGTCAAAAAACTGTTTGCTATTGTTTTTTTTTTATAGAAAAAGGAGGCAAACGAGCAAGTGGCACACGTGAAGGTAAGTGATTACCGCCGCCCATGAACATGTGCAATACCGGAGGAATAGCAAATTCTTTGCCGGCCTTTGAGAAAGGTTTAGGCTAATATATAAGGTTTAGATCGGATTCAAACCCGAAATCCTTAGCTTCGAAGTCAGGCTCTCTACAGACAGGCTATCGGGTCGATCGTCTTAGTAACTTATAGGATATTCGTTTCAAGTTATGCAGCCAATGACCGGTAACCAATAAAGAAGGTTATACAAAATACAAGTTAGAATGAAATTTTGAGAAAGGCGTATCTCGAGCCACGTATCCTCTGAAGGCATAAAGTTATTAGAGCGTGATTTGTAAAAGAATCCCATCCGGTCCAACCAGTGGTCAGAGCACGAAAAACTGATCAAATATGCAAGATAAAATTATTTTTGCAGTTTAGTCGTCAAACTGGTTCCCGAGCGGCTGGTGTGGCGAGGCCCTAATCGCTTTATTCTCTGCGTCGGCGAAATGATGAATAATTGGCACTGACAATAATAGACACTGACTGAAATGTTTACAAGTTTCTTATTTAAAAAACATTTCTGAGTATTCATTTACCAATTTAAGTAAGGTTTTATAGGGAAGGATCGATTGGTTTTTTTTTTGTTACATAATATTTTATTTCTTGATAAACACGAAAATGTTCAAATTGAAACAGTCTTAATAAATAAATAGATATCTTCACACAATTCCCAATACAGTGGTAGACAGAGGTCTAATCTAGACAATTAAGTCCCTATGACCCACATTTCACCGAATACTTTCGGGACAACGTGACCGGTGGGGAGCCCGTCGCTGTCTTTATGTCCAAGCCACCGATATAATTCGTACATAAGTATTTGGAAAACCCATTGGTACGTGTTTGCCACCTGGTGCACAAACTCGGACTGGAATTCTCTTGACTGGAAATTCCAACCACCCAAACACTCGGCTGTCGTGACTTAATATCGTATTTGTATACATCTCAATATTGTTTCTTTCACTTCTGCATCCGAGAAATATCACCTTAACATATACATAGATAACATTTATAAGTTTATGTAGATTGAATATCTTTATTGAGTTGTAAGCTCTGCGTTATTTTGATGGAGGGATTGATGCTCCTAATTGGGTCGCCGATTTTTATACACACTATTTTGTAGCAGAAAACAGCTCTGTATCTCACAAAATATTTTAGAGCTATAATAAAATTATTTCATAAAATCTTACTTGTCTTCTTTTTATCATGAAATCAAACAAACTATTACTATAAATCTAAATATATCAATATTTCTCATAAAATAAACGAGTTTAATAAACTAGTAATATAAATATTATACTTTTATAATTTTTTTTGCATAAGCTACTATATTGTTTTCATATTCTTGCCTTTATGTCCAATACAGACGGCGACAGGGACACCACCTGTCACGTTGTCCCAAAAAATGTCTTCGGTGGTAGGTAGGTCGAAAGGCCTGAATTGTCTAGTCCTCTGCCTACCCCTGTATTGGGAATGGCGTAAAGATATTTATTTCTCTACATATCTTTTAATATCTATTTATAAAATGATGAACGTTATCTTTTTAACGGACTTCATTTATTGTTTGTTTCCTTTGCCTATAACTGAACGCCGCTGGAAATATGAACTTATTTCATAACCTTTGTCTAGCAGTAGATAATTCCTAAGGAAGTGCTTAGTGGAAAGCTTTGGGGGAGGCCAATGTTCAGCAATGGACTTCCGATAGGCTGTAAAAAAGGAAAAAAGGAAGATGTGCCTCTACTATTGATAAGATTTGGTGTTTATTTGACAAAAAAAATCAGAACGTCAAATTATGAATTAAGTAATGTTAAAAAATTTTGAGTTATTAAATAAGAAAAAACTAAAAGGAATACTTAAAGATACAATAATAAAGAGTGAAAAGTATTTATAAATTTCACATTAGAATCTGTTATACACTCTACCAAGAACCAATCGATAGTCAAGACTACGTAAAAGTGTTTTATTAGTCTTCGTGACCAACTCGATCTGTACTGTAGGATGCTGTTTACTGAGAATGGTATTAACTGAAAGGAAACGAGACTCCCTCCCCCCACCAACCTCCACCTACATTATTGCATTTTTAAATTAAATACGTCTGTGTCAGAATTCATTTAATCTATGTATTGTATATATTGCAATATCTTCACGACATTCCCAATACACAAGTAGATGAGAGGTCTAGACAACTAAGTCCTTTCAAGCTTCCACCGACGACATTTTTTGGACAACTTACTGGAGAGACCATCGCCGTATTTATATCCAAGCCAACGATATAAATCGTTATAGTATATCGTTATAATATCTAAGACTGGTATATAAGTACGTATGTGTATAATATGTAATTTAACTTATTTTCATGCACAGTCCCTGACGGGGTAGCCAGAGAGAACAGATCGCCAAGTGTCACGATCTTTGCATACCTCTTTCGCTTCTTTCAGATTCATCATTTTCTTCATATATGCACGTCGAGGTATCCGAGTACTCTTGACCCTCCCCTCTTCGTGCAATTTGCTCACATACAATTTGGTCTTCGTAAGTTAGTCTCAGCCTACCTTTTATTATTAACTTTCGCGCTATATCTTTTCTTCATCATTCGGTCGCCGCTGATTTGCTCAGCGTGCCCAAACCATCGAAGCACGCCCTTATCAATTTTAGTGATAAGGTCATCTTTCAAACCTACCATATTGCGAATCTATTCGTTTCGCTTTCGGTCGGCCAAGGTAACGCCGCACATTTTACAAAGAGGTTTCAACTGCCAATGTATAATATTTCTTAGAAGAATTATAATTATGTTGAAATAAATAAATAATAGAATGCTTATATTATTCTCGATGTTGAGTGTCTATGGACCAAATTCGATGTCACACCGCAGGCGAATTATTCGTGTCGGTAAACTAACATTTTCCTTAAGCAGTTCTTCGAAAATAATTATATTAATATAATATCCAAGTTACGATTACTAATTAGCGTTGATTCACGCTCAACGTGTTCAGTTCTGTTTTCTAATTAATATTTGATTCTGCTACATATATTTGTAATCTATGGAATATATTTACAAAATTCAACACAGCTAAACTATATATAAAGGTATTTTCTACGTAACCCAACCAGAAATCGAACCCGCGACTTCAGACCTGGCGAAGCCATGAAAATCGATGTGTACGCCCCCCGTCGACGGAAGACATCATATAACATGACTGTAAATGAGCACTGAAGTATATAGACCTTCTGTAAATAGCATTTGTCATAAATGCCACGCTTGGCAAGCAGCTTGGCGGTGGCAGTACCTCGCACTTCAGACTCTCCCGCCCGTCACAGATCTTTTTTTTTTTTGAATCTGGTATCTGGTTGTGGTATTGAAGTGGCATATTCTATGGCCATTACGGTTCACGGTAATCACGCACGAATTACCAGAAGCTCTCAGGATCGCAAGGCCATTGGTGCTTCCTCTATATCATGGAAAAATGATATCCGAAGCTGTAGTAGCAATGACCCGCCGCTAAATTCACAGAACTGGTCACCGTTGGTAAAGAAAAAAAAGTTAAAATCAAAATTAAAAACAAATAAAAAAATATATTTAAAAACCCGGTGTGAATATAGAATCTCCAAAAAATGTATTAATGCTAAACACAATGTTAAAGGTTACTGACGTTAAAGAACATTCTGTCATACTTTCTGGGATGCTATTACTTATCTTGGAAAATTACACAGGCTAAATTGATAATGTAATAGGGGTAATCATGCAATTCCCGCGGACACGACCCCATAGTAGAGTTGGTAGCGACCCGGTCTTCGAAGCTAAGAGGGTTACGGGTTTCCAATCCCGTTAGGGACAAAACAGTGTGTAAGGAATGTGATCGTCTGTATAGTGACTTGTAGGTATGTATGAATATTTATCTACGTAAATATTTATGAATATAAATGAATTGTATTATTATCTTCTCAGTGCGAAAGACTTCACTGTCTATTGCGTGAAGATGTAAAATAGTCCCGTAACCTTATTTGAATATAAGCGCAACTTTACAAAGGCTTTAAATGTAGGTATTCCAGTTTCTAGTATAACAAAATTATTAATAATAGACGTGTAACAAATGGAACATACTAACCCATATATAAAGCGTTCAACTTTTAGCACAATGTCTAACACAATTACATTCAGTTGCCAATTCAACACCTGATTCGATATGTTATCCTCGCTGTTTATGTAACATATCCATTACTACGTGTAGTAGTTGTTACGAGTAATCGATTTAAAATCACTGTCGAGAAATATAATATCGATAGAAGAAATAAACGTTTCGTCTTACGATAGTAGTTTTTTAAATCTACCACCGTTACATTATAAGAATCCTTTAACGAAGAAAATAGGCATAAACACTCGGTTATATAACGTACAACATTAAACATAAAAATAAATATTTTGAAAGAGCATGAGAACAATCAACTATGGAATTGGAATTGCGTCATTAATGTATTCATTTATTTATAAGAATTATTTCATAATCTTCTTAAATTTGTTAAAAGGGGAATTAATGAGTAATTAAAAAAAATAAAAACACAGTTTTTCGATTTTTCACGCAAACGAGGCCATAGGTAAAAGGTAGTATACCTATTATACACAATAAGTAAGAAATTATAGTCAAAGGTATAAAAATATTAAAATGTAAATATTAAATAGAATGTTCTACGAAAACTAGTATAAAATGTTCACGGTGGTAACGGACGTATTCCTATTTTGAATACAATACGTACCCATCAATATTTATTACGATATGACATCGAAAGTGATAAAATGATTATAATTTAACCACGATAAATCATTAACGTAGCACTAGCTGGAATACATTTTAAATAGTTATCACAAGGAGTGTCCAAAGTTCAAACATATACAAACAGAACGCCATGTAAAAGTCCACTTTATGATATTCGCCATCTCTTAACACACAAAATGAATAAAAGGACGCGTGTATGTGCGAGACGAGACGCGTTTGCGAACTCATCCGACTCACCGTGATGAATGACCTCCGACAGGTCCGAAACTAGTCGATACCTTCACCATACATGAGTTTAGCCGTTTTTTTTATTATGATTAATAGAAAAAGTCTTGAAAATACTATTGGATACCGACAGTTGGAGGATAACCTTCTCGAAAAATACAGATCAAAATTATGATGACCGGTGACAAGCAGAAGCGCCTAAGGAATCTGGTACCACAATGAGCAATCTGCTTGTCGAACATCGTTATTATGAGAAAATACCAATGAAAGATGCTCTGCGGTATAAATGTAATTGCTGTTAAGAAATGGTCACAAAATATTGTCATCTTTAATGAATGAATGAATACTTTTTGTTGTACACAAATAAATATCAAAGTAAGTAGAATGTACAATTTGGCCTTATCGCTACATAGCGATCTCTTTCAGGCAACCAAAGGCGTAAGGATATATGACACAGACAAAATGTAGGTTGTGCAATTTATGATTATAACTATATATATGTACACAACATTATTAATTGGGGGTCATTGTAGAAGCGTGCTCGTCGCGACCCCTGCCAGCCCTTTTCAGGGCTGCAATTCTACAGCTGCGCACCCATGCCAACGAGGGTTAGGGCGTCCCCCCAAGGCGACGCACACCAGTTCGTCCCCGTTGGTGTGAAATGCAGCGCGCAAAGCGGCGATGGGGACCGCCACCCATCACGCACAGCCCGACACGGCGGAAGGTGGAGGACGGAGTGCAGAGTTGGCACGTGGAATGTTAGAGGAGGCATGAGAGATAAGACGAATGAGTTGATTGAAATAATGAAAGAAAGAGAATTAGATGTCGTGTGTTTGTCGGAGACCAAGCGGAAGGGCAGTGGTACTGAAGAGCTCCTGGCGGGGCGTTAGCTCTATGGTCCGGAGTCCCGGAGAGCGAGAGCGCCTGCCAGGGAGTGGGGGTGCTGCTGTCGTCTCGGTTGGTCGATGTTATGACTGAATATAAGGTTGTGAACTCGAGACTTCTCTGGGTTCGCTTTAAATTGGGACTGGCGAAGTTATTCCTTTTGGCTGTTTATGCGCCGGTGGCTTCGTCGTCCAGAGCTGAGCTGGAGGAGTTTTGGGAGAATGTAAGAGAAGTTCTAGACTTGGTTAGAGGAAACGAAAGAATTGTTGTATGTGGTGATTTGAATGGATGGGTTGGTACCGCTCGGCCGGGGTACGAGTCGGTGCTTGGAATGTTGGCGATAAAAGGGTTAACGATGCTGGCAAGCTTATACTGGCTGTATGCAAGGAAAGGGTCTTCTTGTGACAAACACTATGTTTAGTCACAAGAAAATCCATATGTATACTAGAACAAGAGAGAATGAGAGAAGTATGATCGATTTATTCCTGGTGGATGACCGACTGCGAAAACAGGTGATGGATACGCGAGTGTTCCGAGGTGCTGACCTGGGAACGGATCACTACCTAGTGATTACTAGATTTAGGGGTCTGTTCGCGGGTTGGCGCCACCGGACAACGATACCAGAACCACAGTCGGTCGGCAGCATCCGAAGCTGGAAGCTTCAGGAAGCGGACACTAGGAATAAATATCAAGCAAGGGTAGCCGAAAAGCTGGACAGCATTGGTGTTAGGAAAGAATGTGTGGAAGAAATATGGCAGAGCCTTAGAGATGGAATGGTTAGTGCAGCGGAAGACGTGTGTGGAAATGTGAAAAGAGGTAGTAGTAAAAGGGTGATGCATGGTGGAATGACGAAGTGAAAGAAGCTGTAAATAAGAAGAAGAAAGCATGGTTAGACTACTTGGCCTCTAGTAATGATAAGGATATGAGAGAGAAGAGGAAAGAAAGATATAAGCTTCAGAAAGTTCACACGAAAGCATTGATTGAGGAAGTGCGTGAAAGGAGTAGAATGGAAGCGGACGAAAGGTTGTCGCACAACTTCAAGGAGAACTCAAACTCTTCTGGAAAGAGGTTGGAAGGACCCGGAGTGGTGCGACAGCCTTAAGAATGAATAAAGTGCTTTCAGGAACCAATGACGTCCTCTCAGAAAAATCGGACGTCATACAGCGATGGAGCGAATTTTATAGAGATGTATGCGTGTGATGATCTTAGTGAGGATCCGGGGTGACGCCGTGACTGGTACGCCAGACCCGGACCTCGATGACACTGAGGTCATCAGTATGAAAGAGATTGAATGTGCGATTAGAAGTTTGAAATGTGGTAAGGCTGCGGGACTAGACAGAGTTACTGCTGAAATGGTCAAGTATGGTGGGCCACGCGTCTGGGACAGCTTTCATCTGCTGTGCAATTTGTGCTGGCGAACGGGGGCTGTTCCGGATGATTGGCGATCCGCGGTCATTGTGCCTTTATATAAAGGTAAAGGTTCACATTATGACTGCGGGTGCTATCGGGCGATCAGCTTGACCAGTTTAGCAAGTAAAGTTACACGAAGGTTTTGACACGTAGGATGCAAGAGAAATCGGAAAGATTTCTATGGGAGGCACAATGCGGATTTAGACCTGGAAGAGGATGCACGGATCAAATGTTTTCTCTCCGCATGATCACGGAGAAGCTTCTGGCTGCTAACCAGAAGATTTTCTGTGCTTTTGTGGATCTTGAGAAAGCATTTGATAAGGTTGTAAGGAAGAAAATGTGGGAACTGTTGCCGGGGTATGGTGTGGATGGTCGATTGCTAAGGGCTGTGCAGTCACTTTACTGTGACTGTAAAGCCTGTGTGCGGGTAGGGCATGACCTGTCACCCATGTTTAGCGTCAAACGGGCGTAAAACAGGGTTGTGTCATGTCTTCCTGGCTATTCATACTGTATCTCGACAGCTGTTTACAGAAGCTGAAAGATAGCTGTTTGGGTGTGAAATTGGGTGACATAAAAGTAAATTGTCTGCTTTATGCTGATGATGCAGTGCTTATAGCACCATCAGAGGCAGAACTGCAGGCATTAGTCACGTGTATGAAAGAAGAATGTGAAATTAATGGTCTCCGTTTGAATGCTAATAAAACTAAGGTTCTGGTATTTGAAAGGGACGAAGAAAGAACGAAGTGCGAAATTTGGGTAAATCAGGAATGTCTAGAACAGGTGAATGAAATTGTATACTTGGGAAGTGCGTTTAGCCGGGATGGAAGATGTGATTTAGATGTGGACAGGCGTGTCGCTGCCGGGAACAAAGTCAATGGTGCCCTGACTGCGTTAATCAAAAGGCAAGGCGTTGTGAAAAGTGCACGCCTTGCAATACATAACGCAGTGTTGGTGCCGACTTTGTTATATGGCAGCGAAACCTGGGTATGCCAGAAGAAGCATAAAAGCAGGTTGAATGCAGTGGAGATGCGATCTCTTCGTAAAATGTGCGGCCTTACCATGGCCGACCGAAAACGAAACGAAGAGATTCGCAATATGGCAGGTTTGAAAGATGACCTTGTCTCAAAATGGATAAGGGCGTGCTTCGATGGTTTGGGCACGTTGAGCGAAGGAGTGAAAACCGAATGGTGAAGAAAATATATAGCGCGAAAGTTAATATTAAAAGGTGTCGAGGTAGACCGAGACTAACTTTCGAAGACCATGTGAGCAAATTGCTCGAAGAGAGGAGGGTCAAGAGTACTCGGATACCTAGACGTGCATGTATGAAGAAGATGATGAATCTGAAAGAAGCGAAAGAAGTATGTAGGGATCGTGACACTTGGCGATCTGTTCTCTCTGGCTACCCCGTCAGGGATTGTGCGTGAAGATAAATAATAAATAATAATAATAATAACAACATTATTTAGTTTGAAAGATAAATATATGTAAATAGCACAAAATATAAATAAATATAATATTAACACATGAAGAAACATGAAAGCAGAGTAAATGCAGTTGAGATAGGAGCATTAAGAAGTATGAAAGGGCTTAAACGAAGGGAGAGGATAAGGAATAGTGAGATAAGGAAACGTTGTGGTCTGAAAGAAGATGTAGTGACTAAAATTGAGAAAGGTATATTAAGATGGTTTGGCCATGTCGAGAGAATGATTGAAAAACGATTGCCGAAAAAAGTGTATAAGACGAGTGTGAATGGAAGTGTAGGAAGGGGAAGACCTAGGCGGACGTTTCGAGACCAAATCAGGGTCGTCCTGAAAAAAGGCCAGGTCAGGTGAACCCTAAATCAAAGAGAATGTATGAAGGGAATAATAAAAGTGGACGAAGCGAAACATCGTAAGGATCGTAGCAAGTGGAAAGATGTGGTCTCTGCCTACCCCTACGGAAAAGAGGCGTGATTGTATGTATGTATGTTTAATAATATACATAATAAAATATATACATACATACTCACCTATACATGAAAAAATACCAAAAAAATATAGTTAAAATCTCAAACAAAAATATGTGGGTGACAGCAATACGTCTCAAGACTGCTCGAGACATTGAGACAAGTAATGTTATTTTACTGATTTTTTTAAATATTTGTACTATTAACAGTGGCATCAGCTTTTGTTTTTGCATGCATGGGCTGGCTCGACCGGGAAGTACCACGAACTCACAGAATACCGACGTGAAGTAGAAGTCTAACAAACTTCTGCGTTTCGTCTGGTGAGTGCAGGTAACCGGAGGCCCACCCCCTCGCCCAATTCTGTGGGGGGAGGGGGTACTCTAAGGCCGGCAACGCATCTGCAATGCCTCTGGTATTGCGGGTGTTCATGGGCGGCAGTAATCACTTACCATCACGTGAGCCACCTGCTCGTTTGTCTCCCTTTTCTATAAAAAATAACGTTATTTGTTTATTCATATTTTATTTAACAAAGATTTTACCATTCCTTTATATAACATGTTAACGTTACGTGTTGAAAGAGGCGAATAAAGAACTAAGCTTCGAGCTTTGAAAATACTTCTTCGAGCCACACATGGTGGGATAACCCATTGAAAATATATCAGAACAATAGTCTAAGGAAGGAGATGTCTGGTACTGTGATCACTGATTCGCTTGCTATACGTGGCGATTATGAGAAATCATCCGAATGGAATATGATGCCCTGCAAACTCTTGATCTCCATCGAACACGACGGCATAGATGAGGTCTATGATGGAGCGATTTAACACGTGAGAAGACTGTGTACTCGCACCTTGAAGAGGCCATAAGAGCATTCTTCTTCCTGGCCTTATAAATTACGATCAGAAGCGCATAGTCCGAATGTTGGGAATGTCGACCAGGTATGGGTGGTAGCCAGCAGTGCGCCTGGTATCCTGGTATAAGATTATTATCTTTTTTCTTACTTTTTTTTTAATACACCAAATAAGACAATTGAATACACGGGTGCAAGAGCCAAAATAACACTCGAATGAATTAAGTCGCGAACAACTTGACTTCCAAATGAAGCAGCTACACTAATGAGAGAACTATTGAATTGTCAATTCAGCGAAACTTTTAGAAAGAGTACGCCAAATGTATTGAGAATGTTAAATAATCTATTGAAATAGTCTATTTTTATACGCTTTAACTGCATTCATTTTAAATAAAATTAAAATTTATTTCCATGCAAGCGGATTAACGATCTATGTATCATACAACTCTGCCGTCACTGATATACTAATTTTTGTCTTGTATTCACCATTTGCTGGTATGTATTTAGTCTAATTCCACCTCAGTGCGTTTTTCGCGGTATTTCCTGCCACGCACATGCACTTTATGGAATGTGCTGCCGCCAGCGGTTTTTTCCGGACCGATACGACTTAGGGACCTTCAAGAAAAGAGCCTATACCGTTCTCAAAGGCCGGCATCGCATCTGCTATGCCTCTGGTATTGGGGGTCTTGATGGGCGGCGGTAATCACTTACCACCACGTGAGCTGCTCGTTTGCCGGCCTTTTCTATAAAAAAAAGCCATTGCCTGCTTACTAACCCTTCTCTCACTACACTCATGGGTAGAAAATGGTAGTAAATTCTTATATTAATTCCATATCATATTATAACTATTTTCGAATAATAATTCGCACATTTCACACATAAATAATTATTCAATTAAGGCCCGCTGTGGCGACAACGAATACATTGAATTATACAAATGCGTTGGAGATAAACCAATATTGACAGTTCAGTTGGCCTTCGGCGTGATGTGGTGGAATCCCACGCCATGTTTTTGTGGAACCATGAACTCAGCACGTCCGCCCACATTCTAGTGTTGGATGACATAAATCCAATTAATAATTATAATTTATGACTTTACCGTTAAGGTAAGTTTGTTTTTATTCACTTTAAAATAAGAAGTAAAAAATACTACCTAAGTTAAATTTTATTCGATTAATAAACTTTATAAGTACGTAAAATCCGGCATCTTTGTGCTTGCAATTCTTCTGCCAGATTTGAGCACTTTTGAATGTCCACGAATGTTACGACCTCCGTGGCCGAGTGGCGTAAACAAAGTTTTTCAAGGTGTCGCCATCTCGAGGTCCTGGGTTCGATTCCCGATCGGGTCAATGTAGAAAAATCATTTTTTTCTACGTTTTCACGGGTCTGGGTATTTGTGGTGCCGATTCCCATACCTCAAGTGCTTTAGCATCTTACATTAGGATCGGAGCAATGTATGTTATGTTGTCCCTATCTACATATGTATTTATTTAATGTATTTTTTTTATAGTTACTTTGTCAGCTTAATACTGGTCGCTAAGGAAGCCACGGATTGGCTACTAGACACTAGATGCTGATGAAGAACCTAATGAACATTTATATCGTTGTTATAGAATAAGTCTTACACAAAAAAAGTGTACACCAAAAAACACACATTTAAGATTAAGACTTCTGATTAAATATTTTTCTAATCTAAAAATAAAAATAAAGTAAATAAATATCTTCATGCAATTCCCAATACTGGGGTAGACAGAGGTCTAACAACTAAGTCATTTCCACGCACCTTCCACCGAAGACATTGTTTAGGACAATGTGACAAGTAATGACCCCGTCGCCGTCTTTATGTCCGAGCCAACGATATAAATCGTACATATGTTTTTGAGAAAAACCCATTGGTTCTAGCCTGCAACCTGCGGATTGAACTCGGATCTCTTGACACGAATTCCGACCGCCCAACCACTCGGCTATCGTGACTTTGTTAATTCTATATTAATAAATGACGCGGCGTGCAGCACTTAAAGCTCCGCTGCAAGATTCGAGCCGGACAATTACGAAGGCCTACGCTCCGCAATGCGACATACGTATTACGTACATCTGTGCTTAATTTATTTCTGTGTATTATGTTATTATTATACGAATAACTGACGTCATCTAAGGAAAAATCTTTATTTTTATTATGCAATTTTATTGATTCTTAAAGCATATTTGTGCTGAACTTTTATGTGATTAAATTAAAGATTAAGTTAAAATTTAATTTGAAATTTTAACTTTTTCTCTTTAATTTTATCACAAAAATCTATATTATTAAATTGAAGAGATAAAAATGTTTAAAATTTAAACTGACATGATATTCGGACCCGCGACCTTTGCCACGATTCAGTTAATTAAAAAACAAAAAGTTCAGCATAACTTATATGATGATTTCTTGTATTTAAGCGAATACTACACATTTTAAATAAAACGATTTTCGGATTTTATCGCGTTTTTAATTAGTTTTAACAAACTATTTTTATATCCCGACGTTTCGGATGCATTACAGCATCTGTGACCACGTGAAAACGCGACTAAATTCGAAAATCGTTTTATTTAAAATAACTTATATTTAAAATCAATTTAAAAAAACGTGCCGTGTCGTGGGACATCGGATAGGAACGAAGTTCCTTATTATAAAAATATTTATTTTAAGTTCTGTTCGAGGTATAAAGAAAATAATTATTCGGGTATACTTTTTATTGCGATTTTTTACTGATAAAAATAAAGAAAAACTGCTTTCAATGTATTTTATTTACAATGATTGATAAATAATAATAACGTTCATAACGTAGACTATACTCGTACATTAGACACTGTATAGCCATCCTACAAAGACTATGCATAAATTATAAAAATCTTACGTAACGGACGTTTTTTCTCGGTTAGGGTACCCCTCCGCATGGTACCGTAAGGAACTTAGTTCCAAAAAAACACCTAGAATTCTATATTAACATTAGCTTTGTCTTTGTAGCTTTCAGTAGTGTTCAAACACACTGGTTCATGGTGACACCAGTTCTGTAGTCCTGTCGTGGTGTCTGGGACGAGACAATGTAGAAAAGCACTTCTTCTACATTCTCTCGGGTCTGGGTGTTTTGATGGGATTGTCGCTGTTTGCGATTCAAACAAGTGCGTAGCTATTTCTACTTACTTTAGGAACAGAGAAATGTACGTGATGTTGTCTATATCTATGTGTGCATGTTTGAACATTCTTAAATCCTCTGGAGCAATTTTCCAACTAAAATTCATATTAAGTGGGTTTGGAATCTTAAAAATATCTAAAATGGCGTAGATAATGAGTCAATTTAACAATTGAATCTGTGCATTACGTTTTATTTAAATTGTCGCAACACCCAAGCGTGACGCGTTTTCTATATTAGGTTCATTATGAATATGAGCGAATGAAGTCAGTAGGCCGTGATTTATTTTATTTCATACATTACGTAACGCTTACGTTTATTTCATATATTAGTTCTGGTCGTTGAATGTCAAATTGATTCAAAGATGACAAGAGCTACCGTACATAGAAACGTCCAGAGTTATAACATACATTAAAAAAAAACGTAGTTTTCTACCAGTGACGTCATAGTAATCTGCAACTCTGCCTTTCTATAGGTTTTCGAAAACCATCCAAAAAATCTCCACTGCACGGCCTTTACTCAAATATTTCAGAAACATTAGAGCAGGAAGTTAATTAATTAATTGAACTAAACTATTACGTCGAAGAGACTTTATTATTAAGAGCTATTATTGAGAACGTCCCTTAGTCGGCTTCAGTGGTAGTTGGTGAACTAACTGTCTTCAAAATTTTTAAGTTTTTTTTTTTTTATTTCATAGACGCGAAGTTTTCCTTTACCACCTAGCTTGCGGTAATTGAATCTCTCCGAGCAAATCTAGGTCATATGCGTCTAAAAGCGAACACCCTCACCACTAGTCTACCAAAGTCACCCCGACTGAAATGGGAGAGGAGGAACATAGTTTATATAGGAGTATTTATGAACATAGTGTAAGAGGTACATAGAACATACTCTCCCGAATTGGACCGTACTGAATGAAGAGCCAAAAATTGGTATCGGTAATAAGTTCACTTTATGTAGTAAAAAATAAATATAAATATCTTCACGCAATTCCCAATACAGGGGTAGACAGAGGTAGTAGCTAGTCTAGACAATTAAGTCCCTTCGACCCACCTTCCACCGAAGATATTTTCGGGACAACGTGACAGGTGGTGAGCCCGTCGCCGTCTTTGTGTCCAAGCCAACGATATAATATATCGTACTTAGTTTTTTGAAAAAACCCATTGCTACGAGCCTGCCACCGCTCGGCTATCGCGACTTTTATGTAGTAGATAAACTGAACAATTTTGTTAAATTACGAGATTACTTGCAAAGTTTAGTGATGATTATCAAGAATAAATACACGATCCGTACCACGCTAACGAGACAATGCGTAAATCGGTTGTGTTCTGAATTATAAAGGACATAATTATAATTCTGATGGCGCAAGTAACATAAGTTAGCGCGGTTGACATTTTGATAACTGCATGATCCTTATGAAATGAGTTTCTGTTACTTACAAACGTTACATCTGCATGGAATAAGCATAAAATAACTTTAGTTACTCTTTTTATTCTTGTCTGAAATACTTCTTTTTAAGTTGTTTTTTATTAACACAAAAACTTTTATTAAATAAAGTTTTCAAAGACATTTTTGCCGATCGTAACTTTAAAAAGAAATATCTTCACGCGATTCCCAATACAGGGAGGGGTAGAGAGGTCTAGATAATTAAGACTTCGACCCACCTCCTACCGAAAAAAAATTTGGGAAAACTTGACAGGTAGAGAGCCCGTCGCGGTCTTCTTGTCCAACGATAAAAACTTATGTACGAACAAATCGTACATAAGTTTTTGAAAAAAACCCATTGGCACAAGCCGGCCACCTGGGGATCGATCTCGTGTCTCATTTCTTGAATTCTGCACACCCAACCACTCCGCTATCGTAACTTACTAACAGATCAACTGTAAGTTTATTATGATACAAATGCAATTAAAAAAATGTCATAAAACTCACATAAATACCATACATCCATCTAAAATAACACCCACACTCTAGCGTCAGTGGTTTAAAATAAAGAAAAGTTAAAGAGTTAAAGATAACACACAAAAGAATGAAGCGTCCTTCGAAGTGCATTAACTGGGTCAAGTTCAACCAAGGTGCGCGACTCTCAGTCAATGTAAATGATTAATGCAAGTGCATTGGAACAATCGTCCGCCGGCACACATGCTCCGTAGAGCGAAACTGAAATGAATTCGTTTTCGCATTTCTACTGCAAAATAATTATATAGCAGACGCGATAGCCGAGTGATTGGGTGATCGGAATTCGAGTGAAGTGACCCGAGTACGATTCCCAGGTGATAGGCTCGTACCAATGAGTTTTTCTAAAACTTTCGTACAATTTAAGTACATCATTTAGTCGTAATTATTCACACTTTAATTATACATGCGGAGCTTAACTCTTGACAGATTAGTTTAATTTTTAATATGATTAAGAATATTGTTTTGTACATAACAAAACAAAAAAAGTCACGATAGTCAATTGGTTGGGTGACCAGAATTCAAGTCAAGAGACCAGAGTTCGATCCTCAGGTAGCAGGCTCATGCCAATGTGTTTTTCAAAAACTTTTTTACGAATTATATCGTTGGCTTGGACATAAAGACGGCTCACCACCTGTCATGATGTCCCGAAAATATCTTCGGTGGGTCAAAGGGATGTAATTGTCTAGACTAGACCTCTGTCTACCCCTGTATTGGGAATTGCGTGAAGATATTTATTTATTTTTATTTAGTTAAAAAGTGTTTGTTACAAATATAAAAATAATATTGTTTCTGAAAATATGTTGAAAAAATATTATTTCGTGGATGTGCGAAGTACGCCTACACGCACTAGAGCAGTGTGACGGACATTCTTTTCTTCAAATCTCTGTCAAAGAGTATTTGAGACATGGTTTTGTCTATGACATTCCCAGTACACGTGGCAGAATATATACTTATTGCCTTCTTTTAATAAGATTTTGTTATCTCTGATACAGAAAAAAAGTAATTTCTTTCTGTCTGAACCATACGGATAAATTAATTTGCGGGGAATAGGCATATTGTGTTGGTAACGCCGTATATTGCGGTCCACAATTCTTCATAGCTTGCTACAATTGAATATGGATTTGCAGCAAATTTGCTTAATAACAAGGAAAATAACATCAAGAAAAATTACATTGATTTCCAAGAAACATTTATAATACTTAAACATTTATAACATTTAATATAATTAAAGTCACTGCAGCCATATGGTAGGGTGACCGGAATTCAAGTCAAGAGACCCAAATTTGATTCCCAGATGGTAGGCTCGGACTCATGGGTTTTATTATAAAGTAATGTACGATTTATATCGTTGGCTTGGACATAAAGATAGCGACGGGTTCACCACCTGTCACTTATTCCCAAGTCTTAAGTGAAAGGTGGGTTGAAAGGGCTTAATTGTTTTTATATATATTAATATATTTTTATTGGTATATCCCAAACTACTCCAAATTGAGAAATATTTTGTATAAAGATGTTGTTTTACCCGAGTTCGATCCCCAGGTGGCAGTACCAATGGTTTTTTTTAAAAAACCTAATTACAATTCATATCGTTGGCTTGGACATAAAGACGGCGACGGGCTCACCACCTGTCACGTTGTCCCGAAAATATCTTCGGTGGAAGGTGGGTCGAAGGGACTTAATTGTCTAGACTAGACCTCTGTCTACCCCTGTATTGGGAATGGCGTGAAGATATTTTATTTTTTATTAAGATGTTGTTTTACTTTCCAAGTTTATTTAAATAGGAGGGTAATCAATAAAATAATTGATATGTATATAATTTTATTGTGATTCTCATTTTTGAAATACATTTATTCAGGAAGTACGCGTGAATGTGCAGAATTATTGGTAAATCCAATTCAAGGTAGGATATTATTGACCAAATTTGTTTGTGCCAATATTTGTTTTCATTCAAAAGCTTTTATTTTACTGTTGATATGATTTAACACGATTTTAGACAAACGTTATTCTTTATAAATTTATAAGTTCGTGATCCGTTTAAGGTTTTTTGTTATTAAACAAATAAAAATCACTTTAATTTTTTTTTCAAAATTTAATAAATGAACAGATTGCTGTATTTATTATTTAGTAACAAAAAACCACGCATGGCTTACGTGCTAAAAAAATTATATAAAAGTTATTTATTATTAAATAATTATTTTCTTGTAAAGTTTGACGTCATCTGACGTCACATTTTACTTTTGTTTTACTATAGTTACACTTATATTATATACAAGTTATGTCACGATAGCCGAGTGGTTGGGTGGTCGGAATTTCGAGTCAATAGACCCGAGTTCGATCCCCAGTTGGTAGGCTCGTACCAATGGGTTTTTCAAAAACTTATGTACGAATATCGTTGGCTTGGACATAAAGACGGCGACGGGCTCACCACCTGTCACGTTGTCCCGAGAATATCTTCGGTGGAAGGTGGGTCGAAGGGACTTGATTGTCTAGACTCGACGTCTGTCTACCCCTGTATTGGGAATTGCATGAAGATATTTTTTTTTATATTATATACAGTTTAGTTATATCAATTAAGATAGTTAATTGACTCAAAAACTCTCTCTGCGGTCTCTGCGGTCGCTCATCGTAGAGTCTACTCGCTTGATAATGCCTTGTTTTGAGGCGAAACACGTGTCGCGTTTTCGTTGGTGGTATATGTTACCTGGTTTGAGTGTAGTGGTGGTGGTGCATACAGTGGAATTATTGCACGCATCTGTTGGTGGGACGGTGGTGCTATTCTTCTCTTCGGACCAGGTAACATATACCTTTTTATATTTGCATGCGGAATGTTGCGAAGTAACTTTTTCAATAAATAACTCTACATCAATTAAATAGCTTGTCTTCTTTTTCCTTTTTTTACGTCCTTCAAATAACATTAATTCTAATACATCAAGATTATCTTTAGTTAATCCGATACCTTACAGTGTCTAACCTCGTTTTATTCGTAATTTACGAGAAACAATTTAAAATCCAATTACACGAGTGTGTCAGAAAACAAAATGATTTAACGGCACTTCGTGAGTCGGTACTGGATTAAGCACTATGAAACCATCAATCTAACGGCATACAAATCAGAGAACGTCAAGTTGTCTGTTCATCTAACCCAGCAAACGTTTGAATGCTGAAAATAATTGAAGCGGTACTAACAGAGCATAATTTAAGATTATTATTAAAGTTGTTATTGAAAAAGTTACTTCGCAACATTCCGCATGCAAATATAAAGAGGTATATGTTTACTGGTTCGAAGAGAAGAAGAGCACCACCCTCCCTCCCACATATGCGTGCACTAATTCCACTGTATGCACCACCACCACTACACTCAAACCAGGTAACATATACCACCAACGGAAACGCGACACGTGTTTCGCCTCAAAACAAGGCATTATCAAGCGAGTAGACTCTACGATGAGCGACCGCAGAGTCAACGCAGTTTGACTTGATTATTGCACGCATCTGTGGGAGGGAGGGTGGTGCTCTTCTTCTCTTCGGACCAGGTAACATATACCTTTTTATATTTGCATGCGGAAAGTTGCGAAGTAACTTTTTTAAAAACAACTTTACAAAGAATATCCGCAAAGTAACGCCTGAGTCATTTAACTATGATTATTATTAAGTTAACAGGACAGCCGAGTGGTTGGGTGATAGAAATTCGAGTCGAGAGATCCGAGTTCGATCCCTGATGGCAGACTCTTGGACTCAATTGTCTAGACCCCAGTATTGAGAAGGACGTGAAGATATTTTTATTGTTAAGTTGGTAATGATTTTAGAAAGGAGGTAGCCTAGTGGTCAAGTTGCTTGCTTTAGGCGCGAACGACCCAGGCACGATTCCCGGGCCGGTCCCACTGAATTAGTTAAAAACGATTTTAAGTGCTGAAAAAATATTTCGAGTAAGTGTGCCAACACGGTCTAAAGCAGACATTTTTCTGCTCTGATCCCTCTCAAATATCTTGAATATCTTTTTTTGCCCAGCTGTGGGTATGGCTGGTGACCTTTTATTAGACTTTTACTTAACTTCGAATGTTATGTCACTGATGGCCACTAAGTAAAGATTTTAGCGCTTTAATTATTTAATTTAAATATGTTAAAAGGTAACCCATTATTGCTTTATTGTTTACATTAAAGTTATCAAAAGATAGCACAGTGTAAAATTAGATTAAAATAACATTTAACAGTTACTATTATAATTACAATATTAATATCTATCTCTTTATATGGCTTTAGATCAGATCAAGCAATGTTTGTTTTAACGATTCGACATAAAACCGTATTATGGTAATAATACTTATAATATTAAGATAATATATCTCTATAATTAATATTTTATTAAGATCCGTCGAAAGTATGCTGCATATCTGAATATTAATTGAAAATAAAATATAATGTTTATGTCCCTATTATGTTGTATGCATAAATACTCTTAATTTAAGAGTTCTTATATACATAACTACTTTATTCCCATGGCTTTATCTGTTTATTTTCTGGAAAATTTCATTTTCAACTAGGAACAAGCCCACCACCCTAATAGTGGAATGCCTAAAAGTCTAAATACTAACTTTTTCAACTTCGGAGCTTAAATAAATATAGAGGTATATAAATATATACATATGTAGGGACAACATCAGATACATTGCTCTGATCCCAAAGTTAGCGGGTAAAGTGCTGATGTTTTGAAATCAGGAACAACGAAGTTACCACAAACACCCGAACACGATAAAATATATAAAAAGTGATTTTTCTGCATTGACCCCGTCCGGGAATCGAACCCGGACCTCGAAATGACGACCATGAAAACCTGTGTGTACGCCACTCATGAACAGTTCGTTTGTTTGTTACTTATACACGTAGTAGCAGTAGTCATTAATTTTAGTATGAGATACTTTTTTAACTCTTTAGTTAATTAGACTGATAAAACAATCAGTTTCGAAGTCAACCCGGTGAACTCAGTTTCAAATAATTCGGAAGCCAATGGCATTTGCAAGGTCTTAGTCGCCTCTTTCGACACCCACCTGGAAAAATATTACTTTCACGCTTATACCAAATACGGATAACTTATTTTAACACTACTTACTTTTCCTTTGATTTTGCGATTGTATACTGAGACTTTGATTTTTCTAAGGCTCAATGTCATCCTGGTATTTAACGTTGCAGAGTTAAGTGGGTCCTTCAGCTGCTGCAAAAATCTTTAGTTATTTTACGACCTTGCAGAATACTACAGTGAAGTAGTTAGGTTAGTTAGTTTTCCGGTGATTGTCTTAAACTCAAGGACTTCCTCCTTTTTCCTTCTGAATTTCCTCTTCAATCTCCTTTGGCATACCCAATATCATAATTTATCTGAATAAGTTAGTCTGGTGTCGTCAAGTGCTGTATTCTCGTTTGTTTTTTTTTTTAATAATTCACAATCTCTAAACTCAACTTTTTCACAACGGCAGGTTAATGATACTTTAAAATAACGTGCAGTGATAATCAATTATAATAACGCCACAGATAATATGTGACCCGCTTTGATAAGATCACACCGTAATTTTTTTTAGCACTACATACTTACGTCTAATAGGCATACTTTTATAAATTTAATCTCTTAAGAGAGTAAATAAAAAAATAATACGTATATAGATAGATATATAGATAGGGACAACATCTCATACATTGCTCCGATCCCAATGCAAGAAGCCAAAGTATTTGTAGTATGAGAATCGAAAACAACGAAGGCACCACAAACGCCTGAGAAAATATAGAAAAAGTGGTTTTTCTATATTTACACGTCCGGGAATCGAACCCGGGACCTGGAGGTGACGACACCATGAAAACTGTTGTTTACGTCACTATATATACAGTGAATTAGTGTAAAAGACCATCTTCTATCATTTCACTAGACTGAAGTACATTGATTTTAATTCTCCCACAGATAACTAACTACTACAGTATTAATCGCAAAGCGTTTTGCTCACTAACTCAAAAGGATCATGGCTATTTGTGGCAATCTAACTCTCGCAAAATGCTTCACTAAGTTTCAGCTTCGATTTAAAGAGCCAACTTAAGCCCATCAACAATTTATCAATAAAGATATGTTAATTGTTTGTATTTTTGTTAAAAGTAATAAATCTCGGTATAGAAATTCAATGTGGTATCGGTGTAATAATAATGCCACCCCCTCTCGTCCCTCGGTAGTTGAAAGAGGCGAATAAGAGACTGACAAAGACAATTTCTTCCGACAGTTGGCTGGATAACCATCTAGAAAAATATCAGGTCTAAATTCAGCAGACTAGTTAGGGGAAGCAGCGTCTGCGGTGCAGGGTGTCTGGTGTTGCGATCGGCAATCCACTCGCCAAGCGTGGCGATTATGATGCCCCCTCGTACGGGAGAGACCTATGTCCTGCAGTGGTCTTGCCATTATGTTTATGGTAATTGAAATTACTTTAACTTAATAACTATGTATAATCTTTAGTTTTTTCTTAGTTCAGGTATCTCCTATTACAATAAACGGATTAAAATTAGGATTTACCGTAAACGCTACGCCCGACAAATAATGTTTTGATAATTATAGTAACAACGAATCTTTCTCTGCCTGGAAGTCATATGGGTCAGTACCACACTTCTACTTACTACTGTAAGTAGTAAGTAGAAGTGTATGACTTTCTACTTACGTCTGTAAAAGCGCAGACTCCCTGTCAAAAAAATATAATTTCTTTGCATTTAACTGCGTTGGTGTTGAACCACTAAACAAAGCACTTTATGATGACCATGAAAATCATAATAAAATGTAAGCAACTTTAATTGTAGTAGCTGCAATATTAAAATTTACACGTGCCACCTTGCTCATAATTAATTTTTCTCAAGTTCATGCTTAAACTGCATTAAAAAACGAAGGTTGTAAGGAATACAGATCACTGCTAAGTATTCTTGTTTAGAATTGAACATACGGTGCAAAACTTGACTTAAAATACTGCGTTTTTAGCAAAAGTTAAATTACAACCGTATTCAGGTTGTACTAGCATTAATTTTTGAGCGACCTTATGATCTTTACAAAAGACTAGGGACGAAAAGCCAATGGCCTCTTAATGCATCTAAATTCACGACCTAAACTGGATTGTTTTGTACCTAGACCGTAACTATAACTCATTAAGATTGCTGGCACATTAACAACTGAGTTCTTAATCTGCTTAACAACAACTGCAGTAACAAATAGTATTTTCATAAATTCAATTCTTTCAGCTAACAATTCAAATGTGATTCGCATAAAACAAATTCTTGGTACGCAAATAAACTGCATTAAAAAACTGCATTAATTCAGGTTAGAAAGTGCAACTGAAAACGCTCGCACTGAATCGGTCGCTGGCTATTCCACATAAACGCAAAGCACCTCGTCGGGAAACAAATTCGTATGTTTTCAATGCGCTTTGGAAAAATGCAGTCGACTTTATTAAAAATCACTTAACTTCGCGGCGAAACGTGCCACGATTCAGTTATAAAAATAACCCTTGTTACGTGGAATCTTATTAAAATAAAAGTGTTAGGTTTTTGAGAAATAAAAAAATACGATTAGATATGTCGAAAATACGTTTAGACAACTCACGATAGCCGAGTGGTTGGGTGGAGACTAGACCTCTGATTACCCCTGTTTTGGGATTTGCGTAAAGATATTTATTTATTTATTTAGATATGTCTATGTGGAAAGATTTGAATCACGTTTTGTTAAAATTTATTCCATTATGGTTAAAGTTGTAGCTGATTCATATATTTAACAATAAGATGTTAGGATGTGTTCTACCGTTACTAAAGTTAATGAAATAATAACTTAATAATTATTTCGGAGCGCAGCAGTACTAAATAGAAAGGAGTGCATCTAAACATTTCGTATTGTAAACACGCATCGTAATACATACATACATACATACATTACGGCTTGTTAAAGTCCACTCCAGGACATAGGCCTCTCCCATAGAGAGGACTTGCCATAATCGCCACGCGTGGCAAGCGGTTTTCCGATCGTAGTATCAGACCACTCGCAC
The DNA here is from genome assembly GCA_029286605.1 of Sericinus montela. Classification (NCBI taxonomy): domain Eukaryota; kingdom Metazoa; phylum Arthropoda; class Insecta; order Lepidoptera; family Papilionidae; genus Sericinus; species Sericinus montela. The sequence goes on from JAGSMR010000004.1 coordinate 1,177,136, forward strand.
CTCAAGCGCTGCTGCCCATCTTCGGTCTGATAATTTTGGTCTGATATTTTTAGAGATGGTTATCCCGCCATCTACCGGTTGTCATAACGATATTCAAGGCTGTTTCCCTTAGTCGCCTCTTACAACACCCACGGGAATAAAGGGAGTGGTAATATTCTTACACCGTTACCACACGGAAAGCAGCATATTATTACTACTACGCATCTTAATTTCTGCAAATCATATCGCCCCTCTGAACCCCAGATTGGATACTACTGACTATACTGAAGCCAGCAATTAAAGGTAGCAACACACTAGTCTATGAATTAGTATACTTTCGTATTAGCTTTACAATTTGAGTCATCGCTTTATTTAATTATAGCACAATTACTTTGTACGAGATATGATATTAGAGATCTCGCACCTTTGACTGTGCTACCCGTCACCGGTTTAGATCCATTCAGCTTACAAACTTATTGTTTTAACTGCAATTAAAAAAGGTGACTTAAATCATCATCTTATTGTAGTTTACGTTTACGTACGCCTTGTAAAAGTCCACTGCTATATGCCTCTCCTACAAGAGAGGTCTTAGACCGCGCGGACCGAGAGCAATCTGCTGAATCTTAGCCTAAAATCTTTCGAGATGTTTATGTCCCCATCTATTGAGTTGTTTATCCAAGGTTTTCCCCTTATGTCGTCTCTTACGATACCCACGGGTAGAAAAGGGTAAAATACCGTAGGTAATCACTTAATTACACAAAATTGATAGTTGTTACTATGCACAACTATCAATTTTGTGTAATTAAGTGACCCGAAATTAATATACGTATATTCAAATAATAATATAAGTCAGTATCAGTAAAAAGTCACGATAGCCGAGTGGCTGAGTGATCGGAATTCAAGTCAAGAGACCCGAGTTCGATCAGCTAGTCTCGTACCAGTGGCTTTTTTCAAAAAGTCATGTACGAATTACATCGTTGGCTTGGAAATAAAGACGGCGACGGGCTCACCACCTGTCACGTTGTCCCAAAAATGTCTTCGGTGTAAAGTGGGTCGAAATAAAGGGAATTCTTAATAAATTAAGAAGTAATTAGAATTGACTTAATAAAGGGAATTCGCGTGAAGATTAGAATACATTACATATAATCCGATAATCTGTCAAAATTAAAGTGCGCAAGAAATAGTGAAACATACATGGACACATACATAAAGTATAAACAAGCAATTGCAGAATAATTCCTGTCTTCTCCACAGAATAAAGAACAAAAGTTAATACAGATTACTAATAAGTCACTATATAAGTTCTAGTATGTTTTTTTTATTCTGCATAAATATTAAATACACGTCATGTGAAAATAATTGCCTAGAATCTAGCATCAGCTCACATCGACGTACTGTGTTAAAGATTATAGCATTGATTCATAAAATTCCAACACGCTTCACTATATTATAGCGATGAATAGCAAAGAAATTATATAGCATCGTGTCGTGATATACAACGGGTGTGTCAGTGACCTTAAGTCGCGAGTCTTATAGATCCGGATTTTAGCTCTCATGAGTCAGATGGCGAAGTTGGCTGCAAATTTATCAGATAACAATGTATACTTACATTGAGTAGTTACCGCTGCGGATTATCTGCTGTAATACTAAAGAACAAAGTTATCTCGCCGCTTCTGTGAAGTCGATAGGTGGGTGGTTGAGTGGTCGGGATTCGAGTAAAGAGACCCGAGTTCGATTCCCAGGTGGCAGGCTCATCTCAGTAGGTTTTTTTAAAAACTTATGGACGAAATATATTATAGCCTTGGACCTTAAAACGGCGACGGGCTCTCGAGACGTCACGTTGTCCCAAAAATATCTTCGGTGGAAGGTGGGTCGAAACAACTTAATTGCCTAGACCTCTGTCTACCCGAATTTTGGGAATGGCGTGAAGAGTCTGTTCGAACGCGATAAACTCAAAACTACTGGAATGAAGTCATTCAGGTTTTGTGTTAATTGTGCTAATTGATGGTTTTGTATTTGGGTTGTCGTTCAGACGAAATCCCTCGACTGTTTTCAGGATGTTCCTTCCTCGCAGCCTCCTCATCAGTGACGTAATCTTTTCTCGAATGATGCCATGAAAACCGACAGTTAAGGATTGCGCAAAGATGACTGAGGAAAAATAGAGGAGTCAGCATCAACCTGAAAATGTTGTTATACTTATATCTGTAAAGAAAAGAATAATTTAAAAATATTTCATTATTTAATAGCAAGAAGTACAAGTCTGAACTTAACATGCTTAATATGTGGTGCGAATGTTGCGTTAATGAAGGATAAGGTTTGTAAAGAATCTCGTACCTCATAAGCCATAGAATTTCTTGCAGTTTTCTTTCTTTGTCGATGAAGGTTTTCTCCTTATAATTTGTTTTTTGTAATAATATTAAACGGCACTCGGAAATTAGCGTTCTTTAAATGGCGGTTAATATTATGAATATTATTATTATTTATCGTGAGTGGCGTGCCATTCGCGTCGCGGGAAAATTCTCTTTTAGTCAAATGTTTGGCGCTGGCTTCAATTATCTTGCTACGGTGTTGCGTTGTATTCCATTCGTCTTGAAGTGCAGGTGGGCGGTATAGCGTGATGTAGAGGAATGAATATGGTGAGGGTATAAAATAATATTGGGATGTTTTAGGTTATAATATTAAAAGTAAACATCATAACGGCTTTGCGTAACATATTATTGTTAACTTCACATGCTAAATAAATTAAAAAATAAATGAACAAACAAAAAATATGAACAAAAACAAAATTGATTTAACTTTATTATTAAGTAAATTTTGTTAATGCTTAAGTTTTTAAATACTGATCGATCAATTTAAATTAATTTAGGAACAATTTTTCAGTTAACGTGCGTGAATTCGTCGATACTATACTATACAGTAAATGATAAATGTAAATAAAAATATCTTCACACTATTCACAGTACTTGGATAGACAGAGGATAATTAAGTCTTTTCCACCCACCTTTCACGGAGTACATTCTTTGGGAACCCGTGACAGGAGGTGAGCCTGAAGCCGTCTTTAAATCCAAACCAAAAATGTAAATCGTACAAAATTTTAAAAACACTTTAGTACTAGCCTATCACCTGAAGACCCCAACACTCGGGTCTTTTGACTCGAATTCCGATCACCCAACCACTCGTCTATCGTGACTTTGTTAATTCTATATTAATAAATAACGCGGCGTGCAACACTTAAAGCTCCGCTGCAAGCTTCTAGCCGGTGACTTCATAAATAAATTAATATTGTCATTTTGTCTAAGAGATTTTTAAACAGATAGCAAAAGAAAAGTAGGATAAAAACACCATCTACAATGACAGCTATAGATACTTCAACGTCCCACTGTTTCAGCCATTAGCGTATCATTTAAATCTAAAAGGAAAACAACTATGTTTGAGTTAATTAACTCTTTTAAAATATTTTAAAGAACATTTTATGCTCAAAACAAACAATGTTTTTAACTTTATTTACAGCGTTCGTCTAAATATTCAGTAAACAAATCAGTAAATTTCAATACAGTTTTCAGAATGATTAAAAATATTTCACGTAGAAGGCACAGAATTTAGAAGCCTGTGACTATCAAATATATCTTTTGGCTTTTATAATAATATAGCACATATTTTTTTACAAATAAGAAAACTAAATGGAGTGAAGACTTGCAAAATGATGCAGGAACTTGATCAAGTGGCAGAGGACAGTTCGCTGTGAAAAACTTTGGAGAAAGTCTATATTCATCAGTGTACTCTTGATAGGCCGTAAAGAAGAAGAAATTTCCACTGCAAAAGGTCGCTCCTTAAATTTTGGAGAGGGATTAGAGCAGGCGATCGTCCTCCACACTGCCTGTCTGTTGCCATCTTTAACTATAATATTTATTTATATAAATATAGTTAGTGTATGACTAAAATAAACATAATGTTCAATCGTGTAGTAATTTGAATGAACAAAAATCACTGCATATGCTAAACACACGTGACAAGCCTCTGAATTGGTCACTTGGCCTTCAGTCAGAGCGTCGTGACACAGCCTCGACACATACGCAGGCGAACTTTAATACCTACTACTTACCCGTGTACAGGTATGTCTACACTAGTTTTGTGTGTTTGTATTTCTAGCGAAATTGGGTCGATTTAATTAGATAGAAATTTGTACATAAATAATATACTTGAAAGACGTAAAAGAATGTTTTAATATATGTCGTGCAAAGTATCATCTAATTCGTGCACATGTAACCCAAGGCAATCCTTTTTTATTATGATTTATGAAATAAATCATATTAAAAAAGGATTGCCTTGGGTTTGGGGGTAAAAAGGCCTAGCCTACTTTAGCTCCCGCAATGATCTCCGGTTCAATCAAATAAAAAAAATACTAGCAACTCTAAATATAATTACTAATATTCCTGTTAACCACTGCAACTAAGCTACAATGCTTGTGTCTGTCTTGGTTTGCGACGATAGTCTAATGGCAGGGCCGAGCCTGCGACGTTGTTTCGCAGTCCGCACTCTAGATCATTGTGTTATTGACGCTTAAAATTCAATACTATATATAACAGATATGTATAATATGTAATGCCCACGAACGAAGACGGCATCGAAGTTAGTGAAGATGTAAATGGCATGTTTAAATGTCTCAAAAATCCACGGACGGCTAGTCACCGCAGCTGACAGTGACACAGTACAAGTGACAAGCTATATCTTTTATTTATAAAGCATGTCCTCACAGGTTTCTCACATAGGGTGAATAATCTTAGAGTTCACCTCTATTTTCTTAATCTCACAAATCTCCTTTAAAATTGTTTGTTTAATTTTAACCCTTAACATCCATATAAAAAAAAACAGACGAAAAAAATTATTATATCAACTTATTTATTCACATAAATAAAATAAAAATATCTTACATACAAAATAGAAGAATGTTTGAGGTTACACGTTTATACACGTATATTAAGTATTGTTCAAATATAATACATATATAATATCAACATAAAAATTACTGCAACTTATAACAGCTAAGCCGGCGTAGTTAGTAATGATAGCTTTAATTTTTTATTTAGCAACCAGGGTTTAAAAAGTCGGATATGGATAGGAAGTGCATACTTACGCTTGATTGCCTACAGCGTAAAATAATTACTGAATCTCAAATAAATAATTGTAAACTCTCTCACTGTATTTCAATATTGCTTTTAGCAATATTGAAATACAATGAGAGACAAACTATGAGATCAATACTATCCATACAATCTAAATACACAATGTATTCGATGAACACTCAATATTCAAGCATACATCGTACTCCCAAGGTGTTCCCACACGCCTAATGCAACAACTGGCCTCCAAAACATGCCACGCCAAATATGGACCGCGGAAAGACATTGTTAGTCTACATGCCTTAATACTTACTTGTGTTCCCACAAACAGAGAATCCTAATTAACGGCTAATAGTTCCGACAATGTCCTGGTTGAGTCGATAGTTCAAATCCTAGACGAAATTAATAGTCACAAAAATCGGTCTACAACCATATAAAAAAAAATTTATAATTATTGTAAATTAAATTTAATTTCAATTGATTTTGATTTGAAAATTGTGATTTTTATGATTTCCTTGATTGCACAATCTTATGATTGCTATTATCTGGTAAATATTAAAGGAATATTAAAATACTGGTACATATACTGTACCTACAAATACTGCCACATATGTATAACACCGTATATTAACTGTATTTATACGTACGTATAAATGTAATCAGTATTTACATGGTATTAAATACTGAACAAAATAAACTAATGAGGTGTCCTGTAGAATTAAATAGTAATTTCATTACTTATAGCTGAACGCCTTGAACGATCAAGTATATATAAACAGATTCAACGTTGCGTAAAGTCACTATAGCCAAGTGGCTGGGTGATCGGAATTTCGAGTCAAGAGACCCGAGTTCGATCCCCAGGTGGCAGGCTCGTACCAATGGGTTTTTCAAAAACTTTTATAAGAATTTTATCGATGGCTAGGATATAAAGACGACGACGGGCTTACCACCTGTCACGTTGTCCCGTAAATATCTTCGGCGGAAGGTGGGTCAAAGGGACTTAATTGTCTAAACAAGACCTCTGTCTACCCCTGTATTGGGATTGCGTGAAGATATTTATTTATTTTGATTTATTTTAACGTTGCGTAAAAGGATTCAACATAACTTTTGGTGACATACTGCGAATGCATCACAGACACATCTATAAAGCACCGACGTCGCTTTCAAAAATAGATTTTTCTTAACAACTTGTGCAACTTCAGTAAACCAACAACGAAAGGCACTTTCTTAAATGGTATAAACAGCGTGAGAGTAGCTCATCTTATATTTTAGTGGGATTTTATCGATTCATACCCACAAGACTGTAAATTATTTATTTTTAAATAAAAACTCGTTTATAAAGTGTAACCTTTATAAAGGTCAAGAGTACCCTAAATCGAAGAGAATGTATGAAGGGAATAATGAAAGTGGACGAAGCGAAACAAGTATGTAAGGATCGTAGCAAGTGGAAAGAAGTGGTCTCTGCCTACCCCTACGGGAAAGAGGCGTGAATATATGTATGTATGTATTTATAAAGTCACGATAGCCGTGTGGTTGGGTGATCGGAATGCGAGTCAAGAGACCCGAGTACGATCTCCAGGTAGAAGGCTCGTACCAATGGTTCCTTTTCAACAACTTTTTACGATTTATATCGGTGGCTTGGACATAAAGAAGCGGGGCTCACCACCTGTCACGTTGTCCCGAAAACTTCTTCTGTGGAAGGTTGGTAGGACTAAATCGTCGAGACCTCTGTCTACCCCAGTATTGGGCAAGTCATGACGATGTTTTTTAATAAAATCAATCGTTACCTGAATAATATCGGGAAAACTTATAATAGTTTTTAAATTTCTCATTTAGCCAACACAAACGGGCTCATTTAATTCATTTATATACGTATACATCTAATCTATATCTATTTATGTAAAGAAATGCTTTTTTAAACTTTTAGTAATGCTTTTTTTAAACTTTTTTACGTTTGGACTTTAAGATAGTAACAGACACACCACCAGTCACGTTGTCTCAAAAAATTATTTATTATTTTAAGTAAGTAAATAAGTACCAGCCTTATCCAATCTTTTGGCCCACTTGTGTAGTGAAACTAGACTAGTCTAAGAATCTATAAAGTCATAGAGGCTACTAAATCTGCGGCACGTCCTTGTGAAAGGCAAACCTTCGACATTCTTACTACAAATTAGGTAAGCTTGCGAAATATGCAACATGCTATTTGTTTTGGAATTTGTCTATTCCAAACGTTAATGATTCCGGGGCAATTGAAGTAATAAGACAACTATTAATAAGTAATAAGATAACTAGACGACATCCGTGGACGAGTGGCGTACTCACCGGTTTTCATGGTGTCGCTAGCGTGAGGTCCCGGGTTCGATTCCCAGTCGGGTTAATGTGAAAATATTTTCTACATCTTCTACATTGTCTCGGATGTGGGTGTTTGAGATATCTTCGTTATTTCTGATTCTACACTACTACAAGAGCTTAAGCTGCTTACTTTGTTGTCAGAGGAATGTATGCGATGTTATGTGTATCTCTAGAACTGAAAAGGTTTCGGATATAATACAAAGTATTACATCGAGTATATCCCTAGATTTTGATAATTTGATAAATAAAATAAATAAATATCTTCACGCAATTCCAAATAAAGGAGTAGACAGAGGTCTAATCGAGACAATTAAGTTCCTTTGACCCAAGTGGCGAGCCTAACGCCATATTTTATGTCCAAGCTAACGATATAAATCATATAAAAATTGAAAACACTCATAGGTATGAGCCTCCCACCAGGGAATCGAACTCGGGTCTCTCGACATGAATTCCGATCACCCAACCACTCGGCCATCGTGACTTTTTATTATGACAATACTATATGCCTGTTGATATTAAGCGTGTGTTTATTTTTTAAAACAATAGACGAGCTTGAACAAACAAACAGTAACTAATATCGTACATATCAACATAAGTAACAATGAGGCAGGTTATCGTGTTGTCGCAGGCGGCGAGATCTCACCTCTCACCGTTATTTGCATCACAAACGGCATCATTACGCACGACTCTGCCACGCTTCTAAACGTATCGACTTTGAACGATTTAACAAAACGTCAAAGTTAGTTAAGAGTCACGATGGCCGAGTGGTTGGGTGATTGGAATTTGGAGTCCTTTTTTTTTGGTATCCTGGTATTTGGATCCTGGTGGCAGGCCTGTACCGCTGGGTTGTGTTTCAAAAACTTATGTACGAATTATATTATGTATTGGGAATTGCGTGAAGATATTTATTTTATTCATTTAAAGTTAGGGTGGATAGAGGGTTTACAGTCAATGAAGTCAAAATGTGAAAGAAAACTGTTTTTTTTTGTGAACAGTTGAAAAAAACCTATTTGATACGAGCCTACCACCTGGGGACCGAACTCGGGAGTTCAACAAGAGATGTCTCTTGACCCAAAATCCGATCTACCAACCGCTCGGCTATCGAGAATATGACTCGCTATTACATCAGTATAAATATACATATTTATATATACAAAGAAATATATTTATATTTTTAAATTACTATTAGCGTTGAATATCGCTATGGCGACTCGATAAATGGCGGGATATTTTGAATATCAGACTAACATTATTAGACCAAAGATTGGCAGCAGCGTCTGAGGTGTGAATGGTCTGGTACTGCGATCGCCAATCCGCTTGCCGAGTGTGGTGTTTAAGGCAAATCCTCCCTAAGATAGCCCTATGTCCTACAGTGGGCTTCAATAGGCCGTTATGTATGTATGTACGTATCTAAATTTATTGCTGATATGTGGTTTTTGTAGGAAAATACATGGCAACCCAGTCAATAGTTGTATCCATATACTTATTGCGAAACTGAAACCTGCACAATGGTTACATAGTCGCAATCAGATATATTTACCCGAACACATCTTTGTTTGCATATCATTTGCATTTAAGCTAATTACTTAATAATAATACATTTAATAAATAAATAAATACATACACAAACATGGAGAATGTTGGCTCTGATCCCAAAATGAGCTGGTTAGGCGCTTGTATTATTGAATTAGAAGCAACGAAGGTATCACAAACACCCAGACCCGAGAAAATGTAGAAAAAGAGTTTCGTACATTGACCCGAACGGGAACCGAACTCGGGACCTCAGAGCTGGCGACACCATGCAATCCGTTGCGTACTCTACTTGTCGACGATTATCATTCACTTAATAACTAGTTAGCCCTGCAATTTCACAAACAGCAATTTATTTTAAATATACTCCTATATGAAAGAATAGAACTTGTTCATTGCGAGAATTCATTTAAAACGCTAATCATTGTATGATCGGAATTCAATACACATGGCCCTAAGACGGCGACAGGCTCACCATTTGTCACGCTGTTTCAAATAAGCTTTGGTTAAACTTAGGTTAAGGTTAACGCAGCGTAGAACGACTTCCCACGAGATGGAGTAACAACTTGCAAAATGTTCCGGGAAGTCAATTGATGTAGATTGAGGACAGTTCTATGTGAAAAATTTTGGGGGAGGCCTATGTACCTCCCCCAAAATATAGCAGTGGACTCTTGATAGGCTGTAAAGAAGACAAAGACATAGATAAAGGATTGAGTTATGTTAATCACTGACTGCCCTCACTATTAGGTAGAAGGTTATAAGAGATGCGAGAGATATTTTAATGATTTATTTTTTTATAGTATTTTATTATACTAGGTTCTTGAAAATAAAATGTTAACATTCCATTTCTAAGCTAAGTCTTTAGTTCTTCTTTCTTCTATCTTTTTAAATGACAAATAAGCTTCAAGGAAGAGTAAAATAAAAAATTAAATAACTTCACTGCAACTAGCTTATTAGCAACAATGAACTTTGTCCTTCAAGGAGCTTAAAGGCTTTAACTCGGAAGTACGTTCTTTGGAGAGATTTTTCCCGCCTCGCGGAAGTGCAATGACGCCCAAGAGTTATGCGTAGTAAGTCTTATTTTATTTATAATATTAAAAATAAATATTACGCGTGTCTTTTAACATTGTTTTAATACATTTTTTTATACAAAAGGGAGACAAACGAGCAGGTGGCTCACGTGATGGTAAGTGGTTACCGCCGCCATTAAACACCCGCAATACCAGAGGCATGGCAGATGCGTTGCCGGCCTTAGAGTGCCCCCCCCCCGAAACTGGGGGAGGGGGGAGATTGGGCCTCCGGTTACCTGCGCTCACCAAACGAAACGCAAAAGTTTGTTAGACTTCTTCACGCTGCTATTCTGTGAGGTCGTGGTACTTCCCCGGTCGAGCCGACCCATTCATGCAACAACAAAAGCTGATGCGTGGCTCTACCACTGGTAAGCGTGGCTCTACCACTGGTAATCGCATACTTAAGTTATTTAAAAAAAAAAGGTATAAAATGTATGTTATTGCAATGACACGTAACAACCTGCATAATATACATAATCCTGGTAGACAATAGTGTAGTATTAAACTCGGCTTTGTACCATTTTTTCGGTACAACAGAGATTGAAAAAGAAAATTACATAAATGTTAGAAGCTTTACTTCAAATATCGCCCTATGACTCACCACTATTACAAAAGGCGCTATTTACGTTTTTAGTTAATAAGCATTTTAATCAAAACGATCCTTTAGCACAAGGAACGACTTGGCTTTCCCACGTAATAACGCATATATAGAGCATATAACGATATTCACGTAACTTCTTTTCATCGTTAAAATCTCGAACCAAAAAAAACGTTCTTCGACGAAATTACCAACAAAATCTATAAATATATCTTCACGCCATTCCCAATACAGGTGTAGACTGAGGTCTAGACAAATAAGTCGTTTTTGACCCACCTTCCACCGAAGATATTTTTGGGACAACGTGACAGGTGGTTTGCCCGTCGCCATCTCAATGTCTAAGCCAACGAAATATTTCGTACGTAAGTTTTTGAAAAACCCATTGACACGAGCCTGCCACCTGGGGTTCGAACTCGGGTCTCTTGACTCGAAATTCCGATCACCCAACCACTCGGCTATCGTGCCTATAACATAAAAACAAAATCAATATTTCAAAAAAAAGTATTTGTTCCTACAAATTTTCGTACCGTCACTGCATTGGCAAACATTTACAAACAGAAAATCTTAAACTCAATAATGACGCTTAAAAACTCTCATAACCTTATCTAATAGAATCTTTGTCATTCAAACTACTTACCAAGTTAAGCGGGTATCAGTTTCATAGCAATTCAGTCATCAGAATGTAATGGAATATAAACAAAAATATGAGAACATTCAAAGTAAAACAACCTCCATTCTGTTGCAATACGTATCATTATTGTTTGTAGGCTATGTAGACATGCTATGCATCCTAGTACGCATCCTGCGCTCGGCGCAGAAAATTCAATTCGACGCTAAACAAATTTCAAGGTCGTTTCATGACGATCCAAAATACGTACTATACACCCAATATACCCGCGAAAATATTCTAGATAATGAATAATAGATAGTTGGCCATAACGTAAGTTTTTTTTTTAATGAACGTTTATTTCACCAAAGAAGTATAAGGTGTGTTATGATTTTTGAATTCTTTGACAATATGAGGCACTGGATAATTACAATTTATTTATTATTTACGTCTATTTATTTGTTCAGAGCTGAGCTCTATTTATGGATTCTAATAAAATAGTCACGGAAGATTAACTTCGTGGAATCGATCTTAGCATTAGGCTGAGTGAAGACATATTGGTACCTTTTATACAGTTTTCTTTTCTACATTAGGTTTAGTATTAGTTGTTGAAATTACTCCGTACGTGTGGTATACAAGTCGGTTTTCATTGTGTCAACAGCTCTGAGGTCCCGTGTTCAATTTGCGGTCGGGTCAGTTGAGAAGCAACTTTTTCTACATTTTCACGGTTCTGGGTGTTGGTCGTACCTTCGTTATTTCTGAGTCCATAACACAAGTTCTTAAGCTACTTACATTAAGATCAAAGCAATGTTTGTAATTGTTACCTTATTTATGTATTTATTTACTAAATTACAGACCAGTTCTGAGAAAATGCTTGAGTATAAAAAATATTAAAAGGGATTTGGGAGTTCGACAAGTTCCGTAATCCCGTAACGAGGCTTAGCATAACACTTAATTAACCATCACTTGACATAATCTAGCGTAACATGGGCCGTGTTCGTGTAGGTCACTCGTGCAAGCCATTACAGACCTAATGGACCATGACGTGTTGGTTTAAATAACGCGTGTCAAGTATAACAGTGCGCAGGAACAGATACGTTACTGAATATCTAGTGAATATGAAGTCAAGTCATGTTTCCGGGCACCGGTGAAATAGTAATTTGAAAAAAGGTAAAAAGTTTTTTTGATATAATTAAATAATAGTACATAAATGAACACATATAAAGATACGGAGGGACAAAGTAAGAAGCTAAAGCACTTTTATTATTGAATCGAAAACAATGAAAGTTTCACTAACACCCAGACCCGAGGTAATGTAGAAAAAGTGGTTTTCGACGTTGACCCAACCGAGAATCGAACCCGGAACCTCAGATTTAGCGACAGAACTAAAACCGGTGTGTACGCCACTCGTTCAGGTCATCAAGTACTTTTTAATTATACTTAAGTGAAAATTACCGCATGGTAAGTTCCTTCTGCAGCACAGAATACTCAAAACTAAGATCTTAACTATATAAATAAATAAATATCTTCATGCCATTACCAATACAAGGGTAGACAGAGGTCTAGACAATTAAGTCCTTTCGACCCACCTTCCACCAAAGATATTTTTAGAACAACGTGACAGGTGATGAGACCGTCCTAATGTCCAAGCCAACGATATAATTCGTAAATAAGTTTTTGAAAATATCCATTGCTACGAGCCGTCCACCTGAGGATGGAACTCGGGTCTCTTGACTCGAATTCCGACCACCCAACCACTCGGATATCGTGACTCTTAATCTAATCTAAATGTGGGGAATATGCGTGAAGATATTTATTTATTTGTGTTACTTATTTATTTGGTGTGTATGGTAAATAATGTTTCATTTTTATTCATATAAATGGCTACTGCAGCTATATTTTCACTTCATGAAAATTTATTCTATTATTTTTTAATTTTATAAATAGAAAAAAAATATCTTCACGCAATTCCCAATACAGGAGTGGACAGAGGTCTAGTCTAGACAATTAAGTCCCTTTGGCCCACCTTCCACCGAAGGTATTTTCACAACGTGACAGGCGGTGAGCCCGTCACCGTCTTTATGTCCAAGCCAACGATATAATTCGTACATAAATTCCGACCACCCAACCACTCGGCTATCGTGACTTTATTCACAGAGATAAATTATAGTCTGGGAAAGCTATAATATAAATGAACAAGCAAGTTCTAGAAAAAAAATATCTTAATACTACATAATTGTAAAAAAAAACATTGCGATCAAAACAGAGAAATTCGTTTGTCTGTTTCTTCCGTTACCGAAAGCTCCTTACAAAGCGTTACAGAAGGCGCTGGATTATACAAAATACTTTATAAATATACCCATGTTAGTTTTAAATCGATGCATCAAATCGTTTGATTTGCTACTTATTATGCCAAATAAATATACTCTTACGTTGGAAAACGAACTCTTGTAAAACCTTGTGCAAAATGTGTTTCGATTTATTGAAGTAAGGGTGATGGTATGAGTTCCTTTTTAGTGTACGGAAATAGAGTTTTCAGACTTTGTACGCAATAAACCACGGGCAGAAACTAACGCACACAACCAACCAACCGTCTTAACGTCCAAAACAACGATACAATATGTTCCCAATAACCCTCACTGGTATCTTTATACCTTCTTCTTGCAGTTCAAACTCGAATCTCCTGACTTGAATTCCGATCACCCAACCGATCGACTATCAAGGATTTCTTTATCCTTACTCTTTCTAAACTTGATACGCAAGCATCAACTGTCAGAGGAAAGTTTAAACTTTTTATGATCGTTAAAGCTATATCTTTAGCCATCAAGGTCATAGTAGCTTTTAAAAGTTGAAACTTTGTAACTTCCACGAACTCCCATTCATGTTTAATTTGCAGCAATATAACGTTACATCATTATAAGTTGTTTTAAAGATTTGTTTATGTTTGTGTAATACTCGGTTGTTTGAGTAAAGAATATTATAGCTAAGAATATACTAGCTAGCTAGCTAGCATGCGTAACCCGTTTCGGTTACGCGCGGCAAGGGGCTAAAGATTGTTTATTTATTTTGTAGAATTATGTCAAGATCGCCGAGCGGTGGAGTGATCGGAATTCAAGTCAAAAGATCCCCAGGTGGTAGGTTCGTTCCAATAAGTTTTCTTAAAATTATGTACGATTTATATTGACTTGGACATTTAGATGGCGAAAGGACGCCACCTGTCAAAGGTGAAAGGAGAGTCGATAAGACTTAATTGTCTGGACCTCTGTCTACCCCAGTATTGGGAATTGTATGAAATTACTTTTTGTACAATAGAAATTAACTAAATATATCATACCATTCTGCCCGCGGCTGTTGTAAGAAGCGAGTAAGGGAAATACTATATACACAAGTACTATACATCAACTTTTGTTGTTGCATGAATGGGCCGGCTCGATCGGGGAAATACCACGACCTCACAGAATACCGGCGTGAAGTAGAAGTCTAACAAACTTCTGCGTTTCGTCTGGTGAGTACAGGTAACCGGAGGCCCACACACCCCCTCTTCCAATTCTGGCAGGGGTGAGGGCACTCTAAGGCGAGCACCGCATCTGCTATGCCTCTGGTATTGCGGGTGTTCATGGGCGGCGGTAATCACTTACCGTCACGTGAGCTACCTGCTGGTTTGCCTCTCTTTTCTATAAAAAAAAGCCGTAACGCGTATGAACAGAGATATAAACATTCTATTTGTTACATTCATTATTTACATGCATTACCCAATACAAGATTACGTCTAGACAATTTACTTCATTCGACCCCCATTTCACCGGAGCTTATTTTGAGAAAATGTAACAAAGGAGACTGTCGATGTCTTTAAGTCAAAGCCACCGATATAAATCGTACATAAGGTTTGAAAAAACTCATGATATGTGTATGAGCCTATTTCCTGGAAATCAATCTCTGGTCTTCGCCCGAACCGATGACAGTTTTTTTATTAATTTCCAAAGTAACAATAAACTACTGTTATCTGCCTTGCTCATAAGTGAAACAGGCGTATATGTAATCCTAATTTACCTTGAGTGTAACACTCACCTAGTAACAAGGAGCTTCAGCCGCTACAAGAAATCGTTTTCCGACAAGCCTTAACAAATCAATGAGTAATTAAATTACGTGATATAATTAAATTGAAATTAATTAATTGTATTGTATAACTAATAACCAATCAGCTTATATATATATACGCCCCATAACAAAACGACCACTATGTATTAATTAAAATATTGCCGTAGTGATGTCGCTTAAGAACGTACCTTTCTATCCGTAAAATAAATATCTTCTCGCAATACCCAATACCAAGGTGGGTCGAAGGGACTTAATAGTCTAGACTAGACCTCTGTCTACCCCTGTATTGGGAATTGCGTGAAGATATTTATTTGTTATTAAAAGAAATGGAATTATGTAAAACTGTCTTCTATAACTTTAAAAGCGAAACATGACGGTGGTTAAACAGTGGTAGAGCGACGCATCAGCTTTTGTTGTTGCATGCATGGGCCGGCTCGATCGGGGAAGTACCACGACCTCACAGAATACCGGCGTTTCGTCTGGTGAGTGCAGGTAACCGGAGGCCCACACACCCCTCTTCCAATTCTGGCAGGGGTGAGGGCACTCTAAGGTCGGCAACGCATCTGCTATGCCTCTGGTATTGCGGATGTTCATGGGCGGCGGTAATCACTTACCATCACGTGAGCCGCCGGCTCGTTTGCCGGCCTTTTCTATAAAAAAAATGACGGATATTATTGACATTGAAGACCTCCATGGACCTGTGACGTACACACCGGTCTTCATGGTATCGCCAGGGTTGGTCCCGGGTCTTCATTACGGACGAGTCACTAAAGAAAACCACTTTGTCTGCATTGTCTCGAGTCTGAGTGCATGTGGTACCTTCATTGTTTCCGATTCCATAATACAATTACTTAAGTTACTTTTGCATCAGAGCAATGAATGTGTGCATATCTATGTATGTATTTATTATTATTGCTCTATGTTTTTATTACACTGCGGGTTGATTACATTGTCTGCTGCAAAAATAATACTGAAACTAGACAGTCTTAAAACATTAAAATTCGAATGACATTTTCACCTATTCGAATTAACTACATTACTAAAAACACGTCGACGGAATTGGGGCCACACGAAAAAAATAAAATTAAAAATGGAAAAGCTTTGTGTGGTATTAGCCGCACCCCTAGCGGTAATTAAATATTTTCGCTCACGCGAATACAGCAGGCGTGACAGTTTGGTATTAACCTCAGGTATTAACGCTGACCTAAGGACTTTCAGTAAACTAACGATAGCCTATAGAGCAGGGCTTTGTATTTTTTTTTTCAAATTTGGCCAGGTTAAAAAATCTTAACTTACCTTAAAAAAGGGGATGATATTCTTACGCAATTACCACAAAGCATGTGTGTCTCTTTGTTGTCACTTACGGAAGGAAGAAAGGTGGTAAGTTTTTACGCCAAATGACTTAAAATCATCATTTCTTTTATATAATGACATTATCTTTGATATAATAATATTTTTTTTGTCGAGAGTGGCGTAAGCCTTTACCATTCCTCTTTTCCAGTCTTTTCGGAAATCGTACTACATTAAGTTATCATTTAACTAGTATAATCATGAGATTACATGTCACGAATTACGTATAAATTAACTGTAAATAAAAATGTATCAGATTTTTTTAATGCCTGCACAGTTAAGTGGACAAAAACAAGACATTTAAAAAAGGATAAAAGCTCGATGTGGTTGGCACCTTAATAGACATAAACACAAACGAGTTCGCACGCCAATCAACATGCCAATTGTATTTCGTGGGTTGAACGACACAAGTGTATCGGAGCGTATGAGCAGTTAGTTCCAGGATTCGTAATGATTGATACAGTTTTTTTGAGGTTATTTTTCGAAATTTCCCACAATTATATTTAGTTTTTTTTTATCTTCACTCAATTCCCAATGCAGGGCTAGGCAGAGGTCTAGTCTAGACAATTAAGCCCCAGCGAGCCACCTTCCACCGAAGATATTTTTGGGACAACGTGACAGGTGGTGAGCCCGTCGCCGTTTTTATGTCGAAGCTAACGATAGAATTCGTACATAAGTTTTAGGGATCGAACTGGGGATCGAACTCGGGTCTCTAAACTCGAATTTCCGACCTCCCAAACGGCTATCGTGATTTTGATATTGACGTTGATTTTATTTCATTGCCTGTTTAAAAAGGAAACAATAGTTTTAAAATTGTGCACGCTTGTAGATAATTTCGGAATATGTTGATATATTTATAACTTAGATATTAAAGACCATTTTATAATTTAAGCTAAAAAAAATTTAAGCTTGCCGGGTAAAGGGTAACAAACCCTTTGATGAAATTGCATGAATATTTATCGTATCTAGTCACGATAGCCAAGTGGTTGGGTGATCGGAATTTGAATTAAGAAACTCGAGTTCGATCCCCAAGGCTCGTGCCAATGGTTTGTTTCATCTTACGTACGATTTATATCGTTGGCTTGGGCATAAAGACGGCGATAGGCTCAACACCTCACGTTATACCAAAAATTCTCTTCGGTGGAAGGTGGGTCGAAAGGACTTATGTCTAGACCGCTGTCTACCCCTTTATATGGATTTAGGGTGAATTTTTATTTATTCATCAAAAAGTCCTTTTTGATACGAGCCTGCCACCTAAGAATCGAATTCGGATCTCTTGACTCCACCACTCGGCTATCATAGCTTCTAATCTCTATAAATGATGTTTTCGTTTCAATTACGAATTTGTATCGGCGAGGGGTGCCCCTTAAGTCGATCTGTATCGTTAGCTTCGACAGCAAAAGAACGACAGTCTCATCTCCGGTTACGTTGTGTTGAAATATACTCGGGTATATCTAGGTTAGAAGTGTTTTCATGCGTCCCCTGCCTTTTAAAATTGGATCAGAGATGTGTTTTGTTCCGGTGACAGTATGCCGTCATAAATATAGGTAGCTACGCTTCACAAAATGACGAGATACGTTCGCGTATCCGTGGTGACCCTGAACACCAAATCTGGTGAATCGTTATACAACATACAAGCGGAAAGCGATGTTACAAAAAAAAATATCTTCACGCAATTCCCAATACAGGGGTAGACAGAGGTCGAGTCTAGAAAATTAAGTCCCTTCGACCCACCTTCCACCGAAGATATTTTTGGGACAACGTGACAGGTGGTGAGCCCGTCGCCGTCTTGATGTCCAAGCCAACGATATTCGTACATAAGTTTTTGAAAAACCCATTGGTACGAGCCTAACAACTGGGGATCGAACTCGGGTCTATTGACTCGAAATTCCGACCACTCAACCACTCAGCTATCATAGCTTCTAATCTCTATAAATGATGTTTTCGTTTCAATTACGAATTTGTATCGGCGAGGGGTGCCCCTTAAGTCGATCTGTATCGTTAGCTTCGACAGCAAAAGAACGACAGTCTCATCTCCGGTTACGTTGTGTTAAAATATACTCGGGTATATCTAGGTTAGAAGTGTTTTCATGCGTCCCCTGCCTTTTAAAATTGGATCAGAGATGTGTTTTGTTCCGGTGACAGTATGCCGTCATAAATATAGGTAGCTACGCTTCACAAAATGACGAGATACGTTCGCGTATCCGTGGTGACCCTGAACACCAAATCTGGTGAATCGTTATACAACATACAAGCGGAAAGCGATGTTACAAAAAAAATATCTTCACGCAATTCCCAATACAGGGGTAGACAGAGGTCGAGTCTAGACAATTAAGTCCCTTCGACCCACCTTCCACCGAAGATATTTTTGGGACAACGTGACAGGTGGTGAGCCCGTCGCCGTCTTGATGTCCAAGCCAACGATATTCGTACATAAGTTTTTGAAAAACCCATTGGTACGAGCCTAACAACTGGGGATCGAACTCGGGTCTATTGACTCGAAATTCCGACCACTCAACCACTCGGCTATCGTGACTTTTTACGTATTCTTAAAACTTTACGTCTTCTTATCGAAAGCGATGTTACGTATTCTTAATATAAAATACGTTTCGCCGTAGTTTTATATTTTTAAAAGTAATAACAATTTGCAATTTTTATTGTTTTTAAAGCATAAAAATTATGCTGAACTTTTTGTTAATCTTCAATGTTTTCTATTTTAAAATTTCAAATGTCAGTTAATGGTGGTGAGCCCGTCGCCGCTTTTATGTCCAAGCCAACGATATAATTCGTACATAAGTTTTTGGAAACCCATTGGTACGAGCCTGCCACTTGGGGATCGAACTCGGGTCTATTGACTCGAAATTCCGACCACTCAACCACTCGGCTATCGTGACTTTTTAAATCTGGTGGAAAAAAATTTCTCAGGAAATAAGCAGTAACAGACCTTTTAACAGACTATATCTATTATATTTTTTCTTTTTATTTATCTGTGTACAAAAATTATAAAAATAAATAAATATCTTCACGCAATTCCCAATACAGGGGTAGACAGAGGTCTAGTATAGATAATTAAGTCCTTTCGACCTACCTTCCACCGAATCACCGCAGCCCATCAACACCAACAATACCAGAGGAATAGCAGATGCGTTGACGGCCTTTGAGAAAGGTATAGGCTTGAAGTTCCCTAAGTCGTATCGGTCCGGAAAAACCGCTGACGGCAGCACATTCCATAAAGTGCATGTACCTGGCAGAAAATTCCGCCAAAAATGCTCTGTGGTGGATGCCAAGCATCAAGGTGGTGTCGATTGAATTGCTGATTATACTGTAAGGTTTGACAGTGAAATTCAGCGGCCGGAATTAATCCAAACAATTCTTCGGAACACTCCCCGTAGTATATTTTGTAGAAAATACAAAAACATGCAACATCTTCGCAAAGCTAGGGGATCTAGCCGATCAGATAAATCTGCTTTCGCTACAGCGCGTTACTTGCAGCCAAGCGATCGAATTACAAAGGCGATGTTATGAGTAATTTTTTTGTTTGCGAAAGACTAATGAATTGAGGAAACATATGTTTTCAGGTCGCGAAGATTCTGGTTGACCTTACCGCAGCCCGCTGATGACTAACTCATTGCAAATACCATAATAATATACCATGTTAAGGGTGTTCGTATATATTTATTATATATATTTTAGTTTAATAAGTCACGATAGCCGAGTGGTTGATTGGTCGGAATTTCGGGTCAAAAGACCCGAATTTGATCCCCAGGTGGCAGGCTTGTACCAATGGGTATTTCAAAAACTTATGTACGAATTAATCTTCAGTGGAAGGTGGGTCAAAGGTACTTTTTGTCTAGACTAGACCTCTGTCTACCCCTGTAATGGGAATTGCGTAGTATTTAGCTCCATTACGCAATTTTATTGTTTTTAAAGCATAAAAATTATGCTGAACTTTTTGTTAATCTTCAATGTTTTCTATTTTAAAATTTCAAATGTCAGTTAATGGTGGTGAGCCCGTCGCCGCTTTTATGTCCAAGCCAACGATATAATTCGTACATAAGTTTTTGGAAACCCATTGGTACGAGCCTGCCACTTGGGGATCGAACTCGGTTCTCTCGACTCTAAATTCCGTCCACCCAACCACTAGGCTATCGTGACTTTTTAAATCTGGTGGAAAAAAATTTCTCAGGAAATAAGCAGTAACAGACCTTTTAACAGACTATATCTATTATATTTTTTCTTTTTATTTATCTGTGTACATAAATTATTAAAAATAAATAAATATCTTCACGCAATTCCCAATACAGGGGTAGACAGAGGTCTAGTATAGATAATTAAGTCCTTTCGACCTACCTTCCACCGAATCACCGCAGCCCATCAACACCTACAATACCAGAGGAATAGCAGATGCGTTGACGGCCTTTGAGAAAGGTATAGGCTTGAAGTTTCCTAAGTCGTATCGGTCCGGAAAAACCGCTGACGGCAGCACATTCCATAAAGTGCATGTACCTGGCAGAAAATTCCGCCAAAAATGCTCTGTGGTGGATGCCAAGCATCAAGGTGGTGTCGATTGAATTGCTGA
The DNA here is from genome assembly GCA_029286605.1 of Sericinus montela. Lineage (NCBI taxonomy): Eukaryota > Metazoa > Arthropoda > Insecta > Lepidoptera > Papilionidae > Sericinus > Sericinus montela. The sequence goes on from JAGSMR010000004.1 coordinate 1,198,419, forward strand.
TTATACTGTAAGGTTTGACAGTGAAATTCAGCGGCCGGAATTAATCCAAACAATTCTTCGGAACACTCCCCGTAGTAAATTTTGTAGAAAATACAAAAACATGCAACATCTTCGCAAAGCTAGGGGATCTAGCCGATCAGATAAATCTGCTTTCGCTACAGCGCGTTACTTGCAGCCAAGCGATCGAATTACAAAGGCGATGTTATGAGTAATTTTTTTGTTTGCGAAAGACTAATGAATTGAGGAAACATATGTTTTCAGGTCGCGAAGATTCTGGTTGACCTTACCGCAGCCCGCTGATGACTAACTCATTGCAAATACCATAATAATATACCATGTTAAGGGTGTTCGTATATATTTATTATATATATTTTAGTTTAATAAGTCACGATAGCCGAGTGGTTGATTGGTCGGAATTTCGGGTCAAAAGACCCGAATTTGATCCCCAGGTGGCAGGCTTGTACCAATGGGTATTTCAAAAACTTATGTACGAATTAATCTTCAGTGGAAGGTGGGTCAAAGGTACTTTTTTGTCTAGACTAGACCTCTGTCTACCCCTGTAATGGGAATTGCGTAGTATTTAGCTCCATTACGCAATTTTTTATTTGTTTTTAAAGCCTATAATTTATGCTGAACTTGTGTTATTAAATAAAAGAGAAAAAAGTGTTTAAAATTTTAACTGAAACGGGTGAGATTCAAACCCGCGACCTTTGCCATACCGTGGCAAATATAAAAAATTACGGTTCGGCGAAGGTCGTGGGTTCAATCCCGCCCGTAACAGTTGAAATTTGAAACACTTTTTTCTCTTTAATTTCATTTAGCTCCATTACCAACTTAGCTATATTGATTATAATACCCATTTCTTACAAACCTATATATTTGTTCTAACAGAAGATCAATTTGAAAAGTCTATTTATTATACACACTCAGGAAAGCAGTGATTTGTATGTTTATTCTTTATATTATTTATTAATTGTAAAATTTGTATTCTTAAGGACTTTATTTCGACTCGAGCATATCATTCCTTCTATGTCCGTTTTTCTTACTAATTTTAATATTTTAATTTGTGGTTAACAGTGGGTCATACATTTATAATGTTCTATAAAGTTAATTCTTCTTTGTAACATGTAATTTAATGACTGTTTGTTGTTTCAAATAAATAAAATAAAATATAAAAAATAACACGTATGACGTTGTTGCTCATGATTAATTCCGAAACTGTCTGACAGATTTTTAGGTTGGTTTTTCAAGCATGAAAATCGGTTTGAAAATGCGTATTTTGCTGTCGTGCCCAAGATAGGATAATTTTTTATCACGTATTTTCTATTAATTCCAAGGCAGGACTACGTCTGCTAGGCCCGCTAGTAATTTATATAAATTTTAATGTAATAGGTAACCGACTATGACATAATATTCGTTAGTCAGAGATTAAATATAAATATTAATAGAACGGACCTTGGAGGTGGGTATTTTAAACGTATGCATATGTTTAATCATTAAACATTTTATTGATTCTTTACCAAATTTAGACTCTAATGATATTATAATTACAATCGTCAATAGTTTAAAGATGGCTGTGAATACTTTACAAGATTTTTTTTTAAATTCACTTCATCAATATAACTCGCGGAGTGTCACAGACCTATATTGTCTATTAATTACTTTTCTTCATTTACATATATAGAATTATTAGCTAGTTTTCACAACCTGGACTAGTGGTGCGCGCACCGGCGAGCGAACTCTGGCGTTCGAGTCCCGGTCGGACTCAATATGGAAAACTATTTTTCTACATTTTCTCGGGCTTTTTCTGTTTGTGATACCTTCGTTGTTTCAGGTTCCATACAAGTGCTTAAACTTACTTTGGGATCAGAGCAATGTATGTGTTGCTGGCCTTATCTATATATTTGTTCTAACAGAAGATCAATTTGAAAAGTCTATTTATTATACACACTCAGGAAAGCAGTGATTTGTATGTTTATTCTTTATATTATTTATTAATTGTAAAATTTGTATTTTTAAGGACTTTATTTCGACTCGAGCATATCATTCCTTCTATGTCCGTTTTTCTTACTAATTTTAATATTTTAATTTGTGGTTAACAGTGGGTCATACATTTATAATGTTCTATAAAGTTAATTCTTCTTTGTAACATGTAATTTAATGACTGTTTGTTGTTTCAAATAAATAAAATAAAATATAAAAAATAACACGTATGACGTTGTTGCTCATGATTAATTCCGAAACTGTCTGACAGATTTTTAGGTTGGTTTTTCAAGCATGAAAATCGGTTTGAAAATGCGTATTTTGCTGTCGTGCCCAAGATAGGATAATTTTTATCACGTATTTTCTATTAATTCCAAGGGAGGACTACGTCTGCTAGGCCCGCTAGTAATTTATATAAATTTTAATGTAATAGGTAACCGACTATGACATAATATTCGTTAGTCAGAGATTAAATATAAATATTAATAGAACGGACCTTGGAGGCGGGTATTTTAAACGTATGCATATGTTTAATCATTAAACATTTTATTGATTCTTTACCAAATTTAGACTCTAATGATATTATAATTACAATCGTCAATAGTTTAAAGATGGCTGTGAATACTTTACAAGATTTTTTTTTAAATTCACTTCATCAATATAACTCGCGGAGTGTCACAGACCTATATTGTCTATTAATTACTTTTCTTCATTTACATATATAGAATTATTAGCTAGTTTTCACAACCTGGACTAGTGGTGCGCGCACCGGCGAGCGAACTCTGGCGTTCGAGTCCCGGTCGGACTCAATATGGAAAACTATTTTTCTACATTTTCTCGGGCTTTTTCTGTTTGTGATACCTTCGTTGTTTCAGGTTCCATACAAGTGCTTAAACTTACTTTGGGATCAGAGCAATGTATGTGTTGCTGGCCTTATCTATATATTTATTTATTAATTAAAAAAGTCTACCATTATAAATATATGCCACAATCGCCACTCTCGGCAAGAGGATCGGCGATTTTAGTAACGTACTGCTCCGTCACCGGTCTTAATTTCAAATAATCTTCGAAATGGTTAACTCGCCATCAATCGCTAGCCATGGCCAAGTTTCAACGATCATCCCTTACTCTCCTCTCGCGTTAACTATAGTAAAAAGAGTATGACATAAAAAAGAGATTCCACACAGTAGAAGTCATGAAAGAAAGAAGAATAGAAATGTATTTATTTGACATCATAAATATTTGTTTATTTATTTATTTATCTTCACGCACAATCCCTGACCGGATAGCCAGAAGGAACAGATCGCCAAGTGTCACGACCCTTACATACCTCTTACATACATCACAAATATAAGAAAAAAAATCATGTCAACAAAAATATTCTATTGTAATAAATAATAAATAAATAAATATCTTCACGCAATTCCCAATACAGGAGTAGACAGAGGTCAACTCTAGACAATTACGTCCCTTTGACCCACCTTCCACCGAAGATATTTTCGGGACAACGTGACAGGTGGTGAGTCCGTCGCCGTCTTTATGTCCAAGCCAACGATGTAATTCGTATATAAGTTTTTTGAAAAACTCATTGGTACCGCCACCTGGGGATCGAACTCGGGTCTCTCGACTCGAAATTCCGACCACCCAACCACTCGGCTATCGTGATTTCTATATATTTTTATATATTCTATTATGTAACTCGAAATCAGGTCCCCATTTCAGCAAATTGCTGCAGTATTGGAGTGCTGCAACACTGATTTTCAAATAGGCTCCATTTCAACGACGTCGTCTTCACAGACTCATCTTTTAATACAAATTCGTTGAAATGGATCAAATTCTTTAAATAACGATCTCCATAGACGAGTGGCATACACCGAATTTCATGGTGTCGCCAGATCTGAGGTGAGGTCCCGGGTTCCTGGACGGGTCAATGAACTAAACACTTTTTCTACATTTTCTCGGGTCTGTGTGTTTGTAGTAACTTCGTTGTTTCTGATTCCATAAAACAAGTGTCTTAGGTGCTTATTTTGGGATCAGAGCAATGTATGTGTTGCTGGCCTTATCTATATATTTATTTATTAATTAAAAAAGTCTACCATTATAAATATATGCCACAATCGCCACTCTCGGCAAGAGGATCGGCGATTTTAGTAACGTACTGCTCCGTCACCGGTCTTAATTTCAAATAATCTTCGAAATGGTTAACTCGCCATCAATCGCTAGCCATGGCCAAGTTTCAACGATCATCCCTTACTCTCCTCTCGCGTTAACTATAGTAAAAAGAGTATGACATAAAAAAGAGATTCCACACAGTAGAAGTCATGAAAGAAAGAAGAATAGAAATGTATTTATTTGACATCACAAATATTTGTTTATTTATTTATTTATCTTCACGCACAATCCCTGACAGGATAGCCAGAAGGAACAGATCGCCAAGTGTCACGACCCTTACATACCTCTTACATACATCACAAATATAAGAAAAAAATCATGTCAACAAAAATATTCTATTGTAATAAATAATAAATAAATAAATATCTTCACGCAATTCCCAATACAGGAGTAGACAGAGGTCAAGTCTAGACAATTACGTCCCTTTGACCCACCTTCCACCGAAGATATTTTCGGGACAACGTGACAGGTGGTGAGTCCGTCGCCGTCTTTATGTCCAAGCCAACGATGTAATTCGTATATAAGTTTTTTGAAAAACTCATTGGTACCGCCACCTGGGGATCGAACTCGGGTCTCTCGACTCGAAATTCCGACCACCCAACCACTCGGCTATCGTGATTTCTATATATTTTTATATATTCTATTATGTAACTCGAAATCAGGTCCCCATTTCAGCAAATTGCTGCAGTATTGGAGTGCTGCAACACTGATTTTCAAATAGGCTCCATTTCAACGACGTCGTCTTCACAGACTCATCTTTTAATACAAATTCGTTGAAATGGATCAAATTCTTTAAATAACGATCTCCATAGACGAGTGGCATACACCGAATTTCATGGTGTCGCCAGATCTGAGGTGAGGTCCCGGGTTCCTGGACGGGTCAATGAACTAAACACTTTTTCTACATTTTCTCGGGTCTGTGTGTTTGTAGTAACTTCGTTGTTTCTGATTCCATAAAACAAGTGTCTTAGGTGCTTATTTTAGGATCAGAGCAATAGATGCTATGTTGTCTCTATGTATGTATTTATTAATTTATTAATGAGACTTCTTAAAACAAATTTCTATTTATTTTATTTTATAGAAAAATAGTCTATTAAAAACGCTTCGTTGATTCAATTTCACTGGTACATCCAAATACACAAAATACATACGACTACACAAAAGTAACAAAATATATTATTTTTCAACACTTGGAAACTTTTGCCGAATGTATATTTACAGATCCAGCTCACCTAGTTATTCTGGCGTACGGAAGTCTGGTTTTTTGTTCTGGAAGTTTTAAAAAAGTTAGTGTCGAACAATATATATGTTGGTCCGTAATTCCACTCGATACGAAATTTGTTGTTTATGGTTTGTTTGAGTTTCGCTCATTGCTAATGTGCATGATTTTTCGTAACTTTGTGCTACTGCAAATAAGTATCCAGCAAAATAAGTATTATTACAACTGTAAAGTTACGATGTATTTATTAATTTATTAATGAGACTTCTTAAAACAAATTTCTATTTATTTTATTTGAACATACGTATGAATGTATGTATGTATGTATGTATGTATGTATGTATGTATGTATGTATGTATGTATGTATGTATGTATGTATGTATGTATGTATGTATGTATGTATGTATGTATGTATGTATGTATGTATGTATGTATGTATGTATGTATGTATGAAGAAAATGATGAATATGAAAAAGCAAAAGAGGTATGTGGTGATCATTTGGCGATTTATTCCTTCTTTCTTTCTTCTGGGTACCCCGTTAGGGTCTGTGCGTGAAGATAAGTATGTTTATTTCAACATGAGATTTTTCATCGTCAATTTGATTCGAATTGTATTGAACTTCTCATAATATATTAGAGTCACATTAAACTCGGCTATCGTTAAAGTCACGATAGCCGGGTTGTTGGGTGGTCGGAATTTCGAGTCGTGAGACCCGAGTTCGATCCCCAGGTGGCAGTACCAATAAGTTTTTCAAAAATTTATGTACGAATTTCATCGTTGGCTTGGACATAAAGATCGCGACGAGCTCACCACCTATCACACTGTCCCGAAAACATTTTCGGTGGTAGGTGGGTCGAAGGAACTTAATTGTCTAGACTAAACCTCTGTCTACCCCTGTATTTCCAATACAGGGGTAGACATAATCGCGTGAAGATATTTATTTTATTTTATTTTATAGAAAAATAGTCTATTAAAAAAACGCTTCGTTTATTCAATTTCACTGGTACATCCAAATACACAAAATACATACGACTACACAAAAGTAACAAAATATATTATTTTTCAACACTTGGAAACTTTTGCCGAATGTATATTTACAGATCCAGCTCACCTAGTTATTCTGGCGCACGGAAGTCTGGTTTTTGTTCTGGAAGTTTTAAAAAGTTAGTGTCGAACAATATATATGTTGGTCCGTAATTCCACTCGATACGAAATTTGTTGTTTATGGTTTGTTTGAGTTTCGCTCATTGCTAATGTGCATGATTTTTCGTAACTTTGTGCTACTGCAAATAAGTATCCAGCAAAATAAGTATTATTACAACTGTAAAGTTACGATGTATTTATTAATTTATTAATGAGACTTCTTAAAACAAATTTCTATTTATTTTATTTGAACATACGTATGAATGTATGTATGTATGTATGTATGAAGAAAATGATGAATATGAAAAAGCAAAAGAGGTATGTGGTGATCATTTGGCGATTTATTCCTTCTTTCTTTCTTCTGGGTACCCCGTTAGGGTCTGTGCGTGAAGATAAGTATGTTTATTTCAACATGAGATTTTTCATCGTCAATTTGATTCGAATTGTATTGAACTTCTCATAATATATTAGAGTCACATTAAACTCGGCTATCGTTAAAGTCACGATAGCCGGGTTGTTGGGTGGTCGGAATTTCGAGTCGTGAGACCCGAGTTCGATCCCCAGGTGGCAGTACCAATAAGTTTTTCAAAAATTTATGTACGAATTTCATCGTTGGCTTGGACATAAAGGCGGCGAAGGGCTCACCACCTGTCACGTTGTCCCGAAAATATATATATATATATATATATATATATATATATATATATATATATATATATATGTATATATATATATATATATATATATATATATATATATATATATATATATATATATATATATATATATATATATATATATATATATATATATATATATATATATGTATATATATATATATATATATATATATATATATATATATATATATATATATATGTATATATATATATATATATATATATATATATATATATATACATTATAATATATTACTATATACTAAATACATTGATAAGATAGTTATAAGAAAAGTAATAAACAAAACAAAAAGATAATGAGCTCATCCTTATAAACATAATAGACTGTAAAGTCTAATGCTTGGTGGGTAGTGGGTGTGAATCAAGGACCCAAGTCCGATCCCCAGGGAAGAAAACTCATAGCAAAGAGTTTGTTGAAATGTTTTATTTGATTGTTTTTAACGTTTGATGAAAATACAGCGACAGGCCCACCACCTGCCGCGTTGTCTCAAATAAGCAAACATATATAAGATTTGATCGTTAGATGGCGCTTAATAACAAACTTATAAAACTATGACAATAAATAACTCGCATGTAATTTGTGTCAGTTGATCGAAGATAAAATAATGTATAATTTCTAGATATTTATATAATTAAAAACACGTAATAATAAGTAACAATTTTTCTATATAATAGCTAGTTTTGCTAGTCCCCAATAGATGGCACTACCGAAAAAAACTAAAAATTTTTATTAAAATATTTCAATAACATTCAAAATTTAATAAAATTTTTAGTTCACTTGCAAACATTTTCACGTGAGATATATAATATATAAAATTTAGGACAAAATCCTGAATTTTAATTAGTTTTATGGGTTCATCACAGATGGCGCTATACAGGTAATAACAAATTTGCAGCATCTCTACAAAAATCTTTTTAATCAGTTCAGCTGGTGACATATAGATGGCGCTGTTTACATTTTTATACATTTTCTTTTATTCTTCAATAGACTTCATAAACACAACCATAAAACACAGCGCCAGTCCCGGAAAAACTACAACTTTTTGCTATTTCATTTAACTGTTGTCTTCTGCTCGCGATTATCACGCACTAATACTGTAGTTAAGACCAAGCAATTCTTTATCATATGGGGTTTTGTAGCATCTTCATCATTTAATGCTGAATATACTCAAATATTTCCTAGCCGGTTAGGTTTAGCCCACAATGGTAATTTCAACAATTTTAGTGGTGCCACACCGGGTATCGTGCGTAATCACAGCTCATCGGGGCTGATATTAATGTATGAATGTTGTTCAAATATTTGATATTGTGATTGTTAATTATTATTACAATTTTACTAGTATTATTTTTTTTCAAAAATTTAATAACATTTATGAATAAAATTTTTGTAATATTTTAATTTCAATGTCTATAGTTTTCTTAAATTTTATTAGCTATACAATTAATGTCGCCCACTCTTCGAAAATTTTACTGGGCTCTATAGGGACCACATTATTACGTGTACTCACGTAAGACCATATTTAAAACATGTGGAAACTAAAATAAAACATTGTGTATGCTAAATACATAATATTAACTATAAAGGCAAAAGATTAATTTAACTGTTGACAAACAGACTATTTAACTTTCATGTCAGAAAATATCTATTTTCAGCGGCAAAGTCACTGACCTCACGGTGACTAACAAGGGTCGAAATTCAACAGGCCATGCTACCCAAGGCCGTTGCAATTTGTCAAGTCATTTGCGACGGACATACATTTAGTTCTGTTTGTCAGGTCGTAAAGACTCCACGCCCTTACAGCGTCACATCAACGCGCCAACGTACGATGACCCTCCTGTTTCCTATCCCACTATGAAGACACAGGGAGAAAAGTAAATACAGAGGTCTTGTTATAATGGACACTAAAGCCTCGTACGTTCATAGGCAGGTGACCATGATCACGTCATACTAAAAATAATTGTATCGTAACGATAAAACCGGGACTAGTGACAGTCACAGGCGTGTGTCCACCCACTGTTCATACTTTCATTGTTCTCTACCCTAACACAACGCGTTTGTTCTCTATTACATAAAAAAATACTTTTCAAACTAAAAAAAAATGTGAAAAATATGTAATGAGTTGAAATAGCTTCCAACGTATTTTCTTAGAGATTTAAACACATGTATTGTAGAATAGAAGTATAATGAACAATTTAAAAAAAAGAAGAGAGTCTGTCGTGACAGTCTGCAAGAGAACAACAAAATTTCTCACCAATAATACTGCCAACTTCCTTAAAAAGGTTCCAAATACGAGAAAATACCGCCTGTTGGCAAGATTGGTCGAAGAAACCGACGTGAATGAAGACCATGATTTAAATAAAAACGAAGATTATGTGGAAGAGGAGGACGATGACGATTTAGGGCTAAGAGAGTTAGATTATTATCTAGGAGTGAGACAGAGAGACACATTCTGGAGAGATCCAGCTGGAAGGGAACAGATAAGAAAGGATTTTCTTATTTATCATTGTGGAATAACAGAAGAAGACTATGATAAATTCTATAAAAGAGCTACTACAAGAAGAGATTCTTCCATTAAACAGCCGAAACTTAAACAAGTACCATTTAAAATCACGAGAAAGAAACACAGAAAGAATGGCAGTTTGGAAGGAGAATCATGGAGAGAGAGGACGGGAATATTTAAGCTATTCACCAATAGAAGAGACAGCGAGACGACTTCAGATAGCTACAGCGAATGTGATTCAAGTGACGAAATAGGAGAGGTAACGCTCGACAATGGCCACTTAAAAAACAATCAGGAAGGTGTCGATTGGAGTATGACCGAGAATGTTAATGACTTTAACGGCGAAACGTACGACGAGGTGAGAACTTCTTCCTTAAACACGCAGGCCTCGGTTTTTCGGATGTTTATTTCACGTGAACTCTTCCGTAAACATGTAAAGGCTTTAAATGTTTATATTGATTAACTAGCCGCGCCCATAACCCATATTTCTTTTTTTTTAAAGTAGTCTTTTTTGAGGCAGTAGAATAAAAAGCAAGCTAACTGACCACCTGATGGTAAGCTACTGCAGTCCGTGGTCTGCAAACTTATTTAAAACAAGTTTATAGATGCTTTATCAACCCTGAGGATTAAGATGGGAAGCTGTTATGACTGTGATTAAACTCTCTGTACCCATTGAACCGGAACACATCAGTTGTTACTAGTTACATACATACATAGTTGTTTTTGGCGGGAGAAATAGAGAATAGAAGATAGAGGAATAGAGTGACCTCGATGTAAAAACGGCTGTTAGTAAAAGTACCGTCAAAATCGATCCAGTCCTTTACATAAGCCGATTAGCCGAAAACTACCGCCATAATTTAAAAAATGCTTTTTTTTAGTTGGTACAACGTTTACTGTCAAATACGTTAAGTAAAAAAAGGTTTTATTTTTACTTTACAAACGGAAACTAGGTGTATATTTTTATTTTTACAGATATAACATTTCTATAATTAAATTAAATTATGATAAGGTATGATTAGGATATTACTATAGTTATGATATTCCTGTAGATTTAGTTATAATCACGACAGCGGAGTGGTTGGGTGATCGGAATTCGAGTCAAGAGACTCGAGTTCGATACGAAGTAGTAGGCTCGTACCAATGGGTTTTTCAAAACTTACATACGATTTATATCGATAGCTTGGACATAAAGACGGCTACAGGCTCACCACCTGTCACGTAGTCCCAGAAAATATTTTAGGTGAAAAAAGGTGGATCGACAGAGCTTAACTGTTTGGATCTCTATCTCCCCATATTCAAAATGACGTGAATATATATGATTTTGCGAATCAAGAAGAAAAAAAAATCGAAAGTCATAGACATTATCACATTTATAGACAATTGTTACATTGAGGTGGTACCTGTTCAAAAACTTTGCAAGAGTTATGTAAATTTTGTTATATGTAATTCTTGACAAAATAAGTTTTAATGTTCTTTACTTTTTGTCCTCAGGGGGTCCGGATAAAGGAAGTGTCGGAAGGCAGGCCCTGCGACAATTGTCCTGAACTATGTCCCGGATTTATTTCGCATCCATGGAGGTAAGTTCCCAATTATATGTATATCTTTTAATGAAGCTAATTTTCTATATGAAGCCTCTAGAGCGTTGTCTAATAGCGATGTCTAAAAATTAATAATAGTGTGAATAAAACAAAATAATTTATTTTGCAAAAAGCGTGGGGTGCATGGAGTCAATAGTTATAAATATTTTATTGACAGATATGAGTAGAGTGATTATCATTTTGATAATACCTTAAAAAGACCCCACGCTTTATTAAATTAAATTTTTTTATTGAAATTTTTAACGCTATTCATAATTTAAATTTATTAAAATTTTCTCAAAGGGTCTTAATTGTCTAGACTATACGCCTGTCTACTCCTGTATCTATTTATTTATTTTACTTTGACCCAATCGGGAGTCGAGCCTGAGACCTCAGAGCAGACGACACTATAAAAACCGGTGTGTACGCCACTCTTCCACGGAGGTCGTCAAAATATTTATTTCATAATTATTTTTAATTCGTCAAAGATTTAAAAATTATTATTACAAAATAAGATTACTCCACAATAACCTGTATAAACAGAACATAAAATTAAAACATAAAATAATCGCTATGCAAAGATAATACGTATATAGATTCAATTCGCCGAGTTCATTCAATTCGACATCACTAATTTATTCCTGTAAAGCATAAACAAGTACAGCGACGAATGCTTCACTAAATTGACAAACCAATTAGAAGTAATACACAGACAAACACATACACAAACACATAATCGGCGTGCACTCTAGAACAAACACGACTGCCTCTTATCTCTCAGACATTGAACCTAAGTAGTTCAGGTCGACGATAAGAAATCCAATACGGTCCAATCGAATCCGCTTAGACTTTCATTCTTTTACGAGCGATCCGCAAACGCGTTCGGAAACGTGCAAAGGAAAATATTTAACGGACCTTGGATCGTGCGTTGGATCGTCGCATGCGCATTCAAATTGAAAACAATATATGACACAACAGTCATTCGAGCTGTCTCCGCGGACGGACGTCGATTGAATCATGTGTCTGGCGATGAAACAACTGGACTGGGCGGATATCTGCCGCCGGATAACGAAGAGCGATAAAGAGATCGAAACGCAGGAGAAGAAAATACAGAAGTTCCCGTCGAGGGAAAGGAATCACGCTGTGCGAAGAAAGAACAATAATAACAATTTTCGATCACATGCAAATTGTGAAACTTGTGCGAGGGTTGCAGCTGAAGAGAACAGATGATATTAACACGTAGAATCATTTGCAGGAGGTGATATAGTGATAATTTGTGCAGTTACTTGTGATAATGTGAATTCCCATAGTATTCCAAATTGGAAATGATTTTCTGTTCAAATTCAAGCGTCTTGTTTCGGACAAAGGCATAAGAAATTCTGACAAAAACTCATGTGTATTCAGTCAACGGCGTCCTTCAAATGTAATTGAGCAATTTGTTTTTATTAACATTTATAACTTTAAACAATGTATATAATATTTTTGCTAACAATATATATAAGAAACAGTGCAATGTTATTTTACATGTAATTTTAATCGATCAGACGTATAAAAATTTTATGCTTAGCGTTTTGTCATAGTCTGTTGACTTTTGAAGGTTGAAGCAGTTAAAAATTATAAGCATTGTGATTGTCCATAGACATCGAATACGTATTTTAGTCGTATTCGTCGGAAATTTAACATATGAAAAATCAAATATTGTTGGTAATTCCAATTCAGTCATGTATTTCTAATTAAATGCTAAAAATTAAAAATGTTAAAAATAAAATAAAACGCATAATTAAATGCTAAAAATTAAAAATGTTAAAAATAAAAAACAATGAAAATAATGTATACAGACAATAAGTAATATGATATAATCAGACGAATTATTATCAAAAATATATATGTATATATATATATATATATATATATATATATATATATATATATATATATATATATATATATATATATATATATATATATATATATATATATAAATTTTGCAGCAAGTATATTTTAATTCGTTCAAAAAATATTTCCGAACTACTCTACATAAGTGACTATTTTTTTATCTTATCTCATTTCCTAATGCTGGAAAAGAGCAGTAGTCAGGGGTCTAGACAATACCTTCATTTAATCGGAACTTATTGGGGACGTAACAAGTTAGAACCCGTCGCCGTCCTTGTATCTAAGCCGGCTATGTAAATTATACATAAGTTTCTGCATAACAGATTTTACAAAAAAAACTGCTGTTGCCAACACGCTTGCCAAGCGTGGCAATTAGGCAAAACCCTCCAATGTTGAGAACACGGGTCTGTGTTTTGACACCTAAATTATTTACAAATACTCAAGCAAAAATGCATGACCTGTCAAAATTTCAAGAAAATCCATCGACTACATATTAGTTATAGAAGTATGTATCATATATCATGATTTGTTATCATAACTTTAGATTAATCAAATATCCTCACGTGATCGAAATAACCTCGGCATGTGTTTGAAAAAGTAATGTTAATAATTATAAATATTGATATTTTTATTGCTCAGTGTTTTAATAACAAACTGCGCATTTGTTATTGCGTTTGATGTTAAATAAAATTTTATTTTATAACACATGACGCATATAAAGTAGCTAAGTGTGAGTAAACTACAATAAAAACTAGAGCTTAATTTTGTGTTATTGCGTTTATCCATTTGTTCAGCTGCGGAGAAATAGTTATTGATTGAAAAAACACCTAAGTACATCAACTAAAGTTTCTTCAGTATTTTAAATACATAGTATATAATGGTCTGTACAAGTCCACTGCAGAATGATATCTTTGCTATAACTGTCATATTTGGCAAGCGGATTGGCGATAGCATTAACAGAATCTCGCAGGTGCCCGAGGCTCTGCTGAATTTTAGTCTAGTATTTATAATTCAGCCGCCTGTCGGTAGTAAATGGTATTTTTAAAGCTTTCCCTTAGTCCTTTTTTACGATAGCCGGAGGCCGGGGGTAGGTGGTATATTATTTCTCCGATACCACAAAGCTATAGTTGTTAAGTTTCACTTCTTTATTTGATAAAATAAAGTAATATTATTACAACCTTTATAGTTGGTAGTTTTGCCTTACTTCAAACAAACTCACTGGCTGAATTATGACAGTTTCACCTAGAGGCAAAAATGACAAATATAATTTTACAATCCACAATTATATTAAAATCTGAATAAAACTCTGTCTGTCATGCTTTCTTAGCTAAACGACTGGAAAGAAATTGACAATTTTTGGTAAAATAGTTTATAGTTTTAAGAACGTAAGATACTTTTTATCCCATAAAAATAGAGATATAAAGAATTAAATCGTGGATAAATCTGCGTGCAACCGGCAGTTGGTAAGAAAAACTAAGAGGATCATACTCGGCTCTTGATTCGTAACACAATCATCGACAATGTAGATATTTACAAACATTACATATGTTGCCTCAACACATACGTAGCCGAAGATTAGATAATACCCAGTTAGGTACTAGGTAACACATTTATTGATAAACATTTCGACGGCATTATAAACGTGTTACATTTATGTCTTCACATAAGAAACTCGCTAGTGGCGGATTCAGGAAACAAATCGACATCCTACATCGCGCTATCGAAGTTCTTACGATTACAACGTACACACGATTACCAATAGCGAATACTGGAGGAGACGTCCTCCCTTGGTCACGAACACCCGACCTAGGGCGTAGTAAAGAATCTTTCATAATAAAGCAGCAGTAGGTAATGTCTGGCCCTGATCACTTCGGTACAGGCATAATCAGAGCGGAAGTAAATTATCTCAGTGCGCTCCTTATAAGTCGACTTCCATATAAAGATAATTTGTTGAGGGCGAACTTCGTTCCATGATAAGTCTGTCCATATGCAAATATATTACTATTTTTTCGCGTATTTACAAGGTACTGTACAACTAAATTAGTAAATACGTTCTCGCATATTCCCAATACTAGGATAGTCTGAGGTTTGGACAATTAAGTCCTTCACATTCACCTTTCACAGACAACTATTTCGGAAGGGCTGTGATTGGGTTCACTGATAGCATACTTATGCAATAAACAATCCCGAAATAATATCCAAATCTTACTTCGATACGTCTTAGTGCTCAGCTCAGACCAACGATACAAATCGAAGGTACATTGGTTTCGAAAATACTCATTGGTATGAGCATTGCCTTTGAGGGTCGAACTCGGGCCTCCTGATTCAAATCCCGATCACCCATGCATTTCACTACCTTGAATATCGTGACTCAACATTATATTTTACAAATCATTATATTATATATATAATTTTACAAATCCATTATTTATAAAGCTAGTATCTAAATTATAAAAAAAGTAATTCACTATATCTCGCCGGATGTAAATTTACATTTTATGTTTAAACAAAACGAATGACTGGCTGTAATTGAAGAAGTATATCGGCGGCCTCAGCATTTCCCGCCCGACATTGAGTTTCAAGCAATTTGCATGAATATGTATGAACATATTCAGCGTTCAGTGCCATCTACCGGAGCGATGCAGAGCAAGGAAGACGCCATTTTTAGATTAAGTATTTGATATTTATTGTATACAGTTGTATTTGATATGCTTTATTACCTGAAACGAGTCAATCTTGTATAAATTTATACTTTACATATCGGAAACTACTATAACTTATTGGCCAGTTTGTGGTTACATATTCATAGTTTTAGAACGTAACATCCCTGAGAAAATTTGTTTACAAACAAGAGAAAACCAAATGATTATATTACTATTATATAACATAAATAAATTATTAATATAATTAAAGCGCCATCCATGGACGTCGAACGAAATCTGATACTTAATTGCTTAAAAATTTGATGAAACGATTAATCTACTGGTGAAAGTGGGAATTTCCCATGCGATGGCCAACTTTCAATTAATAATTTTGCTATCACATATAAATAAATATATAAATATCTTCACGCAATTCCCAATACAGGCGTAGACAGATGGCTAGTCTTACAATTAAGTGCATTCGACCCACCTTCCACCGAAGATATTTTCGGGACAACGTGACTGATGGTAAAGACGACTATCACATATAAAACCCCTTTATTTATTTTATTTTAATGATTAAATTAAAATGTAGTTACATAGTGCAGATCTATGACTGGAAACAGATTGCGGAACTAAGTTGTAGCTTTATACAAATCTTGTTTGTCTTTTGATTATCACATCCAAACAACTTTTAAAACTTCAACATGAAAAACTAACTTTTGTAGGATATTTTAAATAAAACGATTTTCGGATTTTATCGCGTTTTTAATTAGTTTTTACAAACAAGTAGACTGAGGCCTCAGTCCCCCCGTGACCACGGATGCTGTAAAGCATCGGAAACGTCAGGAAATAAACATAGTTTGTAAAAACTAATTAAAATCGCAATAAAATCCGAAAATCAATTTATTTAAAATGTGTAGTATCCGCGTAAGTACAAGAAATCATTTTGCAGGATAGTTTAAACTGTATCGGCATAAGTCACTGTTCTGTACTTAAAAAAAGCTTTTATGACGAATTAAAAATCTGCCAACCCTAGCTAGCGGAAAAGTAAGTGATACACCCTGAAAGTCAACATAAATCACCGACTTCTAATGTTACAGGGCCCTTAATTTAACCTGGGCAAAGTAATTAACAGCTCGTAAACATGTTCGCGGGAGAATGCAAGGGGTCGTGTTAATTAACTTTTATTTTTTGGCTATCACTAAAGTATAAAGTCCGACAAGATTGTCTAGTTGGTAGTGACCCTGGCTTGGAAGCTAAGTGTAGCGGATTCGAATTCCGCTGATGTCAAACATTCGTGTGATGAACCTTTGTATTCGAGTTATGGATGTTTGTATATACATATGAATATTTATCTATTTGTACGTATATTGTACTGTTGCTTGGAGACTAAGACGGCGATTGGCTCACCACCTGTCACGTTGTCCCGATGACGCTTAGGTGAAAAATGGATCAAAA
This sequence comes from Sericinus montela, assembly GCA_029286605.1. Taxonomy (NCBI): domain Eukaryota; kingdom Metazoa; phylum Arthropoda; class Insecta; order Lepidoptera; family Papilionidae; genus Sericinus; species Sericinus montela. The sequence goes on from JAGSMR010000004.1 coordinate 1,215,713, forward strand.
GGATTTCATTATGTAGACCTCTGCCTACTCTTGTATTAGGAAACAGCTTAAAGGCAAAAATTAATGAACAGTGTATAAGCAATTACCCCTAGTTGCGGTTTTGTTCGTCAAACCCATGGAAACCCATTATTGCTTTTAACTTTACTCGAAGATTCAAAGCCTGTGTATTAACAGGTTTAAAAAATTAAAGAAAAGCTTTATAAGAAAGGTTATTATAATATAAGTGAATATGTTAATGACAGTAACCCCTTGGAATGAGGTGATCGCTCCCAAGCTATTTCTAGAAAATATCACATCACATATATATAATACATTAAATTGTTAAAAATATTGACCAAAAATTAGGATACCTACGGAGTTTCTTTCACCTGTTTCTTCTCCGTTAGAGGAACCTCATTACGAGACGGCGGTACATTAAAAATGACTATCGATAAACGAATGTACATTCTTATGTCGATGAATAAATTATTTGATTTGATTTGATTCGATCGAGCTAATACTCGACCTATACGTATCCGACTTTCTAGAAGACGTTTAGACGCTAACAGCTTCGTTCTTATTCTTCCTCCTCTGAGGGATGAGACTGTCTTGATAAATAAAGGCCTGTATCAGTCCACTATAGAACAATGCCCTCCCCAATAACAAAATAAAGATTAACAGAAGATATGTCAACGTCGCCAAATTTGGTCAAGACAATTGGCGATAGAAGTACCTGACACCAAGTACCGTATATATAGCTTGGGTGTTTGTAGTATCTTCATTGTTTCCGATTCCCATACCTCAAGTGCTTTAGCATCTTACATTGGGATCGGAGCAATGTATGTGATGTTGTCCCTATCTTTATATGTATTTCTTTATTTATAAATAAAAATAAGAGAAATAAAAAAATATTGCTGCTGGTATTTATGGTTATGATTATCCCACCATCTATCGGAGGCCATTTCCATTTTCAGGGCTTTTTCCGCAGTGGTCTCTTGTATCATCCACGGGAAAGCCCCCCTGTATTAACTGACATACCTTCCACACGTTTACCACACGGACACACCTTTCAAGACTTCCTTAGGAATGTAATCTTTCCTATATGAGTTCTATTTTATAATAAAAAAAATTCTTCACGCCATTCCCAATACAGGGATAGACAGAGGTCGAGACAATTATGTCCTTTTGACCCACGTTCCACCGAAAACTTTCGTATCACAACGTAACAGATGGTGAGCCCGTCGCCGCCTTTATAATATTACTATTTTAGTTTTCATATATTTCACTGGCCATCGAGGAATTTAAGATTTAGATTTAAGTCACGACAGCCGAGTGGTTGGGTGGTCCGGATTTCTAGTCAAGAGACCTGAGTTCGATCCCTAGGTGGTAGGCTCGAACCAAAGGGTTTTTCAAAAACTTATTTACGAATTATATCGTTGGCTTGGACATAAAGACGGCGACGGGCTCACCACCTGACACGTTGTCCCGAAAATATCTTCGGTGGAAGAGACTTAATTTATTTTTATTTTAGATGAAAATATAAACATATCGTGTTATTGATCATGTACGCGTATTTACGAAACAACTCATTTCGATAGACATAATGCTGCATGATAAGAACCGGACACAATGTCGGCGTCAGAACTTTATCAGCAGAAGTAAGTACTAGTTGTGTCAGATATCGACTCTGTTTAAATATAAATAACAACATATGTAAAATGTTTAAACATACTATAATCAATCTTCTAGGACACGATCAACTTAATTTTTAACTACGTGAAGTTTAGGCTAGTTTAAACTAAGACTAGACCTCTGTCTACCCCTGTATCGGGAATCGCGTGAAGATATTTATTTATGTATTTTATTACGTGAAGTTGCTAGAAATCTGTTGGATAGCTACGCATAAAGAAAACTTAATATAAGGGATATTAAGTTTCTTAACAAATTGCCTTTACGTGAGAGATTTGGTAATCTTGGTATTTATATTTTTTAATATATAACTTCAAAATATATTAATCTTATATATTCATTGTCTGCAAATAATTATGTTAAACACATAAATCTCTTGATAAAAAGTATGTAAACTCGTCGTTATAAGAGCCGGCCAAAGAGTATATAACGTGTCAGATGACAAAGAGTATAAAATGTAAGATAATAATTACAAAATATTGCCACTTAACAATTAATTAAATTGCGATCGAATTTTGATCACTGAAAGGGTCACTAGTGTTATATTATATCATTCCGTGAATGTCGTATGTCATTTGTAGACCATCCACATAGCCGCAAAAGCATAGGTCCATCATAAAAATAAACCTAACTTTACTGCAGTGTGTCGTTAATAATCGATTGTAGGACAGATAATAGAATCGCCATGCATGACAAACGGATTATCGATGGCAGTGCCAGACACCTCACACCTTAGACGCTGCAGTCTGTCAACGGTCTGCTGAATTTAAGTCTAGTATATTTCACGATGGTTAACATGCCTTTCTGTCTGTAGCCAATAATATTTTGAAGGCTTTGATATGATTTATAAGTGTAAATAATATCATATGACAGAGTTCGGATAATGTTATTTATCACGTACTGTGTCGTAGTGTAAGATGACTCACGACGTAACAAAAGCAACGCGGCACCTTTGTGCGAAAATTCCTGGTGGACAAAGAATAACCGGCAACAAACATCGACAATGATTTGTAAATTTAGACACAAATGCTGACGAAATATTTACATAGAGGTATCATTACTTATTACACTAGTTTGTTCTTAACATTGAAGAATTGAGCGAAAGAGATGAGAATAGTGACAGTTAGCGATCTACTGTCCGTGGTTATGACGTCAGGAATGATGCGTGGAGATATAATAATAATAAAAAGTTATCACGTCATTACCTAGTGGCATCGGCAAATGAATTTATCGTCCCCTTTCTTCCCGTGGGTGTTGTATGCGGCGGTAAAAGTAAGTCATGGAAATAGCAATATCTGTCGAGAGATGGCGTAATTAACCTCGAAATATTCTTTTGTAGATATTTAAGTGCTTGCTTGAGTTTAAGTATGTAAATAATTTATGTCGTAATGTCGGTACCTATATAATTAACAAAATTAATAACCATACATTAACAAAATTTACAATTAAGTAATCTCTCAGTGCCATCTATTGTTAAATAGCGCTAATTGTTAAATTTAAGGACAATGACTTCTTTATCGAGACTTGTAAAAATCTATATCATTCACTTTATTGGTTATAGAACTATTTCCGATTAAAACTACCACCAGATTTTAGTGTAGTTTTATTTAAAGTAATTTAACATCACATATAGCCAAACAATCGTTTTTAAGAAGATTGTTATATAAAATTTCCTTGAACTACTTAATACTTATTTACATCTTGTGTATGTGCATACATAAATAAAAAACTCAAAATTTTATACATCATTACATACGCTCGTAGTATATCACTGTTCACGTGAGATAAAAATAATTTTAATGACATTGAGGCAAAACTACTTTGTTTTTGCTACTCAACAACAGATGGCACTATTATTAAATTTATTTTACTAATTCATCGAATGTTATGACACTTGAAGCCAAATTCCAGAACGAACACTCTATAGCGCAGATTCTGACTATATTGTAATACATTTTAATACAGTACTATGAATATACCTAGTCAGGTCATAAATTCTGACACATGTTTAACCTAAAATAATTAAAACAACTTTATTCATTATGTAACCATTTATATACCAAAATGAACTTAACAAAACATAGATTCATATGACACTAAAGTTTATTCAAAATGACCTCCGTGATTTTGAATACAGGCCATCAATCTGTGCGGCCAGTCGTCTATCGCAGCACGAACGAGGTCCATGTCAATATCGGCGGCTGCCTTAATCAAGGATGTCTTGTGTGACTCCAAATTGGGATGAGGCTTTGAGCACGACTTTTCCTCCAAGTGTTGCCATATCTTGTAATCTAACGGATTCAAATCTGGACTGGAGGAGGGCCAGTCTTCGTGCCCGATGAAGTCGATTTCACGCGCCGCCAGCCAGTCTTGTGTGCTCTTCGCTCTATGAACTGGCGCCGAATTTTGTTGGAATACCCAGTGCCTGTTATTGAACATGGTATGAGAAACAGGTTCCACAAGGTTCGTCAGCACTGTATTTTGATACACAACTGCATTCGTTTTTACACCTTTCTCGCAAAAATGTACCTCTGTTAAGCCCCAGTAAGAAACTCCCAACCATACCATGAGCGAGGATGGAAAATGACCTCGTTGGAACTCGCGGAATACGGTTGCTCGCTTCTTCACTACTGTGTGCGTACATCTTATCATTTTGTTTGTTGTAGCTCTCTTCTACGGTAAACAATTTTTCATCCGAAAAAAGAATTTCCCGATATTTTTTTCCCGCGTACCGCTTAAACAAACCGCGGCATCTCTTCAGTCTCTATAAACTTTTTTGTGGCCAGCATTCTAAAAGAAAAGTTTTTACAGTGTGACAATACTTATGACCTGACTGTGTATATTGTAGTAGTAGAGAATTAATTTCAATCTTTTGGCCACTCAAGGAAATTGGTTATCTCTGTATTAGGCATCACACACCATAGACACTGCTACTGTTGTTTTTTTTTCTTTAATCCGATTAGATAAAATACTATCTACTTCCGATCGAACAGTATCGGGCTGGATGACTCATGTAAATTGATTTAAATCTTAAGTGAGATAAGCTGGACAAGGCTAACTTACTTGTTTAAAAATTGGCAAAAATACACATTGTAAACAAACTTAAAATTTGTGGTCCCCCAAAATTAACTACCTCAGTAGCACTGTCGACTGACCAGTAAACCACAGTGGTTAGCGTACCTCACTGTTGGGTTATTCCAGCGCCAACCATAAAATATAAAATGAAATATCTTCACGCAATTCCCAATAGGGGCCTAGACGATTAAGTCTCTTCGACCCACCTTCCACCGAAGATATTTTCATGAAAACGTGACAGGTGGTGAGCCCGTCGCCGTCTTTATGTCCGAGCCAACGATATTCGTACGTAAGTTTTTGAAAAACCCATTGGTATGTGCCTGCCACTTGGGGATCGAACTCGGGTCTCTCGACTCGAAATTCCGACCACTCAACCACTCGGCTATCGTGACTCTGTACCAACCAGTATGTGAAAAAAACTAACTAAACTATTTTAGGTATTTTACGTTACCTACGGTTTTTTACTCTAAATGCTGTCCTTTCAATCTATATGCATTGAAAGGTAATTAGGGTTTCCGCATGCGAGTGTTTCTTCTTTATGCCTTTCAAGAGTGCCCTTGCTACACATAGGCCTCCCCCAAAGATAACCACAAGCTACGGTGCTGAGCCATCAACCTCCCATAACATTGTTTACTCCATCTTGTTGAGGGTACCGCGCTGAGTTAAACCGAGTGCGTAATTGCAGAGAAATAATATGGTTTTCTTGCTATGCGTTGAACTGAAGTCGAAAATTAAAAAGAATGAAAACATCACACTTTGGAAGGTACGTAATAATAAAACATTGTGTATATATAACGTCAAGGTTTTTGTATAACGTTATTTCCGTATACTGTGGTAGACAGAGTTCTACAAAATTTAGTTCTTACGACCCAAATTTCACGAAAACATTTTTCTGTAAAACGTGACAGGTGGAAAAAATGTCGCCGTCCACAATGCCAAAGATACAACATACATTACACAAAATGTTTTACCCTAGCGGGATTCGAACTAACAATCCTAAGTTTCGAAAGCAGGGTCAATATGTCAATGTGTCAAGATGTGACGAGACCCGAATTAGATCCCCAGGTGGTAGGCTCTTACGAAAAGGTTTTTAACAAAACTTATGTACATAAAGAGCGCGACAGTCTCACCACCAGTCACGATGTCCTAAAAACGTCTTCAGTGAAAGGACTTAATTTTCTAGGCGTCTGTCTACACCAGTATTGGGAATGTCGTGAAGAGACTTTTTGCTAGAAAATACCGAATCGCGCGACTCCTGCAAATAGAAATCTAGTCAGAAATAAAGAGCCCTGATAGCCTAAATGTAAAGTCATTCGTATTTACTTCATAGAATTTATTTTGGTGTCGTTTACACCTCGGTCAAATTGCCGGTACCACTATAATTTTATTCTTAGCGCGAGTTAAAATTTTTGTTATATGTATCTGTCTGAAAAATTATAACGTAAATCGAAGACGAGTCAATTTTTCAAATGGGGTAATCTTCTATGCTGCAAACTTTTACAAAAACTGATTCAAATAATTAACAGCAAATGTCGTAAAGGCAGCCAGAGCAGCCAGACAGCTCTATTGAAGAGAGCTACCTATGGTGATCACGACCCTCAGACGTGAGGAAACGACGAAGGAGATAAAGATAGGTAGGGAGGGGTTCGGTTTGTGAAGTTATTGAGATTTATTTTGCAGGAAATTGTCTATGATAGGCATTGTCTTTTTGTCTATACCACTGCATGTACTTACTACGCAGTCGTTTATATTTAAGTTTTGTTAACAAAATTTTTGAATCACGAGACGAAAGCAGGGGACGGAACGTCACGTAATTGGTTTGAACTCGTCTGCTGAATTATTCTCCCGTCGTCTTCACGTGTCACGTGTGTCTGTCTCATCTTCTATATGTGGGAATTTTTTATCTTATTAATAAAAATAATTAACTGCATAAAAGAAATGCACGACTGACTCAAAATGGAAAATTGTCATTTTTTATTTTATATCCAAATGTATCAATCGGCTAAGTGGAACAGTGGTCAGAACTGTCCCGGGTACGATTCCCGGATGGTTTAAGTAAGCAGTAGAAATCTGCTTGTTCTTCATTTTCTCGTGTCTGCGTCTGGTTGGTGTGTCCTTCGTTGTTTTCGATTTCATAATAAATGTGCTTTAGCTATATACTTTGGGATGTGAGCAACGTATGTATGTAATGTTGTTCCGATTTATTTATTTATATTAATATATAAATGTATTAATAATAAAATTTTTCAAGTAAACAAGTAACTTATTCTGAGATGTTTAATATTTAATTTCAAACATTCAATATTTACTCCGTGGACGAGTGGCGTAAACACCAGGCATCAAGGTGTCGCCATCTCGAGGTCCCGGGTTCGATTCCCGGTCGGATCAATGTAGAATAACTACTTTTTCTACATTTTCTCGGGTCTGGGTGTTTGTGGTGCCTTCGTTGTTTCCGATTCCCATACCTCAAGTGCTTTAGCATCTTACATTAGGAGCGGAGCAATGTATGTGATGTTGTCCCTATCTATATATGTATGTATTTATTTATTTATTTATTACTATAAAATATTATAAGCTCATTCAATACCTTAGTGCTTACTATATAAATACCTCTCCAATTATAATAATTCTTTAAATATTTAATTTTAAATATTGCGGGGTTCATGTTACGTAAAATGGGGTAAAAACAGCAGCACAAAAAATATAATAGTATAAGACGTAACCATAGAATGAAATTGTAACTCAGTTATACACAATATAACTATAATGATAACTACATACTACCATAGCTATTCAATTCGTAATTCGTACCCACATCATATCGTAATCGTATATTTTTTACTTTAATTTGACATTAACAGGTAGCGTGGTTATTAAGAAAAAATTACTGATAATAAAAGTCAAATTTTTCCTTCAATAAACTTTAGAATACGGAACAATATTGTTCTGTATTCTGAGCAAAAACTATAGGTAGTTATCTAATAGCTTATAAAGTCACGATAGCCGAGTGGTTGGGTGGTAGGAATTTCGAGTCAAGAGACCTGAGTTTGATCCCCAGGTGGCAGGCTCGTACCAATGGGTTTTTCAAAAACTTATGTACAAATTATATCATACGACATAAAGACGACGACGGGCTCACCACCCACCACACGTTGTCCTGAAAATATCTTTGGTGGAAGGTGAGTCAAAGGGACTTAATTGTCTAAACTCGACCTCTGTCAACCCGTGCATTTGGGAATTGCGTGAATATATTTATTTAATTTTTATTAATAGCTTAATCCGCATGAATTACCTAAGACTACAGGACATACGTACATGTATAATTAAAATAAAACAAATGTTCTCACTCAACAATGTTTTGTTAACAGTAGACTATCACATATTGCTTGGTGCTTGCTTATCACAAAACATTCAGTATGACATCATCGTTGCTCATAGTGTACGCCTTCCTTTATAGATAATCGCACTGCTTCAATTCAAATATACCTATTAAAAATGTAAACGACCACTTATATTAGACACACCCCACCTGTCAAGTAGATTACAAGGCAAAACAAAATGGCTTACTATGAGAGTTCGCGCTAAATTGGACGTTGCGTTCCTTTTTAGTAATCCCTTGAACTTGAGTGAGCAAAACCTCGGAGGTAAACAAACGAGACGACGAGCAAGCAACCCGTTGACGCGCATTTGTCATTTGGAAGTCGGAACGCAAACGTGTTACAACAGTGTCAGTGTCGTGTGCGCGCTCGCAAAGATATTTACGTTTAATGAGAAAAAATAAATCCTTATTTGACTTTAATGTGAATTAAACTATTAATTAATGTGTTACATAAGTCAGTAAATACGTATAATCTTTTAGTGCCATTGTAATATAAAATTATTTTGGATTTGTGCGTGTTTAAAGTGAAACTTTGGAACAGTTTTATTGCATTTCATATAGGTAAATAGTGAATTTTGTTTTGTTTTATTCAACGTTATTTGTTGCTGTGTTCATGGAGGTAATGGCTGTGAAATGACCGATAAGTAGCTAGCTGATAAAGTTTAAGAAAGTTTATAAAATACTAGGCTAAACAATTACAAGATCGGACGATGTTTGCTTTCTCGTTTTTACCTAAAGTATGACTTGGTTAGGTACCATGACTTGGTTAGATATACTTTGGTGATGAATATGTGTAGGAACTAATGTGAATAGTTCGTTAGTTGAAACATTTAGAATATCAGTAGCGTACATTTCTTATAGGCATTTCATATAAACATAACTCCTTTTCTTCTTCAGCCTTCTAAAATCCATTACACGTCAATAGTTAAAAGTTCGAAATATATTGCACAGGACACTGGCAGTTTTTGCACCTAATAAAATAAACAGGCATCACCAAAAATGTTTTAAATATTTTTCCTATTATTTGCAATGTTGTGATGAGAAAGTAATAATACTAATAACCTATGAAGAAGTTTACGAGATATTTTGTATCAAATGCTATTTTACGCTCATTTCTAGACAATTAATTTTTTTTGCAATTTTGAATTTCCTCGTCAAATAGGAATCGTTATATATTAGTCTTTGTGTTTGGAAGATATAGAAGACCAGTAAAATTACGTCTTATAACCAACCTCTCGTGATCTTCAAGAGAGATCACGACTTCTTTGGTCCATCAGAACCTCCATCTGATAGCTCGTTTGCCATCTATTCTACAAAAAAAAATATAATTTATATCTTCATGCTAAATACATATATACAATAGACTCGACACGTCCGCTAACTTCTAATAATCCCACAACAATTAATGAAGACTGATGAGTGCTAATTGATATTAACCGATTTCCTTTTGCAGCTTAACTACTGAGTCGTTTCCTAACTAGGTACTAGATGATTAAGTATACATATTAATGAACTAATCAGTTAACTGTTAGAGACATAGCATAAAAAGTTCTTAAATATCGTTTGATGGACGTTTGTAGTAAGCCCTGTGAAATGTATAAATTAAAAGTAGAAATGGATGAAATTTTTCGACCTCTGACTACCCCAATGTTGGGAAGTGCGTGAAGATAAAAAAATTGCATCCTTTTTTACATTTAGCAGCCTCTATATTATCACAGTATTCAAGATACTTCGTGAGTGATCTAATTTTGCTGTATTTATCACAAACTTTGCGGCACACAGCGAGGAAATAAATATTTTTGAGTAATATGAAATAAATCAACTCACAGCATGGCGGACCTTACTCGATCCTAATCCCTCTGAAAGAATACAGAGGACACACTTTCTAATGGTGTTCAATAATATTACAATAAGCCAATAGACAACAAACCAGAGCAGCCAATAAGCCAGACCCGAGAAAATGTAGAAAAATTTTCTTCATTGCACCGAGCGGAAATCGAACCCGGGACCTCGGAGTTGACGACACTATGAAAACCGGTGTGTACCACTCGTCCAAGGAGGAAATCGTTTACAATATTGACTTTCCTTAACATTGTACAGTTCGTTGAAATAGTACGGGATTACAGGAACCCAGGAAGTTCGTAACGTTTTTCTTTATATGTGATATTATTAGTAACTGTCATTTATCAATAGCACCTAAGCATTAAGTTAAATAATTAAAAGAATTCCTTGTGGTTGAGTCTTAAGAATAAACCACCTCTTTCTTTCTATGGTCTAGTCACAATAGCCGAGTGGTTGGGTGATCGAAATTCGAGTCAAGAGACCAGAGTTCGTTCCCCAAGTGGCTCGTACCAATGGGTATTTTCAAAAAAGATTTATATCGTTGGCTTGGACATAAAGAAAAATATATTCAGTGGAAGGTGGGTCGAAAGGACTCAATTGTCTAGAACACTATCTCAGCTCAGCTGAGCTTCATTATTCAATATTACGACGTTTTTAAAGCTACAAAATACTATCCAGCTGCATTTAGAATTTTTAACTCTTCAAGGAGTTTCGTTAATCATCGAACCCTGATCCGTCCGTCTCCATTACGACATAAGTTTTTCAATAAATCACAAATATTCTCCATAGCAAACTTGCAGCTATTCAGTTCAATAAGCCGTACTGAGTCATACTCCCTCGGCTGACTCAACACTTGTTTTGGTATGAATTGTAAGCTTGGATCGGACATTTTCCGAATAATTTCGTTAACTTACTCAGTTCTTAGTTTTACTTAGAAACCATGAGTATTGTGTCCTTATTTCAGGCTGAGTGATAATAAAAGAACCTCTCGAATTACATTGCGTTCTGAACGAAAAGTTTTTTAGACACTATAAATAAATAAATAAATATCTTTACGCAATTCCCAGTACAGGGGTATCCATGTGGTAGGGTCGTACCAAAGGATTTTTTCAAAACGTATATGCGATTGATATCTTTGGCTTGAAACACGCCGATAGGCTCACAACCTGTCACGTTTTCCCAAAAAATATCTTCGGTCGAAGAGTCTTAATTGTCTACACTAGACCTCTGTCTACCCCTGTATTGAGAATTGCGTAAAGATATTTGTTTCTATTCATTTATTTATTATTTATAAACGAGAATAGAACCCAAACTCTTATAATCATCTACTGCATACGTAAAATTTTTGTAACTGCACGAAAACCCCGCGAATCGATTACCTATTTGAGGAATGGAACTTCTACAACGTTTCACATTTGCATCCTTCACTCGATGAAGCTGGCATTTACACCGCCCCGATATTTATTTATTTATTACAAGGAACTAATCTATTACCAACTAATTACAATAAATTTCCATCATTTGTTTTTAACTCCTACTAAATCCAAGGAAGTTCCAGTCCCAACTGAAACGACTTAATATTGCGCTGTGTAGATTCTATTTTATTATTAACTTTAAGATTTTTTCTTTTATAATCTTTGTTTTGACTACACATCACGTAAAGTCGACATATGTCGAAATATTTTGTGGATTCTCTTATGGCATCCCACACGATTTTATGACAAATTCAATCTATTCTCGCAGCAGATATCTCTTTACTATTAATAAACGTGTATTTACTTAGAGGTGGTACACGGTGTATGAAACTGGTAACTAACAACTGTTCCCGTGCAGGAGACCATGCATCCGTCATTTGGGCGGATGCAACATTATAGATAAGCCTACTGAACACTATCGTCGTTTTAAAAAAAATACTGCATAAAGTACTGGCCATTTTCGATGTTTGAATTTAAAAAAAAAGTTTATTTGTTATCACATATAGATCATGCGGGAGTTTTGTTTATATACTCTTTGATCGCGATTGCTATTAGGAAATAAATTTAATAACGACATTGAATAAAATATTCAATAACTAGCTACGCCATTAACATAACTAAAACTTTAAATAAACATTTAAAAGGAAAAAATACCTACTGCTATTCTCTATTCCGAATTTCTCCTATATGTGCTTGGCTATTTCTACCTAAATAAGTAACACACAATCAAACACAAATTTATGTACATAAACGTTACGATCTTGGACTGATTTGCTTTGAAATAATGCCGCAACTAATTTCATACACTACATCTCTCTATAGTCTATGTTACTCACAAACATATCTTCATGCGTATTCCCATTATATAACTAAGAAAAAAAACTAGCAGTCTATGAATGTTGCTCTGCTCGCAAAAGGACTTTCGACGTTTAGAGGGGGTTTAGAGAAAGTTTAAAGAAGAGTTTGATTACAGTAGTCGTATAAATTTGTTTTCTTTTTAGTTATTTAAATTCAGAAAAACTCAAAATTTTAATTGTCTTGCCACCGTGATATAACCTGTCTTTTGTTTTTCATGCATTTCTCAATACTGGATTAGTTAGAGTTTTTAACAATTTAGTCCCTTTGACCAACGCTGCATCCTAACTGATGTAGTATAACGTCACACAAGTTTCGAAGAAAAACTCGTTTTACACCTCGGGGTCGATCTCGGGTCTCCTGTTTCGAAATCCGAACAGCCAACCTCTCGGCTTTCGTGGCTTTACCCTTGCGTTTAAAATATATCAGCGTATCACATGGCAAACTCAAGTAGCAAGTATTTAAATGAGCAATGGCGTTGTGTCAATATTTAATTTAAAGAGCCAACGCGCCATTGTTTACTTGTAGTAATTTGCGTCGAGGCAAATTGTTCTAAGAACCCAATTCATTTGTAAAACAAACAAATGCAACTCTTTCACAAAGAGCATAATCGCCAAGTCCGTCGTGTTAACGAGCAACTACGAGTCTAATGTCAGTTAAAACAACATTTTAACAACAAGCACAGATATTGCGTACCTATTACCGATGAATTCCATTTCATATGTACACAAACAATTTGTGATTAGGAATCTCACTACTTAGTAGCGTTATAAACTCGAAAGTTAGGATGGACGGATACAGGTTTGTTACCATCACGCCAGAACAGCTGAATGTATCTGGATGAAAATCGGATTGGTAGATAGATTGTGGTCTGAAATAGCACAAAGACTAATTTTTATCTCGGAATATGTATGGAAACATTTCGGGTGAAATTTCGGACATGATATTGATTAATGGGTTTTGAATCTTGACATAGACTATTTTCACTCTGATATGTTAAGGAATCACGCGGAAATTCCGGAATAGTGCGTGGACGAAGTTCCCAGCAAAAACTGGTGTCGCTTTTTACTCTTATACAACATAGGTAAGATAATTTTCCAACTCAATAAAATAAATTATTTTTCAATATAGAAACATTTAATTTCTCCTAATAAAAAAAATGTTTCCTAATAAAATGTTTCTATAAATACCGTAGTCTAGAAACTTTCTGACAGAGAAAAAACCTGGAAAACTAATTCCCACAAGGGTATTTTTCCCGCCTATTAATGAACTTTTTTTTTGTAAGCGCGCGATTACACAACGCTGCGTTCAGATTTCGAGCGTCATAGCCTAATCAAAATGTAACGAGTAGATGGGTCTTGGCTATGATTAAACACCCGACCACACATTGACGTTAATTACGTACCTGGATTAGGACGGTTGATCAGTGTTTTATTTTTAATTTTTACAATCATAGATTAAACAGATCGTATGAATAACTTTAGAAACAGATGGTCGAATATTATTAGAAACAGATGGTCGAATATGGGAATTGCGTGAAGATATTTATATATTTTTTATTTAAATATTGTTAAGAAGCGTAAAATTATTTATGAATGCAGATTTCAAGCTTGTTGTGGTGATTTAAGCATTAATTAAAAGAAAATTATTAATAACTAGATCCTGCCCAGGACTTTGTCCGCGCAAGAATAAGTTTCAACGCAATTAATCAAAATTCCCGTGTTAGCATCTCATATCTAAGTAAAATAAAGCCATTCCTCTCCAGAAATATTCCACTGAAAATGTAGTTTAGAGTAAAATGACAACTACTATACATTTATAGTTGTAAACTACATATTTATATTTGTAAATATTGATGTATACATATAAACATCCATGACCGGATCGAACCGGCAATTCATAGTTTCGAGAGGGTTACCAACTCGGCTATTGGGCCGTTGTATCTTTTTATTTTGATTAAAGAATATTTTAAATGTACCTATTTTGCTATGTTTCTTTTATCTGCTATGTTTTTTGCTATGATTCTTCACCGGTCATGTATGTTTAAAATTTTTCAATATTACAGAGAACATAAGCTCGATTGATGGCAAATGTTTACGTGATATGAAGCATCTGCGTGAAATATTTACTTTACAAATTGCTTATGCACGCAAGGTGATCTTCAATGAAACGGATAGATTGTTTGCGTCCATTTCTTTTCATTTAACACTTTTGAAAACAAACCTACGATAGCCGAGTGGTTGGATGATTGGAATTCGAATTAAGAACGAGAGAGATAATTCAACGACTGGCTCACCACCTGTCACGTTGCCCCAAAAAATGTCTTTAATGGAAGGTGGGTCGAAAGCACGTAATTGCCTAAACCTCTGTCGACCCTATATTGGGAATAGCGAGAAGTTTTTTTTATACAAAACGGTCGTTCAGCGTTTAGAGATTATTCCGTCAACTACTTATAACTATAAACAACTAAAGTCACTTCTTATTCCCTTAGACAATGACTTCTCTTTCTAAAATATTATCAATGTTGTCTAATCCTACTAATTTAAATGAAGATCTGTAACCGCGTTTATCGACGGAATCTTTGAATTTGGGTATTTTAATATCGTTATGGCAATCGACATGTTGCGGAATATCCATCCAAGATAAACCAGAAAAAATAATCGTTAATATACCTAATCTAGTCTAAGATAAACCAACCAAAATAATCAGACTGAAGATGGGCTGCAGCGTCTAAGGTGCGATGTGTTTGATACAGCGATCGCCAATCCGCTTGCTAAGCGTGGCGATTATGGCAAATCCTCCCCTTGGGATAGGCCTATATCCTACAGTGGACTTTAACAGGCTGAATGTATGTAACGATAATTTTGTCGACTGTCAGACGAATAACGCTTCGCGATTGGTCGTTCAAATTTATTTTGGAATAATTACGTTGTAAAAGGGACAAATGATTGAAATGCTATACTTTTGCATTTGAAAAGTGGAGATGAGATATTTTATGTCAAGTGTTCTAACTTTGAATTTTAACGAATATAAATTTAACCTTACTTACCTAAATCGACGTCACTGCTTCCCTCTACTATTTATGATGCGCGTGATTACACAAATGTGTAAAACATATATGTTTCGTCCATCGAATTGTAAAATGATTTGTTTAAATCAAATTGTTAAATTGTTAAATGTCGTATATGCATGAGTCACGATAGCCGAGTGGTGGGGTGGTCGGCATTTTGAGTCAAGAGACCCGAGTTCGATCCCCAGGTAGCAGGCTCGTACCAATGGGTTTTTCAAAAAACTTATGTACGAATTATATCGTTGGCTTGGACATAAAGACACCGACGGGCTCACCACCTGTCACGTTGTTCCGAAAATATCTTCGGTGGAAGGTGGGTCGAAAGAACTTAATTGTCTAGACTAGACTTCTGTCTACCCGTGTATTGGTAATTGCGTGAATTGAAAAGTTTATTTAAATTTTCATGCATACTTATTATAATACAATACCTAATTCAATATATGCAACTTTATAGTTACCTTTTAGGTACCGTTGTTTACGACGGTCATTGTACGAGTATTGTCAGCTGGCATAAAAAAAACTTTTTAACTCGTGTTAAGATTTCGCCTTTGTCTCATGACAAGGGGACAGCTTGTCAAAGAGAATGTCGAAGTTCTTAATGATTGTGTCCTAAATAATTGTCGTAGATACCAGTCAAAGATATGAAGGTCATTTGTCACTGAAATTAATTTGAATATTTTATAAGTCACGATAGCCGAGTGGTATTCGGAATTTCGAGTTGAGAGACCCGAGTTCGATCCCTAGGTGGCTGGCCTATGGGTTTTTTCAAAAACTTATGTACGATTCATATCGTTGGCTTGGACAATGAGACGGCGACGGGCTCTCCACCTGTCGCGTTGTCCCAAAAATATCTTCGGTGGAAGATGGATCGAAACGTCTTAATTGTCCAGACCTCTGTATTTCCCTGTATTGGAAATGGCGTGAAGATATTTATATTTATTTATTTATGTGTAACTATTAAGTGAACATACATACAGAACGATCTGTAAATAGATACATAGACATGGGACTCACCCGAGGGAGGCAGGACTTTTCATAATCGCCACGCTCGGCAAGCGGATTGGCGAGAACTATACCAGACATTTAGCAAAAATAATAACTTTAACGCAAAGGCCTTGGCCACGAAATCCTAATAGTTATATCATCGTTAACGTCCTTTGAATTGGGAGTCCCAGCTACCTTCTCATGTGTACATATGTCGTACCAGATATAGCAGAGTGTATTTCAGTCTACCCTCCTTTCTTCTCTTGGTTGCCGTAAGAGACGACTGTGGGATAATCTTTAAAAATGACAATAACAAGAGACCCAAGGTGGGGTAAACTCCTGAAAAATATCGAACTCACACACAACGAGGCTGTCGGGCAGCTACAAACGGTGCTTTTTGTCTATTCCTTCGCCAATTCGTTTGCAAAGTGAGAGGATAAATACAAAAACACCTTACCAGATAAGCCTAACAAAATATAAAGCTTATGATAAATAGGTAAGCCATCTTACAATGAGACCTATTTTTTTAGTGGACTCTCACAGGCGGTAAGTAAGGTAATAATCATCATCGTAACGGCATGTTAAACAATATTACAGGACATAGGCCTATCTCATATGGGAGGTCTTGCCATTATAAACACGCATGGCAAGCGAATTGGCGACTGGCAGTATCAAACACCACGCACCCAAGACTCTGCTGCTTGTCGTCGGTTTGCTGAATTTTTTCCCGTATTTTCTGAGTTTGTTATCTTGCAATCTGTCGGTAGCCAATTGAATTTTAAAGCTTTTCCCTTAGTCGCCGTTTACGGCACCCACGGGAAGAAAGGGAAATCCCTTATTGCGTATATCATCACTCCGTAACCTCATGACGCAATTAAATTAAAGAGAAAACAAAAAAAGAGAAAAAGATTAAAGAGAAAAAAGAGCGTTGCCACGGTTCGGCAAAGGTCGCAGGCTCGAATCCCGCCCGTGTCAGTTCAAATTTTGAAAACATTTTTTTCTCTTTAATTTAATAACAAAAAGTTCAGCATAAATTGAAATTAATACATAAATAATATTAATACATAAATTAGAATTAATATAAAAAAATGATCATAACGCAAGTCACGATAGCCGAGTTGTTGGGTGGTCGGAATTTCGAGTCGAGAGACCCGAGTTCGATCCCCAGGTGGCAGTACCAATGAGTTTTTAAAAACTTATGTACGAATTTCATCGTTGGCTTGGACATAAAGGCGGTGACGGGCTCACCACCTGTCACGTTGTCCCGAAAATATCTTCGGTGGAAGGTGGGTCAAAGGGACTTAATTGTCTAGACTTGACCTCTGTCTACCCCTGTATTGGGAATTGCGTGAAGATATTTTTTTTTATCATAACGCAAGTTAATTAATATTTTTTTTAATATGCATGGTGTGCTGGTGTTTACTTTTTAATTTAGGGTGTTTAATCTATGTCACCTGTGGACTTAACCTTAGCTGTCAAATTAAAGTTTGCGTGTCAACATTTTCCCGCGTGAAAAGTAAGAATGAAGCGAATCGGACGCGCGGGGACAATCTTCGGTCGAGGTCGCCCCTCCCTAGCGCTCCGAGCTTTATGTTTTAATATACGTTATGGTTATAGCGAACCATATATGCGGCTTAATTGAATAAGCGGAGGCTTGCTAACTGCCTATTTTATCTTTATTGGTTAATAAATGACTATGTCATGTACGTCGCGTATGAATTTCATAAAAGGGCATAGTTGCCTTATCGCATGCTCCTGGCCTTAAGTGCAATATTCACACGAGCGACGGCTCAGTGATTAGTAATTTTAAGTTCCTTGGTTGAATTCCGGATGTAACTAAATGTTATAAAATTATTTCTATTAAAATTATGATTACAATTATGAAGTCTTACAAGGCCCGAGGTATACGGTCTTGTGTGTGAAATTCTTCCTTTTCAGAGATTTGCAGTAGACTAACTAGATACCGTTAAAGTAAGAGCGACGTTGACGTCTGTATATTCGACTGTATAGTATTGTGAAACGTCACCAGAATATAAATAAATACAAACAGATAGGGACAAAATCACATACATTGCTTTGATCTCAAAGTAAGCAGCTTATGCTCTTGTATTATGGAAGAAACAACGAAAGTACAACAAACATCCAAGCCCAAGGAATTATAGAAGTGTTATCTAAATTGAACCGACCGGGAATCGAACTCGTGACATCAGAACAGGTGACACCATGTACACCTCCGGTGTTCCGGTGTTTATACGCCACTCGTTCTCGATTTGAATATGCCGCCCCTTTCTTCCTGTGGGTATCTTAAATGGCGACTATGGGAAAAGCCTTAAAAATGAATGGCGGACATAAATGCCAAACCAAAATAAAACAGGCAGGTGACGGGCAGCAGCGTCTAAGGTGCATGGTGTCTATTATTGAAATCACCTATCCGCATGTCAATTGTGAATTTCAAAATCTCTTTATGGGAGAGGCCTGCAGTGGACTTTTATAAGACGACCTCTGTGGACATGTAGCGTAGTAGTAGGTTTTCAAGGTATCACCATATCGAGGTCCTGGGTTCGATTCCCGGTCGGCTCAATGTAAAAGAAAACAGTTTTTACATTTTCTCGGGTCTGGGTGTTTGTGGTGCCTTCGTTGTTTCCGATTCCCACATCACAAGTGCTTTAGCATCTTATGTGATGCTGCACATACATTGCTCCGATACTATCTATATCTATATGATGATGATTTCGTGTCTTTTTAGTTATTGAAACTGTTTTAAATATGTTTTTGTGTATTATATTGTGTAATATGTATGTTAAGTTAAAGCATCCAAAGAAATGTAGAACAATTATGTGTAGAAGTTACATGATAAATAATATTACAAATTACAGTTTTAAAATAACACGATGTGGTGTAGCTAGCTGGTATAAAAAAATGAAATTAAAAAAATGTCTCGCTTTTGTAACCAGCCTAAATAAAATTAGATTTTTTTAAAGTGTTATCTATCACATAATTTATACACACAATTGTACTACCCCCTTTTCCTATTTTTGTATGCCAATTCATCAGAGTATTATATTGTCATCTATCCGCGACAAGTATGGGAGTTTCAATTCAATACAGGTCGTTTATTTAAGGTGGGTGGAAGCACGTTCAAAGATTCCGTTACATACATACATTTGTACATACAACATACACACATAAAACGTGCAAAAAACTGGAACGTTAATACAATGTTTCTCTAATATCAAGTGAATAGGTCAATGAAGAAAAATATTCCGCGATCATTTAATAATATAGATTCCGAAGAAAACTAGGATAGTATTAAAACGGCGAATCAACGCAAAGTGACGTTGGCCATCTGTTAAAGCCGTTTGTACAACATTGCAAATAATTCGTTTATTTATAATTATAACATGTTAAAAGTATATCGCGTAAACACAAACTAGCCTATTACTTGGCTGTAGACTAAATTAAGATTAATAATTACCGACCAATTGAATAAACGAGTTTTTTGACTCTACATAATATTTAAAAAAGAATATCTCTTCTTCACTCCCATTACGGGGGTAGACAGAGGTCAACAATCAAGTCCTTACGACCCACCATTCACTGATAACATTTTTTGACGCAAAGTAACAGATGGTGAGCCTGTCGCCTTCTTTATGCTTGATATTTATTCGAGATATGTTATCTGTGAATTCATACCCATGCGTGGCGATTATGGCAAACCAGAGAGGGTTTTCCTTACGGGACGGTCCCACGTCTTTAACCTTTTCTTCTTACCCTTTTCCTTTTGTTATTTTAAATCGATTGTCATAAGACATAATATAAACATCGCCTTATTGGGTAAATAGCCATTTATACATATAAACCTTCAAGATTTTATTACATTCATAGTCATCATACAAAATGTTTATTCCCAGCGGAGTTCTAACCTAGGAAATGTTGTTGTTATGGGTTTCATTCCTTTCTATCAAATTTAGTCACATCTTACACTTCTTGTGTTTCTTTTTTCTCTTTCGAATTTATAAGTTAATGCACGTACCAGAAACAATGACCAATTATAGTAATTTATACAATCATAGGCAAAGAGCTGAAAATCATACAGCCAAATTAGTAACAATTAAAAACTGCGTACGCAATAGATGCTGTGAAAGTGAAGTTATTCTATTTTTAAAACGCATTTTGTTACTTTTACACGTAAAGATTAACGGCGCACGTTATGGCACGCGACTCCGCGCCTTTTTTACGATGACACCAACAAGTTTAATTTAACACTTTTATATACTATTATTAATCATGAAAATTAAAATGTTGTATAATGATACTTTTGGCGGAATTTTGTTTTGTCTAAAACTGGTATTTCACTGCCAGTTGCATACAAACAATCTAATGATTTCATTTGATGTACATAGGAAGTACCGTATCATTAATTTTAATTATAATGATAATTATTATGAAAAAGAAAGTAACTCTGTATTTTTGTAGCGCTTTCACGGCTAAGTTATTAAACGAGTCTTAATATTTGGTACTGTATATATAACATTGATGATCACAAGATAAATCAATCATGATCAACTTCAATCAGTTATGATTTCTTGTATTTACGTGAATGCTATACATTTTAAATAAAACTATTTTCGAATTTTATCGCATTTTTACTTAGTTTTTAACAAACTATAATATATTTTAATTCGTTTTTAACAAACTATACTATACACGGGGGGAGCTCCCTCGTGACCAAGGATGCTGTAAAGCATCCGAAACGTCGGAAGTAAAATAGTTTGTTAAAAACTAATTAAAAACGCCATAAAATCCTTAAATCGTTTTATTTAAAAAAATTTCAACCGTTCTAAAGTTCAAACGGAAAAAGTCATGCATAACATTAACAATATGCATTCAATTATCTATCTTCATTTAAACGGAACGCAAAATATTAGTTTTAACCTTGGTGGGTGCATTCAAATTATAATTGACTCCGCGAGCCGACAGCGCCTGTAAACATTAGTATAAGTATGTTAATAACATTGCCACGGAAAATAAAAGAACTCCAGCGATAACCTCCAAATGACAAAACACAAATGAGAGACGATATGCGAAAAGGCGGGAAATTCGTTTTGGATATGGACTGAGCGTTGAGGTGAATAAATAATACAGAGTAATGAAGTGCCACAAACTAAAAGCATAGTGTAAGCTAATCTATTTGTTTTGTGATAGACAAGGGAATGGTGAATTTCAACAACTTGGAGATATTTTTAGTTGTAAGCGTATATCATATTGATGAAGTGTCGTCTTATCTCTTAAATTGAAATTGACAACCTTTAACTGTTGTGCCTGCGTTTGATGCAAAGTGAAACACAAACATAATCATTTTTATAGGCTATCAAAAGTCCACTGAACATAGATATCCCCCAAAGAGGAACATGAACTCCCCGCAATACTCTGTAGGTCGTCGCTCCATCTCGTAGGGTTCGTTTTACACTGCTGCCATTCGAGAATTTTTCATCCGTGGAGGTTATCAGTTCTACCCAATAATTTTCATAGCGTAAAACTGGAAATGGTCTCTGTCGATGTTTTTATTCGACTTCCAATGTGCTAGTTTATTTAGGTCAAACTTTCAAACTATATTCTAACTACTTCCTCTTGTCCTATAGAATAATTTAGACATGTTGATTAAATTTCGATGACAAAGCTTTTTAATGGTATCCTACGCCCTTGTTGTACGCCCAGGATTGGGTCTTGATGAAGAAACTCAGTGTTTGTTTTAATATATATGTTTTGTTTTAACATTTCGTTGTATTAATTATTTTGTCGTCATCCTTATGGTTAGGAACAAGTGAAAGCCTCTGCGCTTTCGTAGTTCAAATTAACAGAGTGCTACTATATTAATAATAGTAATGATGGTATTTCTTGATGATTCATATAGATAAGATCTTAATAAATTATAGATTCCTACTGACTATTATTTCTAGCCCTAGTACGTTAAAGAAAACGTTTCAAACGACAATAGCCTAATAGTTTAGGCCCCGGACTTCGAAACATGACGTCGCAAATTCGAATCCCCTATTGGACTATGGTCCTGAACGACCTCAGACAAGCACTGCAACTTAGTTGCAGTTGTTAACAGGAATACTAGTAATGTCATTTGGAATTGTTAGTGATCATTTAAAGAACCTTTTTTTTTACTTTAACATTTGAGCAGCAGTGTTAATAGTAACCGAATGTTCTAGATGACGATGAAGTCGCGGTGGTAGGATGTTCGGAATTTCCAATCGAGGGACCCGAGTTCGATCCCCAGTTGGTTTGGGTTTTTCAAAAACTTATGTACGAATTATATGGTTGACTAGATAATGGAGACAGCGACAGGCTCACCGCCTGTTACGTTGTCCCAGAAATATCTTCGGTGAAAGATTGGTCGAAGCGACTGAATTGTCTAGACCACTGTCTACCCCTGTATTGGAAAT
This sequence comes from Sericinus montela, assembly GCA_029286605.1. Taxonomy (NCBI): domain Eukaryota; kingdom Metazoa; phylum Arthropoda; class Insecta; order Lepidoptera; family Papilionidae; genus Sericinus; species Sericinus montela. The sequence continues at coordinate 1,238,513 of JAGSMR010000004.1, forward strand.
GGCGTGGAGATACTTTATTTAATGTCCTAGATTCCATCACAAAATTTGTGGTGTTCCCACAGCAGCAATGAAATAAATCGAAGCGTCTGTTAGAATTTGTTACGATTTGTTATCTCGAATATTTTATGCGATTTTATTGAAGAACATTAAATGCCGGACGGAGATCAAAGCTTCTTATGTTATATTGCTTAATCTATGACTTGACGTCATATTTGTACAAGACTACCTGATTTTTTTATGTTTACGTATGTAGAAATAAATAACAAAGCAGTAGAAGTAAATGTAAATCAATGTCATTGCTTAGGATGTTATAAAACTCTATATAAATTTGAGTAATTTATAATTGACGTAAGTAGTTAATGTGTAATAACTGTTAAAAACTGTCTTAGTTAAAGTCGTTGGTTTTAAGATTGAGATGCCGTGGGATTCAATAATTATTGCGAACTGGCGACAGGCAGTAGCAACTAAGGAGCGAGATATAAATTCGCTTGTGGCGTTTAAGCATTCGGGGGTGAACATTTATAAGCTATTATTCACATACCGACATACACTGTTAAAAAACATCTTCACGCCATTCCCAATGCAGGGGTAGACAGAGGTCACCGCTTCGAACCACCTTCCAGCGAAAATGTTTTTGGGGACAACGTGACGGATGGGGAGCCCGTCGCCGTCTTAATGGTTGGGTGGTCGGAATTTAGAGTCAAGAGACCCGAATCGATTCCCAGGTTGCACGCTCGTACCAGTGGGTTTTCAAAACTTATGTACGAATTATATGGTTGACTAGATAATGGAGACAGCGACAGGCTCACCGCCTGTTACGTTGTCCCAGAAATATCTTCGGTGAAAGATTGGTCGAAGCGACTGAATTGTCTAGACCACTGTCTACCCCTGTATTGGAAATGGCGTGGAGATACTTTATTTAATGTCCTAGATTCCATCACAAAATTTGTGGTGTTCCCACAGCAGCAATGAAATAAATCGAAGCGTCTGTTAGAATTTGTTACGATTTGTTATCTCGAATATTTTATGCGATTTTATTGAAGAACATTAAATGCCGGACGGAGATCAAAGCTTCTTATGTTATATTGCTTAATCTATGACTTGACGTCATATTTGTACAAGACTACCTGATTTTTTTATGTTTACGTATGTAGAAATAAATAACAAAGCAATAGAAGTAAATGTAAATCAATGTCATTGCTTAGGATGTTATAAAACTCTATATAAATTTAAGTAATTTATAATTGACGTAAGTAGTTAATGTGTAATAACTGTTAAAAACTGTCTTAGTTAAAGTCGTTGGTTTTAAGATTGAGATGCCGTGGGATTCAATAATTATTGCGAACTGGCGACAGGCAGTAGCAACTAAGGAGCGAGATATAAATTCGCTTGTGGCGTTTAAGCATTCGGGGGTGAACATTTATAAGCTATTATTCACATACCGACATACACTGTTAAAAAACATCTTCACGCCATTCCCAATGCAGGGGTAGACAGAGGTCACCGCTTCGAACCACCTTCCAGCGAAAATGTTTTTGGGGACAACGTGACGGATGGGGAGCCCGTCGCCGTCTTAATGGTTGGGTGGTCGGAATTTAGAGTCAAGAGACCCGAATCGATTCCCAGGTTGCAGGCTCGTACCAGTGGGTTTTTTCAAAAACTTATGTACGAATTATATCGTTGGAGTGGACATAAAGACGACGACGGGCTCACCACCTGTCACTTTGTCCCGAAAATATCTGTAACTGTGGTAGAGCCACGCATCAGCTTTTGTTGTTGCATGAATGGGCCGGCTCGACCGGGGAAGTACCACGACCTCACAGAATACCGGCGTGAAGTAGAAGTCTAACAAACTTCTGCGTTTCGTCTGGTGAGTGCAGGTAACCGGAGGCCCGAACTTAATCATATATGTAACGTAACAATTATAAGTATCTGTACCGTATAATTGTTCATGCTGATAACAGCCCTGATACCTTTTCAAACTTACCGTGAAGGGTTATTCTATGCGGGTCTGATAAGTTCGACGTCCGTTTAAAAAGGTTTTATTTCAGCGCACACGTTGAATTAAACGTTTTTTAATAACTCTGTGAGATATTGAGACAGTTAGCTGCTGTAGTCATTATAAAGGACTATTTTATAGGATCTTTATGTATGTTTTTCCCGCATTTATCCTTTTTATCGCAGTATAACGTTTATTAGGATGATATATTTACGATATTAGTTGAAGTTAATTCAACTTTTTAATGAAAAACACGTTTTCCACGTGTCACTGTAAGGACACTTCCTTTGAAAGTATGGGTTTGGGTTCAAATCCCGATAGCGTCAAATTTTTGTGTGATGAACTCAAATGTATATATGTATATATGTATGTATGGCAATATATAATATACCGTATATATTTAAGTATAATATACCGTTAGCTTGGACCTTTAGACGGAAAAAGGTTCATCAACTGTCACGCTTTCTTAAATAAGGTACGCTGTTTTGTAAGGACTCCATTGTCTAGACCTCTGACTACTCATTACTGCTTATCAGGACAAAAAAAAGTGTTTTGAATCCACTTCAATATTTTTAGGGCAAGTGTAAAGTGCGATAAGTGAATGGAGGCTACTTTGAAGGTGGTAATTTGTGGAGCTAATTTTTGTTGGTAACATAATTTAGTAAGTGTAAGCTCACACTTTTGAACATTATACCCTGGTATTGAGATTTTAAATAGTGAGAGAAGGTATTGAGATTGAAGAATATAAAAGAATACTAAACACCCAAATATTTAAACATTCAAACCTATAAACTTTCACATTTATAATATTTGGGGATATAATAAGAAGTAGGAAAAAACTTTATTAGGGACATGACAAAGGAAAAGGCTTAAGTGAAGTTCCATTAGCAGTCATGGTGCTATTGTAATATTTATAATCATGCACGTTGACCACTAAGAAGATCAGCTTAGATTGCTGTAAGGTTTCTTCAAATAGGTCATGAAGTAAGACAACATGACGTCAGACAAGTACTGAAGTAACTACAATGTTAGAATGCCACTGAAAAAAATAATGGACGGAGAGAAAACATTATTGCTATCCCAGTGAAGTAATTTTAACATCAAATTAATACAGTAATAACTTCCACATAATTTCAGATACTTTTTTTAATGTCATGCTCGTAAAATTTTAACGACAAATTGTGAATAATTTTGCCGCCAAAATATTCATCGTCGAATACTTAATTTTTAATCTGTGGAGATTTTTCTGTATTTGCTTATTTGAGTTTTCTTAATTATTGATAAAGGTATTTAGAACAGAAATGAGTAATTATATTTGCAGCAGATAAAAAAATAGGTTTAAAAATAAAGCATAAGTAGTCTGTTTCATTTTTAATTATCTTTGCGTACGCGGTTTCTCCCACGTGGGACATCTATACTACTATAAGTGGCTATTGTTAATGTAATCAAAATGCTAATTACCAGCTAGCATTATGTACCGCTTCAAAAATTATTATTATTCTATTATTGTCCTTGTCTTCCATCCCTTTTTTATTTTTCTCCAAGGATGTAATTTCAAAAATGTTATGACGGTTATTTTGTAAATGAAGGATCAACATCCTAGAATTCAATTTTCATACTACTAGGTCTAGAAATAGTTCCTTACGAACTTTCACCCCTTATTCTGCCTAGTGAAATCCAGTTTCCTCTCTTAGGTTATTTGATTACTTATCTTCACGCATAGTCCCTGACGGCGTAGCCAGAAAAAAAGGTCGCCAAGTGTCACGATCCATACATACCTCTTTCGCTTCTTTCAAATCCACAATTTTTTCCATACATTCACATCTAAGTATCCGAATACTCTGGACCCTTTAGTCGAAGACCTAAAAAGATCTATTCTTCTGAAATGTATTTTATGAAAATTCATCTCCGTACTAATTTTCATTATTATAAGCCAATTAGTTTTAAAGATTTCCTAATTAGTGTATAAATGTGGCCTTTCGCGTTGCTACGTGTGTATATATATATATATATATATATATATATATATATATATATATATATATATATATATATATATATATATATATATATATATATATATATATATACCGCCAGTTAAATAATAATAATATAGATTGTCTAAGACCATTGATATACATATATTCATAATTGAATGACGCAGCCGCCATATTATCATTTGTCAGCATAAACAATATAATGACGCTAATTTGTCACTCGCGCATGCCGTCATTATAAGATAGATAATTAACTCCACTGCCATAGATTTTCCAAAGTGAAACCGTCTTATAGTTAGACTAGTTTTCGTTCGATGATATCCTTTACAGCCGAGCTCGTGTTGTAATTCAGCGCTTGAAATTTCTTTTAATTATTTCATTGGTACCGGTTCCGGAATCAAACTAAAGTCACACGGCGTATAAATTCTGTCTAGACCTCTGCCTACTACTTTGCTAGTTTTGAGGAATCGCGTGAAAATATAAAAAAAATCATTGCATTATATTTTAACGCAATCAAAAAGCGCATTCGGGATATAATAATAGTATTTTTTACGAGCGTTTTAGGGTTACGCGTTGCAGTTGAATAGTTCTAAAGACTGAAGATACCAAATATGGTGGCGACCTGATTAGTATCCTATTAAGGACAAGTCTTCGCATAAGTGGATCGGTATTTCGATCGATTGAATCAGGCGTCAGGGTTGCAATAAGATTTTTTTTATTTACACTATTTAAATAACTGCTAATATAGATCGAAGCGCGTTTAATTAACCTTTGCCTATAAAAAGTTGATGCAAGGTAATGTTTTTATTTGTGACGTGTTAAATAGAGGCGCTTAGATATGTAGCAATTAAAATATAATGTGATATCTTTAACCGTAAATTTGTATTAATATTTTCACGCATTTCAAAACACTAGTAGGTAGAGGTCTAGATAATTTAGTGCTTTCGACACACACTTCGATTCGATTATTCCATAACGAAGTGTTATTTTTATGAGATATGTGTATACTTTGTTATACGGCAGCGAAACCTGGGTATGCCAGAAGAAGCATAGAAGCAAGTTGAATGCAGTGGAGATGCGATATCTTCGTAAAATGTGCGGCGTCACCTTGGCCGATCGAATACGAAACGAAGAGATTCGCAATATTGCGAATATAGTTTGAAAGATATGCTTATTACACAAATTGATAAGGGCGTGCCTCGATGGTTTAGGCACGTTGAGCGATTGAGTGAAGGAGGAATAGTGAAGAAAATATACACCGCGAAAGTTAATATTAAAAGGTGTCTATGTAGGCAGAGACTAACTTTCGAAGACCATGTGAGCAAACTGCTCGCAGAGGGTCAATTGTACTCGGATACCTAGACGTGCATGTATAAAGAAGATGACGAATCTGAAAGAAGCGAAAGAGGTATGTAAGAATCGTGACATTTGGCGATCTGCTCTTTTTGGCTACCCATCATGGATTGTGCGTGAAGATAAGAAAGTACGTATGTATGTATTTTATGTGAAATGATATCCGGCACTTTTCCTCTGTGAAAATTTACCGTAGGAAATTCCATGACGAAAACTCATCAAATAATCGAACTATTTATTTATTTAACATTTATTGTTGAGGACAGTCACATTTATTTTGTTCTGTCTTTAGTGATTTTGGACATGCATGTTTATAAAATATCTTGATAACTTTATCATAAGATATAAACTTTATCACTATTTACATTAGATTTAATTCCTTGAAATTGTATAACAAATAGCAGGAAATGCCATACGTTACTGTTTTAAATCTTTTGTTAACGATATGATGGTCGCTTAATGGTCGATTTAGAGCATTGATACATCTTAACATTCATTGAGTATAATGTTCTACGTCCAGTACACTAACTAACTGTTTCTTTTTATAGAAAATGCAGATGTGCGGAATGTAGTGACGATTATTACGAAGGTATTGGAGAGATTAAGCCCGCTTTTTTTTCCAAAAGTTAATAAAATTAGCGCTCTTACAACCGTGTCACACACTGCTGGACTGGAATCAGACAGTCGACAAAGTTCTAGAAATTTAGTGCTTTTCACTCACTTTAAAAGAGAACGTTATAGTCGGTAAGGTCGTCGACATCATTTCCAGGACAAAAATACACAACTTTATAGTATCAGTTTCTATATATTTTCGATTCCACACTCCATAATTGCAAATGATATAGTCCCTAACCATCTTATAATGTGTGCATGGCAACTTAGTAAGTTGACGAACCCGATTTAAAAAGCCGTTGTCGACTTTATGGTTCTCATTTATTTTTATAGTGTCACATTCTCGCACACGGTGACAGTGACCGACATAGCATCCAGTATTGTACGCTTCCATGGCAGTATCTTTGAGTTCCTTCCTTACTTAATGTAAATTAAGAATTTAAAATGATTTTCAGCGCCAACAAAAAAATAAAAACTCAATGGTCCCATATTCCATATGTAGAATTTTGTTATGTGTTTGTATGTGATGTATTTCATGATTTCTAGCCTTAATAGGAGTACTTTTCATTTATATCAAATCCGAACAAATTGATGTAGTTAATAATGAACTTAATACAACTTTATTGTATATTTTCTTTTATTTACAAGAAAATTTACAATAAAGTTGTAGTAAGTTCATTTCCTTTTATCCAATAAACTCATATTTTACCGTCGAAGTTTTATGATCAAACTTTTGACTTATGACTGGAAATTATAAAGAAACAAACTACAAGCCACAGGTACTTGTTAAAAGTTATTAACAGTCACCACAAACTTATGGCGACTTATGAAGAATATTTTGTTACAATCAATGCGAAGAGTCACGATAGCCGAGTTGTTGGGTGGTCGGAATTTCGAGTCGAGAGACCCGAGTTCGATCCCCAGGTGGCAGTACCAATGAGTTTTTAAAAAAAAAACTTATGTACGAATTTCATCGTTGGCTTGGACATAACGGCGGCGACGGGCTCACCACCTGTCACGTTGTCCCGAAAAATATCTTCGGTGGAAGGTGGGTCAAAGGGACTTAATTGTCTAGACTTGACCTCTGTCTACCCCTGTATTGGGAATTGCGTGAAGATATTTAATTTTTTTTTTAATTTTAATGCGAAGAGCAGAAGTTCGCGAAACTATTAATTCTATTTACAAATTAATCTGTTCAAAAAGTATGTATTTATAGTTATAGTTTTAGTCATATATACATGTATGCTTTTAGTTTCTATGGGAGGTCTATTGAAATTAATAACATTACACATGATCATAACATAGAACGGCAAGTCTGCAACAGAAACAATGATTGTCAACGTGTTATTGTTTAAATTAGAACTTCCTCAGTAGCGGCCCGATTAGCGCCGCGGACCGCTCACTTTTCTTATTGGCTGATGCATGACCAGCTTCCTTTGTTTGTTTGTTTATCATGTGTTCGACTAGCAGGACCAGATTGGGAATTTAATAGTTAAAAAAATATATCTTCACGCAATTCCCTATATAGGGGTAGACAGAGGTCTAGTCTAGACAATTAAGTCCCTTTGACCCACCTTCCACCGAAGACATTTTCGGGACAACGTGACAGGTGGTGAGCCCGTCGCCGTCTTTATGTCCAAGACAACGATATGATTAGTAGATAAGTTTTTGAAAAACCAATTGATACGAGCCTGCCACCCTGGGGATCGAACTCGCGTCTCTTGACTCGAAATTCCGACCACCCAACCACTAGGCTATCGTGACTTATAATTTAATAGTTAATTTCTATTTAACCGTAATATAAATAAATAATATCACACATTTGAAAGGAGATATCTATACAGATACCCAGACGTGCGTTTATGAAGAAAATGAGGAATTTGAAAGATGCGAAGTAAGTATGCAAGGATCGTGATACTTTGACGGCTACCCCGTTGTGGACCGTGCGTAAAGATAAAATAAAAGAAAAAAAAACAGATTGTTTTTGTATTGGATGATGGTTACATTTTATTATAGTTGAAAGATTGATTTGATTGTGTTGTGTGTTTTATATATATACTTATACTGACTAATAATACTAATATAAATTGTTGGTTTTACATGAAAATTATAAACATATTGTCTGGTCATACCCTAACAAGAAAATAGGTGTCATAAGATAAACCCACGCAGTCTTTTTATGAAGACGTAAAAATAGCAGTAAAAATTATACATGTCTGGAATCAGGTTAAATGTCAAAAATTTGCTGCCATCGACCTCGCAATTTATAAATAGTTTATATAGATAGATAGACGGGGACATTGTTCCGATTCAAAGTATGTAAATAGAGTTCCGATACCGTCCTTATTTCAGATTCCAAAACACAAGCTTCTGTTATGGAATCGGAAACACCCGGACTCCAGACAATATAAAAAGTCCGGGATCTCGGAGCGTGAATACTAGAACGCCTAAACGTATAAGACTAAAAGAAGTGTAAGACTTTATATAAACTTTACTTACTTTAACTTTATTATAAGCTTTATAACTTTTAATTTGAAATTGAACGTTATAAAGTTATTCGCAGCCACGAAACAATATATTTCACAAACCGTATAAGTCGTGACTTAAACATAAAAGATGAAGTATATTATTGGATTGCAGCAATGAAATTTTAGAAATTCGGTACGTTGTTACATGAGATTAATTCCTTACAGCGATCGCCAGTTATTTTTATTAACGTTCCACGGAGTTGCGCTTTGTACGGGACGACTCGCATTGTTGCCGATAACTAGGGTTGCCACGTTAAAAAACCTATACCTAGCGCTTCTTTTTAAATTATAAATTAACTTATTTTTTAAAAGTCACGATAGCCGAGTTGTTGGGTGGTCGGAATTTCGAGTCGAGAGACCCGAGTTCGATTCCCAGGTGGCAGTACCAATGAGTTTTTCAAAAACTTATGTACGAATTTCATCGTTGGCGTGGACACAAAGGCGGCGACGGGCTCACCACCTGTCACGTTGTCCCGAAAATATCTTCGGTGGAAGGTGGGTCAAAGGGACTTAATTGTCTAGACTTGACCTCTGTCTACCCCTGTATTGGGAATTGCGTGAAGATATTTATTTATTTATTTATTTATTTAACTTATTTTTTCAAAATTTTTAAAGTAATAAAGTGAATTTGATAAAAACTTACGTTTTACTTTTTCAATACTAATTTGTATCTGACTTTAATTGAAATCAAAAAAAGTCAAAAGAATTAAAAATTTAGTTTCAAATACTTCTAAATTACTCGATTGCCAAGCGTCACTAATCTTTTAAATGACAATTCTTCTCTCATTGGGAGGTGCTTGTGTCCAGCCAATTGGACCAGGCTGATGTTGAATAGAAAAAAAATTCTTTGACATAGTCTGCAACCATAGCCACCATAGTGGATATAGCTAACATAATCTATTTAAACTAGCTGTCTCCCGCATCTACGCCTACGAACCTCTTCATCGCGTAGTTATTTTTTCCTGATAAGAAGTGTCTTATGTACTTCATCAGCATCAAGCTACCTTCATACGAAATGTCATCAAATTTAGACAGAGTTAAAAAAATAAAGAAGAAATATCTTCACGCAATTCCCAATACAGGGTAGACATAGGTCTAGTCTAGACAATTAAGTCCCTTCGACCCACCTTCCGAAGATATTTTCGGGACAACGTGACAGGTGGTGAGCCCGTCGCCGTCTTTATGTCCAAGCCAACGATATAATTCGTACAAAGTTTTTTTTAAAAAAAAAATACATTGGTACGAGCCTGCCATCTGGGGATCGAACTCGGGTCCCTCGACACGAAATTCCGACCACCCGACCACTCGGCTATGTGACTTAATCGTAGTTACATTCACATATCAGTATGAATGTCGGGAGTAGGCATTCTTTTTTGACAGAAACAGACATTTATCTGTAAATTATTCAATTATTATTGTTTCATCGCTACTTGTCACAGAGTATATTTCTCGTGTCCGAATCTACGCGTCCTTTATTGTATTTATTATCATAAAGAATCTGCTCAGACGTGGCTCTTTCTCTTATAAAAATAGTCCGCCGAAATAAAATTAAATGGACTAACCAGTTTCATTGTTTCGCAACAGGCTTAGTAGTTAGCGTTCCATAATTCTTAATTGCTAAATGTTCTAAATTTCCTATATTATTTACAGTTTAAAACAATTATTGATATTAAACTTATTTTATTTGAAAGATTGGTCTTTACCGACTCTTGTCCGATATTATCGTTATGCGATATTATTGGAAAAATATCACAGGCTGTATTAGAGACTGGGGTCTTCTCTGCACCAATCCAAAATATTTTGACTCCTTCCGTAGACGAGAGGCGTAACAATCGGTCGTTTCTCAGGTCTTAGTATTTGCGCTGTCTTCGTTGTTTCTGATTCCATAGCACAAGTGTTTTTACTTTGGGAACCGAGCAATGTATGTGATGTTGTCCCTGTCTTAATGTTCAAGCCAACGATATAATTCGTAATTAAGTTTTTGAAAAAACCCATTGGTATGTGCTTGCCACCTGGAGATCGAACTCGGGTCTCTTGAATTCAAATTACGATCACCCAGTCCCTCGGCTATCGTGACTTTTTAATTAAACAAAATAACACAAAATAATAATTCGGGTTTCTAGTAAACATTTGTTTTAGCATTGACATGAATATTTGTTTTAGCTGAGATTCTGGACTCATAGTCCAGAATTTTGCTGTTTGATATGCTATCATCATAAAACAGGGAGTTGAAATCCTTAATTTTGATCTTTATTTTTTATTCGTTCTAATACAATTTTAATCAGATTACATTATACACTGCGGTGTTAAATTTAAAGATAATAGATTTTAACAGATAATTAAAAGATAAAAATAAGTTATATTATTACGTTATTATTATACGGATAATTATTATTATACTAAACGGCGACGGGCTCACCACCTGTCACGTTGTCCCGAAAATATTTTCAGTGGAATCTGGGTCAAAGGAACTTAATTGTCTAAAGTCTAGACTGTGAGTGATGAATATTCGTTTATTGATAACTCATGTTAATAAATAATAGATAAATATCTTCATGCCATTCCCAATGCAGGGGTCACACAGGTAAATCGTTTCGGCCCACCTTCCACCGGTGATATTTTTGGGACTACGTGACAGGTGGTGATCCCGTCGCCGTTTTGATGTCCAAGACAACGAAATAATTCGTACATAAGTTTTTTTAAAACACCCATTGGTACGAGCCTGCCACCTGGGAATTGAACTCGGGTCTCTTAACTCGAATTCCGACCACCCAGCCACTCGCCTATCGTAACTCATGTTAAACGGAATTATTGTGAAATGTTTCTTGACAAAACTGTTACGTCTGAGAATGGTATCATTTATTATGTCTTAAGTATTGAATGTACCGTGAAACGTAAACCATATACTTTTATTGAGTCGGATTTTTTTGACATTAGTTGAACGAACTCATACGAGCAAATTTAATTAATAATTAGCAGTAATAATGAATAATTGAGGCTTAAGTGGATTATTATGTATGTTTCTTGCTTTAAAGTTTAATTCGTCTTTAAGGAAGAGATGCCAGACTGACTTGCTTACTTAATAACATAATGAAATTTAAGTGCCGGCGTGAGTACTTTCGTTGCTAAAATATATACTGCTAAATGGTATGTACTATTTAATGATATAAAATAGCATTTATAAAATTCAACTTTTATTCCATTTGAAATGTTTGTTACTTTTTCAAGGTCCAATCTTGCTCAGATATAATCGATGTTGCGTTGGTTCAATTCCGATGCTATGCGATGTTGGTTCAATTCCGATGAGAAATGTATTTTACGATTAATATAAAAACTAATCATTTATTTATCGACATAAGAACATACATTCGTTTATCGATAGTCATTTTTAATCTACCATCGTTTCGTAATGAGGTTCCTCTAACGGAGAAGAAAGAGGCGAAAGAAACTCCGTAGGTTAAAAAAAGGTAAAAAAAAGTATTCACCTAAATAGAGGATTATTTTGGTCAATAGTTTTTTTTTAACAATATAAGTATGATCTGATTCTACGCCCACGAAAGGTTGAAGACGAAATAACGCATTGATCGATTATAAAATTTATGTGAACACTTGTATTCAAAAATGTTTTCGTAATATTATTTTTTTAATTGCAAAATATTCTTTCACGGTAAAAAGTCTCATATTTCATAACTATTTACTAATCAGCGTTATTATATTCACATATATACTGAGTATTTTTCATAAAATAAATATCATATTTTCACTTTATTTATTTCTTTTAAAGGAGTCAGTGCCAACCCTAGATAATGTACCTCGATGATTTTGAAAAATATTCCTTAATAATTGCAGCATTTCATCTCTTTTTTCCGTTCATCTTAGTTTTATATCCGTACCTTAAATTCATCAGGACGTTGAGCTATGGGACTTATCCGTAAGTCAAAACATTTCCATGAAAACTTCGTGGGACATAATTTAAAGTCGAGCATATTTTTGACGTCATTTTATTTAATCAAACTAAGTCTTGATCATGATAAATTAAACTTTGTGATTTTATCGAAGAATAATTTCAGTCGAATTCTTTGTGAAATAATGAGCAAAAAAAAAGGAAATAAAGCCCCAGAAGCTTACTACGAAATTGTCTAGTGTAACTTTGGCTTGATTACTCTGTTTTGTTACTTATATTTAGTTCAGAATCAGGTACTCTATAAAAGTAATCTAATTTAAAACTGTTAGATTGGAATTGACACAATTCTAAAGTTGATGAAAATAATATTCCATCCTATACGGTTCAGATATTTAAAACGGATATAAAAAATACGTAAATAATTAAAAATCATCTGATTGCGTGACAACAATATCATACGTCGTAATTCTTACAAAAGAATACTTATTCATTAACACCTTCCTCCATGAACCAGACAACATAGGTGATGTCAGTGACAAATAAAGTAATAGTAAAACAAAAAGTGCAATAAATGCCACCAACGGAGACCGTATCGGACGGCATGCTGTGCCTGTCGCGTCACGAGAACTGTCCCTGGCATGAGGCTTTGAAGTCTGCCGACGTCACCTGGACAGGCTTGCAGTACACCTGCCTGAAGATCCTGCACTTATATTGCAAGGTTTTCGAGAAGGAGGATATATTGGATTTGATTCTCAGGTAAGTTATATGATAAAAATTATTGACTACCTCTATGGTATAGTACTCACCGGTTGTCAAGGTGACGCTAGCTCTGTGGTCCCGGGTTTGATTTCCGGGTGAGTGGATGTAGACATCACTTTTTCTACATTTTCGCGGGTCTGGGTGTTTGTGGTACGTTGGTACTTTAACAAACTACTCTGGAAGCAAAGCAATATGTGAGAAGTTGTGCACATTTTATACAATTTTGTAAAGTAATAAATAGAAATAATCAATGTGTATGTGTGTGTAGAAATAGTATTTTTATTTAAATAATGAATTATGAAATAATTTATAGAATTTATGGTTTTTCGGAACATACAAGCTTCTCGAGCACGATTTGTATCTCTGGCTTCGTCAGAAAGTAGGGAAAATCAGCACTAGATCAATTATCGAGTTATCTTGAATAAGATCTGGAAAAACGCAGGATAATGGACTTAATTGTCTAGAACGATATTCAGGGAACTTGCTGCAGAAATGATCCCGATATTGGTCATGCTAGCTTATATTTTTCTTATATTATTTAAAGCAAAAACTATTGAAGTGCGACTGCAGTACAGAAGTTTTTTAATGTTTGTTTTCTTTTCATTTGATTTTTTTATTGTTTTTATTATTCTATAATTTTTGGTAACGAAACTGCCAGTTCGTCACCCTATTCTTAGCGCGTCATGTTAATGTAGGTATATTACATGACATAATATCTATAATTATATGAAAACTAATGTGTGTGTTTAACACACTGATTGTGTACCTTTAACAAGTTTAGTTAATCGTTTACTTAGTCTGGGTTTCAGTAATGACCGGACCCACAACGATAAGGAAATTGCTTCCTTGAACTACTTTTGTCCATTTCAGTCTTCCATCTTTGTCTTAGGTGTAAATCTTTACACTTTTCCCAATACTGAAGTAGACAGAGACAATTAAGTCCTTTCGATCCAGCTTTTACCGGAGCTTATTAGGGAGAGCGTGACAGGTCTATCGCCGAACCTATCGCCTTCTGTCGGTCTTGGTCTTATTACTAAAATATTGCTTAGTGAAACAGTGAAACGCCGCGTGACGGCAAGTGATGGTCTGATTTATGTATATTAGGTCTCACTCTCGAAGTACAAATAAGTCACACGTATAAAATTAGAAACTTTGAAGAATCATTAAAACGGTAGAGGAACCTTCTGCTTGCTAAGGAATCATTCGAACGATGGTGGATACTTCTGGCCCTACCTTCTGCTTGTACTCAGAAGAATGCCAGTTTAAAGACGTCACTTCTATTTAAATTGTAATTAGGTAGGAGCTGAGGTCCCGGGTTCGATTCCCGGACGGATAAATGTAAAAAATCTCTTTTTTCTCCATTTTCTCGGGTTTGCGTGTCTGTGGTACCTTTGTTCTATTTCCATAACACAAGTGTTTTAGCAACTTACTTTGGGATCAAAGAAATGTATATCATGGTGTCCATAGGGACATCTATGTACATCTACGTACATCTATGTACGTATGTATGTTTTTATTTATTTCGTAGAAATGGGATTAAAACAAAATATTGTGAAAAATATGAAAATTTAAATTGATATCAATAGTTCACACACACAACCCCACATTTGATCTTTACGACTGTAAATATTTTAACACAGTTATTTATTGTTTCACAAATGTTGGAAGCTCTTTTGATTATGATATGAATAAAATCATGTTACTTGTTTGTTTCCAATAACAAACAGAGACAAACAGTTTTGTTTACTCTCGGTAATTATATTTAACAAACATCTCCAACTCCGGTATGTTATTTGTTGTCTGTATCGTATTTTGTTATTTTGTCTGTAATTCAGAAAATTCAGGTTAATATAAATTAATAAATACATACATTGATGAGGACAACGTTACATAAATTGTTCTGATCCCAAAGGAAGCAGCTTAAGCACTTGTGGTGTAAAATCAGAAACAACAAAGTTACCAACACTCAGACCCGATATAATGTAGAAAAAGTGTTTTCTACATTCTCTCGAAGCTCCGGGAGCTCTGAGGTTCCGGGAATTGAACCCAGGACCTCAGAAAACCGGTGTGTATTACCGGTGTCGTATTAATTCTTAACAGTCTGCTGGACACTGGCACGCGGATTTGCGATCGCAACATTATCTCGAAACAAAACAATAAATCCAATTCCTAATATTTGGGTTAGTCTTTTGGCCAGTGGTCAGCACGCTCTTGGCATCACGCGGTATGCGCTGGATATAAAATGACAAATATTAGCCAAATTTATTTTTTTAACTCTTTGCAAAAAAATTATTGAAAACCGTATTTTAACTTAAAAAGTAGGGGGGTAAGGGGACGCGTATGGGTCCCTTAGTTCTTTCAAACCATAGTTCAACGGAGCTTATTCAATTCGATGTAACAGGTGGTAAGACTGTCGCCGCCTTAGTGTCCAAGCAACAAATACAACAAGGATACAAATCGTACATACGTTTCGAGCTAACCTTCTTCTTTGGAATGAATGAATGATATGAATGATAATTCTAATATTGTCCACAAAGAAGATGAAAAAAAAGAAAGTTTCTTGTTTCGGTAGGTTCGGTAGGTTGAGGCTTCCTCGCTGGTATTGAACTCAATACTAGCGAATAGTTCGACGACGAAAGTTCTTGAATATTTACCAGTAAAAACTAAGTACGAAACAAAGTTTTTTATATTAAAAAAATATAAAGCGAAATTCATTGTTTACCCTAAGAATCCAGACGGCTAGAATAAAAGTAACCATCACGTGTTTCCTAATTATTCTTGAACTCATCAAAGTGATGCAGTGGAGTCTTTCTTGGCAAGGAACGTGGAAGCCGAAGGTCGTTTGGATCTCGGCAATAAACTGTCAATTTGACACGAGTTTAATGAAGTCTCGTCGTGTCTAAAAAAGATCAAAAGACTGGAGAAAGATCCAGAATGATATAGATTTATGTGTTGAGGAAATCTATTGTTATCAGGGATCTTCTGTTTTATATGCACTACTAAAAGACGTAGGACTAGAATATTTTAAGAGTTATGACACTTATATATATATATATATATATATATATATATATATATATATATATATATATATATATATATATATATATATATATATATATATATATATATATATATATATATATATATATATATATCTCAAAATCAATCAAATTGCTATGAATTAATAAGTCTTTCATTGTGTAGTTTAAAAAACTTCTAATTGAAACTTTTTATTCTTTTCTTCAATGTATATACATGTTTATGCAAATAAATTAATAAAAAATAATAAAAGTTTTCAATCAAACGTTTGGTGTAGAATGGCCGTCACTATAATACATTTTTTTAAAAGAAGTGATTAATTTTTGTCGTGTGTAAATAATATGTAAACAGATGTAATAATCAAGATATGAAAAGATTCTAAAACAAGATAAACAAATTAAACTTGTAAGAGAAACATTTTGAATTTGGTTGGCAAGACTTAACTCGTATTTCTGTACCACTATCTTTGTTATTGAAGTTCAAACAAAATCAAAACAAAAAACAAATATTTAAATATCATTATTTCATCGAGCGATTTTTTATATAACTGCGTTTTGGGCGATTTTTGGATTGGTATAAACTTCAACATGTCAACATTATCAATATATAAATGAATTGCTGAAAGATGTACAAAAGAAAAAAAAAACACTGGCAACGAATTTTCTATTTGTATAATTTTACCATTTGTAACTCTATTTCATCGTAAGTACGTATTTATTTTCAAGTAACTCTGAAAATAAAATAAATAAATAAATATCTTAACGCTATTCCCAATACAGGGGTAGACGGAAGTCTAGACATTTAAGTCGTTTCGACCCACATTCCAACGAAGATATTTTTGGGACAAGGTGACAGGTGGTGCGCCCGTCGCCGTCTTAATGTCCAAGCCAAAGATATAATTCGTACATAAGTTTTTGAGAAAACCTATCGGTACGACCCTGCCATCTGGGGATCGAACTCGGATCTCTTGACTCGAATTCCGACCACCCAACCACTCGGCTGTCGTGACTTTAAAAAAAAACTCTGAAAAAAGAAGTATAAGTTACTATATAAAAAAAAGAAATAACGTTTGTTTTTATGTAGTCCACCGTTCGTAATAACTTAACGTAACTATAAATAACTCTACGCTTAAAGGTGTTTCCAGACGCCGTACTCGTAAGTCCTCGACCCTAACCTTTGCCATGAGTCTAATGGAACGAACTAACCGTGCCCCTATCGTTTACTTAGCATTGGTTACAAAGCAAATAAATCTGACACTAGGGTTGCCAGCCGTTGCATTTACGATTAAATATATGTTTTAATGTTAAAATAAAGTATCTTCACGCCATTCCCAATACAGGGGTAGACAGAGGTTTAGACAATTAAGGCTTTTCGACCCTCCTTCCACCAATGATATTTTTTTTGAAAGAAAGAAAGTAGATTTATTCAGTGCCACAAAACAGCACCTAAACAACAACATATAAAAGTTATAGCTAGGAATTATAAAGAAATAAATATCTTCACGCAATTCCCAATACAGGGGTAGACAGAGGCCTAAAAAATTAAGTCCCTTTGACCCACCTTCCACCGAAGATATTTTTGGGACAAGGTGACAGGTGGTGTGCCCGTCGCCGTCTTAATGTCCAAACCAACGATATAATTCGTACATAAGTTTTGAGAAAACCTATCGGTACGACCCTGCCATCTGGGGATCGAACTCGGATCTCTTGACTCGAATTCCGACCACCCAACCACTCGGCTGTCGTGACTTTAAAAAAAACTCTGAAAAAAGAAGTATAAGTTACTATATAAAAAAAAGAAATAACGTTTGTTTTTATGTAGTCCACCGTTCGTAATGACTTAACGTAACTATAAATAACTCTACGTTTAAAGGTGTTTCCAGACGCCGTACTCGTAAGTCCTCGACCCTAACCTTTGCCATGAGTCTAATGGAACGAACTAACCGTGCCCCTATCGTTTACTTAGCATTGGTTACAAAGCAAATAAATCTGACACTAGGGTTGCCAGCCGTTGCATTTACGATTAAATATATGTTTTAATGTTAAATAAAGTATCTTCACGCCATTCCCAATACAGCGGTAGACAGAGGTCTAACAATTAAGTTCTTTAGACCCACTTTGCACCGAAGATATTTTTGGGACAAGGTGACAGGTAGTGAGCCCGTCGCCGTCTTAATGTCCAAACCAACAATATAATTCGTACAAAAGTTTTTTGAAAAAACACTTTGGTACGAGCCTGCTATCTGGAGATCGAACTCGGGTCTCTTGACTCGAATTCCGACCACGCAACCACACGGCTATCGTGACTTTAAAAAAAAACTCTGAAAAAAGTATAAGTTACTATATAAAAAAGAAATAACGTTTGTTTTATGTAGTCCACCGTTCGTAATAACTTAACGTAACTATAAATAACTCTACGCTTAAAGGTGTTTCCAGACGCCGTACTCGTAAGTCCTCGACCCTAACCTTTGCCATGAGTCTAATGGAACGAACTAACCGTGCCCCTATCGTTTACTTAGCATTGGTTACAAAGCAAATAAATCTGACACTAGGGTTGCCAGCCGTTGCATTTACGATTAAATATATGTTTTAATGTTAAAATAAAGTATCTTCACGCCATTCCCAATACAGCGGTAGACAGAGGTCTAACAATTAAGTTCTTTAGACCCACTTTGCACCGAAGATATTTTTGGGACAAGGTGACAGGTAGTGAGCCCGTCGCCGTCTTAATGTCCATGCCAATGATATACTTCGTACATAGGTTTTTGAAAACCCATTAGTACGAGCCTGCCACTTCGAAATAGAACTCTGGTCTATTGACTCGAAATTCCGACCACCCAACCACTCTGCTATCGTGACTTTATATTATTTTTATAGCTAAGAATTAGAAATTAAAATGGAATGTATTACTGGATTGCAGCAACGAAACGGCGTCCACTCAGCAAATATGATGTAGCAGTACTGCTGCAGCGCTGTTATTCTGCCGGTGCCCTTAAAATAGTCCACGCACGAGTGGTTGAGTGATAGGAATTCGAGTCTAGAGACCCGAGTTCTTCCTCAAGGCTCGTACCAAAAGGGTTTTTTTCTAAACCAATGTACGATTTATATCGTTGGTATTGACATAAAAATGACAAACATCTGTCTGTCCCTTTATTGCGAATGGCGTGAAGATGCGGTCAGCCATATTTATTTAAAGTTATGTACTACGTATAACATTCATCGCAATGCATTCTTTTGAGTTGTCCCTTTATTTTATATCATCCCTGTTCTATTATGTGTAGGGTGATTCTTATTTGTTGCCACTTTCGCAAATACATTCGAAATTGAAGAGTATATGGGCATTGTCAAATGTTTTATTTTTAGATTATCGCAACCAAGCTATTTTTAGAAAAAATATAGTTAATGTTTTATTATTATAAAAAATTTACAATAAAACTAAATTACCTTCGGATTTTCGTTTGTTTTTTTCTCTGTTAGAAAACCCTCATTACAAAACTGTGACAGACACAAAAAATATCTTATTTCGAAGAATAAATGATTTGATTTAATTTATATACCATTATAAAAATAAGTTAAGGAGAGATTACATTACTGCAAATTAAAAACAAATTCTCCATTTTTTTGTGTTCCAAATCTGTGGAATATGCATATCTATGCTATGGCATAGCATATTTAGTTTTAATTTTTTTAAAAGAAGTTCACACGAGCAATCCTTTCACTAGAAGACAAATGAACAGAGAACCACAGGAAGTGTCTATGTACACTTATAACACATGAGGGCAGGTGCATTCCCTGCCATTAGGATAAGAAAGTGGAGAAGGGGATAGGGGTGTGGGTCTCCGGTTACCAAAGTAAGTGAGAAGAACAAGATACCTTTACTTTATTGTTCTGTCCCGTTCCAGCCGGCCCATTGCTACGCTTTGTTCTACAACGTGAATATTTTCAAACGTACATTTGTATTACTCCTAATATTAAACGTAAAGAAATATCACTGGGGTAGACAGAGGTCTAAACAATTAAGCCATTTCGGTCCAACTTTCACCGAAGCCTATTTGGAACAACTTGAAGCTTTCGTTAATATAGTTACATAGATAAATTTTCATATCTCCTTATAAACAAACGTGATTCGAATACACACTCATATTCGTCACACAAATATTCGCCGTAAGTGAGAATAGAATCCACGACCCTTAGCTTCGAAAGCAGGGCCTCTATCAACCAAGCTATCGGGTCATCTTTACCTATATTCTAATATATAGATACATATGTAGATGGGGACAACATCACGTACATTGCTACGATCCCAATATAAGATTCTAAAGCACTTGTGGTATGGAAATCAGAGGCAATGAAGGCACCACAAACACCCAGACCCGATAAAATATAGATAAAGTGGTTTTTCTACATTAACCCTACCGTGAACGGAACCCTGGACCTCTAGATGGCGACACCTTGAAAACCGGTGTTTACGCCACTCGTCCACGGAGGTCGTCAAAAATTAAACGTAGTTTATTAAATATCCATCTGGCCAGAATAAATGCGGCACAGGAGACCTTCGATTTTTACTAATCAGGTGAATCTCTATTTTGAACATGTAATATGTATAGCTTCCGCTTACCCAGCTGTTGTTTGGATATGATCTCAGCATCTGCATGTAGTTCGATTGTCTTGGAACCGGCCCAAGGAACGCGTTTTGTGAGTGACGTCATCTCATTCATATTACTACACTTACAGATGCCTTACGTGATAATAAATAAATAATTGTAAAACTATTTCTCTTGTTTACGTTTCTAAGTCTAATATTGGATAATATTTAATATTTAGTGTAATAATAGTTATTATTTGATGTTGTTTTGCACTTATTGGTTACTTGTTATTATTTTTCGTAGAAGAAAGATAGCTGTGTTATAACGGGGTAAGAATGTTACCCACAATCTTTATCCGTGGATGTCGAGAGGCAACTATAGGAGAAGTATTTAAAATGGCATTAGCTACTGCTAGATGCCGGAATAACCATCTTGAAAAAAAAACTTATGTAGATCGGACATGAGCAGCTTCGTTTATGGAATAGTCTGGAATTGCCTTAGCCAAATTGTAGACAAATACGATTTTCCAAAGCTTCTTTATCTTATACTGACATCTATAGTTAAAAAGAGATATCAAATTCTTACTCGGATCTCATACTTCCCCAGATTTAACTTCGCCGCCGAGCCCATTTTTATGGCGTCGATCAGGATATCGAACGTGGGACACTTTCTTAAAACGAATCCCCAAAACCCAGCTGCTACGCCTACCTAATTATTACCTTCACGCCATTTACAATACAGCGATAGACAGAAGTCTAGACATTAAGTCCTTTCGACCCACCTTTTACCAAACACATTTTTTGGAACAACGTGACAAATGGTAAGCCTGTGGCCATCGTGATAATAATGTCGTCACATTGTTACGTAATCACATAGTGCTGTGGTTAAGTTTGTTGTAGCTGTGGTTAAGCTTTGATGTAAACACATGAAATCTAAGTTTCATTGGTACGAGCCTTCCACCTGTAGTCGAACTCGGATCTCTTGACTCGAAATTCTGACCACCCAACCACTCGGCAATCGTGACTTATTTAAAAATGTCAGTGTTCGCGCTAACACAGATGCACACTTGCCCCTGCCACCCTGCCTTCAATGGAACGGGGAACCGCAGCAATCGGAGAGAGCTAGGGACATAGACGTTAGCGAGACCTGTAAAGCCGATATAAGCTGCTATATCAGCAGGTATTGTGAATGGCCGGGATTGCCAGTCGGTGTTGGCGGGAGGCTTCCGCCTTATTGGGTGGTTGTGAGGGAACAGGGGAATAGGATACTACTGTCAAAAGAGTAGGGTAATGACAACAGAAGCTAAAACATGCCCGTAGTTATTCCTACAGTGCTGGACAGACAGCTGAAGGAAGCACCCTCTGAACAAACTACTACACAAACTACACTACTAATAAGGCTACAAGTATAGAATTGTCTTGCGTCTCGTGTAACTCACCTGACTTGTACCGTCTTTTGTTTTAGAAGACGTTGGTACTTATGTCTTTTGTTTTAGTTAACGAAAACCGTCCCGCGTGCGAGTTTTATAACTTGCATTGTCTAGAACTGGGACGTTAAGCTTCGCTGCTTATGATGAGTTCTAGACATTACATGTGTTGAATGCACTTATATTTTTTAAGAAAACATAAAGGAGGGCAACGTAAGTGGGGTTGTTTTTTCCGTGTAGTTATACTTAAAAAATAAATAAATAAATATCTTCAAGCAATTCCCAATATAGGGATAGACAGAGGTCTAGTCTAGACAATTGAATTCCTTTGACCCACCTTCCACCGAAGATATTTTTGGGACAACCTGACAGGTGGTGAGCTCGTCGCCGTCTTTATGTGTAAGCCAACAATATAATTCGTACATAAGTTTTGAAAAACCCATTGGTACTCGTTGGGGATCGAAATCCGGTCTCTTCACTCGAAATTCCGACCACCCAACCAATCGGCTATTGTGAGTTTTAAAACTTTTTGTTATACTTACACATTATTAACGATCTGATAGACCTAGTTGGTATAGGCTTCGATGGTAAGGGTACCGGGTTCGAATCACGTTAGGGGAAATATTTGTGTGATAGATTTGTTTGGACACGTGTCATGTTTATATTTACATATGAATATTTACTTATGTAAGTATATTGTGCCTTCACCTTTATTAGTATTTTGTGAAAGATCGAAGCGACTTCATTGTCACGCGATAGGGTATGTACTTTCAACTTCCTTAGTCTTACGTGAAAATGGTTCGAAGGGACTTGTCTAGATCTCCGTCTTCTTTAGTATTGGGTAACCATTGAGTTATCAACACAGAGAATTTAAAAAATGTATATTTATATTTTTTCAAGTATAAATATAAAATATATTATGGTTAGCTACGTACTCCATCAACGACCATCGACTAATGTCCATAGACCAGCGCCAAGAATTTTTTTACCAATTTACCACTTTATCAACGCTCGCGTCCTTATTAAATATGATATATGATTAAATCTTAGTTCGCGTCATAATATACGTATACTTCGCATTAGTTTGTAGGCGTACTTTATCTTTGGAAGCCATTGAACTGGCAATATTAAATATATATAAATATAACATCACATAATTGGTTCTGTTCACCAAGTACGTTTATAATTATTTTATAATTATTACCCGGTTAATATAAGTCGACCTCACAGAATACCGGCGTGAAGTAGAAGTCTAACAAACTTCTGCGTTTCGTCTGGTGAGTGCAGTCCCCAATTCTGGGGGAGGGGGCACTCTAAGGCCGGCAACGCATCTGCTATGCCTCTGGTATTGCGGGTGGTCAAGGGCGGCGGTAATCACTTACCATCACGTGAGCCACCTGCACGTTTGCCTCCCTTTTCTATAAAAAAAAATAATTTATCTCCATGCTATACCCAATACTGGGGTAGACAGAGTTCTAAACCATTAGGTCCTTTTGACCCTCCCTTTCACCGAAAAAATTTTTGACATTTGACAACGTGACTGGTGGTATACCTGTCGCGGTCACTGTCTTCTAACAATGTAAATCGTGTAAAAATTTTTAAAAAACCTACGAGCCACCTGGGCATCAACTCGAACGCCGATCACCCAACCACTCGGCTATCGCGATTATGTAATAATTTAAAATACGTTTCTATAATTATAAACAACAATATATAGCAATCAAGTAATTTGATATTTTCTTACGTAGAAGTTTAGAAAACCCAGTAGTTTATATTTTTACATGTATGTATATAATGATTGATGAATTGTATGTTTTTGAATGCATTTTGAATGCATTTAAGTCACGATATCCCAGTGGAAGGGTGGTCGGAATTCCGAGTCGAGAGACCCGAGTTCGATCCCCAAGTGGCGGTACCAATGGGTTTTTTCAATAACCTATGTACGATTCATATCGTTGGCTTGGACATAAAGACACCGACGGGCTCACCACCTGTCACGTTGTCAATTTTTTTAATGCATTTCGATTATTTTTTATCCTGAAACCAACGCGAGTTACTATGTAATTTTATATTTTTTGTAATATTTAAAGAACATGTCAAAGTCCATTTATTATTTCTGGAATATGGCCAAGTTGGCAAACAACAAACTTACTAATTAGGCCGCATTATTTATAATCGTCATCTAGGCATGGTTTATTTACGTAAAATTATAATAAATAATAATTTGATTCGTTTTGTTTTATTTAATTCTCTCTGAGTTATTTCCGTATTAGTGGGGTAGGCAGATGTTGAAAAAATGTCCTTTCGATCCAATTCTCAACAATGTAAACTGTAAATATGAAATTCAGCCGTATTGAGTGATAGATAAAATTTCATAATTGTGAAAGTTTGAATTTTTGGAATGTTATAATAGGGTGCCTCGAAGTATTAAATATAAAAACATCTTTATAACGGTTTGTTGAAGAGACAATTGTTTATTGTACATTATAGGATGTTTACAGGTGGCACGCGCATAAAGCGACGTACAGTTTATATTTAAATTTTGTGTATCTCACGTCGCATGCGTTTAAAAGTAATAGACTTTTAATACACCAGTAATTAATTTTCAAAAAATAAAGAATCTTCACGCAATTCCCAATACAGGGGTAGACAGAGGTATAGTCGAGGCAATTAAGTCCCTTCGACCCACCTTCCACCGCAGATATTTTCGGAGCAACGTGACAGGTGGTGAGACCGTCGTCGTCTTTATGTCCAAGCCAACAATATAATTTGTACATAATTTTTTTTAAAACCCAGTGGTACGAGCCTGCCACCTGGGTATCGAAGTCGGGTCTCTTGACTCGAAATTCCGATCACCCAACCACTATCGGCTATCGTGACTTTTTTCTGATGAATTTTCTGCCTACGTTATAGGAAAGTTTTTATGAATAAGCCCGACAACACATTGGACCGGTTCCAAAATCAGCGGTTATCGCGAAAAATTAATCTGTCACGTATTTCTAACGCGGGATGAAATAAATAAATAACGAAAATTTATATTCGCCGGTGGCGATTCAACCGCTGAACGTTTAACGACAGCAGCCGTAAATGACGATTGTTAAATAAGAATAGATTTATGGCTGTTTTCATTGGACGCTCGAGTGCTGTGATTGAGCGTGAGTTTGTTTCCGCTCCGGTGTGTGATTGCCTTTAGATAATTGAAATCGTAATTTTTTGAGTTCCAGACCACACCAAGTAAATTATATACCGAGAAAATACAGTTTAGTGACGTCATTCGAAAGTAAAATATAATAATTATGCACTTTGTGCTTAATTTGTTTACTTCTTAATGTGTTTACTGATCCTAATTTATATACTTTGTCTATTACCACCAATTTAAATTACGTTAAAAAAAACAACAAATTAAAAAAGAGTTATAGCTGCCATTGCATTAATAATATTAAAAAACAAAAAACATTTTCCAGTAGGTTCAAATTAATAATTTAGAATACGGATACTTTTCAATGCACAATTCTTCTGGGAGAGATCTGTAGTGATCTGTAAAGACTGTGAGATGATATTGTTTATAGGGCTTAGATTTTAAGTATTAAAGATCCCGAAAAGTGAATA
The DNA here is from genome assembly GCA_029286605.1 of Sericinus montela. Taxonomy (NCBI): domain Eukaryota; kingdom Metazoa; phylum Arthropoda; class Insecta; order Lepidoptera; family Papilionidae; genus Sericinus; species Sericinus montela. The sequence continues at coordinate 1,264,327 of JAGSMR010000004.1, forward strand.
GGTAGCTTTTTACTCCAAGAAACTAAACGATCCCGTGGAAATTTCAATATAATGTGCGGAACTGAAAGTGATTGTCAAAGTGGGCTACATCTGTAAAGATACAGGGAATACGTCACATATACGTACTGTCTGTGTTTGTTACCATTGACAGGGATTAATATGCATGTCCAGTGTTTATGTTTATTACAAATACTCTTTAACTAAAGCCTATTTTGTGCGGTGTTTTTACAGGTTGTTTAAGAATATGTTTGTGTGAATGTATTTATGAGGATTCACTAAAATATGGAGTGACGTTCGCACAATATTGCGGGCAGTAGATAGATGCAGGTGGCTCGGGATTGTTCTTTGTGGAAATATTTGGGGAAGGCCTATGTTCAGTAGTGGACTTTTTAGACTGTAAAGAAGAAGAGAATATATGTATATATAAATGACAAACTGTTCCTATACACCATTAAAAAAAGTATCAGAAGGAACTGCTGTTTGACTCCAAATATGGGCAAGAGTGTGGTACACCTTCCATCGAAGATATTTTTGGGACAACGTAACATGTGAGTGTGATGTGGTGAGTCTCTGTCTTAAAGTCCAAGCCAACGATATAATTCCTACATAAGTTTTTGAGAAAACCCTCTGGCACAAGCCTGCCACCTGGGGATCGAACTCTCTTGGCTCGAATTCCGACCACCCAACCACTCGACTATCGTGACTCGATTCATTCATTGGGTTGTACATCGGTATCAATAATCGATAAATCGAGTAGACCATAGCCCGAATACATGGCATCTTTAAACGGTGGCGACACCGAGGAGCTGAGCCTACGAGTGTTTTGGACAGAATAAAAGTGGAAAATCTACAAGAAAAGGATAAGAAAGACGAGTATGTAGAGAAACTGATAGAAAGTTTTAAGGCATAGAAGAGATATGTGTGATTGAAGATTTGTGGGAGACATTTAAGAAAGGAGTCGTGAATGTTGCTGTTGAGGTATGCGGAGTAGCTAAACGGAGGAAGGAAGAAAGAAGTATAATGTGTGGATGGATAAAGATGTACAAAAGGCTGTGCAAGAAAAGAAGAAAGGTGGAGTTGGATTGGTTAGCAACAAAAAGCTAACCAAAAACTTCAAAAGGCGACGAATGACGAGATAAAGGGAAGGAGAAAGAAGTATAAAAGATTCAAATCAGCTGCGAAAGATGTTGTGACTAGAAAGAAAGAAGAACAAAAGGATGATTTTGATAGAGGTTACTGAAGATTTCCAGTCAAACATCAAGTTTTTCTGGAAATCCGTCAATACAGCCAGAGGAAAAACCTCTACCTCGGAGCTGAATACAATCAGGAGTCAAGATGGGAGCATTATAAAAGGAGAAGAATATGTGTTAAAGAGATGGAAAGAGTATTTTGAATGTTTATTTGAAAGAGAGGAAGTGCAGGTACAACACCCGGCACCTTCCATGGTTAATATAAATGTTGGTGACAGTGAGATAAGCGTGGATGAAATAGTAAGCGTTGAAAAGTATGAGATTTGGTAAGGCTGCCGGATATGATAGGATTACCGTCGAGATGCTGAGGACTGGACAGGGCTTAGTGGCTAGTCAGCTGTACCGCCTTTTCAATATGTGCTGGCAAAATGGGCAAGTACCGGGAGACTGGTGCAAAGCCGTAATCGTGCCATTATATAAGGGAAAGGGGTCACGGCAGGACTGCGTAAATTACCGCGGTATAAGCCTTCTCAGCGTCGTCGGTAAATTGTATGCGAAAGTGTTGATTGAAAGGGTTGTAAATGAAACGGACGAAAAGTATGGGATGCACAAGGGATTTAGAAAGGGAATGGGTGTACGGATCAGGTCTTTTCCTTGCGGTGCATAGCCGAAAAGTGTCTGGCTAAAACCAGAAGGTCTATTGCACGTTCGTGGATTTAGAAAAGGCCTATGATAGAGTGGTGAGGAATGAATTGTGGTCAGCATTGTCCGTGAAAGGTGTCAGCAGTATCCTCATACGAGCATTGCAATCTCTTTATAGGGATTCCTGTGCTTGTGTAAGGATAAACAGGGCGTACACTGAATGGTTTAATATCGAAAAGGTGTTAGACAGGGATGTGTAGCGTCACCGTGGCTGTTTAATCTGTTTATGGACAATTGCTTGACAGATTTAAAAGAGAATGAAAGTGGGTTGAGAATGAATGAGTTACTCGTCAAATGTTTTCTCTATGCTGATGATCAAGTATTACTTGCGTCTTCAGCCGAGGAGATGGTGAGATGGTAACTGCTATGAGTGAAGATTTTGTTAGGAAGGGGATGAAGATGAATGTAAAGAAGACGAAAGTAATGGTGTTTGAAAGAGATGAGGTCATGACAGACTGCAATATAGTGATTGGAGATGAACAAATTGAACAGGTGAATGAGTTTGTGTATCTGGGTTCAAAGTTCACAAGAGATGGAAAGTGTGAGAGTGATATTGAAAGAAGAGTGAATGCAGGAAACATGGTGAATGGAGCTTTGCACTCCTTTATGAGCAGTCGGATGGTGTCTAACAAGGCTCGTTTGGCTGTGCATAGGGAGTTTTGTCTGGACACTCATGTACGGAAGTGAAAGTTAAAAGTAGTAGAAGAAACATGAAAGCAGAGTAATGCAGTTGAGATGAGAGCATTAAGAAGTATGTTAGGAGTTAAACTGAGCGACAGGATAAGGAATGGTGAAATAAGGAAACGTTGTGGTCTGAAAGAAGATGTAAAAATTAAATTGAGAAAGGTATGCTGAGATGGTTTGGCCAAGTCGAGAGAATGAATGAAGAACGATTATCGGTGCTGATATAAGGCGAGTGTAGAATGGAAGTGTAGGAAGGGGAATGGCGGACGTTTCAGACCAAATCAGGGACGTCCTGAAAAGGCCAGGCCGGAAAGTACCCTCAATCGAAGAGAATGTATGAAGGAATAATGAAAGTGGACGAAGGAAACAAGTATGTAAGGATTCTGCAGTGCGGAAAGAAGTGGTCTTCGCCTACCCTCACGGGAAAGAGGCGTGATGATATGTAAGGTATGTATGAGTAGACCTGAACGTGTACCGTCACAGATTATCGCTAATGCCATCAGTTACCGCCAAAACCCCGCTGTATCCACTCATACCAGTAACAAGAATATATTTTATGTAAGTCACTCGGCCAAGATGTATGACTGCAACAAAACGCTTAGTCCGTTTTTACGACAAACCTATACGGGTTATAAATTTTAAAGCTTTGTTATTTAACGATTACTGGACGCAAACAAAATATTTTGTAGGATATCGCGGAATACAGTATAGAAGTCACGTCATTTTTAAACTGGCCCAATTATAGCCCTGCCAGCAAAGCAGTAATACAAACAAAGCTTTGTAACATATAGGTATTTCTAATCTTGTTACCGACTTGTTGATGAAGCAAAATCTGTTCTCATTTAAAAATATATCCAAAGCTTTATATAACTATTTATGCTAGTAATATTACAATTCTATTGTCTATAAAATATCTTTACGCCATTTCCAAAACAGAGCTGAATAGAGATCGACCCACGTTCCACCGAAAACATTTTTATACAAATATTTTTCGTACGTACGATACGACTGAATGCAAAGATAAAGCCTTCAATATCGCAATAGCGAGCGACAGACGGTGACATAGCCTAAAAATACAAGACTAAAACTAGTCAGACTGGTGATGGGTTTATGTGTCTATGGTGCAGGGCGTCTGGTACCGCGACATTGCACCTCAGTATACTTTAAAAAAAGGTATGCACCGTTCGTGACACTAGTTGATCAGTTCTCTCTGGCTACAGGGATAGTCCTGAGGTGATAGCCAGAACAGATGAAGATATAATAAAGCATGAAGATATAATAATCATAAAAATATACAAAATGTATACATATTGTCACGATAGCTGAGGGCTTTGGGTGGTCAGAAAGACGGCGACGGCTTACCACCTTTTACGTTGTCCCGAAAGTATCTTCAGTGGAAGATGTGTCAAAGGGACTTAATTGTCCTAGACCAGAACTTTGTCTGCCCCTGTATTGGGGCAATATAATTGCGTGAAGATATTTTATATAAACATACAAAACGAGGTGAGTTATGTAACGCCTTGATAATAATTTATTGCAAGAATTAGAATTATCAGAGAAATGCAACGTTGTATGACCATATTGCATCACTGTCTCAATGACAGTGTTAATTATGCCTTATTTAGTTTGATATGTTTTTACGGAAATGAATATTTACAGCTAGGGATGACCGTCTATAACTTTTTCTAAAAAAAAAATATATACAAAAAACTTTTTCTTTCTATTATACTTTTTCTAATGTTTGTTATTTGACATGTGACCCTAACACGTTATGGGTTTGGGTTGCGGAACCTGGCAACGCTGGCTGTGATGAGATCGATTATTGCAAAGAGTTTTCATGACCCTTTTCTTATAATTTTACTTTTAAACCGAATTTAAATGATGTTTCAGTCGGTAAGATCCGTCGGAAGTACAGCTGTCGGTATTTTATATATGTCATGTAATATTGACGGTAGTTATAAATAAAACAAATTTGCTGATTTTAAACACCGTTCTCGAACAGACGTACGTACCCCAGTGTTGAGAAATGGCACTAGCAAATATTCGACGCCTTGATGACGAAGCGCGGTTGTCAGCGTTTGTTGCAAACACACGCAACAGTGAAAGAAGATCTTGGCTTGAGATTTTAACAGTTATTCTATTTTCACAAGGATTGAGTAACCCAGTTTTCTAATTATAATATTTCAGTAATGTGAATGGATATTTAAAATTTATTTAATACTAGCCTCTGCCCGAGTCCGTGTCCGCGCATTTATATTATTTCTGGATCTATCATTATCTATATCTGCATCCACATTTATTTTTTAAATATGAAAGATTTTTATATGCACAAATAAAAGATTTAAAGGATTTTTCCATCCAGAATCGATTCCCGGTGGGTCAATTTAGAAAACACTTCTCTACAGTTTCTCGGTTTCTGGTAGTGGTCGGTAAAGGTGGGTCGAAGAGACTTAATTGTCTAGACTACCCTATATTGGGAATGGCGTGAAGATATTTTTATACAAATATTTTTTCGTACGTACGATACGACTGAATGCAAAAGATAAAGCCTTCAATATCGCAATAGCAAGCGACAGACGGTGACATAGCCTAAAAATACAAGACTAAAACTAGTCAGACTGGTGATGGGTTTATGTGTCTATGGTGCAGGGCGTCTGGTACCGCGACATTGCACCTCAGTATACTTTAAAAAAAGGTATGCACCGTTCGTGACACTAGTTGATCAGTTCTCTGGCTACAGGGATAGTCCCTGAGGTGATAGCCAGAACAGATGAAGATATAATAAAGCATGAAGATATAATAAAGCATGAAGATATAATAAAGCATGAAGATATAATAAAGCATGAAGATATAATAAAGCATGAAGATATAATAAAGCATGAAGATATAATAAAGCATGAAGATATAATAAAGCATGAAGATATAATAAAGCATGAAGATATAATAAAGCATGAAGATATAATAAAGCATGAAGATATAATAAAGCATGAAGATATAATAAAGCATGAAGATATAATAAAGCATGAAGATATAATAAAGCATGAAGATATAATAAAGCATGAAGATATAATAAAGCATGAAGATATAATAAAGCATGAAGATATAATAAAGCATGAAGATATAATAAAGCATGAAGATATAATAAAGCATGAAGATATAATAAAGCATGAAGATATAATAAAGCATGAAGATATAATAAAGCATGAAGATATAATAAAGCATGAAGATATAATAAAGCATGAAGATATAATAAAGCATGAAGATATAATAAAGCATGAAGATATAATAAAGCATGAAGATATAATAAAGCATGAAGATATAATAAAGCATGAAGATATAATAAAGCATGAAGATATAATAAAGCATGAAGATATAATAAAGCATGAAGATATAATAAAGCATGAAGATATAATAAAGCATGAAGATATAATAAAGCATGAAGATATAATAAAGCATGAAGATATAATAAAGCATGAAGATATAATAAAGCATGAAGATATAATAAAGCATGAAGATATAATAAAGCATGAAGATATAATAAAGCATGAAGATATAATAAAGCATGAAGATATAATAAAGCATGAAGATATAATAAAGCATGAAGATATAATAAAGCATGAAGATATAATAAAGCATGAAGATATAATAAAGCATGAAGATATAATAAAGCATGAAGATATAATAAAGCATGAAGATATAATAAAGCATGAAGATATAATAAAGCATGAAGATATAATAAAGCATGAAGATATAATAAAGCATGAAGATATAATAAAGCATGAAGATATAATAAAGCATGAAGATATAATAATCATAAAATATATACAAAAACTTTTCTTTCTATTATACTTTTCTAATGTTTGTTATTTGACATGTGACCCTAACACGTTATGGGTTTGGGTTGCGGAACCTGGCAACGCTGGCTGTGATGAGATCGATTATTGCAAAGAGTTTTCATGACCCTTTTCTTATAATTTTACTTTTAAACCGAATTTAAATGATGTTTCAGTCGGTAAGATCCGTCGGAAGTACAGCTGTCGGTATTTTATATATGTAAGTCACTCGGCCAAGATGTATGACTGCAACAAAACGCTTAGTCCGTTTTTACGACAAACCTATACGGGTTATAAATTTTAATGCTTTGTTATTTAACGATTACTGGACGCAAACAAAATATTTTGTAGGATATCGCGGAATACAGTATAGAAGTCACGTCATTTTTAATCTGGCCCAATTATAGCCCTGCCAGCAAAGCAGTAATACAAACAAAGCCTTGTAACATATAGGTATTTCTAATCTTGTTACCGACTTGTTGATGAAGCAAAGTCTGTTCTCATTTTAAAATATATCCAAAGCTTTATATAACTATTTACGCTAGTAATATTACAATTCTATTGTCTATAAAATATCTTTACGCCATTTCCAAAACAGAGCTAGATAGAGATCGACCCACGTTCCACCGAAAACATTTTTTATACAAATATTTTTTCGTACGTACGATACGACTGAATGCAAAAGATAAAGTCTTCAATATTGCAATAGCAAGCGACAGATGGTGACATAGCCTAAAAATACAAGACTAAAACTAGTCAGACTGGTGATGGGTTTATGTGTCTATGGTGCAGGGCGTCTGGTACCGCGACATTGCACCTCAGTATACTTTAAAAAAAAGGTATGCACCGTTCGTGACACTAGTTGATCAGTTCTCTCTGGCTACAGGGATAGTCCCTGAGGTGATAGCCAGAACAGATGAAGATATAATAAAGCATGAAGATATAATAATCATAAAAATATACAAAAATGTATACATATTGTCACGATAGCCGAGGGCTTTGGGTGGTCAGAAAAAAGACGGCGACGGGCTTACCACCTTTTACGTTGTCCCGAAAGTATCTTCAGTGGAAGATGTGTCAAAGGGACTTAATTGTCTAGACCAGAACTTTGTCTGCCCCTGTATTGGGGCAATATAATTGCGTGAAGATATTTTTATATAAACATACAAAAACGAGGTGAGTTATGTAACGCCTTGATAATAATTTATTGCAAGAATTAGAATTATCAGAGAAATGCAACGTTGTATGACCATATTGCATCACTGTCTCAATGACAGTGTTAATTATGCCTTATTTAGTTTGATATGTTTTTACGGAAATGAATATTTACAGCTAGGGATGACCGTCTATAACTTTTTCAAAAAAAAAATATATACAAAAAACTTTTTCTTTCTATTATACTTTTTCTAATGTTTGTTATTTGACATGTGACCCTAACACGTTATGGGTTTGGGTTGCGGAACCTAACAACGCTGGCTGTGATGAGATCGATTATTGCAAAGAGTTTTCATGACCCTTTTCTTATAATTTTACTTTTAAACCGAATTTAAATGATGTTTCAGTCGGTAAGATCCGTCGGAAGTACAGCTGTCGGTATTTTATATATGTCATGTAATATTGACGGTAGTTATAAATAAAACAAATTTGCTGATTTTAAACACCGTTCTCGAACAGACGTACGTACCCCAGTGTTGAGAAATGGCACTAGCAAATATTCGACGCCTTGATGACGAAGCGCGGTTGTCAGCGTTTGTTGCAAACACACGCAACAGTGAAAGAAGATCTTGGCTTGAGATTTTAACAGTTATTCTATTTTCACAAGGATTGAGTAACCCAGTTTTCTAATTATAATATTTCAGTAATGTGAATGGATATTTAAAATTTATTTAATACTAGCCTCTGCCCGAGTCCGTGTCCGCGCATTTATATTATTTCTGGATCTATCATTATCTATATCTGCATCCACATTTATTTTTTTTAAATATAAAAGATTTTTATATGCACAAATAAAAGATTTAAAGGATTTTTCCATCCCAGAATCTATTCCCGGTGGGGTCAATTTAGAAAACACTTCTCTACAGTTTCTCGGTTTCTGGTAGTGGTCGGTAAAGGTGGGTTGAAGAGAATTGTCTAGACTACCCCTATATTGAGAATGGCGTGAAGATATTTGTGTAATTGTCACTTATAAGAAAAAAAATTATTCAAAAATAGCACTACCTCTTCGGATTTTTTTATATTGTGTATAATTTTCGAGACCAGATTATTATTTTTTTTTCGTTAATAGATGCAATAGTCAATCACTCACACTCTGCGATAGATATATACAGGAATAGAGACAACATCTTATAGATGCTCTGATCTCAAAGTAAGCACCTTAAACCCGGTACCGCAAACACCCAATCCCGAGAAAATATAGAAAAATAACCGCAAAAAATTGGATATCGTACCCGGGGGGAATCGAACCCTAAGAGCTGGCGACACCATGAAAACCGATGCGTACGCTACTCGATCACAGAGGATTTGTTTCTTTTTTAAGTCTATATTTCTTTAAAATTTTTACGTTTTAGTCAACCCTATAAGCTATTATACCCCATAAGTTGTTAGCTATTAGAGGATTAATAGAAGAGCGTGCATAACAAGAGTCGTTGACTCGCCCCCAGTCGCCGACACTGTGGTCCGTGCATACCAATTAAGAGAATTACTGATGCCATGGGAACTTTGCGATATCTTGCATCTGTTGTTACAAACCGCTCCGGTTTTCGTTATTTCATTGTTGTGGAGATGTCGAGATAGTACTCATCGATATTCAAACTTCATGACTATAAAATTAAATATTAAATATCTTCACGCAATTCCCAATACAGGGGTAGACAGAGTTCTAGTCTAGACAATTAAGTCCCTACGACCCACCTTCCACCGAAGATATTTTCGAGACAACGTGACAGGTGGTGAACCCGTCGGCGTCTTTCTGTCCAAGCCAACGATGTAATTCGTACATAGGTTTTAGAAAAACCCATTGGTACGAGCCCGCCACCTGGGGATCGAACTCGGATCTCTTGACTCGAAATTCCGACCACCCATCCACTCGGCTGTCGACTATTTGGTATTTTCAATGCTAAACCTCTGAATCGATTGAGATGAAATTTGGTATGTCGATTGCTTCAACCCTCCGGAAGTTAAGAGTATGGGTGAAAAATAATATTGCTCGAAAAAAGAAACACCATGAGAGCAAAGCTGTGGTCAACAGCTTGTAATAGAAGAATATTAAGCACAGACCATCAATACAAATTGTATATAATTTACGCAATTTTATTGATTTTTAAAACATATTTATGCTGAACTTTTATGTGATTAAATAAAAGAGAAATTTTTTTTAAATTACAACTGACACAGGCGGGATTCGAACCCGCAACCTTGCCGATCCGTGGCAACGCTCTTACCTCCAAGCCACCGTGTCTTACACGCATCAGTTGAAATTTTAAATGTATATAAGTTTTTTTTTTATGGAAGCTGTGTGCAAAATCGAGTTTACGGTATGTAGATACATACATTGACAGGTACAATATCACATTCATTGCTCTGATACAAAAGTAAGCAGCTTAAGCAATTGTATATTGAATCAGAAACAACGAAGGTACCAAGACACCCAGACCCGAGAAAATGAAGAAAAAATGTTTTTTACATTAACCCGACCGGGAATCTAACCCGTCCACGGAGGTTGTGCAGTAGTCACGTGATGGGACTTATCAGCCTATGAACACCTGTTAACTAAATTCAAAAGAAAAAGATTATGGCCATGGAATCTATAATTTCTAACCTTACCTTGTATAGAATATAAAGCTTTAAACGACGGCAAACCCTTACAATGTCGGGTGCGACTCCCACCTAGTTAAATGTCAAGATCTTTAAACCATTATTAGTGCATGGGGCACGCTGAAGGTCGCAGTTAAGGTGCGCCTCACTTTCACTTATTGAATGATATCACTGAACCTTCTAAAAGAAATAGATGATGGCGGGAACGGATAGAAAGGTTCAAATTTAATAAAGAATGATCGAGAAGTTATATCGAGGACAGCCCCGTTTATGTGATCTATTTCGCAATAAAATAATTAGGGATCTCGAATTTAGGCTGAATCGTGGCGCGCTGTTGACATTTAAAACTATAAAACACCTAAAAAAGTAATTGACGTATTTATCATGTGTCAACACATTTAATTATCTGTCGATGAAAGATGTGTCGGAAGGACTTAATTGTGTAGACCTCTTTCTACCCCAGTATTGAGAATGGCGTGAAGAGAAGACGTCGAAATGTTTTACAGCGGCTGAGGTAGCTTACTTAGTATTTTACCTTACTATGTAGTACGCTGCAGGACATAAGCCTTTCCCATTAGGCGGTTTTGCCACAGTAGCTACGTTTGGCTATAATCTAGATGATTGGCGGACACAGTGACTCACATACAAAATATGTATTATCAATGACAAATATGAGGTCAACGCAATCATGTAAACATTCATCTTTGTTTCGCCTCATATTTTTCGCGATGTTTATTCTTGTCTGCGAAAAATCCGAAAAAATAATGCGCAAAGTTTATAAACTAATATAATATAAAAAAAGCAAATATTTATTATCACTACCGTTTGTATCAAAACTTTAGGAAATGCTGAAACTTATAGCGACGATGTTTGATCGATTTACTTTTATGACTTTCATATCTAAATGCAAGTATGTATGTATCTACAATATTTTTGGAGTAACTCTGTTTTATGTAGACGTGATGTTCGGGATACCATCATATTTTGGTCTTGTAAAGTAGCCAAAATATTGTAATTCTGCGGACTAATAGTGAAAAATGATAATTTAACGTTCTAGATTTTTCTTAAGAGAGATTTTTAACGATTATTTAATTTTAGAGTTATTATTATTATATCAATTAAATTTGCACAGCCTGTCATAACATTTATATTAATAAAAATATTCATTTGATAGCTATCCATTTTTGGACACTGTCCGTGTGATAAAAAAAAACTCCACACATATAGCATACGTATGTTTCAGGGCACAAAACTCGACAGGCCTTTGCATTTTAGCCGATATTGTTTATGCGTACTTTGTATCCCAAAGTTACACGCGAACAGAAAAATTTATTGATAAATAGATCATATCAAAGGAAAGAAGAATATCATTTGACTGATACCTATATCAGTTTATTAGTGACAATTAATCTTTGAAGCTATTAAGAGCTTCAAGACTGACAGAGTTACATTCACATTTTTATTTTTTAATTTAATCTTTATTGCGATTCCGTATAGGCCACAAAAGGTGGACTTAATGCCTATAGGCATTCTCCTCCAGTCAACCTTCGGTATGGTGGGCGCAATAAAGTTAAGGACAAAACGTAAATATTAATCAGAGACATACGTAAAACCATTACATATATATAGAGAAATAGATGAATACATACTAAAATCTTACCTATATTAATAGATACATATATATATATATATATATACACATACGCTGACATATGTATACCATATAATTATCCTAACAAAGATACATACATACCTTTAAAAGTGGCGTTGCCAAAGTAATCAGAAAAGAATAAAGCGCTAGCGCAATACCATTTACAATATAAATGTTGATTATAACTATCAAAGTAATTTAAAATTTGTTTCGGGAATGTCCTTAATATTAAAAACTGTTGGTAAAAGCATGGGAATGATTAATCGATGCTTGGCGCGCGATTTGACGAGGAAGTTACATGCACACTACCTCTAGGTAACGTGTGATACATTCCAGATTGCTTATTCTTAATTTTGCATTTGTTGTTTTATCTACTTATTTCAAGGTCTACATCCCTTCGACCCACCTTCCACCGAAGATATTTTCGGGACAGTGTGACAGGTGGTGAGCCCGTCGCCGTCTTTATGTCCAAGCCAACCATATAATTTGTACATAGGCTTTTAGAAAAACCCATTGGTACCGCCACTTGAGGTTCGAACTCGGGTCTCTTGGCTCCGACCACCCAACCACTCGGCTATCGTGACTTCAAGGTCTATATCGCGGTGAATTTTATATAATACCTATATATTATATACACGCCATTCCGAAAACTGGGGTAGACAAAGAGTATGGATTCGAGTCAAGACACCCGAGTTAGATCCCCAAGGCTCATACAAATGGATTAAAAAAAAAGCTTATCTACGAATCGTCATTGGCTTGAACATAAAGACGACGACGGGCTCAACATCTGTCACGTTGTCACAAAAAAAAACTTCGGTGTAAGGTGGGTTCAAAACGATTTAATTGTTTAGACCTGCATTGGGAATGGCGAACTAATTTCTTTGTATTAAAATTTGTTTCTTAAATATTGTTAGGTTATATGCCTGAACAGATTTCGATATTTGCGCTATCTTTAGAATCGTTACATAGTCCGCTATGTTAACGACACTGGTGATAATTTTTTTTTAATAATTCCGATATGGCAACAGTATAGTGTCATCATTTTAAAATGGGAATAAATAGTTTTATTTATGGCAGATCGGTCAAGTTTTTTCTTTTTTAATCAAAAATTCTTTGCTCAGTTTGTTTTTTTAAAAATTTCTAATTTAATGTGACAACTTTAAACATTGGATAGTCATGGATGAACTGAACGCAGATAACAAAAGGAGTAATGAACCAAGAAGCCAGTACTGCATCAGCTACTCGATGCCGATATGAGGGGGCAATGATTTAAAACACTTCTCGCATTAATGTAAAGTGATGAATGTGCATTCAATCATGTCGGGCGTACGCTCGAGCATTGTGAAGCGATTAGCGTTCAGAAGTGATTGCTGCCAACGGTGGAAGACGAAAAACTTATTTGGTATCAGTAAAAACAATCACGATAGCCGATTGTTTGGGCGATCGGAATTCGAGTCCAGAGATCTGAAGATACCACCTGATCCTCAGGTGGTAAGCTCCTATCTTTGGGTTTTTTTTCCAAAACGCCATTCCGGACACTTGGGTAGACAGAGGTTCACACAATTAAATTCTCTTAACCCACCTTTCACCGAAGATTGCGGGGACAATGTGGCAGCTAGTGAGTCTGTCGTTGTCTTTTGTCCAAACAAACTATATAAATCATACAGAAGTTTTAGAAAAAAGAAACTTATTGGTACGAGTCATGTGGAGATCGAACTCGGGTCTCTTGGCTCCGACCACCCAACCACTCGGCTATCGTGACTTCAAGGTCTATATCGCGGTGAATTTTATATAATACCTTTATATTATATACACGCCATTCCAAAAACTGGGGTAGACAAAGAGTATGGATTCGAGTCAAGACACCCGAGTTAGATCCCCAAGGCTCATACAAATGGATTAAAAAAAAAGCTTATGTACGAATCGTCATTGGCTTGAACATAAAGACGACGACGGGCTCAACACCTGTCACGTTGTCACAAAAAAAACTTCGGTGTAAGGTGGGTTCAAAACGATTTAATTGTTTAGACCTGCATTGGGAATGGCGAACTAATTTCTTTGTATTAAAATTTGTTTCTAAGATATTGTTAGGTTATATGCCTGAACAGATTTCGATATTTGCGGTATCTTTAGAATCGTTACATAGTCCGCTATGTTAACGACACTGGTGATAATTTTTTTTAATAATTCCGATATGGCAACAGTATAGTGTCATCATTTTAAAATGGGAATAAATAGTTTTATTTATGGCAGATCGGTCAAGTTTTTTCTTTTTTAATTAAAAATTCTTTGCTCAGTTTGTTTTTTAAAAATTTCTAATTTAATGTGACAACTTTAAACATTGGATAGTCATGAATGAACTGAACGCAGATAACAAAAGGAGTAATGAACCAAGAAGCCAGTACTGCATCAGCTACTCGATGCCGATATGAGGGGGCAATGATTTAAAACACTTATCGCATTAATGTAAAGTGATGAATGTGCATTCAATCATGTCGGGCGTACGCTCGAGCATTGTGAAGCGATTAGCGTTCAGAAGTGATTGCTGCCAACGGTGGGAGACGAAAAACTTATTTGGTATCAGTAAAAACAATCACGATAGCCGATTGTTCGGGCGATCGGAATTCGAGTCCAGAGATCTGAAGATACCACCTGATCCACAGGTGGTAAGCTCCTATCTTTGGGTTTTTTTCCAAAACGCCATTCCGGACACTTGGGTAGACAGAGGTTCACACAATTAAATTCTCTTAACCCACCTTTCACCGAAGATTGCGGGGACAATGTGGCAGCTAGTGAGTCTGTCGTTGTCTTTTGTCCAAACAAACTATATAAATCATACAGAAGTTTTAGAAAAAAGAAACTTATTGGTACGAGTCATGTGGAGATCGAACTCGGATTCCGGTCACCCAACCACTCTGTTATCCTGACTATCCAGTTGATGAAATGACAGGATTGAAGAATAACAGCAAAAAGTTCGAGACAATGTCTTAAGACCGTGCTTGGTGGCAATTTTTATGAAAGGGCATTGTTAAGCATTTAACTTGCGACAGGCTGCAGAGCACGCCCTTATCCATTTTAGTGATAAGATCACCTTCCAAAGCTGCCATATTGCGAATCCCTTCATTTTGTTTTTGGTTGGACAAGCTATGTTAACGACACTGGTGATAATTTTTTTTTTTTTTTTTTTTTTTTTTTTTTTTTTTTTTTTTTTTTTTTTTTTTTTTTTTTTTTTTTTTTTTTTTTTTTTTTTTTTTTTTTTTTTTTTTTTTTTTTTTTTTTTTTTTTTTTTTTTTTTTTTTTTTTTTTTTTTTTTTTTTTTTTTTTTTTTTTTTTTTTTTTTTTTTTTTTTTTTTTTTTTTTTTTTTTTTTTTTTTTTTTTTTTTTTTTTTTTTTTTTTTTTTTTTTTTTTTTTTTTTTTTTTTTTTTTTTTTTTTTTTTTTTTTTTTTTTTTTTTTTTTTTTTTTTTTTTTTTTTTTTTTTTTTTTTTTTTTTTTTTTTTTTTTTTTTTTTTTTTTTTTTTTTTTTTTTTTTTTTTTTTTTTTTTTTTTTTTTTTTTTTTTTTTTTTTTTTTTTTTTTTTTTTTTTTTTTTTTTTTTTTTTTTTTTTTTTTTTTTTTTTTTTTTTTTTTTTTTTTTTTTTTTTTTTTTTTTTTTTTTTTTTTTTTTTTTTTTTTTTTTTTTTTTTTTTTTTTTTTTTTTTTTTTTTTTTTTTTTTTTTTTTTTTTTTTTTTTTTTTTTTTTTTTTTTTTTTTTTTTTTTTTTTTTTTTTTTTTTTTTTTTTTTTTTTTTTTTTTTTTTTTTTTTTTTTTTTTTTTTTTTTTTTTTTTTTTTTTTTTTTTTTTTTTTTTTTTTTTTTTTTTTTTTTTTTTTTTTTTTTTTTTTTTTTTTTTTTTTTTTTTTTTTTTTTTTTTTTTTTTTTTTTTTTTTTTTTTTTTTTTTTTTTTTTTTTTTTTTTTTTTTTTTTTTTTTTTTTTTTTTTTTTTTTTTTTTTTTTTTTTTTTTTTTTTTTTTTTTTTTTTTTTTTTTTTTTTTTTTTTTTTTTTTTTTTTTTTTTTTTTTTTTTTTTTTTTTTTTTTTTTTTTTTTTTTTTTTTTTTTTTTTTTTTTTTTTTTTTTTTTTTTTTTTTTTTTTTTTTTTTTTTTTTTTTTTTTTTTTTTTTTTTTTTTTTTTTTTTTTTTTTTTTTTTTTTTTTTTTTTTTTTTTTTTTTTTTTTTTTTTTTTTTTTTTTTTTTTTTTTTTTTTTTTTTTTTTTTTTTTTTTTTTTTTTTTTTTTTTTTTTTTTTTTTTTTTTTTTTTTTTTTTTTTTTTTTTTTTTTTTTTTTTTTTTTTTTTTTTTTTTTTTTTTTTTTTTTTTTTTTTTTTTTTTTTTTTTTTTTTTTTTTTTTTTTTTTTTTTTTTTTTTTTTTTTTTTTTTTTTTTTTTTTTTTTTTTTTTTTTTTTTTTTTTTTTTTTTTTTTTTTTTTTTTTTTTTTTTTTTTTTTTTTTTTTTTTTTTTTTTTTTTTTTTTTTTTTTTTTTTTTTTTTTTTTTTTTTTTTTTTTTTTTTTTTTTTTTTTTTTTTTTTTTTTTTTTTTTTTTTTTTTTTTTTTTTTTTTTTTTTTTTTTTTTTTTTTTTTTTTTTTTTTTTTTTTTTTTTTTTTTTTTTTTTTTTTTTTTTTTTTTTTTTTTTTTTTTTTTTTTTTTTTTTTTTTTTTTTTTTTTTTTTTTTTTTTTTTTTTTTTTTTTTTTTTTTTTTTTTTTTTTTTTTTTTTTTTTTTTTTTTTTTTTTTTTTTTTTTTTTTTTTTTTTTTTTTTTTTTTTTTTTTTTTTTTTTTTTTTTTTTTTTTTTTTTTTTTTTTTTTTTTTTTTTTTTTTTTTTTTTTTTTTTTTTTTTTTTTTTTTTTTTTTTTTTTTTTTTTTTTTTTTTTTTTTTTTTTTTTTTTTTTTTTTTTTTTTTTTTTTTTTTTTTTTTTTTTTTTTTTTTTTTTTTTTTTTTTTTTTTTTTTTTTTTTTTTTTTTTTTTTTTTTTTTTTTTTTTTTTTTTTTTTTTTTTTTTTTTTTTTTTTTTTTTTTTTTTTTTTTTTTTTTTTTTTTTTTTTTTTTTTTTTTTTTTTTTTTTTTTTTTTTTTTTTTTTTTTTTTTTTTTTTTTTTTACTAAGAAACATTCAGCTTCAAATTAAGTTTTGTACTAGTAACATATAGATCTCTGTTGTCTGAAATAGAAATATGTTGATTTGATTAAACGGTGATAAACTCCTTTTCTGCTTAGGAGTCGTCTGGCTCAGTACCACACACTTACCTTTTTCAGTCGCCAAATACCACAAATTACGTTATATGGGAGGTTTTGTTGGGGTGACAAACATAATAAAACATTTCTATATTGCCTGGGACTTCAGAACTGGCGACATCTTGAAAACCGGAGTGTATGCATGCCACTCGTCCACGGGATTCGTCAAGATCATTATCATATCGAAATATATCCGCCTTTAACATAAACAACAATGGCTTGAGAAAGGATTATTTATAGAATTCCTTTTTGCCGTTTTCAGGCAAATAGCCGTTACTTATACATTTATAATAGTTGTAACTGCTTATTGATATTACACTTAACAATTTACATATTGAATACGTTGTCAAGTACATCCATTGGGGTGTGACAGACGGTCACGCAAGATCGCTGTCTTATTAGGAATACGCGACGCCTCGTCACGAGCGTATTCAGCCGATCGGTATTTATAGAAGCGACTTGTTTGTACATGCAAATTGTGCATAAATGGATTGTGATTGCGTTGCGGGGTCGGCAGAATATTTCTGTTACCTTGGTAAAAAAAAAAAAGAAACGCCGTTAATAGTTACGTATGTTGTAGTTGTATATAGGACTTAGGTAATAAAAGACCCGTATTCATAGCGGTGAACAACAAATAAATGAAATACATGAACAATATTATGACCACAACCTAGCCGCAAATATGCAAAGAATTTAAATTTGTTTATTTAAAAAACGCCACACTAACTTGGCTTCGTTGCTATTTACTTGCAATTAAACAAATATGCCTTTTACTTTGGACAGTCGGAACTCGGACTAATTATAGCAGCGCTATTACTTAAGCGAAAAAAAAACAACAATAATATTTAAGCAAACGCACTGACTGCAAAGATTAGAAGAAATTAAGAAAAAAACGCGACACTAACTACTTTGCTACTATTTACAATTAATCCAAATATGCCTGGATATAATATTTAACTTTTGATTGGCACTCTGACTATTTATAGCAGCACAATAACTTAAACGGTAAACAAATACAAAAATATTACAAGCATATGCACTGGCCGTAAAGATAAGAAGAAATAATTCTTTTGTATTTAAAAAAAATCGCGAAACTGACATGTCTATGCTTCTATTTACTTATTAAAACAAATATGCTTTAAGATTCTATTTTACTTCGGACAGTCCGCACTCGGACTATTTATAGCAGCGCAATCACTTAAAAGGTAAACAACTACAAAAATATTATAAGCATACGCACTGGCAGCAGATTCGAAGAAATTGAGTATGTTTATTAAAAAAAACGCTACACTACGAGCAACTTGTCTTTGCTACGATTTACTTGCAATTAAAAAATTTCCCTGAGGATAATATTTTACTTTGGACAGTCTGAACTCGGACTAATTAGAGCGGCGCTGTCACTTACTGGTAAACAACAACAATAATTAAAAAATAACGTTTCCCGCTTAACTGTTGGGCAGATATTCCAGGCGAATATATTTAGATACTTATTTAGAGATTAGCATAAAATAGATTCGATGAAGTTTGGAATTCATTCATTATTTCTTTATTTTAAGTTTTATATTTTCCGGCCATTTCCAGTAACTGGGTACACAGTTCTTTTTAGAGATCAGAAAATTTAGATGTTTTGACCGACAATTCACCAGAGGCTGTTCACGTTTACCTCCAGTGGGATTCGCATTCAGGCTCACCTCCAATCAACTATCGAGTCATCGGGTTTTATTATTTAAAACAAAGTATAGTGATTAGTGTTTCGTCAGACAGTTAATGAATTCTTAAAACCCTTTAATATTAGGCTACTGCAGGGCATGGCCTCTCCCAAAGGAGTACTTGCTATAAATGTCACGCTCATTAACGCTAATTAATAATTAAATACAACAATACATACATTATCATACATATTATTATTCCTTACTATCGTGACCTTGCTTGCTTGCGGATAAGTTAATCAGAAGTCTAAATATAAACTCTTAACCTAAATGTACAGGGCATTGCCCTTTATTAGGAAGAATTATAATATAATTAATTACGAATATAGTAATTATATCTTTGGGTAAGAAATTCGTACAAGCCTACCGTCTGGGGATCGAACTCAGGTCTCTTGTCTCGAATTCCGACCACCCAACCACTCAGCTATCGTGATTTTATATTTACGATTTCGATTTTTTAATTGTTAAAATAAATATCTTCACCCCTGATCTGACTACTGGGGTTGACAGAGCTCTAGACAATTAAGTCGCTTGGACCCATCTTTCACTGAAGACTATTTGGGATATCGTGAATGGTGGTGAGGCTATCGCCATCTTAGTGTCCAGACCAACAGTACGATCATATACTTACATACATATATATTTTCTTATATAAATATTTATTATATACGTATATAAACCTCCACAATTTGAGTACAAACATTCATATCATCATTTGTGTGATCTTGTCATTCTCTCCCTGCGGTATTCGAACCCACAGCATCGGATAGTAACTGCCAACTAAGCTATCGGGTCGTCCTTATTCTATTAATTTGACGTTCGTCTCTTTACAGGAAGACCTGCAAGTCCTGCGGCTGCGATCGGCTGCAGCATTCGGTGTACCATGAGGAGCTGGGTTCGGTCCGCGACCGACTGGGGCTCAGGGACTCGCGGGTCAACCACCATTCATATGATAGCCCACCGGGTCTTACCGCTAAGCAGGTAACCTATTCTAAAACCTATTCTAACCTATTCTAAAATCATCTGTTTACATGTAAATGTAAACTGATGATTTAAGCATTATCGCCTTTGTAACACCTCTGCGTGTGTCTAAAAACACCTATGCTGGAGTGACAGGTACTGCCACACAAAGGATACTTATGTTATCCTAATATTACATATAATATATACATACATTAATTTTTTCATACGGGAATTTCGAGTCGAGAGACCCGAATTCGATCCCCAGATGGCAAGCTCGGACCAATGAGTTTTTCAAAAACTTATGTACGAATTATATCGATGGCTTGGACATAAAGACGGCGACGGGTTCACCACCTGTCACATTGTCCCGAAAATATCTTCGGTGGAAAGTGGGTCGAAGGAACTTAAGTGTCTAGACTAGACCTCTGTCTACCCCTGTATTGGGAATTGCGTGAAGATATTTATTATTTATTTCTATACATACATAGATAGGGACAACATTATATACATTGCTCTGATCCATAAGCAGCTTAAGCATTTGTATTATGGAAACAAAAATAACGAAGTTACCATAAACACCCAGACCCGAGACAATATAGAAGAAATAGTTTTCTACCATCTTCCATCGAGCCCAGGAGCTCAGATCTGGCGATATTCTGAAAACCGATGTATTCGCCACTCGTCCACAGTGCTCGTAATTTGGATTGGATAACCTGAACAAGTCTTGGGTATCTCTCCGTCATTAAGTTTTAGATAGCCGTGGCTTTCATTTCTTTCTGCGTTCGTCATCGGTTTCGTGGCTTAGGGTAAAGAAAAAGTAAGCAGATAAAAAGGAGTATGAAGCGACATTATTTTATATTATTTAGTTTTTTATAGTATGGTATCCTGGGTCTTGTAACTGGATGGTGATAAATATACATGTATGAAAATATATAGTAACATAGGCAATAACATCATATATACATAATAAGTGTGGTCGCAGTTTTGTACGTATGGAAATTTTTTATAGACAGAAATTTATATTTATTCGACGTAGAATTACACTATCTGTAATCCAAATCTTCTGCTATTTAAAAAGTCTATATCTGACAAAATCTACAGTATCATAGAAATATTTAACAGTGAAGCGAAATTTCAAGTGAAGAGGGCCTTCATTAATATTTGAGCTGCGGGGGAAACCGTCGGGAGCAATAAGTATTAAGTTATAAAAATGTGTAAAACTCTAGGAATCCAAACAATTATAGGAGACACTGGAATTACAGCACAAATAAAACATGCTCACAAGTTAGCTGCTCACAAAAATTTGTTTACATTTATGTCGTTTTAGTTCAGTTAAATTTCTGATACCAATCATTGTTATTAACAATTATATTCAATGTTTCAGACGGAACTGTTTTGGGCTTCGCTAGCGGAACGCGCCCCAACTAACGTAGGTGGCGCCACCGGCGCGGCCGCCTGGCGCGCCTGGAGAACGCGAGCTCTTGCCACTCAGCTGCCGAAGCAAGATCTCTCTCTATCTCACTGCAGACATCTTGACGAGGCTCACCGTAAACAGTTCGAAGACTTCGTCGCGGCTAGGAACGAAATTGCACTTGATATTGGTAATGCTGCCATCTACCGTCTAATAGCAAAACGTTTACATCATGTTGTCCCTTTTTTCTGTGATTAACTTTTAAATTTTTGTTGTAGGTGTCGCATGCCAGCATCATGGTGCATCTATTGAATGTATGGGGTGCCTTAAGCCTATTCGCAATGGGAGTATAGCTGTTCAAGCTCCACGGATAGGTGAAGAGGTATGTAATTTGATGTAGTTTTGCTATCCGCTACTAGATGGCGGTGTTACGATATGACAATTTCGGTTGCTATGAGCGACTTTCTAGTTTAAAACTTTTGCAAAAGGGATATTTAGCTATATACGAGCTCCACGTCATAATCTAAAAAAGTAATAAAAGTTAAAATAGTCTAATGACGTGTACTTTTCACAAACGTAAGCTCTTACGATCAACGCTCACAATTATTTTAGTTGTTTGTTAATCAATTTGTTGGTGATTTAGGTCCACTTTTATCAAAATTGTTTTTATTTGTTCGTATAAGCCAGTTCAGGTAACTGTTTCTTACCTGAATAAATAAATAAATCACTTCTCTGGTCTCTGGATGGTGGACACAGACTATCGATTGCTAATGTGGTATCAGAGGAGGAGATCTGGCATCGCCTCCTCGCCGGTAAACATCGGCCGGAGGGTATTTTAAAGCTGCTAGAATTGGTGGACACGATTATGATAGCGCTCCTGAGGCTCCTTTAACAGTGGTAGAGCCACGCATCAGCTTTTGTTGTTGCATGAATGGGCCGGCTCGAACGGGGAAGTACCACGACCTCACAGAGCACCGGCGTGAAGTAGAAGTCTAACAAACTTCTGCGATTCGTCTGGTGAGTGCAGGTAACCGGTGGCCCGCACACCTCCCTCCCCCAATTCTGGGGGGGGGGGCACTCTAAGGGAGGCAACGCATCTGCTATGCCTCTGGTACCTTTTCTTAAAAAAAAAAAGATATTCGACGGGTTGTACAGGCGGCGTTCCACCCGGCGTGCTTCACGTGCGCGGAGTGCGCCGAGCCGCTCGTGGAGCTCGCGTATTGCGCGCTCGACGGCCGTCCCTACTGCGTGCGACATTACTCCGAGCGCCTCAAGCCGCGCTGCCACGCTTGCGACGAGGTTAGTCTGAGCAAATTAAATCATTCATTCCTCGCTATTATAAACTACATTCATTCCTCGCTATTATAAACTACATTCATTCCTCGCTATTATAAACTACATTCATTCCTCGCTATTATAAACTACATTCATTCATCGATATTATACATTCGTTTAACGATAGACGTTTTTAAATCTATCACCGATTCGTAATAGGTTGTAAGTTGGTTTGACGGAGAAGAAATAGGCGAAGAAACTCCTCTCTTATTTTTATGACGATAAAAATTACACATGTTTTTTCTTTTAGCTTGAGAGCGATCATCACATTCCCAGGGGTTTACTGTCATTATTCTTCTTCTTTACAGCCTATCAAGAGTCCACTGCTGAACATAAGCCTCCCCTAAAACTTCCCACAGTGAACGGTCCTCAGCCACCTGCATCCATCGACTTCCCGCAGCATTTTGCAAGTCGTCACTCCATCGGTGGGGGTCGTTCAGCACTCCTTTTGTCTGTACGAGGGCGCCAATCGAGAACCTTAAAAAATGTCATTAACGTATTATTTTATATTACAATAACCCTTCCGGTAAAGTATTAAGAACTGGAATTATGTCGTATTCACTGCCCCATAAACGACTTATTTATTTTCTCATTTTACACTTCGTCTCATGTTACATTATACTTACACTAGCTTGACGTCCGGACGTCTGACCGATAAGCCCGCTAACGTTGTTTTGCCATATAAAAATACGGGTTGATTTAAGAGTGGTGACATTTTTTTTTAAATAATAAAAAAATATTTGTTTAAATAATAAAAAAAATTAGGGGTGAAACATCCTTCACATTTAGGGGGATGAAAATAGATGTCGTCCGATTTGCAGACCTAATCGACATGCACACGAAATTTCACGAAAATCATTCGATTTCGGAGGCGTTTAGATGCGCATCATCACTAGCATTTTTATGGCACGATGAATTTCAACCTGGGAACGATAAACAAGGATTAAATAATTGAATGATAACTTTCTCCGTGAAAAATCGTTGAAATTTAATTCCATATTAATTAATGCAAGACTTAATTGCAGCGTAGCGTGTTGCGTTTAGAAATAAAAAAATCGTTTAATTGTGATGAATAATTGACTATAAATTTAAATTCGTAAATATAAATTTGCCCATATTGCACGCACACAATCATTTAATTTTTATTGTAATTTCAAGCATCATTATTGAAATACAATTGTATAAAACATCAAAGTTACTATTCAAAGTAAATTTAAAAAAACATTTAAGTAGACCATAAAATTTCTATAAAATATTCCTTTAAATTAGACGACCTCCGTGGATGAGTGGCGTGAACACCAGTTTTCAAGATGCCGCCATCTTGAGGTCCCAGTTCGATTCCCGGACGGGTCAATGTAGAAAAACCACTTTTTCTACATTTTCTCGGGTCTGGGTGTTTGTGGTGCCTTCATTGTTTCCGATTCTCATACCTCAAGTGCTTCAGCATACCAATGTATGTGATGTTGTTCCTATCCATATATCTATAATAACCCATAATAATAATCTATAAATTATAAAAACAATTAATCCTTAACTAATCATTTAATACATTTATAAATTGCACACCATGTAAAACTTTAAAATTTTCTGGCAAATATTCTTTTTCCATTTAAGTAATTACTCTTTATACCAGCAATAACCTTCTACAATTACCTCTAATCATTGTACGAACAAAGACAATTAATTGAAACGCAAGTAAAGCCGCGTCGCAAAACCTAGCGATGTATAATGCAAATCAATGACAGACAAATGTTTAGATCTCGAATGAATTCTCCAAACAAACGCAACATCAATGGCCGTGTCTATTCTGGTCCTGTAGAGCGGCTACATCGCACGCTGACATTTACCAGGTGTCTGCACAATGACATATCGCTTGTGCTTTTATGTTACACTAGCGTCCTAAGCCGGCTTCGCTCGGGTTAATATATTTTTTGATTGAAAGTAAAGGTCGATAGCCGTCTGGGTGATATAGTTATAAAAATAATGGTGAAATATAATATCAGTTGTGTTCTGTTGATATGAAACTCATAAGCTTGTCCCTGCTCGCCCTAGTACCTTCAGTTGCCCTTTAGTTGACTAGAACTAAGTTGGTTACGATATTTTACAACTTTTCTAGTTAGTTTTGTAACTTGTTGTAGCTTAGCAGGCATAATACTGTTTTATTCTGGTTGCTTCATTAAAAAAGTAGAATTAAAAGAAAATTTTTTTTTTTTTTGGGTGTTCTATTGAAATACTCCTAAATTTATTTTATATAAAATATCTTCACGGCATTCCCAATGCAGGGATAGATAGAGGTCTTGAAAATTATAAGAAAACAGCGAAGACATTTTTTTTTGCGTCAACATAACAGGTGGTGAAAAAAAACTAAAGCACACGGCGATGGGCCGTGTTTTTAAGTTTTTTTTTCTATTTTTGTTTTTTTTTCTTTCTCTTTTTTCTAATAATAATAATTTTAAATAAAAAACTTAATCAAACATAGACATACATCGATAACGAGACACCAGCGAGCGATTCGGCCACGCTTACCATACAAGACGGTAATCGCAAATAGTAAAAGTCAAAACGCACTTACCGCTCACCTAGTGCCATAGACTATTTAAAATTAATTTCATTCGGACAATGTTCACAGCGTCAATTATAAATAACCGGCCTCGATAATAACGCAGTCGGAGTGCCATGACTAACCGCTGGATTTAATGCAGGCCGATTACACATATGTGTCATTGCACACCATTTAAAATATTATTTATAAAAAAAAAGAAATAAGCATAAAAACACTAAAGAGGTTATAACAAATACTGGCCGATTACACACATGGCAACACATTGAAGATATTTAATTTAAAAAAAGAACAGGAAGTCTATACGGGCGGTCGCACCTCTATTGCACACACTGTCGACTAGTATGGATACTTATGGGAAAGCCTGCAGTGGCTGTTAGATGATTTATATTAACTATGCTTTACGTTGCTGAAATTTATCACGTTTAAGATGCTGAGTAAAGTATATTACACTAATCCGATCCCGTCCTACCACCTACCATTTCACTCACCTCCCTTCCTACCACGGAGCAATATAGCAACAGTCACTAACTCAAACACTATTGATACAAGCCGTGCTGTTATCTGAACAATACAACCTGGTTACTTGTGCCACATACTTGTGCCACAAGCCTGGTGGAATTACTCGCATCAAATAATTTGACACATTTTATATTACGTTGAAAGTGTATTTGCTATGCCGAGGATGTAAACCACGACTACTTGTCAAAATCGAAGTTTGATGTCGAGATAATGTGGAGATAAATCTTGCCGTAGAGCACAGAGTTGTATACAGGCAGGCAGGAATCAAAGGTTTTTATCGATTTTCACAAAACAGTTAGCGACTAGAAAATTGTAGTCCCTTTGATACCGTGTACTACAACTTAAAGAGACTACTTTTACTTACATTAAACTATAAACAATTATTGTTATTAAAATATTGAAATTGCATAGTGTAAGTTCTATGTTAAGTAAATTGGTATAAAATATTAAGTTGTTTAATTAAATTTATCATTTACTAATACTAACATGCACTTTAAAATATTAACTTTAAGTTCTGTTTTAATTATCTCGTTTTATCTGTAATACCCATGTGTTGGATTAATTCGTCTTCACCTTAATACCATAAAAGTCAATTGATTTATCTCATAAATTAGAAGTAGGAAATTTGAGACGGCGACGGGCTCACCACCTGTCAGTTTGTCCCGAAAATATCTTCGGTGGAAGGTGGGCCGAAGGGACTTAATTGTCTAGACTAGACCCCTGTCTACCCCTGTATTGGGAAATGCGTAAAGATACATTTTTTTAGGAAATGTGAACATTAACAAAAATCCGCTTTAAGTTACCGCTACCTCTCTTCTTATGCGTCCGTAATGACTGTTATAATGGCATTATTAATGATGTACAACTGTGCTCTCATTCATGCGAGTGATTGAGCTTCTATAATTTTTAGCCTCAGTGTTTTCTAATGACCATTAGGTCCTATAAATGAAAAGATGTGGAATATGCCCTAAGTAATTGTAATAACTATTTATTGCATCACTATGTAAAAAAAGGTAACAACAAAATAAGATAGTGACAACAGTTGCCCTTACTGGCGTGCATTATTAATTGTAACAATACTCAGCCATACAATAACGATAGCCGTGTGGTTGGGTGGTCTGAATTTCGAGTCAAGAGACTCGAGTTCGATCCCTAGATAGCAGGCTCGTACCAATGGGTTTTTTCAAAAACTTACATACGAATTATATTGTTGGCGTGGACACATTGTCCCAAAAATATCTTCGGTGGATGGTGGATCAAAACGACTTAATTGTCTAGAAGGGATAGAATTGTTTGTCTATCCCTGTACTAGGAATGGCGTAAAGACATTTATTTTATTATTAAAATATGTATTTAATCGTAAATGCAACGACTAGCAACCCTAGTATGCAATTGATAAACATGATTTTCGGGAAAACGTGACAGGTGGTAAGCCCGACGCCGCTTATGTCCAAAAAATATGTTAATGCTTATGCTCAAAAAAACATTTAGAGTGTGACATTGGCCATCCATCAACCAGTTTTTTAAACTTACTTTAAAAGAACCTTCATTAAATGATATTATGTTATTCGACAAATGAATAAAAACTATTGCTGGTACGTACGTGCTTACAAAATAGATTTCATTTTTTATTTTTGTTACATTTAAAATATAATGTGGGTTGGTATTGTGTGGGTTTCATAAGAAGCGACTAGTGAAATCGCCTTGACAATATCTGTGGCTACCTTCATGTAGCGGAATTACCATCTCGAAAAAAACCAGACAGAAACAAGCAGACTGATGACTGGGTGTAGCGTTAAAGGAAAGTGTTATTTGGTACTGCAATCGCCAATTCAATTGTCAAATGTGACAATTATAGCAAAATCCTCCTTATGGCGAATGGTTAGAGAGGTATCTGGTACAGCGATCGCCGAGCTGTGTACCAAGTGTGGCGATAGTAACAATTCCTTATGGAAGAAGTCAATGTGCTGAAGTCCTTTTAAAGGATGTTACGTATTATGTACGTATGTATATATGTAGTTATGTGTATTTGCAGATATTTAATCATATGATTCTGTTACGACGACATAATGTATGGAAATTTTCATTTTTCCCCGTGTGTGTGAAATTCTGTATTTTTTTAGTTAAATCCATCTTTAATCATTAAGTTCGAAGAGTATCGAATATTTGCTATATGGTAACCAAGCAAAAATTCGAATTTAAAGTGACGATAGCCGAGTGTTTTGCTGATCGTACTTCGAGTCGAGTGACCCGAGTGCGATCCCCAGGTGGCAAGCTCGTACCAATGGTTTTTTTAGTTCATATAGGGATCGAACTCGGGTCTCTTGACTCAAAATTCCGACCACCCAACCACTCGGCTATCTTGACTTATTAAACCGCCCATGAACACCTGCAATACCAGAGGAATAGCAGATGCGTTGCCGGCCTTGGCCGTTGGCTTTGTACATAAAGACGGCGACGGGCTCACCACCTGTCATGTTGTCCCAAAATATGTCGGTGGCAGGTGGGTCGAAAGGACTTAGTTGTCTAGATCTCTGTATACTCAATATTGAGCATGGCGTGAGCTTTCTCTCACGTTAATTTAATATTGGTGCAAATAGTTTGTAAGACTCTGGCCTTTACACAAACTCACAAGTGGTTATTTACATTGGAAACTGGAATTTCTAAAATTACGCACTCCATCTCATTCAATAAATTTGTTTAATGAAATTGTTTAGATGTATGGTTATAGTTAAAAATAAACCATTAAACACTAGCAGTACCGTGCAGATTTGTTCACACCTTGCCCGCCATTCCGACCGTTGCTATACGCAGTGCGAGGTTTTTGCGCGCCCTTTTACACACTTCTACGTTTTAAGTGTAATATTATAATATTTTAGCGCCAAAAACACAACGCTTTTAAATACTGATCGGTAAGATATTATTTCTTTTTAATTTTATTTTTTAAATCATTGATAATTTTATGTTGATGCATATTAACTGGCTGAATGCACAATGGCAATGTTCTTTTTTAATTATTGTTTTTAATCATTCTGATGGCATAACAAATGCATTCCACTGCGACGATAAAAATAACAGAAAGGATAGCGGTAGTATATTTGTATTAAATTGTTTTGAAAACTTTTAATAAACATTAACCTTTCATAAAGAGAAGTTCTCTTAATTGAATTTAATTTCTCTTAATATTTTTTAGTGCTTAAAATTATTTTATAAATAGAACCATTAGAAATTATCCAAAGATTTAGGTCATATATCTCTATAATTATTTGATTTTGTATCAGTTTGTGCTCAAGAATCATCTTATCATTCGTTAGTGATTGATTATGTTTAACTTACATAGAATTTAATGCATTAGTGTCTGAAGTGTTGCCCTAAATCCTACAAATAAATCATTGTCGATGTTTCGGTATAATGTTGTCTAAATTAAATTTCTGAAAATACAAAGGCTTATCTAATATTATATATACATATATTTAATGATTTTAAATCAATAAAAATATACTCAATAATAATAATAAATCTAATAGAAATGTTCTTAATAATGTTTATTGATTTAAAAATAAGTTTCGTAATTAGAGAACGGTATTAAAAATTCCCTTTTATCAAATTCCCACTTTCTAATTTTCTGCTAAAGCCATCACGAAGGCGGGCCTCTGTTTCAGTCATGCAAGGAACACGTTCATCGATCCTCTAAATAGCGATTGATCGCTTTGAAGTCTGTCGCCTAGAGTGTTTATAGACGATTATAGACCGTTGTAATAAATATAATTAACGTACGCCACCGTAGACTTACGTTACGTCAGTCAAGTGAGAATTCAATCCTCTTTCAACAGTAACTGTGGACGTATCTTTTACAGCAATTTATTTTTTAATCAAAATTAATTTTAAAAAGTGCTGCCAGTGTTTTTTTTGAAATTCGAATTCGCGCGCCTCTAGCTTGTGTATAGTGCTTTCCAGAGTAATAAGTGAAGCATATTTTGTGAGTGAAATTAATATCTTCTTATGTTGTTTTTTTTTCTATTTAACGCTTAGCAAATACAACCAGGAATAATTTATATTTTTAAATTACATTAAAATATTAAATAATGCTAGTTAAGTATTTTAGTTAGTTATTCCTATTTTTTAGATTGTTTCCTATATTTTTTATTAATTGTGTTATAATGGGTCAGGACCGTTTTTGTGTCAATCTATAGGAAGACCTTTGTTCCGAAGTTCTTAGAAAATATTTTTGAAGTTATATACTTTCAATTTGTATTCACTGACACTGGCAAAAGCATCTGACAATTAAAACTTAGCTTGTTTTAGTTCTGCTACTCGACCACAGATGTCGCAAAATCCAAATTTTAATGATTTTATGACTAATTTCGTCTTTGAAAAGATTTAATCGTCTAGATCTCAGACGACCTCAAAATTTTAGCATTTTAAACTCTTTAAAGGTATTTTTTACAGCTTAATTTTTATTTTACATCAGTGGCATTGTACAGGTGTTTATCAAAGAAAAACAAAATTCAAATGAAAATTTTTGTATAATTATAAATAAATAAAATAAATATCTTCACGCAATTCCCAATACAGGGGTAGACAGAGGTCAAGTCTAGACAATTAAGTCCCTTTGACCCACCTTCCACCGAAGATATTTTCGGGACAACGTGACAGGTGGTGAGCTCGTCGCAGTCTTTATGTCCAAGCCAACAATATAATTAGTACATAATTTTTTTAAAAACCCATTGGTACGAGCCTGCCACCTGGGGATCGGACTCGGGTGTCTTGACTCAAAATTCCGACCACACAACCACTCAGCTATCGTGACTGTTTTACATATACAGTAGAATTTCGACTTATAGTACTAATAGTAGTAATATACAATAAGCATAGTATCATATACTTATTTCTTCTTGAAATTTAACATATTATTATATAATTAGACGATCTCCGTGGGCGAGTGGCGTACACACCGGTTTTTATAGTGTCGCCAGTCCGGTACCGGATTCGATTCCCGGTCGAGTCAACGTAGAAAACCCTTTTTCTATATTTTCTCGGGTTTGGATGTTTTATGGAACCTTCGTTGTTACTTATCCCATAATACTAGTGCTTTAGCTGCTTACTTTGGGATCAGAGCAGTGCAGGTGATGTTGTCCCTATCTATGTATGTATTTATTTATTATAATGGTCACGATATTTACTTAGTCTTAGATTATTTACTTAGAGAGAGAGGCAAGAGATCCGAGTTCGATTCGCAGGTAGTTGGCTCGTATCAATGGTTTCTTTCAGAAACTATGTACGATTTATATCGTTGGAAATAAGACGGCGACGGTCTCACCACCATTCACGTGGTCCCAAAAATGTCTTCGGTGGCAGGTGGATCGAAAGGACCTAATAGTCGAGACTTCAGTTTGTCTGCGTGAAGTTTTTTTTTTATTTACTTCACGCCGGCTATTCTACGAGTCGGAGGTGACAACCCAGTCCTGCTAGCCCATGCGTGTTGCAGCAAAAGCTGCCACTTACCTCCATCACGTAGATAACTTGATACGTATTTTAAAAATAAACAACGAACTAGACCAGAACAGTAACAAACACAATTGTAGACGTAGAAGACAATTCTAAAGAAAAAAAATTCTTCACACAATTCCCAATACAGGGGTAGAAAGAGGACAAGTCTAGACAATTAGGTCCCTTTGACCCACCTTCCACCGAAGATATTTTCGGGACAGCGTGACAGGTGGTGAGCTCGTCGCAGTCTTTATGTCCAAGCCAACGATGAAATTCGTACATAAGTTTTAGAAAACTCATTGGTACTGCCACCTGGGGATCGGACTCGGGTCTCTCGACTTGAAATTCCGACCACACAACCACTCAGCTATCGTGACTGTTTTACATATACAGTAGAATTTCGACTTATAGTACTAATAGTAGTAATATACAATAAGCATAGTATCATATACTTATTTCTTCTTGAAATTTAACATATTATTATATAATTAGACGATCTCCGTGGGCGAGTGGCGTACACACCGGTTTTTATAGTGTCGCCAGTCCGGTACCGGATTCGATTCCCGGTCGAGTCAACGTAGAAAACCCTTTTTCTATATTTTCTCGGGTTTGGATGTTTTATGGAACCTTTGTTGTTACTTATCCCATAATACTAGTGCTTTAGCTGCTTACTTTGGGATCAGAGCAGTGCAGGTGATGTTGTCCCTATCTATGTATGTATTTATTTATTATAATGGTCACGATATTTACTTAGTCTTAGATTATTTACTTAGAGAGAGAGGCAAGAGATCCGAGTTCGATTCGCAGGTAGTTGGCTCGTATCAATGGTTTCTTTCAGAAACTATGTACGATTTATATCGTTGGAAATAAGACGGCGACGGTCTCACCACCATTCACGTGGTCCCAAAAATGTCTTCGGTGGCAGGTGGATCGAAAGGACCTAATAGTCGAGACTTCAGTTTGTCTGCGTGAAGTTTTTTTTTTATTTACTTCACGCCGGCTATTCTACGAGTCGGAGGTGACAACCCAGTCCTGCTAGCCCATGCGTGTTGCAGCAAAAGCTGCCACTTACCTCCATCACGTAGATAACTTGATACGTATTTTAAAAATAAACAACGAACTAGACCAGAACAGTAACAAACACAATTGTAGACGTAGAAGACAATTCTAAAGAAAAAAAATTCTTCACACAATTCCCAATACAGGGGTAGAAAGAGGACAAGTCTAGACAATTAGGTCCCTTTGACCCACCTTCCACCGAAGATATTTTCGGGACAGCGTGACAGGTGGTGAGCCCGTCGCCGTCTTTACGTCCAAGCCAACGATGAAATTCGTACATAAGTTTTTAGAAAACTCATTGGTACTGCCACCTGGGGATCGGACTCGGGTCTCTCGACTTGAAATTCCGACCACCCTATCGCTATCGTGACTCTATCCAAAGAAGAAGAAGAAATAAATATATATGGACAAAGACATAGTTGAGCTCAAGCACTTGTGTTATGGAATCAGAATGAACGAAGGACAAACACGCGGAACCAACAAAATGTAGATTTAACGACCTCAAAGTAGGCGACATGACTACCGGTGTGAACGTCATTCGTCCATGGAGGTCGTCATAGTCAATAAATAGAGGTATAGAGGCTTTAGATGATGGACCCACAATCCATTTTCCATTTCCCACAGTCTTATTCTTTTGATATATCAGGCCCGAGGAGCAGTGTGCCTTTATGCCTTCTCCTTGGCAGTGGAAATCTCATTATCTTCATTGTAACGGCCTGTAAAAGTCCACTGCAGGACATAGGCCTCTCTACCATATGAGGGTGTACCGTAATCGCCACGCTTGACAAGCGGATTGGCAATCGCAGTATCAGACACCTTGCAGCTTAGACGCAGCTGCTCGACACCGGTCTGCATTATTTGAGTTTGCAATTTTTCGAGATGATTATCCCAACTGTTATTACATAGCATTTTCAAAGCTTTTCTTTAGAGAAAGAGTCCACCAACTTTATTTTGCGATCCGCCTGCGTTAGAACCAATGCAAATATCCCCTTAGAAAATGTTTTATTGTGGTTTCCTTATTTCACACGAATACTGATTTAAAAAAACAGTTGAAAGTCACATATCTTTCATCATTATTTCCACCAATCATGAGTCCACGTAAACGTAGATAGACCTCTCCTGAAAACTGCCAAAGATCTCGGTCATTACCCACCTGCATCCATCTCTCGCAATATTGTACATTCTCAGTACCTCTGTCTACCCCAGTAATTCAATACTTAAAGATAAAAATAAATCTTATCGCTTAACCTTAATCGTAATCATTTCAACGGGGTCAATTTCGGCAATCTTCTGATTAATCCGCTATCGAAAAGCTTATGTGGCTAAATTAAAATAAATAACGATCGGAGCGGAGCTAAATTGGCGGGAAGCAATAACGCGATGCGTTGTTTTCGCGCCACTAGCGCGTCCGAGCGAATCAAAATAGAAAACGAAGTATGAATGATTTCATACGAGATTCCTAAATTAAGGTTATCAGGATGCCATTTTCAATTTAAAAACTGATTTTCTCTAATGTATATAATAATAAAAATTACCTTGGACCGCAAAAATATAGCCTTTTTATTGCTTGTTGAGTTAAATGCGTTTTGTAAATAAAATCATATTCCAGAAGATATAGAAAACAAACAAGTTCTTTTAGTTCAAAAATACGTTAATAAAACTTGTAGCATTTGATAAAATACACAAGATGTAACAATTTTATATTATGTTTATGATTTGTAATAGTTTACAATAGTAAATGAAATATATTTACGTGTAGCAATGTTCTATTAAAAGATCTTCATACTCATTCAACAATTTTTATGAATGGAGGCATTATAAAATCGTATTCGCTCGAAAACCTGGAAATTTATTGCGTGTTCGCTGAAGGTTTACGCTCGATTATTTTATTATTGTTACACATTCTTTGCACTGTTTTGAAAGCGAAGTGGAAAATAGGATTGCGGAACGTTTGTTAATCTTTCAGACAAAAACAGAGATAGAAGCGTAGTCTATAGTTTATATTGAAAAAAATAATCTGTTAACAGTTGCTTTCTTTTGTCATATCATCATCACTTTAAAGTTTTTCATATCTGCTTAGCATCTCTACAGTATGTTTCGAGACGAATCTGCCGCAATCTGTCCATAGTTATAGCAAATTAAAAAAGAATCCCATCTGTCTCTTCTCCCCCCATACAAGTGGTATAGACATAAGATGTTCCTCCATAAACTTCGCTAATTAAAATTATTGTACTTTTTGTATGTAAAACCGACTCACTTAAAAGCTCGTAATTTCTCCCAACCTCTAAAATTGGACTCCCAATTTTCTTATTCCCTCTCCTGCGTCTATTCTGCATGCACCATCCACTCGTGCGCACGGCTCGCCAATGACGTCAGCCGGTGTCAAATTTCAGCGCGCTTCACCCAGCCCCACTTGTGATTACTTTCACTCGAGTCAAAGGCAAGGTCACTCAAAGCTTTTACAGCTGTCTGCACATACTGTACAGATACCATAAATTGAATTAAATATTTGTATATCATATATGGTTTGACGTAACGATACAAATCTATATTAAATCATTTTAATAATCTATATTAATGTATTTTAAGGCATCTGCTATTCTTCTCGTATTGTTGGTGTCCATGGACGGCGGTAATCACTTACCATCACGTGAGCCACCATCTCGTTTTCTGTAAAAAAAACTATAAAATTAAAAAGAGTAGAATAGCAGTTTGTAAATGCCCGCAGAGCAAAAATTCTCTCAAATACTCAATACTTCTTTAACAGAGATTAAAGCATCAAATCAAACAAAAAAATACCTACTTCTTCTTCACGGCGTATTTCTTAGACATAAAAAAAAATATTTCTTCACGCAATTCCCAATACAGGGGTAGACAGAGGTCAAGTCTAGACAAATAAGTCCCTTTGACCCACCTTCCACCGAAGATATTTTCGGGACAACGTGACAGGTGGTGAGCCTGTCGCCATCTTTATGTCCAAGCCAACGATGAAATTCGTACATAAGTTTTTTGAAAAACTCATTGGTACTGCCGCCTGGGGATCGAACTCGGGTCTCCCGACTCGAAATTCCGACCACCCAACAACTCGGCTATCGTGACTTCACACATGTAAATGTATTTGCTCACAATGTGTTATTTCAAAGCCGAACTTATGATAAATTGAATATTTCAAATTGCTTATTACCGTTTTAGTTGTGCCGGGCCGGTGATCGAAACTGTCGCACTTTTAGATTCGAGTCACGAGACCCGAGTTCGATTCCCAGGTGGAAGGCTCGTACCAATGGGTTTTTACAAAACTTATGTACGATGTATATTGCTCGAACATAAAGACGGCGACAGGCTCACCACCTGTCACACTATCCCAAAAAAAATGTTTTCGGTGGAAAGAGAGTCGAAAGGGCTTAATTGTCTAAACCACTGTCTACCCCAGCATTGGGAATGGCTTGAAGATATTTTTATATACTTAATATAGATACCTCCTAGTGGAACTTAATTTTTCACTTTCTCGTGAACATGTTTAAAATATTATATACCTTTTTATATTTTTACACGCTTTATTTTAGCTTCACCGACCGATTTGTAAACGACTTCTTTGTGCGCGATTTTGACCCCACTTTAAACGGCCATATTTCGTTCAAACTTTGTAGATTTATCGAGGACCGATGACAATACATTAATTTGATAAAAAAAACTAAAAAGTTAAAAATAAATAATAGTTTAAAAAGAACTAAAAAACACGCTTTTTATAGAAAACCGAACTAAAAAAAATAGAAAATAAATTTTAATAAATTTAAATTAATCATAGTGTGAATAAAAAAAAATTATTTTGAAAATAGCGTGGGGTGCATGGTGTTAAAAGTTATAAATATCATATTGACAGATATGAGTAGAGTGATTATCATTTTGATAATACCTAAAAAGCACCCCACGGTTTTTAAGTAAAATATTTTTTTTATTCACACTATTATTAATTTATATTTATTTAAATTTTTAACATTATTCTTAATTTAAAATTTATTTACTATTTTTTAGTTCGGTTTAAAAAGCGTGTTTTTTAGTTTTTTTTAACTATTATTTATTACTTCTTGAACTAACTTCTACAAGTACTCATATTGTTATAAAAATCTCATAAATTATAAATTTGAAAAATAATAAAGCCACGATAGCCGAGTGGTTGGGTGGTCGGAATTTTGAGTCAGTAGACCCGAGTTCGATCCCCAGTTGGTAGGCTCATACCAATGGGTTTTTCAAAAACTTATGTACGAATATCGTTGGCTTGGACATAAAGACGGCGACGGGCTCACCACCTGTCACGTCCCGAAAATATCTTCGGTGAAATGTGGGTCGAAGGGACTTAATTGTCTAGACTCGACCTCTGTCTACCCCTGTATTGGGAATTGCGTGAAGATATTTATTTTGAAAAATAATATTTGTTAGCAGTTAGTGTTGTGGTATTAGCTTAAGAATTTACTGTTCTCTTTCTTCCCAAGGCAGACGTAGTAAACTCTAAGGGAAAAGCCTTGAAAATAGTAATGAATGAAAAACAAAACTAACAAAAACTAAGTTTTCTCTTTTCTGTGGTAGTATAGAGTAACTTGTTCTATAACCAATATTATGATTATTTTTACTGTTTTAACAATTTTGAGAATATTTGTGATTTATATAGTGTTGTACATGTACAAGTTTATGCACATATCTATCATCCTAGAATATGAGATAATTTGTTCACGTACGTAAATAAATCAATATTTACTTTAAATATCCATAAATAGGAACTATTTTTATTTAACTGTTTTTATTGAAACCATACGAAATAGATAATTTGGTGAGTGAAAGAGAGATAGAGAAAACGAATACTTCTGGAATTGATACGAGTAATAACCGAAGGTCTACCCTTCGTTTATGTCCAGTAACGCACATCTACCACCCCTAATGTTGCGGCTCTGACGTACAAGCAGTTGCCTCTGTTCCCAAAAAAAATAATTACCATAGATATTACTTAATGCTGGCGTACATCTACACCCACGCGCCCGTCCGTTCCACACGGACCTCGCCGCGTCACCGACACGTCAGCTACGCTGCAATTAGACTGCTCTGATTTAACGCCGTTTGAACGCGATCACTGATACGTATATCAGCGTCTTGTTACGGTGGTTTGTTTCCAATCGGCTGCGGTTCTGTTTATTTGGAAAATGAACGAAAATAGGCGTGAAACTTCTTTTTCTTGGCAAAGATGACTAAAACGTGATTCATTATCTTAATAGAATTATGTGGGGTTGCTTCGCACTAGGCTGATGGACGATTTATGCGGACATTTTTTGGAGCTCTTCTTTGAGGGGGTGAGGGGGATAACTTGTCCCTCTCCCTCAACCAGCAGAGTAGACGCTCCCGAAGAACTTGGCTCGCCTCAGCTCCATCGGCGGTTCAGCCCCTGGCAGTCACTGAGAATAAAGATGAAACAGCAATACGAAAAGGTTTCTTCCGCCGCGACTTCGATTCGGCTAGGGCAAAGAGAGCGCTATTATGGCAGCGATTTCCATACGCGAAATACTCGCTCAGACTGGAGTTCTGGAGTTGCAGAAACCATCCCGTCGGTTTAAAAAAACTTACGTTTGATTTATATCGTTGGCTTGGACTTAAACAGACAAGTTTACCACCGGTCACGTTGTCAGGTGTCAAGTCTTCGATGAACGGGTGGGTTGACAAGACTTAATTGTCTATATCTCTGTCTGCTTAGTATTGGGATTGGCGTCAAGATATTTTTTAAGCCTAAAAGCTTTTGCCTGAAATTCGTATTCCGAATTGGAATGTCAAGCTTGAACTTGGTTCGTAGTAGATTTCGTGTTAGAAACGAAATGTTTAGACAGTAATTATGATATGGCACCATATAGTCACCCTTTGGGTTGGATCTTCAGGATAAGACTTTGCCATAGACTCCATCATCACCCGCCTGGACATAGCAATTAAAAGTTCATGTATTAATTAAAAACATGATATTCTTTTTCGGTCTAAAACTCACTCATTTATCAAACTTTCAAAATTTATTAAGAGCACAAACAGATGCGCTTGGCAAAAAATTATTGGCATTGTGACAACGAAAGGGTAATGTTTTTCTTCGAAATATCGGCGCTAAATGTCATATTTTAAGTGGCGTGTGGCCAGTTTCTAGTGTTGCTAACTGCAAAAGATTTACTAAATTAATTGACACGGGAAAATAACTTTTACTTAAATTTTGTGTTATTTTTTGCCTATTACAAGAAAAAAAAGTTAATAGACAATAATTCATTGAAATGTAATTAATTTCGTAGGGTGGAGACCTGGTGTCCTGAAATATAAGCCAAAAACTAGGTTTAGACTGGTGCCTAAATTAGGTTTTTGAGATAGGTGTCTCCCACAGTATACTCAAAATTCCCACAGTATACTAAAAATAAAAAAGGGAAATAAATTACTGTTATTGTATAAACAAAGTCACGGTAGCCGAGTGGTTGGGTGGTCGGAATTGCGAGTCAAGAGACTCGAGTTCGATGCCCAGGTGGCAGGCTCGTACCAATGGGTTTTTCAAAAACTTATGTACGAAGTTTATCGTTGGCTTGGACATAAAGATGGCGAAGGGCTCACCACCTGTCACGTTGTCCCGAAAATATCTTCGGTGGAAGGTGGGTCGAAGGGATTTAATTGTCTAGACTAGACTAGACCTCTGTCTACCCCTGTATTGGGAATTGCGTGCAGATATTTTCTTTTCTTTTCGTTAGGTATACTAAAAAGGGAGTGTCAACCTAAAGATAATAAATTTTTAAACCGATATCACATAACTTTTTCTACCGAATAAATAAAAAAATAACATGGCAACACTGATTGATTTTTCCTAAATCTGCTTGAGGTCGCTGACTCACACGCTATGCCAGTTTGGCAGCTTATAATAATCACTATTTTCGGAATAACGATACCCGGTTTCAATGTCAGATCT
This sequence comes from Sericinus montela, assembly GCA_029286605.1. Classification (NCBI taxonomy): domain Eukaryota; kingdom Metazoa; phylum Arthropoda; class Insecta; order Lepidoptera; family Papilionidae; genus Sericinus; species Sericinus montela. Next base: position 1,303,480 of record JAGSMR010000004.1, read on the forward strand.
ACTGGAGGCGTTACAGAGTATCAAAATAAATCCAATACCTAGCTTTAATGTTTAGGTATTCTAAAATGGGACAATTCAAAGCGGACTCTTTTGACTCGATATATTTGTTTATCTTTCTTTCCTTTCAAAAAAAAAGTCAAGATAAGATGGAGAGAGCCGAGTGGTTGGATGATCCGAATTCGACATGACAGAACCGAGTTCGATCCCCAGTTGGCTGGCTCGTACCAATGGAGTTTTTCAAAACCTGTATACGATTCATATCGTTGACTTGGATAGAGAAGATGGCGACGGGCTCACCACCTGTCACGTTATCCCGAAATATCTTCCGTGTTGTCCCAAAATCAAGTTACTTATTTAACGAAATAAGAATATACATTCGTTTATCAATGGTAATTTTGTATACTACCACCGTCTGGCAATGAGGTTCCTCTAACGGAGAAGAAACAGGCGAAAGAATCTTCGTAGATATCATATTTTTATGTTAAAGCATATCCTAGCCAGTAGTCTAGAATTAAAATTAATGTAATTATAATTAATTAAATTTATTTCTTTCTACCCATATTTTGCCGAAGTTTATGTATGTCAGCGTGACAGTTGATGAGCCTATTGCACTCCAAGCGTTTATAACCTTACTTGCCATACTTATATGCGATAACCTTACAAATAAAGGTATTCTAAAACGTGTGACAAATTTAAAAAAACTTTAAAATAGTTAAGATAATAATTAATATCTTCACACCATTGCTAATACAGGGGTAGACAAAGGTCTGGACAAGTCGTTTCCCACGTGACAGGTGGTGAGCCCGTCGCCGTCTTAATGTCCAAGCCAACGATATAATTCATACATAAGTTTTTGAAAAACCCCATTGATACGAACCTCCCTTTAGAAATCAAAAAACTTTAACCAGTTTAATCCCACGAATAACAATACACGTTCGAAGAAGAGAATAAATCGCATATCAGAGTATATAGGACGCTTTATCGATTCATTTTCGTCATAATGTTTGTTTTTCTTATTAAGGAAATTAAAAAAAATTGCATTAGCTATTCAAAGCATATCAGATTCCGGCGTGGTCTTTTGTTTTGGAATCGAAGCGTTAACCACATGAATAGATACGAGTATTATGTATATAACTAAAAAAGCATACCATGCCAGAAGGTACAATAATACTACATTCATCGATAATTATAACTATCAATGTAATGACAGGCTATTCGTGTAATTTTATTTCATATAGTTTCTACCTTTACTTTGAGCACAAATGTTTAGAAGCTCTCTATATGATAGTGGTGCAAACTTACGTTTGTCTACAGGAGGTATGAATAGACATGAAATATATAAAAGTATTTTTTTAAGCGATAGACCTAGAAAGGCCAAAACGAAGATAATAACGTGACTACTACGAAATTACCCCCTTAGTGTTTTTTATCATGACAATAAATAATGGTGTGTTGCAAAAGGGCTAATGTAATTCATCTTTAACGTGTTACAAATTGTAAGGATTCGAATTCCGGTTTATAACGTACCATAACACATAGATATAAGAGGCATAGAAGTAAATGTGAAAGAAAGAAAGTCATTTTCAGCCGGGAGTAGCAAGTCTTTATAACTTTTCTTTATATGTGTATATTATAATTGTCAGATAAAACAGATTGATAGCGACCGTTGTGAAGAGACTGACATGACTTCAATAAATCACTAGACGCATCACGTTCATTGTCACGATCACAAACCGCATCGTAGAACCTTGGACAGCGAGATAAAACGAGACATAAACGCAGCAGAGTCTGGCCGCACAGCCAAAATCGATTTCTAATAGTGGACACTAATCTGGCAAGAATAGCATTTTAATTTTCAGTTGTTCATATCTTGCCCCGGCGTCACATCGCCACATCCCGCTCCTTGTCACCTAAAACGAACACCCGTATAGAATTTTAACCCTTATCCAATTCACCCTTTAGTTTAGTTCGCGCCGCCAAGAATGGGACTTATGCTTTCGATCGTGATATCATACGCAGGGATACGCGAAGCTATAGAATGCTTAAAGCATATAATCAGAGGTGTCGTGCCTGATGACGAGCCAAACTTCCAAGATTACGTTGAATATTACACGAAACTCCTCCAAAAGTCAGCTAATCCATCGTCGCCTGAAGACTGGATAAAAGAATGCGGTCAAGGATACCTTTCTTTGGCGGAAGATAAAAAAGGAATCCTAAAATCCGCGGCTGTAAAGTACTATGGACAATCACGATCGGCAGCCATTTTGTTTTCGACGAAAATCTCTAGTTTTGGCCAAGATTCTGTCGAAGAAAATTCTCAAATTAATGGTGACTGTACGAAAGAAATATATACACCGACGAAAACAAAAACGATTATATCAAATACTTCAGAATCGTTCAGCGTAGGAGCAAGGAACAGACTAAGTACACCCCAAAATACTTTAGAGCCGAATCACAATGAAAATTCCATCGAAAGCGACCATGATGTCAATGTACCTGCTGAAAACAAAGAGAAAATATCATGGCATTACAAACCTTTAAGCCGTTCAAGGAAGCCGCTTCCTGAAATACACTTCCAATCATATGACGCTGACAAGGCCAACGACACTGGATACAGCGAAGAATTTTTAAGGTTAATATTTACTGATTTTGGAGAGCATGCTACGCATGTGACATCTCATAAATCACGTTTCATTGTAACTTAGTTACACATATAAATATTAGTGAACGCATTCTCATTGGCACCAATGCACGAATAGTGAGTCATCTCCTACATGGTATCATAACTTCACGTCTATGATAATCCAACTCACATATTCTTAATTTGTTTAAGATCACTTGATGGAATTAAGTTTCGTCCTCTGCAACGTAACGACCCTAGTGGGCGTCGCAGGAGTTTTAGGAAGCGTCATTCATCTTCGTCCAACTCCTCTAAAGATTCCAGAGCATCGCGTGACGAGGAACTGAAAATGTTCACTTCGCTCGAAGAGGAAGAGTTTAGAAAAATGAACGAAGACGAGAACATCGGAAGATTCGGAAGCACGCCTAATTTATCAACGCGTTCTTATTCCAGAAGTCGGTCGAGAGAGAAGTCGAGGGAAAGATGGAGCACAGAAGGGTCTGTGGATAGCACACCAGAGGAATTCAATGCCGAAGCCAAAGCGAGACTTAAAGATCTCCCAAAACTAGACTCATTCGTGGAAGAAAAAGACGAGAATAAAGCAATAAATGAGGTAACCGAGGAGACAGAAGAAGATGTAGATTTCTGGGCTAACTTCGGAGATTAGTGTTTGGACATAACGTCGCACGCATTGTTTATCAAGCTTCGATACAAGCATGACTGATTCAAATTAAATATAAAGCAATAAGACCCTTTCCTAGCGTTTTGTTTTTGTTAAATCCGTAGTATTGTCTCAAGAATACATTCCTTAACGACGGGAACAATGTGTTTACGCTTTAATGAGTTTGGCTTTGTTAGAAATTACAACGAGAGATATGCTTTATATACCTTTGTATCTGAAAAATTTAAGTATAGAAAACAAATGAATTTGACACATGCACGATGTACAAAATACAAAACAAAATATAACACATTCTCAAAACACAAGGAGTCTTTTCATTTACAGAATTTCTTAAACACAATATTTATCGAATTAAACTACATAATATTTCCAATCCGACATAAATTTATTTAATTAAATACGTTCTGAACAGCCTGTAAGAGCAGAAAGAGGTAAATAATCATAATTTACTATTATATAAACTAAAGTGGTTAAACCAATGAGAAGTTTGCTCAGCGAAATAAAATATGCTGTAAAACAATGGATAATATTTTAAGTATAAAAAACCATGGTATTCACCAAGAGACCATATATATGGACCATATATATATTTGGATCATAAATATTATTGCCATGATTAATAATAATAATAAAAATTAAAAAAGCATACGCGCGCTATGGAAACTCTTGCTTTCTGTAATTAAAAAAAATACTTCGAAGTACTTATTTGGTAAAGCAATTTTATATGGGTTTTTGGTCGCCTCCTATGTAAACACCTAAATGATTGAATGGAGATGGCATATTTCATGGATTCAAATATGGGCATTTTTATATCTAAAAATGGCTTTTTATCGATAACGATAGCCGAGTGGTTGGGTGGTCGGAATTTCGAGTCAAGAGACCCGAGTTCCATCCTCAAGTGGCCGTACCAATGGGTTTTTCTAAAAACTTAAATGTCTTGACTAGATCTCTGTCTACCCCTGTATTGGGAATTGCGTGAAGATATTTATTTACTTATTTTTATTCAATTGGCTTTCTATCCATTATAAAATATTGAAATAAAGTGTTTTCAATTAGCCTTTCCGAATTTATGAATTTTGTGGCATTGCATAATCCATACAAAAATACCCATGGCGAGGCTGGGACCTCGACCCACTTATGTATTAATAAAGATGACGCGTCTTATGCTTCGATGTGCTGCCTTAATACCTCTCATTATTAAAGGGTAATTAATGTACTTAATTAATCAAATCGTATATTATAATTAATTCGTTCAGATAGCTGTAATAATCTTCTGACAGTTTTGTCTTAATGTCTACCAAGGTTCCAATTGAATGCTTGTTTTAATTCGTTGTAGTATTTGTACACGCAAATACGACATTATTAATGAACCTTCTGACCGTCTAAAATAAAATTAAACTGCACCGATGTTAATGAAACTTGCACTGTTGCCTAAGTTGATGTAATTTCAAGCCAACAAAATGATAAGTTAATGAGAAATTAAATAAATACGTGTGTACGTACGTATTTATTTAATTTCTCATTAACTTATAATTTTGTTGGCTTGCAATTACAAATGTTGTGGTAATGTTGCCACGCTACGGAAGAGGTCTTGAGATCGAATCACGCTCGTGTTAGTTGACTTTTTATTAATTTATCATTAATTTAATAACGAAAAGTCTAGCATGACTTATATGCTTTAAATCTAATATAAAGGAATCATATAGGTTACAGTATGATTAATTGTTTTAGGTACTACATACAGGCTTAGAAATTGTGTATATTTGTTTGCAATTTCCATTAGTTTATCATATGTAAATATATTACAGTTCCTATAATATAACATACACGCGCGTGTTGAATGATAAACTCCATTTTCATAGTCGGCTTATAATAACTATCAAGTTTACTGTGTATGTCAACTGAAGAACGTCCACGGAAGAAAGTCCGCTACAGGACATAGGCCTCTACCGTAATTAAGAATTTGGTCTGGTATTTTTCGAGATGGTTATCCCGCCATCTATGGGTATAACCATTGCCAAGGCTTTGCACTTAATCGCCTATTAAGGGAAGAGATGTATTATATTATAGTATTATTATATAATGACCTCTGTGGACGAGTGGCGTAAACACCGGTTTTCAAGGAGTCGCCATCTCGAGGTCCCGAGTTCGATTCCCGGTCGGGTCAATGTAGATAAACCACTTTTTCTACATTTTCTAGGGTCTGGGTGTTTGTGGAGCCTTCGTTGTTTCCGTTTCCCATACCACAAGTGCTTTAGCGTCTTACATTGGGATCGGAGCAATGTATGTGATGTTGTCCCTATCTATATATGTATTATTATTTTATTATTCTTACTTCGATACCCCACGGCGCATTAAGTGCTCAGTAACTGTTTTATATGGTGTACATAAGTACAAATGTAACCTTAACTCCATTGCCAATCGTAATAGATTAAAAAATGACAATCGGCGAATACGTCATTCCCATTACTGGGGTAGATAGAGGTCTAGAAAATTAAGTCCGGTCGACCCACCTTTCACCGAAGAAATTTTTTTTAGACAACTTTACAGACGGTGATCCTGTCGCCGTATTTGTGTCCAAGCCGACGATACTTTAGTTTTAAAAAACCCATTGGTACGTACATGCTCCGATCTCCGATCGAATTCCGATCACCCAACCACACGGTTGTCTATGGTCTAGAAAACATGAAAGCTGGAAAGGAACACAGCGATATTATTACTGCGGTTCCAACGAACACAATGAGCTTCCTTATGTACGCCAACATTTCTATAATTATTTCAAAGACGCACAAAGTTGCGGTCAGGTTTACGACAGTAACTGGCATAACTCCTCTAGCTTTTACGGTCAGTTGGCACATTAATTGTTTTATTTTTTTTAATTACATGATTTCTGGAAATAAATAGATGCTGCTTCCGACGCTCTAAAATTTTCTTCATGCCCTTGCCAATACGTGGTTAGACAGAGGTCGAGATTAATAAAAAGACCTATCGATTCGCCTTACAACGTAACTTATTAGAAACAATGTGACAGATGATGAGCTCTTCGCCGTCTTAGTGTCCAAGGCAATGGTACAATACATTTACATATACATAGATACATACATACGTAACGGCCTGTTAAAATCCACTGTTCTACAGCATCATACTTGATTCTTATTTGTTTTTTATACGATTATTGTTGTTAATTAAACCATTAAATATATTGTGATGGATGGAAATAGAAAAATTTTACGCCATTCCCCACACTGGAATATACAGAAGTTTAGGCAGTTAATCCTTTCGACCCACCTTCCACCAAAGAAATTTTTGGGACAACGTGATTGGTGGTCAGTCTGTCGCCGTCATTTATGCCCACGCCAACGATAAAAATCGTACATAAGTTTTAGAAAAATTGGTACGCGCCTGCCACCTGGGGATCGAACTCTGGTCTCTAGACTCGAATTCCGATCACCCAACCACTAGTCTATCGTGAAATATAAAAACAACATATAAAAATAACTCAAACCTAACTCCTGGCAATCGGTAATATGTTGTCTGTCATCTTTTCTTTTTTTTAATTGAAAGGTAATTTGTTTCCATCTCTCGGTGTATACAGCCACAAAACAAATACAAATAACTTTCACTGTTTCCCTCCATCACCGCACACGTTCGTCATAGGCTAAAAATATTTCAGACTGGACGCAATGCCAAGACAAATTCTATAGTCAATACCATAAACAATCGACTTTTTTATATTTGGCCTAATAAGTTTTAAATGACTATTTAAAAATATTTTGGTGTCCAGTTCATGCATTTGTTTTGTAATCTAATCAATTTGTGGTGTAATGCTCATTTTATAACTTTACGCAATTTCCGATACTGAGATTGCTGCTGCTTCCGACTGCTTAAATTTTTTTTCAAGCACTTTCCGTGGTTAGACAGAGGTCTACACAATGAAGTCCACCCTACCCACTTTCCACCAAAGCTTATTTGAGACAACTTGACATCGCCATCTTAATGCTAACGGTCTGATCGAGGCCATTATCACGTCATCAGACAGTAACTTTCATGATGGTGCACAATGATATGTCAAATATTTTTATAAATGAATATATACGTCGATAGGGACAACATCTCATACATTGCTCTGATCCCAAAGTTAGCAGCTTAAGTACTTGTATTATGAAATCAGAAACAACTAAGGAAACACCCATACCCAAGAAAATGTATGTAGAAAAAATGTTTTCTACATTTTTGCGACGGAATCAAACCTGTGATCTTAGAGCTGGCGTCACTTTGAAAACCGGTGTTTACTCTTCCATGGAGGTCGTCTAACATAAACGAATGAAGCATATTAATGCATATAACTCAATATTGTAATCTTGTCCAGATAAGACTATAGATATTTTAAATTGAATGTAACAGTGAATGTAAATGTAATAAACCTTTTTTATAGATTATTTTGTATAAAATGATTTTCGTACATATGTGGTACTTTAGTTAATTTCCTTATCAAAAACATACAAATTTATATTATCTTTAAAAATATTATAAACCCGCTTTGTTTTGTAATTAGACGTTGAGACGTGATACTTTCTAGGAAATATGTATTACTAACTGTACGTTGTCCAGATAAAAGAAATGTCAATGTTTCAGTATATATGAAAAACAACATATAAAAATAACTCAAACCTAACTCCTGGCAATCGGTAATATGTTGTCTGTCATCTTTTCTTTTTTTTAATTGAAAGGTAATTTGTTTCCATCTCTCGGTGTATACAGCCACAAAACAAATACAAATAACTTTCACTGTTTCCCTCCATCACCGCACACGTTCGTCATAGGCTAAAAATATTTCAGACTGGACGCAATGCCAAGACAAATTCTATAGTCAATACCATAAACAATCGACTTTTTTATATTTGGCCTAATAAGTTTTAAATGACTATTTAAAAATATTTTGGTGTCCAGTTCATGCATTTGTTTTGTAATCTAATCAATTTGTGGTGTAATGCTCATTTTATAACTTTACGCAATTTCCGATACTGAGATTGCTGCTGCTTCCGACTGCTTAAATTTTTTTTCAAGCACTTTCCGTGGTTAGACAGAGGTCTACACAATGAAGTCCACCCTACCCACTTTCCACCAAAGCTTATTTGAGACAACTTGACATCGCCATCTTAATGCTAACGGTCTGATCGAGGCCATTATCCCGTCATCAGACAGTAACTTTCATGATGGTGCACAATGATATGTCAAATATTTTTATAAATGAATATATACGTCGATAGGGACAACATCTCATACATTGCTCTGATCCCAAAGTTAGCAGCTTAAGTACTTGTATTATGAAATCAGAAACAACTAAGGAAACACCCATACCCAAGAAAATGTATGTAGAAAAAATGTTTTCTACATTTTTGCGACGGAATCAAACCAATCTTAGCAGCTCTAAGATCACAGGTTTGATTCCGTCGTTTTGAAAACCGGTGTGTACTCTTCCATGGAGGTCGTCTAACATAAACGAATGAAGCATATTAATGCATATAACTCAATATTGTAATCTTGTCCAGATAAGACTATAGATATTTTAAATTGAATGTAACAGTGAATGTAAATGTAATAAACCTTTTTTATAGATTATTTTGTATAAAATGATTTTCGTATATATGTGGTACTTTAGTTAATTTCCTTAACAAAAACATACAAATTTATATTATCTTTAAAAATATTATAAACCCGCTTTGTTTTGTAATTAGACGTTGAGACGTGATACTTTCTAGGAAATATGTATTACTAACTGTACGTTGTCCAGGTAAAAGAAATGTCAATGTTTCAGTATATATGAAAAAACAAATAGAAAAAAAACTGTCTTGTACCAAAAAAAACAGATTGTATCCATTAACAAAATAAAGTAGGCCATAGAATAAACGTTCTCCGACTATCCCAAGTTTTCCAATTTTCTGGGGTCACCCAAAATCATTACGTAAAAATCTTCGTCAAATTATGAGATATTCTTAACAAAAAAATGAATCAACTCAGCTATTCTGAAGTTAAACGCTTGCCAACGAACAGTATTTAATAATGATTTAATATGTGTAAATAATATTTATTTGGTATGGGTATAATGCCACCCCCTCTCTTCACTTGGGTATCGTTAAAAGCGGCTAAGAGAAAGTCTTGAAAATACAATTGGGTACATTAAAATGGCGGAATAACCATTTCGAAAATATCAGAACAAAATTCAGCGATGCGATGACGGGCAAATGTCTAAGGTGCATGTTGTTTGGTATTGCGATCGCCAACCGCTTGTCAAGCATGGCGATTATGGCAATCCTTTATGGAAGAGGTCTACGTCCTGCAGTGGACTTTGCAGGCCGTTAGGACGAGTGCAAGGAATTTCTCTTTTTGCTCTTAGACTAATTTCCATTGGATTTCGAACCACGTCGAATCTCCAAAGTTTTCGAGAAAATATTATAAGAAGCTATTCCTAGTACAATGACATCTAGACATTACATATTTTTTTCACAATACTTTCAGGCTTTTATTGGCTCGTAAAATTACTCCACACTAGATGTAGTGAAGACCTGCACAATATTGCATCGGAAATCGATGGACGCTGTTAGTGCTGTTAGCACGGGACAGGCCTTTGGGGGATACCTATGTTTAGCAGTGGACTTTTGAGAGACTTTTAAGTCCCGTTATAGATTCGGTGTCAGTTTTCTGACATATTCGCATATATTCCATATTTTGTGATCAAAGAAATAAAAAAAAATACTAAATCGTAGTCGCCTTTCAGGAATACATTAAGGTCTTTGACGATTTTTGATAAATATTAATAAATTTATTATATCATTTCTTTTTCAATACAGTAAACAATAAAAACATACATAAATATCGGAAGTAGTCATATAAGTCACGATAGCCGAGTGGTTGGGTGGTCGGAATTTCGAGTCGAGAGACCCGAGTTCGATGCCCTGAAGGTAGGCTCGTACCAATGGGTTTTTCAAAAACTTATGTACGAATATCGTTGACTTGAACATAAAGACGGCGACGGGCTCACCACCTGTCACGTTGTCCCGAAAATATCTTCGGTGGAAGGTGGGTCGAAGGGACTTAATTGTCTAGACTCTCGACCTCTGTCTACCCCTGTATTGGGAATTGCGTGAAGATATTTTTTTAATAGAGTCGATTTAAATGAAATGTCTGTAGATATGTTGACTTGTTATATAGAAATAAAATTGATGAACTATCGATACGTTAGAGCAACCCTCGCACGATCCACGTATTCTCTACCGGGTAACGAACTAAGGAAACGTGTAAATAATTTATTTTTAAACCCGGTGAATGAATCCGACTGTACACCTGTATTCTAATACTGACCAAGACCTTGCGATATCCAAGACATCGACCGCCTCCGTCTGCGTCTACATATTCCACAGGTTTTTCAATACGTGGCAAGACTTTCTGTGAAAAGACTGACGTTTGTTTGTCACTCACGAATTTTAACATGACGCCAATTTTTTTTATGAATTGTTTGAAGAAAACAACGTAGTTCAAATAGCAACAAATTCATTAATTCTTTTTCTCTGTTTAATTTCTTTATATCGCGTCTATACTTTGGTCAACACTAATTAATTCGCATTACATAAGATTAAACTGCATATAGATATTGTGCTGGTTGCTTAAACACACTTATGGTTTACGAGGTCTACGTTTGTATAACGACATTACATCAGTAAACGCTTTCATTTAAATCTAATAGTATATTAATCTCTCTTCTGGTATTCAGTTGCTCATCACTATTAAACTATGCGACCGTGTGGTTCATGTGTGTCAAGAATTACTTGTGCATTCTCATCTCTCAACGGAAACGTTTCTACGGAACTCTTCAATTAATTGACAGGCACGAAGGAAAAGTTGTTTGTTGTTTGGACACCAATCAATAATGGTCTGCCAATTGCGATTGGGCGTCGGCTGAACTCAAGCCAAGCGATAAGGGATGCCGTCAAATCATAACCGATGACCGACAGCCTATATTTCATTAGTTAACGGCTCGGTGTCGGATCTCTTCAGTTAGCGGGGAAGTATAGACGCTAGCAAAGAAAACGTATGATTCTCGGGACGCTCGGAAACGCGCCCGCGCACCTGCTCTCTCCGTCACTCTTCCAAATTTAAATCCCATACTCCCCCCCACTAGCGCGATCGCCTGCGCCGCTAAACATTCTGGAATAATTCCTTCAATTCAGCTACCGTTGCTCGCCATTCGAATTCGGGTCGCGACCGCGTTCGGTGATATCGCTTTCTTCGCAAAACAGGCAGCCCCGATACCTGCCATGGCCGACGTAGACGTACAAGTCCAGTATACCACCACCGAGCGAAAGACCAGGAAGGTCAAGAAGACCTCGAAGCGTAGGGAGTCCAAGGACGGCGATGTCACCGTCACCGAGTTGGAACAGACCAACACTAACACCGCCAACGACGATGGGTATGTGCAGTGGTGGCCAATATCCTTGACCCTTGTGAGAAGTGCGATGTGACTCTAGTGCATCTGTGACGGCCAAGTGTCGATTACCGATCGCGTTCGACTTGCTTGAGTGACGTGTAGACGGTCGCTTGCATATCAACATGTTAGGTAGTCCCTTTTGGCCACCCGCACATACCCGACCTAATTTAAGGTACATATTTAAAAAAAAAATTTGCAAAAAAAAAAATGTCGTGCAATCAACTACACACATAGACTCACAAAGCTATCAGATTACCAAATAAACTCTTGTCGCTTTTGCAAATTGTTATGTATTTGTTTACGAGTAGACATTGTTTTCCACTTACGAAATACCAATTGCGACGTTCTTTTGCCCACAGCTCATTTTCAGTGGCGAATACACGAAGGCGATGAACAAGGACTGGCACAGCGGTCACTTCTGCTGCTGGCAGTGCGACGAGTCGCTGACAGGACAGCGCTACGTTCTGCGCGATGAGCACCCTTACTGCATCAAGTGCTACGAGAGTGCCTTCGCCAACGGCTGCGAGGAGTGCAACAAGATCATCGGCATCGATTCCAAGGTCAGCACTGACCTGATGATACCAATTTTTTACGTTTGGACTACCTTTTTTTTATCAGTAGAAAAATGTATCTTTAGTAATGACTCTTAAGCAGGATTAAAATTTTGTAGTCTGATAAACATTTGACGTATTAAAAACCAATCTCTATCGAATTATTTCAAAATCCAATCTAAATTATTTTCTATAATCTGTGGGGAATATTTTTTATGAAAAAGTAATAGATTTTTTTTAACCTTCAAATGATGCACGAGATCAATTAATTCGATCTTTCAAATAACAAATTGGCTTTGACACGTTCTTTAAAACCATATTTGTGATGTAAATAAATAGAATGCTAAAGGTGTAAACAGAGATGCACAATCTTAAAATACATATCATCAAACATCGCCATTTGAATGTCGTCCTTAGAATAGCATCGGTGTCGATGGCATTGCTTAGCTTTGTTACACTGATCAAATTTAGTTATGTCACTCCAGCCGGCCCAGATTCTTCAGACGTACGTCTGCACACGGCCCCAGCTAGCGCTGCCAAGCCAACATAAAGTGTTACTCGTACGTGACTACATCGAAACATTTATCTCACCACGAATGTCTTTTCCCGTGGAGTGAAACGTCTGTAACTTGTACACTAATCAATTAAACGCCTAACCTGGAATATATCAAAATCAATTGGTTTTCTAACATTATATCGATTTCTCATTTTAAAATAAAAACCGATTAGTGCGAACTGGAACTATAATTACGTATTATATGTCAGTATAAATAGAATTGTTTACATGCAACAGCATAAACAGTGGAATATTATTATATATAAACAGCGTTTATAGTTGTTTGTTTCTTTTGCTTTGAACAGAACTGCCATTGCGTTTTTCGAAAACAAACAGTCTCTCCAACCGGACTATTTCTGGATCGGATTATTTTCTAAGAATTAATTTCGGTTAACCTTGAGTAGCCATGGGTGATTCCATCAGCCGATTCCCTAGAGATTTATGCACTATTTAAGCCCACTAAAAGTTTCGTAATCGGCCAAAATAAACATTCATATTTTATTGACATTACGACATTTAGTTTTAAGCGCGAGTTCTCCCGTTCTTGTCGGGCTGCCAAGAATAGAACACAGAATGAGGGGAGCTTTATTTTGAAACCGAAAGCTTTCGTCAACGACCGTTGTGTACAGTTTATCTGTATAAAAATGTCATCTGGATTCGTAAAGTTATTTTTGATTTACCTGTTCGGAAATTAAGCTAAAATTTGCGTCGTAAGATAAAAATGTTATCGAAACTATAACGTAAAAAAACTTCCAGAAAGCATCTTAAAATTGTATCAGTTAAAAAGAAAGATTGAAAAGGTAATTTTTCAAAGCAACTAAGATTTGATTTCAAATTGACATTTGACAATATTACGATAAAAAGACGAAAGTCACGATAGCCGAGTTGTTGGGTGGTCGGAATTTCGAGTCGAGAGACCCGAGTTCGATCCCCAGGTGGCAGTACCAATCAGTTTTTCAAAAACTTATGTACGAATTTCATCGTTGGCTTGGACATAAAGGCGGCGACGGGCTCACCACCTGTCACGTTGTCCCGAAAATATCTTCGGTGGAAGGTGGGTCAAAGGGACTTAATTGTCTAGACTTGACCTCTGTCTACCCCTGTATTGGCAATTGCGTGAAGATATTTAAATATATATTTAAATTTACAATATTACGCTTAGTTTAGTTGGTAGTAAACACTTGCCAACGAATATAAGGGTTGCGGGCTTGAATACCCATAGTGACAATCCTGTGGTATGAATTTAGCTTAGTGATTTTTTTAATGCCTTTAAGGCACTCTCGACTTATTATTAAATGAGAAATAAAAAAATCAACTGTCACTGGCGGAATTCTAAATTTCTACCCCCGCCGTACCATGGCAACACTCTTACCTCCGCGCTACCGTGTTTTATCCGCATCAGTTAATGTTTTAACTACCTCTCTCGTTCACCTCTTAAGGACGTTCGCGATATCTGCCAGAAATTATTCCATGCTTAAAAACACAAGAAGGCATCATAAAGATGTATATAGCGTTATCGTATTAATGTCGTGATGGCTGTAAAAATATGGACAATGGATAAGTTAGCATGGATTTGCACTTTCGCTCTTGACAGATGAAGATTAATCAGGAAAATCCACCTGATTATGGTGTGGTATGAAAGAGAACACATCTATTAAAGTAAAATGTGGGTTGGGTGGGCCAGTTTGGATATATTTTGTTGCTCGACAATCGAACGATCTGAATTGGAATAAGAAAACTTCCAAAATCCTGAGAAAGTACAAATGATACAGCTCAGTCCCAAACTGGTAAAATGCGGTTTAAAATGACAAAAATGTATGTAAAATCCGCCTTCCTCTTCCAATGGATCCCAGTATTGGCTTTTATTGGTCGTATGCTTTTGTGTAAGTAGTGCAAAAATAAAATGGTAATATTGTAGTATTGAAAACCTACGAAGTGAATAATTATGCTTAACCTATATCTTGAGAATAATCCAATAAATTACAAATTGTTACATGGTCGGTGAACCAGCAATTCGTAATTGTTACATAGCTCTCGAGTTGTCTTGAAACATAAAATTTCATGAACCGGGATTTTCAATTGATGAATAGTTTGAAATCGTTCCAACTATTGCTGCAACACATGAGAGAATACACTTGAGAATAACTAACGATATCTCAGATCTAGAAATATCTTGTTTCATATCTTGGAATGTGTCCTGCGTACGTTTTACCTTATGGATATAAAAAACACTCACTCGCTTTTTATATAGACATGGAAAACAAAGATAAAACTACTTAACGAAAATTCAATTTTGTTTCTGCAACTTATTCCTAAAATAAAAATAAATATCTTCACGCAATTCCCAATACAGGGGTAGACAGAGGTCAAGTCTAGACAATTAAGTCCCTTTGACCCACCTTCCACCGAAGATATTTTTCGGGACAACGTGACAGGTGGTGAGCCTGTCGCCGCCTTTACTTATTCCTATTTATTAGATTATAATGCGTCTTTTTGCTAGATGTAACCCCAGGTAGATTTTAAAACTCATCTTAGTCAAATCTTAACATATATAAAAGAAAGGGGATGGCAGATTTTTTGGTCCATAGTGCATGACAATTAATCTTTATTCTGTATTTGGTAGAAATGAGGTTTTGAAGCTTTTTTTGCAGCCGAAAATGTTTATATTATAATGCGCATGCTCTTTAATAAAATGGGTACATGAAATAATCAACATTGAGATCAGATTTACTTACTTTCGGTCTGTAAAAGATCACTGTCAACTACAAATAACTTAGACCTCTCCCGTGGCAGGAATTTACCCTAATCGCCACGCATTGCAAGCAGATTGGCGTTCACACTAATAGATACTCCGCATCTTAAGCGTTGCAGACCGATGCCTGGTATTTTACGAGGAAGTCATCCCACCGCCTCTTACTTTCTTACATTATTGCTATGGCCTAATATGCCAGCACATCATATTTAGATAAAATATTTAAATAAAGGCAAATAAATAATGGATGACATTTCCAAACTCTCAAGTGTACAGAGATCTTATTTTTAACCGAGCCATTTTATTTTTAACTTTTCACCAAAGCATTTTATAGCCGGTTGTCCAAGAAATATGCTGAAGATTTATTTTGACAACAAAATAACTACCCTTCAAATGCTTAAAAATGTGTGTAGAATGATTCATAATAAAAATCTAGTCTCAAAGAGTATATTCGTAAATCAAGAGCTTTAGCAACACACTTGCTTTGGTTATTACACATTGGTTATTTGGTTTGGAACCCTATTTATTTCATTACACAAAATAATGTAAATTAATCATATGTTTACGTAAACATGCTTTATTTAATAACTGGCTGACCCGCGCCAAGTCGTCTGCACTACATTTATTAAATTAATAAACAACAAACAAATATCAGATTAATATGCAAAAAGTATTTTTTGTAATTCATAAAATAGTTTGAGTACTATAACGGTATTATTGCTGTAGGTTGTAATTAGAAACGAAAATCACGCAGCTCGAGTGCTTTTTGCAAAATTAAAATAAAAAATCCTCTGCCATTTTTTATTTTGTACAATATAATTTCGAAAAATATTTAATAACGCTTGCTGCTGCTACTCTAAAAAACTCACTTCATGTAACGTATTTTCTCCTACAGGACCTGTCGTACAAAGACAAGCATTGGCACGAGGCCTGCTTCCTCTGCGCGAAGTGTCGCGTGTCGCTGGTAGACAAGCAGTTCGGCTCCAAGCTCGACAAGATCTACTGCGGCAACTGCTATGATGCTCAGTTCGCCAGCAGGTGCGATGGCTGTGGCGAGGTGTTCCGTGCTGGTGAGTACATTAACATAGTATCTAAGACTAATATTGCTATATCGTTGGATAGGACCTAAAGCCGGCACAGGCTCACCACTTGTCACGTTTTCCCAAAATAAGTTGAAATGTGGGTTAAAAGGACTAATTTGTCTAGATCACAATTAGATAATTATTTTAATTTGTTTTGGATAAACTGTTTGTTTATATTAGCCTTAGTAGATTTTTTTTAACCTTTTAATGAGAAAAAGACTTTATCACGTAGCCTCAACAAAACGTAATAAAAGGGTGGATTTAATATATACAAGCTTTATCTACATGTCAACACAGGCTTTGATGAAAAACATTGATATTTTTAGCACAACTTATTGTGAAACATTTAATACAAAGTTATATTATTATACATTAGTATTACAGTAATATGAGTATTTGAAAATATAGGGTACTAATAGATTTTCCTTAATTCTCATTGTCAATAGTACCTTCTGGAATAACAACCAGTTGTAATGTAAATGTGAGTCCTTACTTAATTTAATGTTATAAAGTTCGCATAGACTCGTGATCTTAATCATAAAAAATATCATAAATGGATATACCAATACCAATAGACCTGTCAGTACTCCACACATATTTGGAAGCGGCTAACATGTTCTAACATATAAATAGACTAAACTAATTGATACGTCTAAATAAGGTTGCGATGAATCATGGCGGCTCATAAAGTATCCTTTAATCGTATGTTGTAAGGGATTAGTGAAGTTCTCGCGTTTGACTCATACTTCAAATTCGTACAAATATGTCTTATAGTATTATTCCTCTAAGAAAATTGTAAATTACCTAAAGGCTTCACATTGGGGCTCACATTTCAAATAGTGTTTACTTAACTCATCTCGGTCGTCATTACATACTGAATGCTTGAAATAGCTTATAATATAACTAAAGAATAGTTATTTTCATTATGGATCTTATATTAATTCTAAAACGAGATGGCTTATCGCAGTGCTTTTACATTCAATACTACAAATATTACTATTTTGCACGTAATTTAGCTACTATGAATTATGATTGTCAAAAGTAATCAACAAGAATTTACTTAAAACTTTTTCTACTAACATGTGCTTCGCTTATTCTACCGCGTACCGTTCCAGGATTTTACGATGACTCGAAAACCGATGTCAGCCTTATAAGGCCCGTAAGTTACCCTCGCTTGATAAGGAGCCAGTAAGGTTAATTCGAGAAAAAAACCGGCCATTGTCAATGCTACGACCTCAACGTCGACGTGCACATAACAAGGCATAATTTTGACTTTTAAATCGTACATTTAAATGGTGGCCCGCGCGTTCCTAGAATACATCACATGCCGTCACCTGTTTTCCTTAAACTGTCGCATGTTTGAGACATTGTTATTGTTTTCATATCGAACGTTTTATCGTTTATTGCTTCAACTGTTTAGTGCTATTTTGGGATTGAAACCATTACAAAAGCAGTTTTAGATTCACTATACATGTAAAGAACAATGCAGTATAGCACTAAGCTGGCACTTGTACATTTTTTTTAGTGCAATTGAGATTAAATACAATAAAAAAAGGAATCAAGTCTCTTGTTACCAATTAGAAATGCAAACTATACAAAAAATACAAAATGGTGATAAACTCCTCCACTTAAGATTAAGAGTTATTAAACTTAAGATTAAGTTAGCTTAAGAGTCGTCATGGCCAGTACTCACATTCAGAAAGTACAGAGAGAGGTAGCGAATAATTGCGGACTATGTGGCATTCCTTCTTAGTCCACGGGATCACAACTCAACCCTTCGGCGATTGAAATTGCGTGCAGGTGTCCATGGCAGCTGTAGTTACTTACCATAAGGTGTTATTATATCTCATTTATCACCATACTGAAAGACACGTTTACGATAGTTTTTTGTTTCACTACTTAAGAATCAATTATAGGTTTTTATTGGGTAGTTACTCACAACTTGTTTTTTTATTATTTTTTATTTCTGACTGTAGGCTTTGATTTGATTCAAACTAACTATATCTTCATAGTTATGTCAGCTGAAAATAGTAAGAATAATCTAAGGTAAATTAATTTAGTGCCTTTATAAGTTAGCGGATAATTTATTTCTGAATATCTAAAGTAAATTAATCTCCCAAAACTTTGTCGTATAGTGTGTTGAATTATTACTTCATAACAAAGTTCACGATCAAGCGGTGTATTTAATATTAAATTCATAACTTTAATTTCAAACAAGTTCAAAGTCTATTGTTTAGTTTACAGGGGGTTTAGAATTGTTAAAAGGGGAATGCGTGCCCACTTGTTAATCTGTATACCGCATATTTCACTACGCAGTACGCTGATATATCTATGTCTATACAGGATATACCAGTTAAGAAATAGTTTCGAAAATTGATGGTATGAACTTTAAGATTAAAACTCTTTTTTATTTTCGTTACGGTACAGTAAAGTATAACCGTTATTTCTTCACGTCATACCCAATACAGGGGTAGACAGAGGTCTAGACAATTAAGTCCTTTTGACCCACTTAATATAATTCGCATATAAGTTTTTGAAAAACCCATTAGTACGAGTCGGCCACCTAGAGATCGAACTCGGATCTCATGACTCGAATTCCGATCACCCAACCACTCGACTATCATGATAATAATTGACATTTAGACATTTAAAAGAAAAGAGTTTAGAAGTAGCAGATTTAAGGTGTTGTTTTTGCTGATGCATGAATGGGCTGGCTCCACCGGAGAAGGATCACATCATGTGCTTTTGCATGTCTTCCGGTAATTGTGGTAACTGGAGGCCCATATCTCTTTCCCTCCCTTCCCCTCTCTCACTCTGGTGCTGGAAATATATATATATATATATATATATATATATATATATATATATATATATATATATATATATATATATATATATATATATATATATATATATATATATATATATATATATATATATATATATATATATATATATATATATATATATATATATATATATATATATATATATATATATATATGCGTTGGTAATTACTTCAGTATGACGCGATCAAGTGAACCGATAACTCGTTTCTCAACTTCTATAAAAACACAATTTTAAACATATAAACATTTATAACCTTACGGTTAACTATAGCCTTATGGTTAAGTTAGTTAGGATGTGCACAGCGATCCGAGCGTCACCAGTTCATATCCCCCCTTCCACTGTCGTCGTTAACACTCCTGATTAATTTGAGTGTTTTCAGGTAACCAATGTTATAAACATCTTGTCGTGGTGGTATTGGCTTATGGATATGCCACTCCTCTTCCTCTTGGCTACCGACAGATGGCGGGATAACCGTCTCTGAAAAATACTACACCAAAATAATTATATTGACGGCGACGGGCTCACCACCTGTCACGTTGTCCCGAAAATATATTCGGTGGAAAGTGGGTCGAAGGGACTTAACTGTCTAGTCTTGACCTGTATCTACAACTGTATTGGGAATTGTGTGAACATATTTATTAATTTAAAAAACAGTTATATCGGTGACAGACAGCTGCTTCTAGGTGCAAGGTTTCTGGAACTGCGATCGCCAATCCGCCTGCCGAGTCTGGTAATTATGGCCACTCAAGGAACAAACCAAACTCTCGAGTGTCATAAATTAAACGCGATTGTTCAATTAGATGCCGCGGAACATGCCGCCGATGATACCTTACTAATGCCACGGTTTTCCTCAATTGGAAAACTAAATTGGATTGAACGTGTGGCCTCATTATTAGGGGTGTGTTTTGTACGTTTTATGGCGTTAGTTAAATTAGCAAAATGTATAAAGTTACGTTTGTAGCTGTGGGCGTTAGCACTATATAATTGACATCTATAATCGAAACATTCGGACATTAAATAAATAAATATAAATAAATATCTTCACGCAATTCCCAATACAGGGGTAGACAGAGGTCAAGTCTAGACAATTAAGTCCCTTTGACCCACCTTCCACCGAAGATATTTTCGGGACAACGTGACAGGTGGTGAGCCCGTCGCCGGGAAAAACAATTCTATAATTGGTAAAACATATATCCATTAACCAGTGTTGTGTTTGAAATTCGTGGACGTTACGAGCCCTTTGGAAATAAAAGGAATAAAAAAATAAAAGGAAGCATCTAGGGGAGACCTTTGCCCAGCAGCCTAAAAAATTTGAGTAATTAGAATGTTGGAGTTTGTGGGACGCTCCGGTTACTCCAAAGACTAAACCAAATGCAGAAGCAGAAGATGCGTGGTACTTACCAGGTCAAGCCGATCTTTAATTTTCCAGGTCTTTGACTTAAAATTTCGGTACCCGTGCATTACTGCAATAAAGTTTTATAGCCAACCTCAGTATAATCCATAAACTTAATTTATACCAGCGTAAAATCGGTGTCGTCAGAAAAAAAAAAAAACAAAAAACATGTTGCCATAGATCACTGCTTAATTTATTTTTAATCTATTTTGTACCATTTGTCACCGTGACACTAACTTAACGGGATTGAGTCATCACGTGGGCGGTGTTACGAATGGATAGCAAAATATAATGACGTTCCTTCGTGATTTATGAATAGGAACATTAGGTATATATCGCCATCCCAATACTTACCGAATCTCATCGAATACATTTTTTTAGAACGACATGAGGTGGTGAGCCGGTCGCCGTCTTTTATGTATGTTTAAGATTATATCGTAAAACTACGTAACGACTACATACAAACATAAGTATACATATACTACATACTTACATAAGTATTGTTTAACTTATTGGTGTCGCATTGGTACAAGCGCGCCACCTGAGGATCGAACTAGTCTATTAAGTCGAATCTCGATCACCCAACCGCTCAGCTATTGTGACTTTTTTTTACATACATCTTAACCTCTTTAAATAGAAACATTTTATAATTGCGCTATAAATTACACTCGAACGCCTTTTGTATTGGAGGCGGTAAGCTATTATTAACCTTGTAGTGACATGCCATGTCCTTTTCTAAGAGATGTCACCATATTTCTTTGGTGCTCTAAAGATCAATAACAACGCTTTAAAAGTCGTAATAAAACTTGAAATAAAAACCATATCGCTCTTGATGTTTTCTTAAAAAACATTTTAAAACATACAACACGTAATCATTTTGTCGTTAGTTGTCATACTATATCGGCCTTATATTTTCATATATATTTTAAAGGCTTTGAGATCTTATAAAATAACTAATTTTTTTTTAATAAAAAGCCTACCACAGATATACAATCCAAAGTAAACTTTTTCTCTTTACCTATTTCCCCAATACTGGTGTAGACGGAGGTAGACAAATTAGGTACACTCATCCCATTTTCACTTAAGCTTATTTGGGAAAACGTGACAGGTGAGACGACTTCGTGAACATGTCCAAGACAACAGTATCATATATTGACATACACATATACGTTACTACACATGCATAGTTTGTGTACAAACATTCATCACAAAAATATTTGTACCTTGAGATTTGAATCCACGACCCTTCGCTTTGAAGACAGAGTCACTATCAACCAGGTATAGGCTATAGTAATTTAAAGAATTTGACAATGAACCTAAAGTCATAGATTTAATCGAGTTTCTTTTTACTTTACTAGGACGAGTTTTTTAAAATGATTCGTATCCTGGACTGAAACATTAAGACAATCTGGACACCTATCACATTGTTCCAAATAAGCTCCAGTACTCTGTGCGTCGCACTAAAATTTTTAAACCTCTGCCCACCCCAGTAGTGGAAATACGTCTGTGAGTCAATTTTCTAACTAGCAAACCAGCAAGCCCAAGGCAAGGTGTAGGCATGAACATTCTTATTCAACTAAGGTCTTCGGAAATAGAGGTAACGTCATGTTTATAATTTATTGCCTTCCACATTCCTCGTCCAAGAGCATCGCAGTCATTCATTTAACGTAAGGTTTGAGATGGCATTTCTATGATATTACAACATACTACACCCACTATTTAGTCACGATAGCCGAGTGGTTGGGTGGTCGGATATCGAGTCGAACACCGAGTTCGATCCCAGGTGGCATGCGCGTTCTAATGGGTTTTTTAAAATGATTCGTATCCTGGACTGAAACATTAAGACAATCTGGACACCTATCACATTGTTCCAAATAAGCTCCAGTACTCTGTGCGTCGCACTAAAATTTTTAAACCTCTGATATATATATATATATATATATATATATATATATATATATATATATATATATATATATATATATATATATATATATATATATATATATATATATATATATATATATATATATATATATATATATATATATATATATATATATATATATATATATATATATATATATATATATATATATATATATATATATATATATATATATATATATATATATATATATATATATATATATATATATATATATATATATATATATATATATATATATATATATATATATATATATATATATATATATATATATATATATATATATATATATATATATATATATATATATATATATATATATATATATATATATATATATATATATATATATATATATATATATATATATATATATATATATATATATATATATATATATATATATATATATATATATATATATATATATATATATATATATATATATATATATATATATATATATATATATATATATATATATATATATATATATATATATATATATATATATATATATATATATATATATATATATATATATATATATATATATATATATATATATATATATATATATATATATATATATATATATATATATATATATATATATATATATATATATATATATATATATATATATATATATATATATATATATATATATATATATATATATATATATATATATATATATATATATATATATATATATATATATATATATATATATATATATATATATATATATATATATATATATATATATATATATATATATATATATATATATATATATATATATATATATATATATATATATATATATATATATATATATATATATATATATATATATATATATATATATATATATATATATATATATATATATATATATATATATATATATATATGCGTTGGTAATTACTTCAGTATGACGCGATCAAGTGAACCGATAACTCGTTTCTCAACTTCTATAAAAACACAATTTACATATAAACATTTATAACCTTACGGTTAACTATAGCCTTATGGTTAAGTTGGTTAGGATGTGCACAGCGATCCGAGCGTCACCAGTTCATGTCCCCCTTCCACTGTCGTCGTTAACACTCCTGATTAATTTGGTGTTTTCAGGTAACCAATGTTATAAACAGCTTGTCGTGGTGGTATTGGCTTATGGATATGCCACTCCTCTTCCCCTTGGTTACCGACAGATGGCGGGATAACCGTCTCTGAAAAATACTACACCAAAATAATTATATTGACGGCGACGGGCTCACCACCTGTCACGTTGTCCCGAAAATATATTCAGTGGAAAGTGGGTCGAAGGGACTTAACTGTCTAGTCTTGACCTGTATCTACAACTGTATTGGGGTGTGTGAACATATTTATTAATTTAAAAACAGTTATATCGGTGACAGACAGCTGCTTCTAGGTGCAAGGTTTCTGGAACTGCGATCGCCAATCCGCCTGCCGAGTCTGGTAATTATGGCCACTCAAGGAACAAACCAAACTCTCGAGTGTCATAAATTAAACGCGATTGTTCAATTAGATGCCGCGGAACATGCCGCCGATGATACCTTACTAATGCCACGGTTTTCCTCAATTGGAAAACTAAATTGGATTGAACGTGTGGCCTCATAATTAGGGAATTGTGTTTTGTACGTTTTATGGCGTTAGTTAAATTAGCAAAATGTATAAAGTTACGTTTGTAGCTGTGGGCGTTAGCACTATATAATTGACATCTATTATCGAAACATTCGGACATTAAATAAATAAATATAAATAAATATCTTCACGCAATTCCCAATACAGGGGTAGACAGAGGTCAAGTCTAGACAATTAAGTCCCTTTGACCCACCTTCCACCGAAGATATTTTCGGGACAACGTGACAGGTGGTGAGCCCGTCGCCGGGAAAAACAATTCTATAATTGGTAAAACATATATCCATTAACCAGTGTTGTGTTTGAAATTCGTGGACGTTACGAGCCCTTTGGAAATAAAAGGAATAAAAAAATAAAAGGAAGCATCTAGGGGAGACCTTTGCCCAGCAGCCTAAAAAATTTGAGTAATTAGAATGTTGGAGTTTGTGGGACGCTCCGGTTACTCCAAAGACTAAACCAAATGCAGAAGCAGAAGATGCGTGGTACTTACCAGGTCAAGCCGATCTTTAATTTTCCAGGTCTTTGACTTAAAATTTCGGTACCCGTGCATTACTGCAATAAAGTTTTATAGCCAACCTCAGTATAATCCATAAACTTAATTTATACCAGCGTAAAATCAGTGTCGTCAGAAAAAAAAAAACAAAAAACATGTTGCCATAGATCACTGCTTAATTTATTTTTAATCTATGTTGTACCATTTGTCACCGTGACACTAACTTAACGGGATTGAGTCATCACGTGGGCGGTGTTACGAATGGACAGCAAAATATAATGACGTTCCTTCGTGATTTATGAATAGGAACATTAGGTATATATCGCCATCCCAATACTTACCGAATCTCATCGAATACATTTTTTTAGAACGACATGAGGTGGTGAGCCGGTCGCCGTCTTTTATGTATGTTTAAGATTATATCGTGAAACTACGTAACGACTACATACAAACATAAGTATACATATACTACATACTTACATAAGTATTGTTTAACTTATTGGTGTCGCATTGGTACAAGCGCGCCACCTGAGGATCGAACTAGTCTATTAAGTCGAATCTCGATCACCCAACCGCTCAGCTATTGTGACTTTTTTTACATACATCTTAACCTCTTTAAATAGAAACATTTAATAATTGCGCTATAAATTACACTCGAACGCCTTTTGTATTGGAGGCGGTAAGCTATTGGCCTTGTAGTGACATGCCATGTCCTTTTCTAAGAGATGTCACCATATTTCTTTGGTGCTCTAAAGATCAATAACAACGCTTTAAAAGTCGTAATAAAACTTGAAATAAAAACCATATCGCTCTTGATGTTTTTCTTAAAAAAGGAAACATTTTAAAACATACAACACGTAATCTTTTTGTCGTTAGTTGTCATACTATATCGGCCTTATATTTTCATATATATTTTAAAGGCTTTGAGATCTTATAAAATAACTAATTTTTTTTTAATAAAAAGCCTACCACAGTTATACAATCCAAAGTAAACTTTTTCTCTTTACCTATTTCCCCAATACTGGTGTAGACGGAGGTAGACAAATTAGGTACACTCATCCCATTTTCACTTAAGCTTATTTGGGAAAACGTGACAGGTGAGACGACTTCGTGAACATGTCCAAGACAACAGTATCATATATTGACATACACATATACGTTACTACACATGCATGGTTTGTGTACAAACATTTATCACAAAAATATTTGTACCTTGAGATTTGAATCCACGACCCTTCGCTTTGAAGACAGAGTCACTATCAACCAGGTATAGGCTATAGTAATTTAAAGAATTTGACAATGAACCTAAAGTCATAGATTTAATCGAGTTTCTTTTTACTTTACTAGGACGAGTTTTTTAAAATGATTCGTATCCTGGACTGAAACATTAAGACAATCTGGACACCTATCACATTGTTCCAAATAAGCTCCAGTACTCTGTGCGTCGCACTAAAATTTTTAAACCTCTGCCCACCCCAGTAGTGGAAATACGTCTGTGAGTCAATTTTCTAACTAGCAAACCAGCAAGCCCAAGGCAAGGTGTAGGCATGAACATTCTTATTCAACTAAGGTCTTCGGAAATAGAGGTAACGTCATGTTTATAATTTATTGCCTTCCACATTCCTCGTCCAAGAGCATCGCAGTCATTCATTTAACGTAAGGTTTGAGATGGCATTTCTATGATATTACAACATACTACACCCACTATTTAGTCACGATAGCCGAGTGGTTGGGTGGTCGGATATCGAGTCAAGACACCCGAGTTCGAGCCCCAGGTGGCATGCGCGTTCTAATGGGTTTTTCAAAAACTTATGTACGAAGTATATATTGTTGGCTTGGAAATAGAGACGGCGACGGGCTCATAACCTGTCACGATGTCCCAAAAATATCTTCGGTGGAAGGTGGGTCGAAGGGACTTAATTATCTAGACTAGACCTCTGTCTACCCATGTATTGGGAATATCGGAGATATTTATTTCATATATTTATTATTCACTTCACCCACGAAGTTATCCATAATAATATTATAAATGTGTATGTTACTCTGTCTATAACGCCGTCACAGTTAAAATGGGTTTAAAAGCATTATATATGAAAGTTATTAAAATAAATATCTTCACGCCATTCCCAATACTAGGGTATACAAAGGTCGAGACAATAAGTCCTTTCGTCCCACTTTCAAGACATTTTTTTGGGAAAACGTGACTGGTGGTGAGCCTGTCGCCGTCTTTATGTCCAAGCCAACGATATAAATCGTACCATAAGTTTTGAAAAGTATGAGCCTACCACCCTGGGGATCGAATTCGAGTCTCTTGACTCTATTTCCGATCATGCATCCACTCGGATATCGCAACTAAATATTATTAGAAAAAATATTTGATGCAATTGGGTAAATTTTGATTCCATAAAATTTACATTTACTGTACCAGAACACTTGAAAATAGGAACAACGTTGAACCCGAAGCCCTTCGTTAAAACTTACTTTCACTGCAATTTTATACGACGTATGTTTGCTAATGTAAATTACGCCAGACAAGAGCTTTTTCAAACTGACGTTGCTATAGATACTAACCATATATAATCTTGATTTTGCTATACTAGGGACTCGTTATTTCACTTTCACGTAAGCTAGTTTTATCTCGGGACAATCTGTCAGTAGTCAGTATCATTTCACCTGGTTGGACTTGAATTTTACTTCTATGTACACTATCCAAATTTATAAAAAAAATACTCTGATATAAAAAGATCAAAAAGAATGTTCTTTAAAAAAATCAAAACAAAAGATTAAATTTCTTGTATGTTTTTTGCTGTTTTGCCCAGTTACATTTTACATGAAAGTACAAAATGATGAGAAAATACAAAATATTGAAAACACTTTGTATTCCGCTCAAATTTAATAAATTAGAATACAGAGATTAAAACCCTAATAACATTGGCAACCGTGTAGACTAATACGGACCCGTTCAATTAATGTCCCCGGTCATTATTTACCGGCGTGTAAAGGAGATTCGATGTGACTCGTATCGTGTGCGATCAATTAAGTTCAATCCACAGCCTACAGCGGGTACACGGACGCGAACGGCTCACGGAGCCACTCGCATTCAGTACCGCATCGCGAACCGCGAAGCCTGCACGGCGGATTGAGCTATCAAATTCGAGCCTATTTTCCCGCGCTTTATCTTGTTTTATAAAAGTGAACTGTCAAAATATAATTCGAAAAAAAAAAAAGAAGAAAAAGTTAATGCGATGTTTTGTTTTTAATTTTATTTGAGGATTCAAATTAGAAATATCATAAACGATTTTTTTTTTTAATTTCACATAAAAATAAAATAGTATTGTTTTTGCTCGGACTACTTTTTTTTTTTTGGCCAAGGGAGACAAAGTTTATGCAAAAATGTCGGCGGACGTGTTGAGTGACGACTTTAAATCGCGCCTGCATCTGACTACGAAAACGGTAGGGCAGGAGAGAATACGGAGGGCGAGGGAGAATAATGAGGATGTGGCTATACTATCGATGTTTCTGCCGAACGCGACAGCTGAACGGGAGAACAAGAAGTTTTGTTGCACTTTGCGAGATAAGTGTCTACTTGGAGATGCCAGGAAAACTGTTGCAGGTCTATTTTTTTTTTTTTTTTTTATTGTTTCATATACCTATTTTGCGACATAAAGCAATTGAGAAACCGCTTGTTAAGTCTACTAAACCGCACAGGAGCTGCAGATTTACTTTCGAAACTATTAAAATATTATTATTAAAAAGGGTTGTGCTCTCTATGGCTTTCGGCGAAAGAATTAGCTATTCCCTTCTCATGAAACAAATCAGAGATATGGCAATCTTCGGGGACAATGTTATGCAGTCGTTGGATCTAATCACAAGGTCTCAAACTATAGAAATAAAAACGATGTCTCAAACTATAGAAATTCTCTTATTATAACAAATAAATATCTTCACGGCATTCCCAATTCAGGGGTAGACAGAGGTCTAGTTTAGACAATAAAGTCCCTTCGCCCCGCCTTCCATCGAAGATATTTTCGGGACAACGTGACAGGTGGTGAGTCCGTCGCCTTCTTTATGTCCATGCCAACGATAAACTTCGTACATACGTTTTTGAAAAACCAATTGGTACGAGCCTGCCACCTGGGGATCGAACTCGGGTCTCTTGACTCGAATTTCCGACCACCGAACCAACTCTGCTATCATGACTTCAAGTTTAATTAAATCAAGTCTTTAATCATCGTGTAGTGAACGTAACAGTAAACGATAACGTAACAGTAACGTACAGTAAACGATAAATATAATATTATTTAACATACAAACACCTATGTTTGTTTGAATGTCTCCCTCCAAGCAGAAATTAACCGAGCTGTTTACATAATAGAATAGGATATAGGCTGTACGATTGTTTTTAGCCAAGCTATGCTACTTTAACATTAACAAATAAATCAACGAGTTAGACACATTAAAAATTTAAAGGCGTCCCAACATTTTTTGAAACAAAGACTATCTGAATATCAAACGGCATTCAAGTAATTCAAAAAAAAAAAATAGTCGCACTAAATTTGCCATGCATCAGAGAGTTCGTCAAAGCGAGTTCTTAATTCGGAACGTACCCTTAATTGGAATATGAAAGAGCCTTTGATGTTACTGACCATTTAGCTCAAAGGCTCTTTGGGGTTAATGAACACAAAAATACAAATTAAAATACAATAATGTAATAAAAAAACTACACAGCAAATGTCATTATTTTGTTTTAATTTATTGTAAGGCGAAACTTAATCAGCCAGGTTCTCATAAAAGAACAAAGAATCGTTAAAAATGTTTCTTCTTTTGTTTTCTTTTTATTACGTTTTATATTATATTAAGTATGGTTTAGTCATAGCCGTCATGCCCCTAAAGGTTTGCAGGTTCTATTCTCGCTAGGTACAAACTCTTTAGTGATGATTGTACTTATTTTTAAAAATACGTAATATTATACCTAGGCAAATTTACGTGTAAAGCATATGTTCATTCTATTAGATAAAAAGAGAGGTTTCATTTAGTTCAATAAAGGCCGGCCCAATTCGATCATTAGCTAAACAAACACGTGTAGCATATGTTTTATTATGTGTTCCGCAAATATTTGATTGTTAATTTCAGACCGAATTTGTTTGGATCTCATTTTGGTTTGATTCTCAACTTGAGATAAAAGTTAGAATTCAAATAAAGCAAACTCTCTGTTCCTGTAGATATCGAAATTTTTTTTAACTCTATTCTTTCTCAATAACTTTATTCGTTTATAATTTACTGATCTATGATATCACAGTAGACATAAGGCGTTCAAAACGCAAGCGGTATGCCTTGACACGGATTTGAGAGATTATTCCGATTTATTATCGATTAATGCACATATTTTCTTCGCTTTTCCTACTTTGGTATTGACCATGAAAACGGCCAGATGATGTATGAGCGCACGTGGTGACGCACTAATCGTTTACTATCTCGCAGCTAAACATCAATATTAAAAGATAAAAGTTAGTAGCCACATGAATATATTAAAAAAAACTGAAGTTAATGAGGTCCAGACAATTAAAACTGAAAGCAGATAATTTAAAGACTACGTTTGCGATCCAATTTTTGCCGGAGCTCATTTGAAACAATATGACAAACGAATCTTTCGCTATCATAGTCCAATTTAGCAATACAAATCGAACATAAAGAGCAAGAAACGCTTTAGATCGGAACATACTACTCATTGGCCATCCTGGTGACGATCGTATTCTAATTCCAATCACACAATCACTGACTATTAGTATTATAAATGCGTGAAGATAAAAATAATCATAATATTTAACTTCATGAACAAGTTCGGTATTTAATCTATACGTAATTAAATAAATAAATTAAAAAAATACAGACGTACTAAAATAGCAATATTAAATTGCTAATATTGACAATGTCTCATAACTAACTACTATAGCATTCTTGGTTCTTAGTACTCAAGGTTGTTAATATATCATTCTTCATCAGAAGTTGTTTTCAATGGCTTGCTTTGCTTAAAACGGCCTTTTTACATATAGCGCCAAGAAGCTAGAATATTAGTTCGTTTTAGACCCCAATCCAAAAGAAAATTATATTCATATGTCATTCAAAATACAATTTTTAATAGAATAATTTTCTATCTCTTGTTCTATTATTGTAATATAGAAATGAAGCTATTGAATCTAGCTTACTATATATAAGAACAGCCCTTATACCACGCAACACACACATGCACACAACCATATCATAACTGTACACTTTCATTATGCCGTCGGTAACACCGGATATTGTCAAGATCTTCCGGAAATAGTCCATTGAAAAATATGCGGATAAAACTATTCAGAGGGGGAAGGGGAAATTGAGAAATCGATTGGTAAGTCTTGCAACATATTTCACGTACAAGAAAATTGAGAAAATAATACTGTTTTACTTAACATTATAAGATAAAAAATTACTTTACTTTTAAACTTCTTTAGTACTATCTATTGCCAGCGACTTTGTGAGGTTCTTTTGAAATTGCAACTGTGTGATAAAGCTCATGCTGTATCTTTTAATATGAAAATTTTAATAATTCTTTGAGCACTGCAAGTTAGACACAAGGATGGTATGATTACGGCATTAGACAGTAGGATAAACAGTGATAATCGAAATAAAGCCCATTTAGTTATATGTACGTGGTTTCTAACAAACGAAATTTGTCGAAATCCATTGACAAGTAGGGTGCACACCGGTTTCGAAAGAGTCGCCAACTCTGAGGTCCCGAGTTCAAGTGTTTGTGGTACCTTTGTTGTTTACCATAACACATGAGTTTTAGCTAATTTGGGATTAGTGCATTTTATGTGAAGAGGGACAACTTCGCATACATTACATATATCTATAATTACCTATTCTGCTTATATCTTCAATATTATGAACATTGACGATCCGTCGTCAGGTTGGTTACAATTCTATAATAGTATATACATAAATGACACACACACACATCACGCGTATGTGTAATTATTAATGATCCATAAAAAAAACAACGAACAGTTAATTACGTAATGAAGTGTGAGCTATAAAAACCTGCCTCGCTAAAAGGCCTGTTCTTTTTCATCAGCACATTAATGCGAAAATAATCCTTACTGTCATGCCTGGGTCATACAATGTAAACAAATGTCGAATATAACTGGCGTTTGTAAAGCATGAATATTTCGAACAATTTTATGCAAATTGGTGGCTGTCTGCATTTTTGCCCTTCGCCTGAATTTTTTTTAAAGAATTTACATGTCATTGTCGTCAAAATTATTAATGGACTGCCAAAGGTTAAATTAAGAATAAATTTAAGATATTATGTTACATTAAAAAAAATGTCTGGCTATCACAGATCGGTTTTTTATAATCACGACAGCCGAGTTGTTGGGTGGTCGGTGTTCGGGTCAAGTGATCCGATTTCTATCCTCACATTTCAGGATCGTGCCAATGGTTTTTTTTTAAAAACACTTATGTACGATTTATATAGTTGGCTTGGGCGAAAAGTGGGTCAAAAGGACTTCATTGTATAAACCTCTGTTATAGACATTGTTGAAACTTTAGTATACTTTTTAAGAAAATAATTTGTCTAAATTAAAAGTCATATAAGGATGTAATTTGTGAGAGCTTCACACGAGTGAAGCTGCGGAATGTAACAAGTGTTGTTACATAACAAACAATCATAAACGAAAGTTGTAAAATTAAAAGTGTATTTCCTTATTACATTCAAGAAGTTTACGATTGCATTTTATGATGCATATACTCGTATATTTTAGGTGTACTTGGGATGCCGACTAATTATTTATATAAATTTCAGAAGATAAAGCAACTAATTATAGATATTTAAATAAATAAAAAAAACTAATTCCGTAAAAAAAATCATTCCCACGTAGTATTTAAAATTTTTAGATATTATAATCCACATTTTAGGGTTACAGACAATACCTACCTAAAAACAGAGGTAAAAGAAACTTTTAAAACATTACCCACCTTCTTGTGTAGTTGAGTAGACATACGGATAAGAATTCGTAGTCATCACTAACCTTTAAGTCATTAAACTATAACTGCAGTAGCGTATAATCTCGTCATTAACATTAAAAACATTAAAATCATTCTTTAGTTGATGGCGGCACTCGTTTAAGAGGTTGTTTATGGCCTGAATATAATTTGTCGTGACGTTCATTTACTGAAATAAACGAGGGGAGCTTGGTATTTGAAAAAGAAATGTTCTTTTGACTTGGAACTTCAATTTAAAACATAGTGGGTAGTTTGTTAAGCATTTATTATAATTTTTATGTAAGCAATAAAAGTCGATTGAGGAAATAGTGCCTCGCTTTCTTTACATCCAACGTTAAATTATCAATTTTTAAAGGGTTGGTAGGTTTAAAATGAACCAAATTAAATAACTATTAATCTTTTTTTCTTATAAGCTTAAATAAAATTCCAGTTTCTTTACATTAATAGAGATGTGTAATTAAAGTAATTGAAATAAAATTATTCAATAATTTCCACTTTCAATTAACATATGTTGAATTAATCAGAAACCATGAACTTGCGTCAGTTTAACGCTGAATGCCCCACTTGTTCAATTAATGTATCATTTATTGTAATTATGTTGTAATACGAAGATAATTATGTTATTAATAGCATGCTGTATGAATTTTTTACTTGGTTACATCGCTAAATAAAGGAAGTACTTTTTAAAGATTTTTAAGTAGTAATATTGATTTAAAAAATCCTTTTTAAACATAAGAAATCGACTACATATATTTAAATTTAATATATTACAATTTCATTTCATAATTCTCAATTAATAAATAAATACATAGATAGGAAAACCATCACATACATACATTGCTCTGATCCCAAAGTAAGGGTAGTAACTAGAGCATAAAGGATGGTCCCTTAGGGATACACCCAAACCCGAGACAACGAATAGTGTCTCTCTACTATGACCCGTCCGGGAATCGAACCCCGCATGGACCTCAGAATCGGTGAAACCTTGGAAATCGGCGCATACACCACTCGTCCTCGTAGATCGTCTATTAGAATGTATAACAACTTATAATATTTATATGTGGGTAGTTTCACAATTACAGTTTATACTTAGATAAGCCGTCGGTGTGTGTGGGTGTCCCCCCACAGGTTTAACACGTTTAAGTTCACTCCTGAACGCCTTTCACTGTATAATTTGTAAACTATAACTAACTTAATTATTATCAACATTCTAATCTTATACTTATTAATTAAGTAATTAAAAATTAAGCACTTATGTGTAAATTTAATTAATGATGACGAATGATTTGTGTAAATTAAATTTTTCATTAAATTTACACACCAGCAATGACTACCTCCGTGGATGAGTGGCGTACGCTCGGGTTTGATTCCCGGTCGGGTCAATGTAGAAAACACTATTTTTACATTCTCTCGGGTCCGGGTGTTTTTGGTACCTTCATTATTTCTGATCATATACTACAAGGCTTAATTTGGGATCCGATCAATGTATATTATGTTGTTCTTATTTATGTTTGTATGTATGTGTGTATGTATGTAATTAATTATCACCCACCATATGGCTTGGATACGCAACTGTCTTATTTTTAAGTCTTATTGGGTATCGTTTTAATGCAATCCCACTATCCTAATTCCTTCTTATATTATAAATGATGTTTGTTACACAATCATATTAAAAATGCGGAATGGATTTAAAAAAAAAAAAACATGTTACAGTTTAGGGCCTTGATAGTTTATTCTGTTGGAGAGATTTGAAGTATGATTTGAACTGATTTCGTATTGTGTTGATAAATATTTATCTAAATGTACACATAACTCGGGGACAAACATTCATATACATCACCTAAATGTTTGCCGTTAGCGGGATTCGAACCCACAATTTTGCTTCGAAAGCAAGGTACAGACTAGGCCATTAGGTTGTCATAAATTTCGTTGTCATAATTTAGCGGTTACTCATTTATACCATCTTGCACTGGCAAACTTGTGATGCCAAATTGCTTGTTGCTATTTTCAAAATGGCAGACCAAATATAAACTGTTATTTGATTTGCTGCTTTCATTTTACGATGCATACAGCCGCGATACACGTAAATGAAATAATAATTGAAAATCAATTTAAACTCCGCCCAGACGGAAAACTTTTGTATTCATCTAAATTTTTGTGGCAAATTAGTTTTTCTTTCTAAAATGCCATAGACAATTAAAAAGATATATACAAGCAGCATACAAAATGATCCAAACTTCTGAGCTATAGAAGTTTTATTTTGCGATCTTTTTACGTAAGTACTATAATTAGTTATTCACGTTTAAAACAAAAATCGTATAAACCAGAGCGCACGCCATTACATCCTGACGCATGCCATTACTCGTAGAGCCCTCGGTTTTAAGGCTAATCATGCGCGATAAGGATTCGAAGGTTAAGGTAAACTGCCCACCATCTGTTGGAGCAACCTTTGTCACACATCATTCACGGCGGCCGCTATGCGGGTTTGCACAACAACTGGTATTATTGCCTTAACCAGAGATTGATTTAAAATTAATACGGTTTAATTTATTTCACCGGTAGCTGGCATGAAGTATATTTAAAAAAGAAGTAAAATACGTAAAGATTGTTTATAATTGATAAGGGTTAAATTAGAAGCTACTGGCATGAAGGAAATAAAAAAATACTACTACATAAAAATACGTCACAAATAATTAAAATGTAGATGTTATGATTGATTAGGATTTTATTTATTAAATTAGAAGCCACTGGCATGAAGAAAATTTAAAAAAAAACTTTTAACGTATTCTATCGCAAAAAAGAATTTTTACTGAATACGTTACTGACAGGAACAATGCGTTGCTAATTTTCGTTATCGGATTAACTATAGGGCAATAAAAACCACAGGTGCATTTATGTACGGTTGTAACAACCAAAGCTTATGCATTCTGCAATTTTTATTATCAAACCCTAACTGTATGTACTCGTATAGTGAACTAAACGGTTGAACATACAATGCTAGTTTGTTCTCTTGAATTCGGCGTTATTCGAATTATTATTATTAGCTTATTTTCACGCGTATTCCCTGACGGGGTTTTCAGAAAGAACAGATCGCGAAGTGTCCCGATCCTTAGATACCTCTCCCGCAACTTTCAAATTTATGATTTTTTTGCATTCACGTCAGTCTATGTATTATTCGAGCCCACTAGATTTAAAGATAAGTCTACTTAAAGAAACGACCATTAAATTAAAAAAGAGTACCAACCGATACTATTACATATAAAAAAAAATATTAAAAATATAAATATCTTCTCGCAATTCCCAATACAGGGGTAGACAGAGGTCTAGTCTAGACATTTAAGTCCCTTCGACTCACCTTCCTTCGAAAATATTTTCGGGACAACGTGACAGGTGGTGAGCCCGTCGCCGTCTTTATGTTCAAGCCAACGATATAATTCGTACAGACTCTTCCTTTTTCGAAAATTTCCTGCACCATACTTCAGACCTTTGTACAGTGGGTATCCTCCTAAATAGTGGGTGCAGTATGTTGTAATATCATAGAAATGCCATCTCAAACCTTACGTTAAATGAATGACTGCGATGCTCTTGGACGAGGAATGTAGAATGCAATAAGTTATAAACATGACGTTATCTCTATTTCAAACAAGTCTAAACTGCGATTGATTGTTGAAAATAATTTTTATACCCCATACTGGTGTAGGCAGAGGTCTTGAGCAATTAAGTCCTTTCGACCCACTTTTCATCGAAGCTGAAGTTCAAATTGATCACAAAACAATAGAAATTAAAAAAATAACAAAGCAACGCCTTAGAAAAACAAAGCATTAATATACATCGTTACTTCACGGAGAATAGCTCCAGTTACTATTAACATAATGTATGTAAATGTCTATTCGGATGTCTTTGCGATTCATAGATCCGGTATTTTATGCAGTTGTCCTTATTAAGGAAATGGAGGTAGTGTTTGATATTTACCATTATTAATAGATATTTCGCATTTATTTTCAATACAAAAAACACAATTATACCACGAAGTATCACGACCTCACAGAATACCGGCGTGAAGTAGAAGTCTAACAAACTTCTGCGTTTTGTCTGGTGAGTGCAGGTAATCGGAGGCCCACACACCCCCCTCCTCCAATTCTGGGGCACTCTAAGGCAGTCAACGCATCTGCTATGCCTCTTTTATTGCGGGTGTTCATGGGCGTCGGTAATCACTTACCATCACGTGAGCCACCTGCTCGTTTGCCTTCCTTTTCTATAAAAAAACCAGCAATTGAGTAATTGATTGATTTAATCTAAACAAAAAATTGTAAAAATAAATAAAAATAAACATATTTGACAAATACACAAATAGTAAAACATACATAAAAGGGTTGTACTACTCAGCTCAGCTTGTACTACGTGGCAGTTATTAAGTAGGACTAATTAACCTACCCCTTATAGGCTCCTCAGAAGGGGCATTATTTGAAAAAAGGAAAAATCTCACACTTGTAAGTGTAATGTACCAAATGCATGAATTCCTCAAAAAGAAGTCAATCAAGATTGGGACCATGTAAAACACTAAGAATATGGCAATATTTATCGACAATCAGTAGAAATTATAGTCATTTGAAAAAAAAAAAATAAACAATCCCTCATTTTCAAAGATGTCAGCTTATCTCTAATCTTCTTGAATAAACATTGGTCCATGATCCTCTATGGTCCTCTAGCCACGTACCATTTGGTTGATAATAAGTTGAAAAATTATTGCTAATCCATCAACCAAAAATATCTTAGGTGGAAGGTCAACAGTTCTCGACAATTAAGATAAAGACTTATTTGTCGAGACCTCTGTCTACCCTATGTTTATATATATATATATATATATATATATATATATATATATATATATATATATATATATATATATATATATATATATATATATATATATATATATATATATATACACAAAAATCTTCAGTTAGTAGGTATCTGACTGAATTCCTCCTAAACGCCTGGATTTGGTTTATGTGTTCCAGTGGATATGGGAATGATTTAGATTAAAATTTAGATACAGTACGTGACGGAAACAGATTCTAGGGCCTTCAAAATATCTTAGGTGGAAGGTCAACAGTTCTCGACAATTAAGATAAAGACTTATTTGTCGAGACCTCTGTCTACCCTATGTTTATATATATATATATATATATATATATATATATATATATATATATATATATATATATATATATATATATGTATATATATATATGTATATATATATATATATATATATATATATATATATATATATATATATATATATATATATACACACACAAAAATCTTCAGTTAGTAGGTATCTGACTGAATTCCTCCTAAACGCCTGGTTTTGGTTTATGTGTGTTCCAGTGGATATGGGAATGATTTAGATTAAAATTTAGATACTACAATACGTGACGGAAACAGATTCTAGGGCCGGGCTACGTTATCCGTGCCCGCTAATGTATATGTACAAGATGTATATGTATAAGATTATTGTATGTTTTAAACAATTATAAAAAGGGGCCAATGTGAAAACTTTACAAACCAAAATATTTGTGCTTTTAATCTCAAATGAAGTGTCTTTAACTCGTGTGCGCAAATAACTACTCAATTAGCATTACGTAAGTGACGTAAATGCCTTGTGTGGTTTTAATGTGCAAAGAAATATGTGTTGTCTTGTGTACATCTTCCCACACTCTGACATCATTCGGTCCACGGACATGTTTGCCTTTTGTATTAAGCTGTTGAATATTTTAAACACATTGGGCACGAAGCGCCTTCGAATTCGAAATCTGTTCTTCGCGCGTATAAGGAAACTAATTTGTTTACTTAGTCCTAACTAAAGTCCAATGAAAGGTATAGACCTCTCTTTAAGGAAGGATTATAATCACCGCATTTGGCAAGCGTATTGGCGATCGCAGTAACAGGCACTTTACTACTTTTACACCGCTGCTCGTCATCGGTCACAGGATCGTGTCCGCCATTAAACTATTGTCGTTAACAGGAATAGTAGTAAAGTTTTTTAGCATTGTTGCTACTTAATTACCATTTAGCTATTAAAATAAAAAATATCAAAGAACTTGAACAAGTTTAAAGTTATTCAGATGAAAAAAACAACAAATATGACTATTATGTTATAAATGTAAACGTGTGCTAGAGTTCGGAGACCTCTAGGCAAAGTATTATCGTTTACTACATACACGTACATACAAAATTGAGGATAGTGTTTGTGTATCACGCGATATTCTACACAGGAAACTTTATCTGGTATTGAATCGAATAAGTTTTCTCATTAAACTTGAATACTTTCTTCGCATAAGTTGGGAAATAATTTAAAATTTTATCCTGATACAAAATCTTTTTTGCTGAAATTGTCTGGCATTGTATTATAGTTCAATATAACTAAATGTTTTCAAGATTGGATAAAATTTCATTGCGGTATATCTCTTTAGTTTTGTCAAAGAAGTTTGACAAATCGTCACGAAATATGGAAAGCGTCATCAATTTAATAGCGTCACATTTATCCATGTGACGTGCTGGC
Organism: Sericinus montela; assembly: GCA_029286605.1. Classification (NCBI taxonomy): domain Eukaryota; kingdom Metazoa; phylum Arthropoda; class Insecta; order Lepidoptera; family Papilionidae; genus Sericinus; species Sericinus montela. The sequence continues at coordinate 1,343,177 of JAGSMR010000004.1, forward strand.
TTACAAACAGATCTGGCGTAAGCCTAGAGACAGTGAGTTACTGTCTAAACAAATAGAGATTAAAAAAAATCGTAGTGCACCGAACGTTCTGTATAGCTAGGTACAAAACTCCACATAATTAAGATAATAATGTGAGACATTAAAGAATATTAAAAAAACTTTCAACAGTTGTAAAAATAAAATTAAAAATTTCACTGATTTTTATATATACATAATCTTTTGTTACATAGATGCGTAGAGATAGACATCTTAGATTGATTTGATAAAGTAAATAGAGTCCATAATTTGATCAAATGTCACTAACGATAAGCTTCATTCGTTATCCGTTTCTTTGTCTTATCGTTAAAAGATCCCTTAAAGTAAGATGAGATATCAAACCGACCGCTGTCTGTAAGTTTCAAACCGGAGCATTACAATTGCTATACTACATTCAGAGGCAAAAATGAATTCCTCCAATTTAACATCGACAATAATTTTAAATATCATTTCGTATAAAGTTTGCTCTATGGTCTAGTCAAAGTCCAGTAAAAAGTAAAAAAAGGGCACAAAACATATCCCTTAACGAATATTCATACTTGTGACAAGTAAAAGTGTTATTTTTTATATAGAAACCATTTGTATCTATTAAGAGAAAGTCCAAGGCAATGTAGATAAACCGGCCTATCGACGTTTACTTTCCAGGGATCCTAATTAAGTGGTTTTATTCGTAAAAGTGAATGTTATTCCAATATGGGAACAGATTGTTAGTGCAATTCATGTTATTTGCTCATTTCAACCTTATTATTTTCATTTATATGCATTTAAAAAGAATTTGAAAGTTCTTTTTAATTCACAATGGTTTAAGTATTGACAATAAAACCAATATGTAACAGGCAATTCTGTATTGTATTATAGTTCAATATAACTAAATGTTTTCAAGATTGGATAAAATTTCTCTCAATAACGGTATTTATAAACCGTTATTCGGATTGGGTACTCGTTTGTTTTGATATTAAAATTCACAATGACCGTCCAAAGAGACACTTGCGACGTTTTTTGTTCAATTTGCAACTTCCACTGCGTATCAGTTTACATTGATTTGAGAATGTTATGACCGAAACAAAAAAATATTAATTTCACGCTTATTATAATGTCGAAAGAGATCAAGACATCACTATTCATCGTTCGAAATATAATCTACGAAATCGCAGAAATGAAAGCGCACGAAGGTAACTAGGATGAAGACGTGAAACAAAATCAAATCAGCGCAGGGAACCTTGAGAGGGGGGAATATCGCGTGGACAACAAAAATATCGCCGCTCTATTGGCACATGCAACTGTCATAAAGGTTTTCAAGGACGCAAAACACAATTCCGATGTATTGACAGCACGACATCACTGCAATATACGATACCTAACGCGCTGTGCATAAAACCATGTTTACACTGAGCTCATTGCCGCGCCAAACACTTCGAACAAACACATAAACAAAACCCATTTAGATTTGTTGCAACAATATGAAACTTACATGTTTTCCGTAGTACGTATTGGACAAGTCAATACATGTGAATGGAAACCAATGAAGCCTTTTTATAATTTAAATACATAAACCATAACAACGTTATGGAATATAGAATAGAAGATACTGAAATCTTAAAAACCGTAGTAACAAACAATATTGTTATTATGACTTCTCTATCAATAAAAAGAACTTGTGTGCCGCTCACACGCCGTTTAGTGACTCCTTCGGAAAAAGAAGACGGTATCCATCTAGTTCATTATCTGATGAGCGACAAAATTTTAGAATTCATTTCTTTTCTAAATTTTGTTTCTCTCATTATTGTTTAGTTCATTTTCGTATAATTTTATCCAACGAAAAAAAACTAGAAGAGGTTTTTAAGTCAACCCGTACATGTTTTTTATGTAGTTGTATCTAGACTAAAAGATTCTTTTCTCTTTTGCTTTTTGTTCTCTTCTATTTTCAAAAAAAGGTTAAAATTTTACTTTGTCTCGGTCCTTTTTGTTTCGTGGTGTTTCAGATCATGTAAAGGCTAAAGAGGTAATAATTTCAATAAATTGATACTGATATGAAAAATAAAAGTGGCGTTTATGCACGTGCCTTTATCTTTTGCGGATGATTCCGTCTGGTGGTTCCGTTCGGCAGCATTGAATTTGCATTGTACATAGCGAGCCGCTTATATTCCGCCTCTTTTATGACTGACTGCAGTTATTGATTTTAAATCAGATTCGCAAACTATAAGTGCCTCTATATTCTCAATCAGCGAGATAGCCTAAAAATTATCAGGGCTCACGCGTTTTAAAGCGATTCGAAGTCGAAGTGATGTTTTGAGCTACCATGCCTACTCGCGATGGCTCAATCGGCTTTGGCACGCCGGTTTAATTACGCCTTTCTTTTTTATCAATATATATGTACTACATACATATATAACGGACTGTTCAAGCCCACTGCAGGATATAAGCTTATCCCGTAAGGAGGATTTGTTATATCGCCACGCTTTGCGATTGCTGTGCCAGATGCCACGCACCTTCAACACTATTGACTATGATCGATCGGCCTCATTGGTCCTACTGCTCTGACATTTTTTGATTATCCCGCCATCTGTCCGTTGCGATTATGTTATTCAAGTCTGTTTCCCATATTCCCATATTCCCTCTTATGACACCCACTGGAAAAACTTGGCATATTCTTACGTTGTTACAATACGTCTTATACATATCATTGAGAAGTGACGACCATCCTCGGCATCGTACTATATTGTAGTTATTGTAGTACAATACACGGCTACTTTTTTCTATTGTAATCTCGCATCAGTCTGGTGCACGAAACATATGGGTTTTTGTTAGGTATTTGCTAGGGAACATTTGTTTTTTATTTTATCTCATTTAATGTACACGATTATTTCAACTGACACGGGCAGGATTCGAACCCGCAATCTTCGCTGATTTTAACTTTTTTCCCTTTAATTTAATAACATAAAAGTTCAGCATAAATATGCTTTAAAATCGATAAAATTACACTATTATAGTCATATTTGAGCCAATTTACACATTACCTTCGAGGTTTTTTGATAATCCTAAACCCGCGTCAAGAATCTCTTCGCCTTTTACTACAAACCCTATAAGAATTCTTTCAGTAGAAGAGTTGATCGCGTTAAAATACGCACCGCGAATGGGATTTTGTAGTCATTATATGGTTATATCAACACAGATAAACGTCTGTTTGTAATGAGTTAAAGCGGCAATACTTAGCAAGCACCGGACAGCCGTTAATGGTGATTTAGTACAAAGTATCCTTTCCCGTCCAATTTGTAAAGTCCTCGACCTGACCGCGGCCCGTGGCCGGCATCTGTTAATTGGACCCTTGTTTTCTCTCGTCTGAATTTAAGTAAGTAATAAAAAAGTATTTTATTGGACATTATGAACGAGCAGTTTCATAAATGGTTATGGTATGATTATTATTGTTTGTATATATCGTTTTAAAACATTTCGTTTAAAAGTCCATTGTTAACTATAAATACCAACCGAGTTTCGTATGTCATTAAAATCAGTTTAGTAATTTCGGCGATAAGCGGATACTGGCACAGCTTTATTTTTGTATTAAATCAATGTTTTTTATTTAAAAAAATGTTAAACATTTTAATGATAAATAATCAGTCACACATTGTTTAACAACAACGATTAAGTACTAAGGATGCGACGTCCGGATCCGGATGTATACGGATGTACCTACTGCAATTTAACCAATAACCGTAACCGTTGCCATAATATCGTCATGCATTTTCCCACTAGTGCAGTAGATAGAGTTCTACACTATTAACTCCTTTCGACCTTCCTTCCACCGCAGTTTATTTGAAACAACGTGACAGCTGAGCTTATCGCCGTCTTAGTGTATAAGCTAAACTGTACAATATACTTAGATGTATGTTACCATAAACAAATGTTCATATAAACATCAATAACTCGAGTACAAACGTTCATACAAATCACACAAATGTTCGTTCATAGCGGGGTTCGAATCAAACTTTAGCCTTCGAAGGCTTCATTAAACTCATTTTGTAAAGCAAATCAAGTTCAAATAAGTAAAATAAGTTAAATCGTTTTATCCTGTAAACAATTTCTTTGAAAGAATTGTTTTATAATTTTTTTTTATTTCGGCAAGTGTAAATAAATTATTTTATTTCTTCATAAAATAACTATGACATCTTCAATTATCTTAATATTAATAGTATTTAGTTTGTAAATAATATAAGAAACTTTAAAAATGTTTTATGCTAAACATTGTAACTTTGAATATTTGCCATAACCTTATAAAGAAATATTTACCATGCTCGAACATTCGAAACATTCCAGTTAGAACATCATTTTAAATGGATATGTTGTATGTATTTAACCACTGTGTTATTATAAATTTAAAATTGTTAAATTACCAACTAGGCAATGGGGTATTTGATACCATAATAAAAATGTGTTCAATATGTAACTCTGCGACCTCGTTTAACCTTGGCCCCAATCAATTTGCGAGGGTATATTGACCGCGGTTAATCCATCAAACTAGTTTGTACCTCAGTGACTCACGTGTCGAATGACCCGAGATAACTGTAAATTATGTTTGACAATGGAGTTAGGAAAAACATGCTCACGATCGTCTAGCCAATATCTAGTATAGACCAGACTATTTACTCCTTTCATATTTCACTTGAACTTATTTGGGTAAACGTAAGACATGTGAGCCTGTCGCCGTTTTAATGTTCAAGCCACTCTCAGAGATTACTGTTGTTAATGTATTCACGATAGCCGAGTGTGTCTATGATCGGAATTCGAGACGAGACACTCTAGTTCAAACCTCTGGTTGTAGGCTCGTACTTATTGTTGTCTTTTGCAAGTTGCAAAGCAAGTTGTCCCATAAAATGTTTTCGGTGAAAGGTGGGTCGAAAGGACTTAATTGTCTGGGTCTTGGGAATAACGTTAAGATATTTAATTATTTATTTAATATATTCAATAATATTATAACAACCCTTTTAAAGAGTTTTTCTTTTATATTTTTAATCCTGTTAATAGAACTGCACATTTACTGAGATTTTGATGTAGCAGCGTATATACCACCCCATGAACGAATTACTCTGTCTTTATAGAGTCGAATAACTGGCGTTTCAAACTAATCTGTCCCTGTCATGTACCTACATCTGCATATAGTTATAATTAGCGGACCACATAAATATCTGCCTTCAATCTAATTAGTGACATTAGTGGCTAATGTCTGTTATTCGATTGCCGCAGGCACTAAGAAGATGGAGTACAAGACGAGGCAGTGGCATGAGAAGTGCTTCTGCTGCGTCGTGTGCAAGAATCCCATCGGCACGAAGAGCTTCATCCCGCGCGAGCAGGAGATCTACTGCGCCGGCTGCTACGAGGACAAGTTCGCCACTCGCTGCGTTAAGTGTAACAAGGTAAAAGGAGATTTAAATTTTTTCACATGCATATGTAAAAAGTCACGATAGCCGAGTGGTTGGGTGGTCGGAACTTCGAGTCGAGAGACCCGAGTTCGATCCCCAGTTGGCAGGCTCGTACCAATGGGTTTTTCAAAGACTTGTGTACGAATTAAATCGTTAGCTTAGACATAAATACGGCGACGAGCTCACCACCAGTCACGTTGTCCCAAAAATATGTTCGGTGGAAGGTGGGTCGAAGGGACTTAATTGTCTGGGTCTTGGGAATAACGTTAAGATATTTAATTATTTATTTAATATATTCAATAATATTATAACAACCCTTTTAAAGAGTTTTTCTTTTATATTTTTAATCCTGTTAATAGAACTGCACATTTACTGAGATTTTGATGTAGCAGCGTATATACCACCCCATGAACGAATTACTCTGTCTTTATAGAGTCGAATAACTGGCGTTTCAAACTAATCTGTCCCTGTCATGTACCTACATCTGCATATAGTTATAATTAGCGGACCACATAAATATCTGCCTTCAATCTAATTAGTGACATTAGTGGCTAATGTCTGTTATTCGATTGCCGCAGGCACTAAGAAGATGGAGTACAAGACGAGGCAGTGGCATGAGAAGTGCTTCTGCTGCGTCGTGTGCAAGAATCCCATCGGCACGAAGAGCTTCATCCCGCGCGAGCAGGAGATCTACTGCGCCGGCTGCTACGAGGACAAGTTCGCCACTCGCTGCGTTAAGTGTAACAAGGTAAAAGGAGATTTAAATTTTTTCACATGCATATGTAAAAAGTCACGATAGCCGAGTGGTTGGTTGGGTGGTCGAAACTTCGAGTCGGGAGACCCGAGTTCGATCCCCAGTTGGCAGGCTCGTACCAATGGATTTTTCAAAGACTTGTGTACGAATTAAATCGTTAGCTTGGACATAAATACGGCGACGAGCTCACCACCTGTCACGTTGTCCCGAAAATATGTTCGGTGGAAGGTGGGTCGAAGGGACTTAATTGTCTAGACAAAACCTCTGTCTACCCCTGTATTGGGAATAGCGTGAAGATATTTTTTTTTGTTTTTTTTTTTACATACATATGTAATTATGACTTGACTTTGATTATATTCGACGACCTCCGTGGACGAGTGGCGTAAGCACCGGTTTTCAAGGTGTCGTCATCTCGAGGTCCCAGGACCCGGGTTCGATTCCCGGTCGAGTCAATGTAGAAAAATCACTTTTTCTACATGTTCTCGGGTCTGGGTGTTTGTGGTGCCTTCTTTGTTTCCGATTCCCATACCTCAAGTGCTTTAGCATCTTACATTGAGGTCGGAGGTATGTACGTGATGCTGTCCTTATCTACATATGTATGTACGTAAAAAAACTCCTTCTCTTCACACCATTCCCTATACTACGGTAGACAGAGATCAAGACAATTAATTCTTTTCTAACCACATTTCACCGAAGACATTTTTTGGACAACGTGACAAGGGATCATCACTTTTATTTCGCATTTTAAAAAGAGACGACATGATAGAGTTTTGTTAATTCCTAAAATGTATATTTTAAATAAACAATTTGAAAGTATACATCAGCCATTAAGTATACAAATCGAATTCGGAATTTCGAGTCGAGAGACCCGAGTTCGATCCCCAGGTGGCAGGCTCGTACCAATGGGATTTTTCAAAACCTATGTATTATTCATATCGTTGGCTTGGACATAAAGATGGGGACGGGCTCACCACCTGTCACGTTGTCCCAAAAATATCTTCGGTGGAAGGTGGGCCGAAGGGACTTAATTGTCTAGACTAGACCTCCGTCTACCCCTGTATTAGGAATGGCGCGAATATATTTTACTGCACATAAGCAGTTTACGTTATCCGCTAGTTTCCGTTACTATATCCGCTCCACAAGAGCAGCCCATAAAGGCGTCACCACACTGTTCAGATAATCACGCAAGGCGGCGTGACGTACAAGAACGAGCCTTGGCACCGCGAGTGTTTCACGTGCACGCACTGCGACACGTCGCTGGCGGGGCAGCGGTTCACGTCGCGCGACGACAAGCCCTACTGCGCCGAGTGCTTCGGGGAGCTGTTCGCCAAGCGCTGCACTTCCTGCAGCAAGCCCATCACTGGTGAGATAGCTCTTCTCTTATATAGAATAGGGAGGCAAACGAGCAGGCGGCTCACGTGATGGTAAGTGATCACCGTCGCCCATGAACATCTGCAACACCATGGGAATAGCAGATGCGAATTTTGTTGTCCATTGCAACCCGTTTTTTGTTAGTAAAAGTTACTTTTGCGTTTATTTTATCAGTGTATTTCTTTAAAATGGTACACCACAAAATCATTTTCCTTACTTTAATTTGTTGATACATTTACAATTAACAATATGTTTATATGCAAGTTTTTGTGTTTGTGTGTATTGGAAGATTCGTTCTATCTATAGTTTATAAAAGCTTTTAACTAGCAATTTTTTAATGTGTTTTAAAAATTTGGGTGTATTTACTTACCGTATTTCATGACGTACTTATTTTATCACTGTATTTCTTTAAAATAGTACACCACGAAATCATTTTCCTTACCTTAAATTGTTGATACATAGTCGTAAAGAACGTTTATATGTCGTTTGCATCTCCATACTACAATTTACAATATATTTATATACAAATTTTTGTGTTTGTGTGTATTGGAAGATTCGTTCTATCTATAGTTTATCAAGGCTTTTAACTAGAAATGCTTGTAACGTGTCACTAAAAACTTTGATGTATTTACTAACCGTACTTCATGACGTACTTCACAAAATAATTTTTCTTACCTTAAATTGTTGATATATAGTCGTAAAGAACGTTTATATGTCGTTTGCATCTCCACACTACAATGTACAATGTGTCTAATAAAATGCTAATTACAATAAATGGTATTTTTTTCAGGCATCGGCGGCACTCGCTTCATCTCGTTCGAGGACCGGCATTGGCACAACGACTGCTTCATCTGCGCGCAGTGCAAGACCTCGCTCGTCGGCAAGGGCTTCATTACCGACGGACAGGACATCATCTGCCCGGAGTGCGCCAAGCAGAAGCTCATGTAAATACACACCTCTCGCCGCACGCACACTGACACGCCGGACCCCTACACACACTTACAAACACAAACACACACAACACTCACTCACACACTACTATATCGGATATGCAGCGTAATCGTATAAACACACACATACACACCACTCACTCACTCATACACACTATTACATCGGATATGCAGCGTAATCGTATACGTTCTAGTTTAACGACAATACTTATCCGAAAAATATAAGCATTTACACAACACACACTACACAATTTAACAGAAATATTACTATAAATGTGACATTTACAAATATTTGCTGGGGTCTAGTGTCACAACACCCTCATAACACCCGGTTCAGTGTGCGTAAGCCTTAAACGCTTTCACATACAACTAACAACACAGAAGACGTCAGAGTATACGAAAGGAAATTGTAAAAGAAAATCTCAATTGGCGGTATAAATCTAAAACATTTTTAAATTATTATAAACAGGGCTGCACTGAAGTTGTCACAAATTCAAAATTAATCGTTTATTATAATCTATTAAAATACTTTATTGTTATTAGAATAATGGGGGTAAAGGTAACTTTTGTGCAGTCGGATACAAAACGCAGACACAAACTCACGAAATGGCTTACAGCTTTGTGTGCTACCGCTATAATACTATAAATTCTGACAATGTTTCTGTGCTTGTGCAGCGACAATACTATACTACCAATAGTCGCTAAAGCGAGAGACTGGTGCGCGTCCAAAGACAAGGGATTGCCCGGCGAAACACTTTCCGACCTTACGGCCAAAATCAATCTCCGCAAGGTCAACCCCAAATAACGTATCCGTTGACGATATTTTTATAAAAAAAAATACGAAAATCACAAAAAAAAGTGGATGCACAAATAAAGTATTTAATTTCGCTTCTTTTTTTTTACCGAATTTTTTATTTTAAGTTGTTTATATATTTTGGTTGTTTATACGTTGTTACTAATTGCGAAACATCCACGGAAACTGTACTCATATTTATTTAGTGATAAATGCTAACCGCCGTATGATATCGCTTTGGCTGTTGTCTTAGACATTTAGATTTTTCTTTTAATTCGTCAATTTGTCTAGTGCAATTCACACGTTGCCTTAATAACATATCTAAGTCAATTTCGAGAATATATATTTTTTATTTAGTGATCATACTATAATATAAAATATTTTCAACGCAAACATTCGCGTGCTCTATTTTCATGATTATTGCTACATTCAAATCCCCACCCGAGATGGTAGGGAGGAGTCATTGTTTAAATGCGTAACATTGTATAACTGTAAGAAATATTAATCATAGCAATGTGTCTATATTTAAGTATTTATTATTATGGGATATGCACTTATTACGCGAGGGGAGGCCGGCGGTGTTGCCATGTGAGAGTGCATCGAGTCTTTTAGTGTTGCCATATACACCGCCGGCTGGATAGCTTCCTAACACTAAATAAACGACATAACGTCACCTAGTTTCTACTAATGAAATAATAAACTATTTTTGTTCGCAAATAAGAACATGTTACAATAATGTAATTGAATGTTATCGATATTTTTACATTATAATGATAATATTTTCTAGTGTTAGTGTTAAGTCAGTAACATCAGTGTTTCGAGATGACCAGGACATGTTTGGGGATCACTATATAAGGGTTACTTGTTAAGGGTTTAAATTATTCAAATGTTGATGAAAGTATATTTATAATAATTGTATACATAAACCGCTTAGCTGTGTGATCTGCTCTAATATATATTTGTATCTATCTACCCATAGATTGTATAAACTATGAAACTCAAATAAATACAATTAAAAGTAACTTAATTGTGAGTTGTTATTTATATCCTTTACCTTAGCCGTAACAATATCAAACAGCTATGTAGGAAAACAACATCTTCAGTTGGCATACTAGTTAACTTGGGTAACGCCAAAAATGGCTCTTTTAACTGACTACCGCGCTCGACCGGCGATAGTGTCGCCAGTTCGAGGTTTCGAGTTTGATTCCCTGTCGAGTCAATGTATACATTTCTAGTGGAACCTTCACTATTTCCGATTCCATAATACAATATATGTGATGTTGTGCGGAATTCGAATCGGAGAAGTTCGATCGCAACAAGATTTTTATCAGTTCGTCAAACGTATGTAAAATTTGCATATTCTTGGACATGACAGGCTCACCATGTGTCAAGATGTCTCGGAAAATAATTAGACATAAATGGGTGACAAAAATTAGTATTGCATATATTGTTAGGAGATCTTCGCGCTTGCAGAGCAACCTATTACTGGGTATTGATGAGTGAGACAAACATGGGAATCTCATTGTGTAAGAAAGAAGTCGCCTTAAAGATTATAAAAAAGTATACCCCATTTCGTGGTCACTACATGGTAGTGATCCTAGTATCATCGTTTTATTAAAAAATCACGATAGCCGAGTGGCTGGGTGATCGGAATTCGAGTCGAAAGACCCGATTTCGAATACCTGGGCTCGTACCAATTGTTTTGTAAAAAACTGATGTACGATTTATTATCGCTGGCTTGGAAATAGAGACGGCGTTAGGCTCACCACCTGTGACGTTGTGCCAAAAAATGTCTTCAGTGGAAAGGACTTTACCTCTCCCGCTCACACACTGTAAGTCGGATACCAATTTATGCGAATCGCCAACTATCATATCGGAGGCGAACCCAACATTACTACCCGTAAAAGTAATCGTGAGATTTACTTGACCTTAAATCAGACCAGATTTGAACACTGTTATGACAACTTTGCAAGAAGGTCTTTGGGCTCAAACTGAGCAAAATGACGAAATACGAAAAACCAGACTTCCCGATTATTCCCCGAAAAGTTGAACAGCTCGAACGTACCTTACGTTGTTCAAGTGTCCCGATAAATACGTAATCACGTGTCAATACATAATTTACCAAAACAAACTAAACAAACCAAGGCTGACTTTCAGAAATTCGGGAAAGCAATTAACGTACTGTTGGAATCTTAGTAAATACGAGACGTGTATCGCATAAATACTAAAAACGTGAACTACAAACTCACTGTAGGAAAATTTTACCAAAAAATATTTCTAAATGTTCAAAATACACAAAAAAATTTTAACTCATTGCAATAACATTACACTTATACTATGTACATATGGTCTAAATTAACTAATATTGTTTTGCACAATATTATCTTGTTACCGCATAATGGCTGAAGTTGTTTCTAATATTAAGGAAAATTTAAACAAATATATAAGTAAATAAATAAACATAAATATCTCCCCCAAGACCATCATTTTGATTATTCAAACCCAATGAAATGATAGTCAAACAAAAATATTTGATAATAGCATTTAGTGCTGGATGTAAATTTGTGGCCTTGAAATGGGGAATGATATTGTTACAGGAGAACCAGCTTTCAGACAAACAAATTATGTCAATCCTATGTAGCAGTACCGAGAAGCCATCAAAATTGCAGCCAATGCTTGGCTTATGATATTTAGCTTATGCCAATTATAATTAGTTAAGTAAGACTTAATGATGGAACTGATACTAGAGAGGTAGTTAACATAGTAAAATTACCCAAACATATAGGACTACTATATCGGGGTACAATGGTATTTCATATAAGATAAATAAAGAATACAAGATTGCTTTATCAGACCAAACCATTAATACACATTTGTAATCTTCCTATAAAATCAGATTGTTGTCCTACCGCATTTAAACAATCCACTATCATTCCAATACCCAAATCATTAGGGCCTAAAGATTTAATAAGTAATTACAGACCAATATCGGAATTACCCAATTTTTCAAAAATATTGGAACGTATAATTAATAAACAACTTGGGAGCTATCTTGAGACATGATAACATTTCAGCTAACAAATGCGGTTTTCGAAAACATAAATGCACATCCGACGCTATCCGACATAAGTCACGAGTGTAAGGTTGGGAGGCATAACTAGTGATCCAGAACTCATTACTTACGGTGTCGCGCAAGGTAGTATCTTGCGCCCGACACTCTTCTTGGTCTATATAAATGATCTTTGTGAACTTAAATTAAATAAAGGGAAAATTGTCACGTTTGCCGATGACACTTATTTAGTGTTTCGATGACAGTGTTAGAACATTGGTATTATCTTATGCTTAATAAGTTTTATTCAAATTACTGAGACTAGTACATAAAGTCTTAGTTCAAATACTGCCAAAACACAAAATTGTTACATTCTCAATTCAAGACAGATCACAACCTCCTGACAGAATTCAATGTAATATTTGGCTTGGCTCATATAGGAAAAATCACCTCTCATGCTTATCAGTGATTGTGTCAAATTAGAAACAGTTACATAATTATTTAGGAATGACCCTGGATGCATAATTAAAATTTAACATTTTCAAAATATCACAAACAGATGTCGCAAACTTAAAGTCTTATTCGGGAACATAAGGCATGTTGCAGATAAAATTCCCAAATCGATGTACTTTGCGCTTTGAAGCAGCAAAGACCCGTTTACTACCCTTGAAAAGAGAGCGCAGCGTGTGATATCAAGTGTGATGATCAAGGTTAGCAACTTCTTACACTCGTATTATGGAACCAGAAACAACGTATTTACCACAAACACCCAGACCCGAGAAAATGTAGAAAATATGTTTTCTTCATTAAACCGGAACCTCACGAGCTGGCGACACCATGAAAACCGGAGAAACACGGAGGTCGTCAAATATATAAAAAAAGTTGCATTTCATCTAGTCCACACAGCGATGTTTCGTCTTCAACTTAATACAAAAAAATATTAATAAACTTTATGTAAAACAGAAAACTTAGAAAAATTTAAGACATTTCAACTTGCGAGTAGTCTCTCTCATCTCCAAAACTCTATTACCGAAGGAAGATTTATGCTCAGTACTCGAAAGTACTGACGGCTCGAAGAAATATCCGGCATCGGTTTTTATAGTATTCTGTCCCCTTTTTTTATGAATGGGTATTCACCTGATGATAAGTGACAACCGTCGACTATGAAGAGTCGCTACCCTTAAGAAAAGAAACAAGGCTAAAAGGAGAGGGGAATAGGGGTATTGGCGATGAGCAAAAGCACAAAATGCCTCTACATAACGCCAGTATTCTGCAAGGCTGTGCTCTTGACACGAATCGAGCCGCCTATCCTTCATCTGCAGCCGCTACTTGACTCTGCCACGTCGATAACAAAGTGCTACCAAATACAGAATAAAAATAGAATTCTTCGGTACATCAATGTGATATGAACATACCGCCATTATATGTCAGTTTGTAGGAAACTTAGACTAAGGTAAAGCTTCGGTGAGTAGTGTCCAAAGGACTTCATTCTCTACACCTCTGCCTGCCTTTGTAAGGGAAGTAGCGTGAAGATGAAAATTAAAAGAAATAAGTATACATATATCACAATAATTTATTTCCTAAACATGTCCATTCGAAATTTCTATCTATTAAAATTGTCAAAATATATCAGGACATAATTGTTGGTTTTTTTGTATATTTCTTTGCAGTTGTTCATTAATTACATTTACATTGTTAATTGTACATTACACCTTCAAAAACAATCACATTATTTTTGCGAGTTTAAAGTTATGATACTAAATACTTTTCTATTATTTATTAATTACCTATACAAATTTAATTATAAGTTTATAAGTGTATTAGTATACTAAAAAAAATCGAAGCATATTTACAATTCCTTTTCGGCAAAATGTTATTTTAATAAATATTTTTGCTTAATAATACTATTAAATATGCAAAATTAAACTAAAATTCATACTACACTATGATAAAAGGCAAAGTAACATTATACATACATTATAATTTCAACAATATAACAATGTTTGACCAAAGCTTCGGCTAACTAAAGCCGAAGGTTTTCCGCAGGCGCCGAAATTGAACGAACTGTTACGAAAGAGCGAGACAGCGATAGACTAGATGAGATGGGAGAGATTTTTAACCTTTAATATTATATAGTCAATGTTGTAATTTAGTACATACGATTTACATTAAAATAAAGCATATTAAACTAATACTACAAAAAAGAAACAAAGATTATAAAAAGAAACAGATATTACAAAAATTTATATTTTAAAACTAGGCAGCATTGCCACGTTCCTTTGCTAGTTAAATACGGTGAAACAGAAATCAAACACTAGTGGGAAATAAAACTTAAATAGCTTTAAAAAAAATCATACAATTTCAGAAATTTCATTAAGCGATGAAATTTAAATTTTTTTTTTGAGTCACATGAGATATTACAAAATATAATAACAATAATTAGATAAAAGACTACTTATCCACGCAATGCATATCTTTACATTGATGGTCTAAGATAAATATAATGTTAAGCATTAGTACTACTTCTCCATCTAGCGTTTGTACAACATTTTTGCCCATTTCCATCACATAAAAGCATTGCTACTTTTGCATATTGGCCAGTTGATTGTTCCATTCTTATGCATTCCATTTTAGCCGTTTAAGACGCCAATTCATTTCTAACCTTTTATGTAGGTAGGCCGTGGATACCTGGGCTAAACTGGTCACCTACAGATAGGCTGTAAGCTTGTTTTTCATCCTACTCCTGCTTAAAAACTACTTACAATTATTGACAAACAACAAACAAACTTTTTAAACAGAATACTTTGTTACTAAATAATAGTACACATATAAGTCTACATATAAGTACACTACATGAGATGACGCTCTCAGATGGCGTATTAAACCGTGAGCGAGTTCTACTTTATTTAACTTTTAAGGACAAAGTATATGAAAGTGGACTTAGTGCCTCTTAGAGAGCACCAACACGAGTACAACCAAAATATATGAGTTCAAATAGAAACGCGATACTCAAGCGACTCTAGAGGTGGAGGTGGCTTTAGAGGTGGAGATGGAAGGAACGAACGAAGTGGTTGGGCGCATCAGTCGGTGCCGAAGTACTTCTGTCCGAAGTGGTTGGGCCGCATCAGTCGGTGCCGAAGTACTTCTGTCCGAAGCGGTTGGGCGCATCGGTCGGTGCCGAGGTACATCTGTCCGAAGTAGTTGGGCCGCATTAGTCGGTGCCGAAGTACTTCTGTCCGAAGCGGTTGGGCGCATCGGTCGGTGCCAGTACATCTGTCCGAAGTGGTTGGGCCGCATCAGTCGGTGCCGAAGTACTTCTGTCGAAGCGGTTGGGCGCATCGGTCGGTGCCGAGGTACATCTGTCCGAAGTAGTTGGGCCGCATTAGTCGGTGCCGAAGTACTTCTGTCCGAAGCGGTTGGGCGCATCGGTCGGTGCCGAGGTACATCTGTCCGAAGTGGTTGGGCCGCATCAGTCGGTGCCAAAGTACTTCTGTCCGAAGTGGTTGGGCGCATCAGTCGGTGCCGAAGTACATCTGACCGAAGTGGTTGGGCGCATCAGTCGGTGCCGAAGTACTTCTGTCCGAAGTGGTTGGGCGCGACGGGGTGCAGCTCGGCCGTGAGCAGCTTGAGCCGCGGCACGTGCTCCACCACGGCGCGCACGGCCGCCGGCGTGCAGAACAGGTTCGACAGGATGATGCGCTCCTCCTTCACGCCGTGCTGTCGCAGCACATTCACCGCCTATACCGCCCATATATATATAAAAATATATCTTCACGCTATTCCCAATACAGGGGTAGACAGAGGCCGAGTCTAGACAATTAAGTCCCTTCGACCCACCTTTCACCGAAGATATTTTAGGGACAACGTGACAGGTGGTGAGCCCGTCGCCGCCTTTATGTCCAAGCCAACGATATTCGTACATAAGTTTTTGAAAAACCCATTGGTACGAGCCTACCAACTGGGGATCGAACTCGGGTCTATTGACTCGAAATTCCGACCACCCAACCACTCGGCTATCGTGACTATACCGCCCAACGACTATATTATTAGTAAAAATATTATTAGTAACTAAACTAAAGATAATATGTATTATCTGAGTCATGATAGCCGAGTGAATAGCTGGTTTATCCGAATTGTAGAAAGTCAAAATTGCTGCAATGAAAGGTAAGATATGGTGGTCTTTCAACCCACCTTATACTTATATGTCTATACCCACCTTATACTATATGTAAAAAAAAATATTTATATATTAACATAACATTACGTGGATAACATTGTTAGTTATGCATTTGTGTATTTAAATTAAGTTTGTACAATTTATCTTTTATAATGTGTAACTGTTTGTTTTCCCTAATAAATAAATAAATAAATAAATAAATATGTCCTCTGTCAACACCAATACTGGGAATGACATGTTTTAAGGACTTAAGTTAAGGACGTAAATCTAGACCTCTGTCTGTCTGCCACAGTACTGGGAATGTCTTGAACACTTGCACTCTTCAAAACTATGAGTGGTCTCATTCACCAAACATCGGCCTAGTCAAATAACATAAGCGGTAAGAGTTGGGTCTCTACCTCACCTGTTTGACGGTGTTGCCTGTAGACATGATGGGGTACATGAGCAGCACCTGGCGGCGCGCGATGTCCTCAGGGAACTTGGCGTACACCACGTGCGCCTCGTGCGTGTCCGTGTCGCTCTCCACTAGGATCTTGCCGATCCGGATCGACCGGCAGCAGTCGCGTAGACCCTGCAGAGTTGTTAGAACAAAAACTATCAGATATATAGATTTTTCCCAAGAAGGGGTTAGAACAAAGGTCTAGACAACCATCGACTATCTCTACGGAAGACCCAGAAGCATTGTTACAACAAACACTGATAGATATATAGGAAGGTGAGTAGACAAAGAGATAGGCAACTGTCCTCCGACCTGTCGTGCACACCAGTTTCAAGGTATTGCCTTCTCTGAGGTACCAGGTTTGATTTCCTGATGGGTCAATGCAGAAAAACTACTTTCTACATCTTTTTTAAACTAAAGTTCTAAAGAAACGTTCATAACTAAAGTGCATTAGCTGCTTACTTTGAGATTGAGATGAGATTAGAGTATGTGATGTTGATGTAGTTATGTAAAAAAATAATTCAGTGCACAAGAACCTGCAACCCTTAGTTTCGATCGCAAGATCACTAACAGCTAGACTAGAGCCCTGGATGCCATGGCCAAAATATTTTATATCACAGAAACAAGATGAAGAAAAAGAATATTACCTGTTCCATTGCCTCTCCAGATCTCACTATAGAGACTCCACAATTTCCAGCACCATACTTCAGACCTTTGTACAGTGCTCCAGTGGGTGTGACTACTTCACAGTCAGTAAATGGAAGATTGTTAAGGCTCTCTTCAATGACAAGTCTGATAAGTCGGTCTGCATAAAACTTGAAGTCACTTCGAGATGTGTTCCTTTAAATAATTGATAAAATTCCTTTAAATAATTACATTCATATAGCTATTTGCTCGAGTTCATTGTATCATAATGTACTTTGCCAAATTTAAAACCTAAGAGTTGAATGACTTTGATATATAAACAGATAAAAAAATGTTTTAAGGAAATTACTGATTACCATGCAAAACATGTCCCAAAAATTCTCTGTTTTAACCCACTTGGGACTTTCAGAAACTGAAACATGAGAGTGCATGTTGGCTTTTAATTATAGGCTAAATAGGTAATAATCTATTACACTACATTAATAAGTAGATTTTTTTTATTATTTCTGTAATATAACTTACTGAAGGTACAAGGTGGTTTTAGTAAAAAATGTCCATGCATCATTACCACATACCAGACCAAAATTCAGCAGTTGGGTGATGGGCAGCTTTTTGGTGTCTATGGAAAATCTCATTATTGTAAGGCCTTATACTTAGTAAGGGACTTTTACAGCTCTTATGCAATAATTTAGCAATAGTACAATAATTGAAAATTAGAGAAAGTACTACTTAGCATGTGTACTAGACATGTAGTGCAGTTACAAATGCACCTAATTGTTGCAGTTACTGAATCCTTGCCTTTTGGGTGAGGTCTTTGTCTAACAATCGACTTTTACAGACCATTTTGTATGTATGTATGAATAGCTAATGCTCGAACTTGGAGAGGTTACACTCTTTTTCCAACAACCTCTATACTAATGATCTGCCAAATATTGCGGATTTTTATTGTTAGTAAGACATCTTTCGAATTTATTTTGCTGTGTTTGTTAATCCTAAAATTTTTCACCACACATCGGTCGACAAAGAATCAACAATAATGAACAATACCTTCTCAAAATAACTTTCAAGTGTAAATTTAAATATATTTAATATTTGATGAAAGAAATTATTTGATGATGTTTTTTATTTCAAACAACGATGAAGATAGTAAGCCTGTAAATATATAAACTCCGAGTTCTATATAGTAATTGTTGTAAATTTGTATTTAAAAAGAAAAGTTTGCTGAATGTATTTTATAATCCAAAACCACACGAACGAATAACCTTACTTGTCTCGCAAAATAGTTTGCAGCTCCTTGATATTGTCATTCGAAGGAAGGAGACTCAAACTGTCGCCAAACTGCTCTCGTACTTCATCAGCATCCCATGGCCTAATATCAGTGTCAATCAACTCCATTTCTACGAAGATCGAATTACTGAATTTCGTCGTCAACTACGCACAACGGAGACAAAAATTCCAAAATGTGTGGATATTTTATTTGTCAATGTCATGTCAACTGTCAACATCAGGGTTGTTGATAGTTTTCAATTTACTTCTGGCATATCGTACGTGTCAAATATTAAAGGAAAGAGCACAGAATCATGTTACTCGGAACAATGTAGTATCATAGGTATCTGCCATTCTTTGACAAACATTCTTTTGCAAATTCTAGTCATAAAAAGATTGTTATATTTTTATTTTGTTACTTTTATTTATAATTTCTGACGTACGCCGAGAAATAGCCATAGGTAATACAAAGACGCTGCAATCGGTAACAATAATGAACAGCTTCGTGTGTTTAAATAAGTATTTTATCAAAAAGCTACAGCTCCTATCCTTTCCAGTTCAGTAGCTTGAAGACATCTTCCAAAGCAGCGGTGAAGAGTTTCGGGGATATAACATCACCCTGTCTTACACCTTTCTGCAATTAGATAGGTTTCGTGCGTACTCGGATACACGTTATAGCCTCATCATACAAGCAACTCAATACTTCGATATACCGGGAATCTATATGGCATCACTTAAGAGACTGTAGCACCGCCCAAATTTCGACCGAGTTGAAGGCTTTCTCATAGTCCACATACTCCAGACACAATGGTAAAATATACTCTTTAGTCTTCTGTATAATCTGGCGTAGAGTTTGTATGTGGTCTATGGTACTATACAGCTTGTTCGGGAGGCTGGAAGTCGTCAAGTCTGTTTGCTAGACGATTTGTGATGATTCCCCATGTATCGCCAACATTGCCACTTTTAGCCACACGCCCGAAACGTACAAGACCAGGGGTGGATTATAGTTTTAAGTATTATAGTTTTAGTTATATTTTTAAGTAGCGATTGTTAATTATAGTTACACAGAGATCAAGCATGCTAATTATTGTTAATAGTTATTGTTAGTTGTTAAGATTATGTAAAAAAATTTTAATGTAGTTAATTAAGAAACCTTGTTACCAGGTTCGAAAATTAAGTGGGGAGGAATGATATATACGTGTGTAGTACGGTCATCCAACCAGTAATAAACGAGTGTTACAAGACAGCGGTTGTTTCATTGCATTCACAAACATATCACTCTCGAAAACACAGACGCGGTTTAGAAGTGCTCCGTGTCCTCTTTTTGAAGAACAGGACAACGCGCAAGATCTCTTCACTCTCGACTTCCAGTCTCAGCAGGGGAGTGATGTGGCGACATCTATGTTTCCACATAAGAAGCTCGCAAGTGGCGGATTCAGGAAACACATTGACGGCCTACATCACGCTATCGAAGTTCGCACGATGACATGCATATATACGATTACCGATGGCGCACACTGTGGAGGAGACGTCCTCCCCAGGTCACAACCACCCGACCTGGCTGGTAGCTACCCTTTTCCTGCATCACATCATCCGCTACACTGTTGACCCCGACGTGATTTCACCGCCAATTGACGGTGACCACAGAAGAACAACGCAGCGAGCTTCTCCAACAACATCGACGTCATCAACGCATTCACAGCACCGGACTACTGTCGGCACAACGCGTGCTTCCTAGTCCTGTCAGCCACTGAGGATCTTCAATAGCGGGGCCCCTTCTCCTCAGGCTGACACTGCGCCATCAGCATTGTGACCATACATCTCGACTCACCGTAGAACTGGTCACAGCCTCTCACCGCAACGCCAGATTGCTCAACGTCAAGCTCTCCGCACTTCCGACCTCCAGTCTCAGCAGGGGAGTGATGTGGCGACATCTATGTCTACACATTAGAAGCTCGCTAAGTGGCGGATTCAGGAAACACATCGACGTTCTACATCGCGCTATCGAAGTTCGCACGATTATAAGTATATATACGATTACCGATAGCGCACACTGTGGAGGAGACGTCCTCCCAGGTCACGATCACCGACCTGGCCGGTAGCTACCCTTTTCCTGCAGCACATCAACCGCTACATCTACTCCACGCTTTCGGCGTAGCACTGCCATAGATGACGGACGGAATTTTCCGGTACTAATAGTCCCTCAGATTTACTCGCTTTGAGAAGCTTAGCCGTAATTCCGTCTTCACCCGCCGCCTGCCGTATTTATGCTGTTTGAGAGCCATCCTAATCTCGCTCAGACTGACGTCCGGGATATCTTCGGTGTAATGTCGGGTAAGCTTGGCTCTAGGGTCGCTACTCACACTAGAGTGTGGTTTCAGCGACGACGTGTCCATAAAATCTCCCGATCTCACTCAAAATATCAGCTCTAGCGGAAATAACTGAACCTTCTTCGGTCTTCAACTTTGTTGGCTCTTTCCGATAGACAGATCTTTGGCGAAGACATTAGTGCCCTGTTTCCGCTCGATCGCTTATTCAATACGTGTCGTATTGAATTCGCGTATGTCTCGCCTCATAGACTTTAATATCAATATATTCAGTTAATATAATATTCAGTTTATTGCAAATTATTCATTTTAATGTCTATTCAGTTGCCGGTATCTGTTGTAGACTGCAGCCTCCTTTCGCGCCTAGTTTCCATTAGTTTAAGAGTGAGATCAGAGAATTTTAGTGGCTTTTTTGTGTGGCGGATCCTGCAAAACTTTGCCCCTACCGCATGGAAAGTTTCCACTAGCCTTCTATTTGTATCATCCACTGTAGCGCAATCGTCTAGGCACTCAAAGCGATTGTGCAATTCGATTTGAAAGTTTTCGGGATTTTGAATAAGGGCATGAAAAACTGAGACCGCTCGATCTTAATGTTTATGTTCAGTGTGCCTTCTTTAGGTGATCACAACCGGTTTTCACTTTAGTGATGACAGAGACATCACTGAATAACTGTCGCTTGGTCGTCGTGATAACGTTGTTCTCATTTTTGACAGAACAATCCGGACTCATCCAGGTCCACTTTCTGTGTGGCTTCTTCTGGAAAAAGGAGTTCATCATAAAGAGTCCCTCCTTCTCCCTTAAGTCAGCCAGCTGTTGTCCCCTTGGTTTCCGGTGTCTATTCCAAAATTGTCCATCATTAGCCTTTTTTCATGCCTAGTTTCGCATTAAAATCCCCCATCAACACCGTGTAGTGGGTTTTAAAGCAATGCATGGCTCGTGTAATACCCATTTCTATGTTCCTATCATTGGAGGGTTTTGCCATAGTTGCCACGCTTGGCGAGCGTATTGGCAACCGCAGTTTTTTTTAATAAATAAAACAAACACATTGTTATATAACGCGTAACGCTTTATTTGCCCAGAAAAGTATAAATCAATGAATGCACAATAATTTCCACTTCCCATGTTACAATAACGACTGCATGCAGCGGTCGTGTTCCGCCGATCTATTGTAATCACAAAACATTGTTCACAAAAATATATTCTTAAAAATATTCCTTTTAATTACGGAACTATAACCGCGATCACTCTAAAGTTGAATACCAACAGTGTCTAGTAAATGCCAGTGAAACAACCAAATTGAATCGGAAACATGTAAATTATAAGCGAGAATAATTAATTAGCTGTCTTCAGCACAGCATTCGCTGTTGTAATAGCACAATACAACACACGTGATGCAATAAATCATTATAAAAAGGAACTTGGACTGTTCGCAGAGCCCAGTTCCGATTGCTACAAAAACATGTAAAAATTTATAGAACACTAGACTATTCAACAACTTTATTCTATCTAACGACTGCGACAAAGCAATAAGCGGAAACATAATTAAAGGGGTCAATAAATTACAGTCGCAAAATAAACATAGCCCCGTTTTTAAAACTTGGCTTAAATTTTTATCAAAAAAAAAACAAAACATTAAAATCATTACATAAGTAGGTTCAATATTAACAAACTGTTTACAAAATTAAAGAAAGAAAAATAAATTACCTCGTAAAATACTGCAATAATTCGTATAAAATGTCGAAATTGTGATGTAGGCACCGACACATGCACTGCATGTATTTAAAGTTAGTTTTTTTATAGGAATCTCAAGAAAATAAACCCGAGCCATTTTAAAGAATTATGACTTTCCCACCCGGTTTCCAATGAACTTCTATGAAACTATATTTAAAAGCCAAAAACCGCACGTCGGCAATTTACGCTTGTACTATCTAAACTTCTCTATGGTCAAATTTATCTATGGTAATAGACAAATTGACCTGGCCTAAATCTATACTAAGTTCACTTCACCGCCAATTACAACCAAATCGGCTACATTACGGCACCAAAATCCTAAACGATCTAAAAACTTAAATTGTGGATTAATCAACGGCAATATAAAATTCTGTAATTCAGTGAGGACGTTATTTTGTAATTTGTATAGATAATAGCTTCATGTACTTTCATTTATGGCGTGGCAAACTTAACAATAATTCGAAGTCTTAACTGTAATTTGTAACTTTGAAAGTTTGAACCGAAACATGGAACTATTCTAGGTATACTATAGTGTGTGCCATGCATTCTAATTAATCTCACGATTACGATATTTATTACAAAATACCTACAATCTTAAAAGTAAATATAATGACACAAAATATTTGTCCTTATTCAGTTGTAAACATCCAGTCCGCGGCACACACATTTGATAAACACTTCATAATGCGATTTAAATCCTTGTCTCCTGCATTTGTTTTACTTTACACATAAGACTAAAACATCTACACGTTTTTAAATGAGTTTCCTGTATCTTGTTTTTGTTACGTTTACATATTTGTTATTAGAACAAAATAAAATATTTGAGCTCAACTACATGTGAGAGAATTACACAAATTTTTGTGTAATGTAAAGCAAAACATATGCAGCAAACTGCAGTTTAAGTATCACAAATTTCAAATCTAAAGCCACGTCCCTCGTGTTGACGTTTGAACTTTCACTTACGCCACTATTTTTTTTTGTCTAGAATTGTATTAGTAAATTTGTTCTGGAAATGTTGAATAATATTATATACAAAAAGATTCCTGCTTCGTAAATTTGGCTAATAATTTAAGAAATTTTTAATTAATTTAACATTACCTATATTTGAGGTAACCAAAAATTTGTATGAATCACATGGCGAATTCTGTCAAAAAAGACAGTCTGACAACTGAGAATGTGACATAAGTCATATGCTGCCCTATTGATAATCTACACTTGTTATACAAGCGCATAAATTATAACTATTCTTGAAAAAAGTTTACCACCCACCCACATTATGGAATAATTTATTGTAATATTACTCGATTTTTAAGAGTTTCAAAAAAGTTGATTTAATCGATGATTGTCATATAACGACGAACTACTACTGGCTGGTCTATGCCATGGATAAAAGAAATAAAAATCAGAGATTAAAAACTCCACACGTGCACATTTATAAAAATCGAGTCATACGTCAATGAAATTATGAGTAAAAAAAAAAAGGTGTAGATAGGTTATAAGCCATTCAAACTCGTATTCTTCTATTGTACTGTTGTACATGTCGAACATTTTATAAGTTTTTTTTTACTACAAAAATCAATGATAAAATAACGTTTATTTGAAAAGAAAAAAACAATGAACAGTCATAGACAAAAGAGCAAAATTTTTATTTTTTAATTTTGCTTTTTACTGTTACTGACTGTTTATACTAAAAGTTTTTATTTTAAATGACCTTATAAGATTCTATAAAACAATGTGACGATTATTTGTCATTGCAATAACACATGTCTGTTAAAGTGACACATAAATATTACTCTGTATACATTCGTATACACTACATATGAGAAGTAAATAAAATGTCATGTGTATAACATATCCACACCTTTTTTTTTACTAAATACACTCCATACTAAATAATATAGGATTACTCCGTTCAACGGAGCAGCGCCACCACAATAAGCGAATGTCAAAAAAAATTGACACACTGTACACATTAAAACTATCATTTTACAAATAAATAATTAAAGAAACATTTTCCCTTTTTCTTTAGTAATAAATATGTTTAAACAATAACCGTGAAGTTACACTGACCGGCTTGTGGGTCTCTTTACGTGCACAAATCGACAAAGTGTCTAGTGCCATTAGTTCTAATAAAATTAATAATTTTATCAGAATGTGATGAAAGTGAAAGCTCTCCCAGCTGATGGTAAGTGGCTAATGTAGCCTTTAGATCGATAAAAAAGCCCGTAATTAAGGCGGCAATCTACACATTGAATTAAAAAAAAAAAACAGAGAACTCTCAGCTTTGTAGTTGACTGGTAGAAATTGCTGTAATGCGATAAGGTCGTCTGCTGTACTGATAACTTTTTAATAATCATTTTTCTGTCCTTTAGTGTACAATAAGATTTTACTATACATTTATTTTACAAAAAAAATTACTGCTTAGTATAATTAAAGAATTTATGCTGCTATCAATGTAGTATGTGTCAAATAATCATATGCATGTATTGAAAAATATTTTCAAATATTTCAATCAGATTAAATTTCTATAAGATTCATCAGCCGTTACACAAGTTCTATGTATTGAATTGTCTGTGACGAAGTACCACCTACACTAATTTGTACCTTAATTTATAGCGCGTAAGATTAGTAATTAAATGTATTGTTGAATAATTTTATTTATCGTCACAGAGACCCACATGTCTGCGTCATGTAACACTAGAGGGCCGTCTTGCGTTGCGACTTGTCGCGGATTTAAAGCCGGGGACCAAAACCGGCGACATCTACGAAGCGTGGAATGTCACGCGTGCAAGCGACTTTAAGCCCTAAGCACCGACTGGGAAGTGCTAGGACATTTTAGTGTTTTTTTAAAACAACGCATTTCATGTATGCAAATAGTCAATTACATTACTTCTTGAAATGAATAACAAATCGCTGTTACAATTTGGTAAATGTTACTTTACGTTAATAAAGTCTCTCTAAAAGCGTTAACACACGAATTCCAGATTTTTTATGTATTGCCAGTTAGCAAAGCTTTTGTTATGTCCAGTTATTGCTTCGTTAAATATTTAAAAAACAAAATTTACGCTCAATACAGTAACAACATGTTTTACGTACAATTAAAAACAACTTACGTATTTTTTACATTACAGTATAATACAAGTCTACACATTTCATCAAAGCAGTCGTTTATGCAAATGAAGTTCATAGACAATCTGTTCTATCGGAACCGTCAGAAATAAATCGTATAAAGATAGTGATCGTACGTGTAAAGGAATTTTTTTAAAAAAGACAAAATATTGAATTTGCTAATGAAAGAAATAACAGGCGACTGGATTCGTCCGCCTTAAAATTACATCATGATTGATAACCTCCATTATAACAACACGTTGACCGATTACAATAACATAACATTTATATTAAACGAGGGATATACCTACTGTGGACACATGTGAATCACTAAAATGCCTTTGCCTTATGCAAAGGTTTGAACAACAATCACTATTTTCGTTCTCACCGTAACCGATGTTACTAAATTATAATAATATAACTAGCAAGGAGGTTCGCATGTCTAAAACTGCCTGAACAACAATTTAAGATCTGTAAAGATAGAATATAATATTGCTTTGAATTGCCTTTTGTTTGGACTTCCTTCGGTTGTTAAGCGTATGTAGAAATGTGATGGCCATATCGATATCCCCAGTCGTGAGGCGCATTAGTAACCAGTATATTACAGATAATGTCTAAGACTAGTGGACAACGCCGTTCCTCTGTCTGGGGTAGCCGTTGTAGTCAATCTTCTTGGCGATCCGTTCCTCCGGTAGGGGCTCGATTTTAGCCTTCTTCCCGCGCTTGGGCGAGAGGTAGGCCTTGTAGAAGAACCTTGCGAAGAGAACGAAGTATGAGAAATACATTGCCATGGAGAGTTTGATGTTGATCTGGCTGATGTGGCACGAATGTGGGGGTGCTGTTATCATGTAGTTGTGCGCCCAGATGTTGATGGCACAGCCGACAATCATCTGGGTCAGCTGCAGGAAGGTGATGGTCATCGCCAGCATCTTTGGTGGGTACTTGCCCATACTGACGAGAGCGTAGTATGAGTACATAACGCTGGAAAGAAAAACAAGTGCATTTATTAAATTGTTGTAAACATTATTGTTAGATCTATATAATTTATAGCATGTCGATAGCCACGATAGCCGAGTGGTTGGGTGGTTGGGAATTTCGAGTCAAGAGACTCGAGTTCTAACCTCATGTGGCCGTACCAATGGGTTTTTCTACAAACCTATGTACAAATTATATCGTTGGCTTGGACATAAAGACGGCGACGGGCTCACCACCTGTCACGTTGTCCCGAAAATATCTTCGGTGGAAGGTGGGTCTAAGGGAAGTAAATGTTTAGACTAGACCTCTGTCTACCCCTGTATTGGGAATTGCGTGAAGATATTTTATATTTCGTATTTTTTTTATGTCGATGACAGCTGTCAGAGCGGGTCAGATTGTTTCTATTTCTGTCTACTCCTGTGAACAAAAATTGTAGAGTATGTGTGTACGTGAATGTGAGCACGGTAAGGCTCGCAATATGCAATGTTGTTTATTCCTTTTACTTCATGATTTTGTGTGGTTTTAACAGGATTTATAAATAGGTTCCATTTAAATCTGATATTCGCACCATAGATGTGCTATAGAGATATATTATTTTGCTCCAATTGAGCGAATAGCAAGTTGAAATAGAATATTATAGATCGTGGAATCAGCTCCAAAACGAATTTTCAGTAGTGCATGGAACTAACGAGTTGGTTAACTGTAGGGAGATCAACCTCTGCTCTGCACCGCTATGCCAACCTAGTTGATAAATATGGATATATAATACCGAATATAATATATCCGCGATTCCGACGTCGTTATTTAGATAAGTTATAGGATATAATTATGTGACAGAATCACGCAGGTCATTACTGTACAGGAAATGTTATCTTCGTATAGAACTTCTAAAAACATTGAAAAGATATAAACTATCCACATTTTCGAAAAAAAAGTCAAAACAGACACAGGTGAATACTTTGATATAAATTTTGACACAATAAACTTTTCTATTGTAAATGGCGGAAAAATTATATACACAATCATGCATAATATCGATTTTTATCATCGAGTTTTAAACTAAACAAGGCATCCGGCAATATCCAATTCGTGCGCTCCAGATGCGCCCACAATTGGTCTAAATATAATTACAAACCAACCTGCATGAGGTGCATGAGACCGCGTACGAGGTGCGAGGCGCAATAGAACGGTCGCCGGACGCGGATGGGGCGAGTTCTCGAGAATCATGACGAACGGCGCGGAATACCGTTCGTAGCGAATGATATTAATTTCGGATGAGATGCTTAAAAAAAACACGAAGCGCACTTTCGTGTCCGCTAATGACTAATCCTAGCGGGTTTCGAAATTCGTTTCGTGTGTAATTATAGTGTCGTAATTATATGGGGGAGGTAAACACACTCACAATCACGTGTATTGTATTACTTTGTAAATATGGACAACATAATATACATTAGTAACCTGTCACGTTGTACCGAAAATATCTTCGGTGGAAGGTAGGTCCAAGGGAATTGTCTAGACTAGACCTCTGTCTACCTCTGTATTGGGAATTGCGTGAAGATTTTTTTTATCACATACAGTGCTCTCATCCCAAAGTAAATAGCTTAATCACTTATATTAAGTAAGTAATTAAGCGCAATGGTATCGGCGTTTTGTAAGATGGATCGAATGGACTTTATTGTCTAGAATTCGGTCTACTGTATTGATAATGAAGAATATCTTGTCTTCATGTGGTGGGAGAGGGCTGATGGAAAAGCATTGTAAGTCGCATTAGCTACTGATTTACTGCGTGTATGTCTGTGAAGCTAAACGGTTAATGTACTGCAGTAGAGGTTAACAGGCCTTTTAATAAGTTATTATAGGCCGGTACCCACGAGTATTTTTTAATGTTTAATCAGAATTTTTGACAGATAGATATACAATATACAGCCAGTAGACACTGCGTGGTTGAGACAGAGAAAGAGAAACAAATTCTCACGGTACAATAACCTTTCTGTCTAGCTAATGAAGCATTCAGTGTCAATTGTTGTTAAAGTTGCAAAGGCGCCACTTTTGCTCCCACAAACACGACAAAAAACTATGTATTCTTTACTTCGTCCCCGGCACGATACACGATTTAATTTTCCAAATAACATAATATAAATAAGACAAGACGAGATTAGGCGATCTGAATTTAATATATAGGGATAATAATATAACAATAAATATATAATTATTATAAATATATAATAATTATATATTTATTAATCATACATTTTAATATACATATATAGGGACAATATCACATACATTGCTTTGACCTCAAACTAAGCAGCTTAAGCACTTGTTTTATGAAATCAGAAACCACGAAGGTACCACAAACATCCAGACCCGAGAAAACATAGAAATTTTTTCTACCGACCTCAGACCTCAGAGTTGGCGACACCATGTAAACCTGTGTTTACGCCACTCGTTCATGAAGTACGTTCAATAACAGTTATTAATAAAATTAGTTATAAATATTATATAGTAAATATATGTTACCTGTGCACGCAGTAGTTCATGACGACGAACCAGCGTGCGGAGGAAGTGTACTCGGTAAATGAGAACCAGGTGTAGAGCAGGACAGTGATGTGGTGGTACCAGTGCAAGAAGATAAGAGGCTTCTTGCGTAGTACTATGAACACCGTATCGCCAAGTTCCGGAACCTTCGACAGCACGAACATCGTAGTCCAGAATCCGGACACTTTGTCCTGCTCGATGAAACTGAAATTCAAATACAGAACTGATTATTGAAAATGAAAATACACCATACACCATAAAAGTCACGATAGCCGAGTTGTTGGGTGGTCGGAATTTCGAGTCGAGAGACCCGAGTTCGATCCCCAGGTGGCAGTACCAATGAGTTTTTCAAAAACTTATGTACGAATTTCATCGTTGGCGGCGACAGGCTCACCACCTGTCACGTTGTCCCGAAAATATCTTCGGTGGAAGGTGGGTCAAAGGGACTTAATTGTCTAGACTTGACCTCTGTCTACCCCTGTATTGGGAATTGCGTGAAGATATTTATTATTTATTTATAAAATACACTATAAAGGATTATTATAATGTAAAGACATCATCATTAAATGACAGGTGATATCACGTACATTATTATTAGGAATTATGTTAACAATGTTATTACAGCGACAGCCTCACGATACTTCCAAATAAGCTCCGATAAAATGCCTACCTACCTAACTACCTCAACCTACCTAACCTACCCCAACTTTGGGAACTGAGTGAAGATGAAAAAAAATATATTTTGGACGCTTTTTAGTAATAAACACATAACCATATTTGTTATAAGATTTATGAGACAAAAGTCCGTTGGATGGTAAGTCACGGTCTACCTACAGACCATTGCACTTATGAAACATTTTTAATTATTTTAACCGTTGACGTGTTATCAATGTTATTACATCTCTTTCACATATTAAAGAGAAGGCTTCTGCACCACAACGGTCCTTTACAGCCCGCCAGTTTACTGTTCACCGGTAAATGTATAATTACTATATAATAATTTTCGTAATATTATCATATAACTAAAAAAACTTAGGAAGAATCGAGAAAATCGTCGAATTTTGTTTCTCCGCGTTCTAGAAACAACTTGTCGATTAGTTATAGCGGAAGCACAAACCATTTCCGTATGGTGCATATAAATATTAAAATACCATTATTTTATGGGGTCAGACGACATTTTTTTTGCCTAACATATTGTTTACTACAATGTAATGTGTTTATCTAATACATATTTACATATCGTTTAAATATACTTATAGGTTAGAACTCAAGGTTTATACCTACATAGGGACAACATCACATACGTTGCTCTGATCCGAAAGTAAGCAGCTTAAGTAATATACTAGTCTATTATACAAGTACTTGTGTACTTGTATAATCGACTCAGAAACAAAGAAGTTACCACAAATAAACAGACCCGAGAAAATGCAGGAAAAGTTTCTATATAGATCCGATCGGGAATCGAACCCGGGACCTCAAAGCTAACGACACCATGAAAACCGGCATGGGCGCCAATCGTCCACCCACATAGGTCTTCAAATAAATAAAAGATCATATTCCTACGAGGGTAATATCCAAGAAAAGTTCAACAATATTTGGTGGGATAGTACTCTAAGTAGAGACAGTTTTAATGTATGGCTCTTTGTCACTTCAATGTTTACAACATCTATGCTTTTTTTATCTATATTGAATGGCTTAATCGCTAGTGCGATTATGGCGCCCCATAACAGAAACATACATTGATCACTTAAATCTAAGAATAACTAATTTAAATAATAATTTTGCTTGGTCTGTCCTGACCACGGCTGGGTCAAAATCACCCACCTGAGACATTAAGTGTGCTAATATTGTTCGTATATTTTGCGTCCGGACGCACTCCATAACATCTATGCTTTACAATATCGCAGAACAGCAATCTCTACTTCGAACGAAGACTCTACAATATGATCAAAAGAGTAATATTTACCTCATATGCGTTCCTTTGTGACTCATGACTAATTTAAAAAACAACTTCCGCGGTAATACGTAACTTTTGTAGAGAGTTGTCAGAATCAGTTATAAATCTGATAATTGTGTCAAGACCATTCTCTTCTAGCAGTTTTGTTTGATGTATACTATCGTTTGCAAAATACTTAGTTTAATCAGTACAATGTCAATCTTATCAAATATTTGTAGACGACAATCAGACTTTTAGTAACACTAACCTCACGTATCGCGCAATGACATAAAATTGTTTTTTTTTTTTTTAAGAAATTCATAGTCTTCTTATACCGTGAGGCATATAAAAAAAGTTAAAATTAATATTAAATGTGTTATTTTAAATTATTAAAACTCCCTTAAATCCCATGAATTACACCCTACACAGCTTGTAAGTGGCATTAGCCGTTTTAATTTTTGATGTTATATGCTCCTAATTCGTACCCATAGTATTTACGAACTATATATATATATATATATATATATATATATATATATATATATATATATATTTCTCTCTCTCTCTCTCTATATATATATATATATATATATATATATATATATATATATATATATATATAGAGAGAGAGAGAGAGAGAAACGATTAGACAGTTTCGCTTACGGTTTTAGTGATAATCGAATATTTTTCTCTTCTCTTATATCGGTAAAGGTGACTACTTTGTGCTGTACAATTCTGTACAATCTTAAAAATCACATATACACATGCTTATTTCACAAGATTTCTAGATCTAGTAGTAGTATAAAAGCCTAACGTTTTAAATGTCGTATGTAACAGAAATGTAAAATAAATTTTAGTCGCATATGTGAAAAAAATTACACTTCTATTTGCATTAATCTTTTACCGTCGATACGTAACTTTGATAGCAAACCATAAAAACAACGTAATATCGTAGGTGCTTGATTGATCTTACCATCATTATTCTATTGTTCAAATTACAATGATCGTGGACGAGATTATATACTTATGGTGAAATTTAAAGCTCATTACGTTAAACAATGGGGCAATTCTTTAAACGTATGTTGTTTGGCCAAATGCAAAACGCTGGTTGCGTGAGGCTTCACCAGATATCCGCACGCGAGGATAATTGTGTTTATAAAGCCTATTACATTTGCAAGATACAATGTTACTAATCTATTAAATTTGCAAGTTACAAAGATGTAAAACATTTGCGTGTTTCAATTGCAATACAATTACACTACTTAAGGCGGCCTCTGTACTCTAGATAAATGAATGGCGATTTTTTTTTTATTTTAAAAGCAAAGCGTACTTTTTATTTACTCGATGTGTTCGATTAACCTTTGATTCTTCAATAGACACGGTCTACTCAGTGGTGGTATATGTTACCTGGTTTGAGTGTAGTGGTGATGGTGCATCCAGTAGAATTAGTGCACCTATCGTCTCTTTGGACCAGGTAACATATACCTTTTATTTCTTGCATGCGGAATGTATGTGATGTAATTATTCAAAAACAACTTTATAACAGTCAACTCCAGTATTGGGAATACATAAAAGAATATTTCCAAGGTAAATTAATTCAGTACATACACAATCGTTCCCATACAAAACATCCAAACTACCTGAAAACAGCCAAAACATGTGTCAGTAACGAGTACTCGAATCAGTGACGTAGGTCCTCTGGGAGCTGCAGACGACAGCTGGAACCAGTTTATTTATACCTACATAGGGACAACATCACATACGTTGCTCTGATCCGAAAGTAAGCAGCTTAAGTAATATACTAGTCTATTATACAAGTACTTGTGTACTTGTATAATCGACTCAGAAACAAAGAAGTTACCACAAATAAACAGACCCGAGAAAATGCAGGAAAAGTTTCTATATAGATCCGATCGGGAATCGAACCCGGGACCTCAAAGCTAACGACACCATGAAAACCGGCATGGGCGCCAATCGTCCACCCACATAGGTCTTCAAATAAATAAAAGATCATATTCCTACGAGGGTAATATCCAAGAAAAGTTCAACAATATTTGGTGGGATAGTACTCTAAGTAGAGACAGTTTTAATGTATGGCTCTTTGTCACTTCAATGTTTACAACATCTATGCTTTTTTTATCTATATTGAATGGCTTAATCGCTAGTGCGATTATGGCGCCCCATAACAGAAACATACATTGATCACTTAAATCTAAGAATAACTAATTTAAATAATAATTTTGCTTGGTCTGTCCTGACCACGGCTGGGTCAAAATCACCCACCTGAGACATTAAGTGTGCTAATATTGTTCGTATATTTTGCGTCCGGACGCACTCCATAACATCTATGCTTTACAATATCGCAGAACAGCAATCTCTACTTCGAACGAAGACTCTACAATATGATCAAAAGAGTAATATTTACCTCATATGCGTTCCTTTGTGACTCATGACTAATTTAAAAAACAACTTCCGCGGTAATACGTAACTTTTGTAGAGAGTTGTCAGAATCAGTTATAAATCTGATAATTGTGTCAAGACCATTCTCTTCTAGCAGTTTTGTTTGATGTATACTATCGTTTGCAAAATACTTAGTTTAATCAGTACAATGTCAATCTTATCAAATATTTGTAGACGACAATCAGACTTTTAGTAACACTAACCTCACGCATCGCGCAATGACATAAAATTGTTTTTTTTTTAAAGAAATTCATAGTCTTCTTATACCGTGAGGCATATAAAAAAAGTTAAAATTAATATTAAATGTGTTATTTTAAATTATTAAAACTCCCTTAAATCCCATGAATTACACCCTACACAGCTTGTAAGTGGCATTAGCCGTTTTTAATTTTTTGATGTTATATGCTCCTAATTCGTACCCATAGTATTTACGAACTATATATATATATATATATATATATATATATATATATATATATATATATATTTCTCTCTCTCTCTCTCTCTATATATATATATATATATATATATATATATATATATATATATATATATATATATATATATATATATATATAGAGAGAGAGAGAGAGAGAGAGAAACGATTAGACAGTTTCGCTTACGGTTTTAGTGATAATCGAATATTTTTCTCTTCTCTTATATCGGTAAAGGTGACTACTTTGTGCTGTACAATTCTGTACAATCTTAAAAATCACATATACACATGCTTATTTCACAAGATTTCTCTAGATCTAGTAGTAGTATAAAAGCCTAACGTTTTAAATGTCGTATGTAACAGAAATGTAAAATAAATTTTAGTCGCATATGTGAAAAAAATTA
Organism: Sericinus montela; assembly: GCA_029286605.1. NCBI lineage: Eukaryota > Metazoa > Arthropoda > Insecta > Lepidoptera > Papilionidae > Sericinus > Sericinus montela. The sequence goes on from JAGSMR010000004.1 coordinate 1,377,989, forward strand.
CACTTCTATTTGCATTAATCTTTTACCGTCGATACGTAACTTTGATAGCAAACCATAAAAACAACGTAATATCGTAGGTGCTTGATTGATCTTACCATCATTATTCTATTGTTCAAATTACAATGATCGTGGACGAGATTATATACTTATGGTGAAATTTAAAGCTCATTACGTTAAACAATGGGGCAATTCTTTAAACGTATGTTGTTTGGCCAAATGCAAAACGCTGGTTGCGTGAGGCTTCACCAGATATCCGCACGCGAGGATAATTGTGTTTATAAAGCCTATTACATTTGCAAGATACAATGTTACTAATCTATTAAATTTGCAAGTTACAAAGATGTAAAACATTTGCGTGTTTCAATTGCAATACAATTACACTACTTAAGGCGGCCTCTGTACTCTAGATAAATGAATGGCGATTTTTTTATTTTAAAAGCAAAGCGTACTTTTTATTTACTCGATGTGTTCGATTAACCTTTGATTCTTCAATAGACACGGTCTACTCAGTGGTGGTATATGTTACCTGGTTTGAGTGTAGTGGTGATGGTGCATCCAGTAGAATTAGTGCACCTATCGTCTCTTTGGACCAGGTAACATATACCTTTTATTTCTTGCATGCGGAATGTATGTGATGTAATTATTCAAAAACAACTTTATAACAGTCAACTCCAGTATTGGGAATACATAAAAGAATATTTCCAAGGTAAATTAATTCAGTACATACACAATCGTTCCCATACAAAACATCCAAACTACCTGAAAACAGCCAAAACATGTGTCAGTAACGAGTACTCGAATCAGTGACGTAGGTCCTCTGGGAGCTGCAGACGACAGCTGGAACCAGTTTATTATGGCATTCCGATGCGAAAATTACGTGAACGCTTCCCCGGCGACCGACTGACCGAGCGACGTTAGAAAGCGTATTGCGCAACTTGGAAAATCTGCGCGTGCGCCGGCGGGCCGAGCGAAAGCAACACTAAGATAAAGTGTAATTAAGTAAATTAGGCACGAAAGTAAATTTTGGTTCTGACGCGTTTGACGTAAATTGTTTTAAAAACGAAAATAAAATTAAAATATTGTCATTTAATTTCACGTAATTATAACTGTATATGAAAGACCGTACTTTGTGGTATCTGTGTTAGATTAATGCCACCATGAAAATGCGATTGGCTACCGACAGATGGCATTTAACTTAAGAGCTAGGCTTGTTAGTGGAGCAACCATACAAGACCAAAATTCAGCAGACTGACGACGGGCAGCAGTGTCTAAGGTGTCTGGTAATTCGATCGCCAATCTGCTTGCCAAGCGTGGCGATTAAGATACACCTTACAGTATGGGAAAGGGCTTTATATGATGATGACGAATTACCAACCGCCACTAAGATAAGCCCAGTAGAGCTTTACGAGAATCAAACTTTATTTTCATATTACATCTTGTGTATGTCACGTTAACAAAAAAAAAATAAACCTCGTGATACAATGTAATTAATCATTATATGCCAATAAAAATAACAATAAGAATCTATCAACTAAGTACAATTGAATAATTGTTTAGCAAGTGACGAAGATACCTTGAGTTTAACATATCAACATAATACGGGAAAAAACCTTAATATAATCATAAATCAAAAAAATATTTTTTATTGTTTAGATCTCTCCTTACATCTTATCTACATATCTATTACCTATATTATCTTATCACGATAGCAGAGTGGTTGGGCGGTCCGAGATCCCCAGGTGGTAGGTTCGTACCAATGGTTTTTTTTTTCCAAAAAAACTTATATACCATTGGCGAAGACGGATACAGGCTCTCCAACTGTACGTTGTCCCAAAATATGTCTTCGGTAAGTCCTTTCGACCCACGAAAGGGCCTAGTTGCCCGCTATCTACTCCGGTTTTGGAAATGGTGTGAAGATATTTTAGTTTTATATACTTTATTGTGTTATCCGTTCTATTTTTTAACTTTATTTCCGTCTTAGAAACTGTGGAAAGGGCTTTACGGCACACGAATGTTTTTATACACATTTTGAAGAAACTAGCTGAAGTTAATTTAAAACTTGCCATTATGAAAAATTGTCCAAAGCAGGTGAGTAGTGTGATTTTAACTTTTAGTGGGGTTTATAACTTTTCATTTCACCCATGAGAAAATCAAAGTTATAAGTAATTCTGAAGTTCGTTTTTGTATTACTATTTATTTGTTTTTTCTTTATCTTCAATATACACAAACTAGAGAAGTAAAAGATGAAAAAATAAAAAAAAACCTTAGTAATGAAAAATGTTCTTCCGATATTCTAGCAAACGGAATGTAAGCCAACAACTTATATAACAGGATTCGATAATAAGAGAAATTAAGAGCAAAGAAACAAGAAAACACTACGCTAAAAAAAACGCCTTTTATATTACACAATTGTGGCACGGTTCTTTGAATAATTCTTAATGAATTGTACAAGAATAAAAATTATTTAAGATTTATAATTTAATACCTCAAAATTTTAATGTTAATTATAATTATAAATAAATCTGTAGAACTTAGTCAGGGATTGTGCGTGAAGCTCTGGCTACCCCGTCAGGGATTGTGCGTGAAGATAAGTATAAATAAATCTGTAATCAGAGTTTAATTTACAGACCTACTCAGTTTTTTTTTTCAAAATAAATGAAAACGAATCTATGTTTAGGGTGACGTGATAGAATAATCTATCATGAGTTGAAACAGCTACCAAGAGAGGTGTACAGAGCGAAATTGTTTTAAAAATTTCAAACCAAAGTTTTTACTTATAAAAATTAAATGGTTCCAATTGCGCCTAAGTATATCGTCAGCTGTGGCATTACATAATCTGTGCATTAACTACAGAATAATATGTGTCTATAGGTCTCTCTGTGTGCCTGCACGCCCGATTCCAATCGATATGCGACCTCAATAACGAGTCTGGATGATATGCTATGCTGTATGGGCAGGCGTTTAGAACTTGTTAGGCTTTTCTTGTTCAATAAAAAAGAAACAAAATAAATATCTTCACGCAATACAGATGTTGACAGAGGTCTAGTCTAGACAATTAAGACTCTTCAACCTAACTTCCACCGAAGATATTTTCGGGACTGGTGGTGAGCCCGTCGCTTTGTCCAAACCAACGATATAATTCATGCATAAGTTTTTTGAAAAACCCACTGGTACGAGCCTGCCACCTGCGGATCGAACTCGGGTCTCTAAGAAAAAATTTTTATAATATACAAAATATATATGTAGAGCTTTAAAATATGTGAATATTAGCTTACGATAGTTGAGTGTTTGGGTGATTGCGATTCAAATCAGGAGACATGAATTCGATCCAAAACTTATCTAAATTTTGTATGGAATTTAAGACGACGGTATTTCAGATCAGTTGTAATGGTTAACAGAAATATTAGTTATGTTATTTTGGCATTGCCAGTATTTGAAGAAAACATGAATACAAAACATGTCCTAACAGTATGTTATAATTTTTATTACACTAAAGACTGTTTTATATGATAAGGTATTTACGTTGATGTAACATTGTTATTTATCCGTTTAGTTTAAACTCATTAAGCGTGGTTCAATTTGATTCGGCAACGTTTTAATGAGATAAGGCATTATTTGCGGGGTGTATCATATGTCGCGTTTAATGAAGGATAACGATATTGTCGATACTTACTATAACATTAATTAAGTTAAAACCTCGATTGCGTGATATTACAATTGTATTACGCGTAATGGAACAGTTTTGGATTTTATCGACGTATGATATAATGATTAAGGGAAAAACTTTAAATATTGCAATGGTAACCAGCATGTTACGGGATCTGTACATCTGCACAAGTTCCAGCCAAGAGAAAAAGCAGACCAGCGATGGGCCGCGGCGTCTAAGGAGCGAAGAATCTGATATTGTGAAAACCTTCTTTACAATAGAAATACCATCTCCAAAATGCCAGATCAAAATCGAGCAAACTTTTACTCTTACTCTGTACCTGAACTCTTAAGTGAGAGATGTCTGGTACTGCGATCGCCAATCCACCTACCAAGCGTGGCGATAATGTAATACCCTTTTTAGACATAGAACTATGTCATGAAGTGGACATATATAGGTCGTTAATAAAATAAGAAGAGTCACGATAGCCGAGTGGTTGGATGGTAGGAATTTCGAGTCAAGAAACCAGAGTTCGATCCCAAAAATTTATGTACGAATTATATCGTTGGCATATACATACGCACGGCGACGAGCTCACCACCTGCACGTGGTCCCGAAAATATCTTCCGTGAAAGGTGGGTCGAAGGAACTAAATTGTCTAGACAATACATCTGTCTACCCCTGTATTGGGAATTGCGTGAAAATATTATTTGTCAATGAAATAAGTAATAGAATTGTTAGAAAGAGAAAGCCAAGACAAACGTTCCTCGATCGATTCAGAACATTCTAAATGAAGATCAAGTTAAGAGTAAACCTAAACGACGCATTTGTTTAAAAATGTACTTATTGTACACGTAATATATATAATACATATACGTATTTCCACATAAAGCATAATCGTCGAATTGTAGAGGTTGCGATCTTAGAAAAGGTCAACATAAATAACAATATCCCCTTTTTACCCTTGAAACCGTTCGAAATAAAGAACGACTTTGAGAACAATGAAAGGGGCAACATTGTACAGACGATGTGAGAACATTTCCGCATGATTCGAGAAAGATTGTGTTTAAGATTATACGAAACCAACGTCCAGATAATTATAGTTATTCAGTTATTTTAATAATTGAAAAATATTCCACCCAAAAAAAGTGAAAAGTAATAATAATAAGTGTAAAAAATGAAATACAATCACTAAAACATGCATTTCCTACGTTGTGGAGAAGTTACTTTTATTTACATTAAATAAGATATATTTAACAACTGAAATTTCTTCTTTTAATATTTATATATCTACAGCACATATGCACTTCATATAATTGTCTACAAAACTCCAGAGCACGAAAGAGGTTTAAGTCACGATAGCCGAGTGGTTGGGTGGTCGGAATTCGAGTCAAGAGACCCGAGTTCGATCCGCAGGTGGCAGGCTCGTGCTAATGGTTTCTTTCAAAAAAAAAACTTATATACAAATTATATCGTTGGTTTGGACTTTAAGACGGCGACGGGCTCACCACTTAACACGATGTCTCAAAAATATCTTCGGTGGAAGGTGGGTCGAAGGGGCTTAATTGTCTAGACCTCTGTCTACCTCTGTATTGGGAATGACGTGAAGATATTTAATACGACATAGGTTTCTCTTCACCTGTAAGGGATGATTTAAGATAATCGCCACGCTTGGCAAGCAGTCTGGCAAGCGCAATACCAAAAAATTCGAACATTAGATGCTGCTACCTGGCACCGGTTTGCTCAGTTTCGGTTTGATATTTTTCGAAATAGTTATCACATAGTCGATAGCTAATGATATTCTCAATGTTCTTCCTTAAGAAGTTTCTTACGACACCCACGGGAAGATAGGGGATACTTATACAGTATACCACATATTGTGTAAATATATGCTAGACTGTAAAACTAAAAAATGCTTCAGAGGGATTTTTTTATCTGAAAAATACTTTTTTTAGCTTTATACAAACACGCCGTTACCACACTGAATACACTCTGGTGTATTCAGTGTGGTAACGGCGTAAGAATATTACCAATCCCTTTCTTCCCGAGGATGTCATAAGAGGCAACTAAGGGAAATAGCCTTGAATATCGTTATGGCAACCGATAGATGGCGGGATAACCATCTCTAAAAATATCAGACCAAAATAATCAGACTGAAGATGGGCGGCAGCGTCTGAGGAGCGAGTGGTCGAGTGGCTTGGCAAATCCTCCCTATGGGAGAGGCCTATGTTCTGCAGTGGATTATAATAGTCCCATATGTATGTATGTAAACACGCTTTGAGTGTCAATATGCAGACATTCAAATGGTGTATTTATCAATTACATATAGTAAATAAAATAAAATACGGACAAATGAACATCGAACTCAATGGATCAATACCTTTTGCGGTATCAATTGGCAATCCAATTGTCTACTCTTACAATTTATCAATTTAACGATCAAGGCTAAAGCTTAATAAATGTGCGGTTTAAAACACCTAATCGGTACAATTTTACCATTTTCGGGTCGATACAACAGATGTTTGTGCTCTTTACATATTAAGATTCGATAAACAATAAACCCGAACAACCTACGTCGCAACAAAGTAAGGCATCGGAAATACCTTCAAACGTAATAGACAGGCAATTATTTTAACAGCAATTTATACAAGCCTTATGATTAGTTACATAATTGAAATTAGCCTTTAGCAAATAGCAAATTATATTTAATATCTTCACGCCATGGGGCAGACAGAGGTCCAGATATTATGTCCTTTCGACCAGCCTTTCACTAAACATTTTTGTGACAACGTATCCACCGGGTACCGGTACGGGCCTCCTACTTGGGCATCAAACTTGGATCTCTTGACCCGAATTCCGATCACCCAAACACTCGGCTATCGTGATACATATAATATGTATAAATAAAACTCAGTCGCAGTGGCTGTCCACGATGCAATCTGAAACCCTACTTACTAAAATTTCGTCCACAGGATAAAAGTGGGCGGGAATTCTTACCCTCACCACAGGGCATACGCAGTTAGTTAGTTGATAATATATAAATAAATATCTTCACGTAATTCCCAAAACAAGGGAAGACAGAGGTCTAGTCTAGAAAATTAAGTCCCTTCGACCCACCTTCGAGCGAAGATATTTTCGAGACAGGCGGTGAGCCCATCGCCGTCTTTATGTCCAAGCAACGATATAATTCGTATATAAGTTTTGTAAAACCCATTGGTACGAGCCTGCCACCTGGGAATCGAAATCGGGTCTCTTTACTCCGAATTCCGACCACCCAACCACACGGCTATCGTGACTTTTAGTTAGTTGATAAAACTAAAATAACATTTTTTTTACATTACATTTAATATACATTAACCCCTGATCACCATTGAAAGGCTCTAGTCATGCACTTACTTTATATACAAACGGCGTTGACAATTGACCCGTGCGAAGTTTTATTCTATATTGTATTTTTTTTTTTTTTTTTATATCGCACACTAAATAAATACACTAGCATTTTTTTTTATTAATGACAAATGCATTTAAACAAATGTTACAGAAAATGAACCCTTGGTTAATAGAGAAATAGCTTAGACACAATTAAGGAAAATTTTTAAGCCACGATTGAAGCACCGATTGACAGCATTCAAAATTTAATGTGTTGTTTTTAGATTTTTTATAAATTAATGGAAAAATATTAATCAATCGTCATGTTTTCAAGAAGTTTTGATGATAAAAAAGATGAATGGATTAATTCCAATGCTAATGAGTGTAGTTAACCTATGGGTTATGAAAATAAACATTAGAATCTTATAAGTCATAAACAAAGACAAAGTTAAAAAGTATCTTCACGCCATCCCCAATACAGGGGCAGGCAATTATATTTTAACAGCAATTTATACATGCTTTATGATTAGTTACACAATTGAAATGAGCATTTAGTAAATAGAAAATTACATTTAATATCTTCACGCCATGGGGCAGACAGTGGTCTAGACAATTAAGTCCTTTCGACCCACCTTTCCACCGAAGACATTTGCGGACAGGTGGTGAGTCCTTAGCCGCCTTTATGTCCAAGACAAGAATATAAATCGTTCATAAGTTTTCGACAAAAACCCATTGGTACGAGCTTCGGGGAACGAATTTGGGTCTTTTGACTCGAATTCCGATCAACCACTCCACTCGGCTACTTTTGCAAACTGAAAGTTTTAGGTGGAAAACAAATTGTTATTGTACTGACACGTACATAGGTACAGAAATTTAATTATTCTTGCCCCTCGTTAGTTCAAACATTTGCAATACACTAGAACTCCAGCGATGGATGTATTTACATAGGAGTACACAGACACTTGACTAAATACATACTGTATAGCAAACAGTGCTGCCTTACCATTGTTTTATAATAACAAGGATTTTAGGGAGCTGATGTCTCCTCTCTCTTCCCAGAAACTGTAATATTTAAAAGATATTTCCATAATGATTCGACTGGTTCTGGTTTTTACGCTTATAGTGGCTTTATAAGAATCAAAAATATACAAAAACAATTTCGGTTTGGCTCTCAATTATAATGCTAACGATTCAGACAACTTAAAGAAACCTTTTTCTGCTAAAAAGTCGTCGGTGTCTTAATCTCTTGTCTATTGAACAAACGGATAATAAAGTCACGATAGCCGAGTTGTCGTTGATCGACTCGAAAGTCCGAACACCCAGGTCGGACTTTCGAGTCGAGAGACCCGAGTTCGATCCCCAGGTGGCAGTACCAATGAGTTTTTCAAAAACTTATGTACGAATTTCATCGTTGGCTTGGACATAAAGGCGGCGACGGGCTCACCATCTGTCACGTTGTCCCGAAAATATCTTCGGTAGAAGGTGGGTCAAAGGGACTTAATTGTCTAGACTTGACCTCTGTCTACCCCTGTTCCCAATTCCCAATATTGCGTGAAGATATTTATTCATTTATTTTAATAATAATGTTACGACTGTTGTGCCCCAGGTAGAGTGATATAGAAGGCAAATGTAATCACGGACTATAAGATAAGCTCTCTTAATACTTCGGGATGACAACGCAGTATAACCCCTTTCCATTGACGACGTTTGTGAACCGGTATTCATGGTGTCGCCAGCTCTTAGGTCACGGGTAAGCTTATCGGACGGATCAATGAAGAAAACACTTTCTCTACATTTTATCGTAGTTCTATTTCTATTCTATTTATCATATATGTATTTATTTTCTGATTGCGGTCAAGATAATGGTAGCGGTGATCAGAATTCGATTCAAGCGACCCGAATTCAATCCCCAGGTGGCAGGCACATACCAATGGTTTTTTTTTAAAGCTTATGTACAATTTACATCGTTGGCTTGAATATAAAGATTTATTTTTTGCATGCGGAATGGTTATTATCATTAAAGTCACGATAGCCGAGTGGTTGGGTGGTCGGAATTTCGTGTCGAGAGATCCGAGTTCGATCCCCAGGTGGCAGTACCAATGAGTTTTTCAAAAACTTATGTAAGAATTTCATCGTTGGCTTGGACATAAAGGCGACGACGGGCTCACCACCTGTCACGTTGTCCCGAAAATATCTTCGGTCAAAGGGACTTAATTGTCTAGACTTGACCTCTGTCTACCCCTGTATTGGGAATTGCGTGAAGATATTATTTTTATATATATATATATATATATATATATATATATATATATATATATATATATATATATATATATATATATATATGTATATATATATATATATATATATATGTATATATATATATATATATATATATATATATATATATATATATATATATATATATATATATATATATATACGGAATGGTGCAATGTAATAATTTAATTACATCTTCATATAAAGACGGCGGCAGGTTTGCCACCTGTCACGTTGTCGCAAAAAATTGCTTGAAAGGTGGGTCGACGGGACTTGTCTAGACCTCTTACTACCCCAGTATTGGGAATTGCGTGAAGATATTTAATTTTAAGAAAAATAATATTTTTTTTATTGATTTAGATGTTATGTGCTGCAATATCTATTTAGAACAACATGGACAGTAAGCTATTTAACCGTATGGTAGTATAAATGTGTATACTAATAAAAGAAACTGCATATACCTAACGCTAAACAAAACATCCGGTGTAGTGTGAAAACATAATGGAAAATAAATATATGTATAAATAAATATAAGCGTGGCGATTATGGCCAATCCTTCTTCCAATCCTATGGGAGAAGCCAATGTCCTGCAGAGGATTGTAACAGGCCGTTATGTACGTATGTATGTACGTAATACAGACAGCCGTGGCGGGAGCGAATTTCATTATATTGTAGTGACGTGAAAACCGGATAATGGCGGTTAATAAAAAAAACAATGCATACACTATGTCTATATTGTCTATCTGTGTATTAATAACATGATTTTATTAACTTTTGCGATCGTAAAATCGTGTCCGCCATCACGACATTGCAATTGTTTAGTTTTTACGGTTTTGTTTTACATTTCATTGCGTGATTTGCGAAATGATTATTATATACTCACTAGGCAAAGTCCCCCGGGACTTTGCCCGCAGTTTAAGACTTAAGGCGGAACCCTAATTATGTTTCTAAAATAAAAGTAGCCTATGTTACTCCTTATAACATTAGCTATCGATCAGTGAAAGTCTTGTGAAAATCGGTCCAGCCGTTTCAGATATTAGCCGGAATAAACAGACAGACAAATTTTTTCTAAATGTTACTGTGGTGTATGTACCGTATATATGTACCGGTTATTTCAATATTACAAACAGACACTCCAATTTTATATACGAAACAAAACGGCGATATGCTCACAGCTCAAAATGAGTTTCGCGGAAAATTTCGAAACGAATGTAGTGTATATCTAGACCTGTGTCTATCCCACTAAGAAACAGCGGGAATATTAAGTAATTAATATACATTAAGGAAGCATTTCTAAAAAAATGGTCTCTCGAAATCGCTATTCTTGAAATACATAAATACAGCTATCAACCAAGGTCACTTTAGACGACGTTAATTAAAAACTAATTAGGTGAAGAAGTGAAGAATAAAAAAAAGAATAAAAGAAGAATTGAAAGTTTGAGCGTCCCCTTAAATATTTAAGTTTTTGAAATATAGCGTCTTAAAGTCTTTTATATATACATTGCAAATATTTAACAAAAAACAGGTAGGTACGCGACCGAAGTGGTTACGTACCTTCGAAAAAGCTTTTGAGCGAGTTCAGCGACACGGGCGTAGTATTAAAGATTAATTTCCATCCTCCTTGCAATCGTAAGATGTCAGAACAAGTGAGCTCGTGATTGACTTACGCGTCCCGCCGACATTTCACCGTACTTAATACTACTACTTAAACAACTTATAAAGCTTACTTAAACAACTTATAAAACTTCCAAACAGAAGATCGATATGCGTTTTCAATCGAGAGCCTCAATCTCTCGGTCATTGTCATACAATCCCGTTTTTAGGAACATTTTACTTGAAATAATTACTATTTAACCAAAGAATGTTAATAACATAGTTCAAGTAGGTGTAAGATAAATATTAACTTTTCTCCATCAACGGCATTAAGTCCGCTCATTGGAATCCTTATTTTAGAAGAGGTAGTGAAGGTGAAGGATTAAAAATGCTACAAACTTCTCACTTCCCGTGGGTGTTTTAAGAGGCAACGAGAAAGGAGAATTTACTGTTATTGTTTTTAATTAGTGAATTTTGCCCAAAAATTTGTCAGTGGGATGTTTTCAAAACGTTTCCCACATCAATCACATACCTTTCTTTCTTCAATAACAGAATTAGTGTGTTAATTTCTTGAATTAATTGGTGTGTTAATTCTTTTTTTAAAAGGGTTCTTTATTAACACTTACATCATGAAAATAATTAATTTGAATCAATTGACATAATTGTGAACATATGTAGCATGAATATTTCAATTTTAATTACCAAGGCCTGTTTCGTTTGACGTAAATTGATAGCAAGTAATGTTAATGAAAGTGTGAAGGAAACCTAATTATTTTACGTAAAATATTATTAAACAAATACAATAATATATATATATATATATATATATATATATATATATATATATATATATATATATATATATATATATATATATATATATATATATATATATATATATATATATATATATATATATATATATATATATATATATATATATATATATATATATTAACATTGACAACGAACAGCTACCAAATTCTTCATTTTGCAGGATTTAAGGAGACCAGAGACGGTCAGCAGCATCTAAGGCGTTTGTGTCAAATCCTCCTCATTAGTCCGTTAAGAAATGTTACAGCAATAAAAGATTACCTCAGTATTTGTATCTAAGTGTACTAAACCACATGACTACCCTCACTTTACCACGAACTGACAATTCTCTGAATTTTCTTTCAATTTCATAACTAGCCGTTCGAGTCGATTACAAATGTAAAGGTTCGTAATGAAAATCGTGTTTCAATGTGAATTTCACATGAAAGTAAGAAACCAATCCGACAAGTTTCGACCCAATCTCCAAACACAATTTACAACTGTGCCGTTCCGACTGTAATTTGCTCTGAACTTTAAAGTGAAAACGAAAATTTAAACTCGATTACAGATGAAACTTGCGCCTAGAAACATAAACGGAGAGAGATCAATTAACCAGAGATTAACTTATTAAACTGAGATTAATTCGTGTTATTTCTCTTAGGATGAATAAATTTAAAATGTCAGAACGTTAGGGCAAGATTAGTTATCATAATAAAAATTTCCACCGAATGGAGGAAGGTAACGTAAACCATATCTCATTTAACGACCTCACCGCAGACTGCGTAAAATAAGCAATGGAAGGTTGAAGAAACCAGTTCCACGTTCTTACGTCTGTTAAACTAAAGATCAGTTATGTTATAATTAAGGGGTCAAGATCGTAGAGTGACCGGCTATTGTGACTTAATTCAGATATTCTACATCAATTAAAATTAAATGAAAAAAGTGGATGGAAAAGTGGGTGATTGGGGACGTACACACAAAAAAATAACGAGTTATTCCTATGTTTATTTAATATTGTCATTTCCTTTTATTCTAGCGTGTAAAGTGTTTTATTGTAGAGTGGGAAAGTATCTCACTTTCATTGATATACATTTAAATCGTGTGTATTTTTACCTGTAATCCTAATAAATATACTGGTTTGATTATCAGACATTTGCAATTCAAAAGACCTATTTAAACCTTAACTTGTTTAGATAAACGCGCAAGTAAATTTTACTTATTGTTTCTGTATTCGATAGAATCATCCATTAAATATCATAATGTATGCGTCAATAAGTAATCATGGTAGTCCAGTGGTTGGGTAGTCGGAATTTCGATTCAAGAGACCCGAGTTCGATACCCAGGTGGCAGGTTCGTACCAATGGGTTTTTTAAAACTTATGTACGAATTATATCGTTGGCTTGAACATAAAGACGTCGACGGGCTCACCACCAGTCACGTGTCACGAAAATATCTTCGGTGGAAGGTGGGTCCAAGGGACTTAATTTTCTAGACTAGTCCTCTGTCTACCCATGTATTGGGAATTGTTGAACATATTTATATTTATTTATTTTACTCATTATAATTGTTCATTGTTCTTCTATTGGCTTAATTTTTTAACTATTTGGAATCATCTGATATAATCTGCCGTGGGTGTCTGTGTCAGAATTTATCTAATTTCTGTCCTTCTGGACGTTTTCCGAGACCAATTCCCTAATCGGAAAAACCATGAAAATCTTCACTTCATTTTCTATTTGTTTTTTTTTACTATTACCATTTTCATTTCATATAACAGCTGTTAAACAGGTTGCTTCGCTTGCAAAGTTTTTCTATAAAATGATTTTGGCACAAAACAATAGGAAAGGTTCTATGTGAATTGCAACATCTTTACCTGCCTTCGCGTGTAGTCGAAGTATCAACAAATTTTGTTTTTAACACGTGTCGGATTATGATGACATAAATTATTAAATAACAAGTTATAATCAAAATATGGAAAATCTAAAAGTTAATTTACATTAGCATTCTGGGAACATAAATTGATATCTAATAATTTATGAAACATTTTACCAAAAAATCACCTATATTTCTAGCTGCTGTATGCTTAAGTTGTCAGTAACAGTAGTAAGAGATGATGAAAAACCCAAGGTGTTTAACATGATAAATGAATCAACTATTTCGTCATTTTTTTTTGTCAACCAAGAAAGAAAATATTAAATTCCTCATAATCTCAACACTAAGATAGCAATTTTATTTGTACGCGGAATTAGATGAGGCAATATTTTATGGAAGTAGTCTGAAACAAACTAAATCAAATATAAAACAGGTTATTTAAATTTGAAACGTATATATGGTTTAGATCGCAGCAGAAGCAGATTCTAATTTGTCATTTATGGGATCTTACTCACTGTCCAATGTGATCTGTTACTAATTCGAAATACAAAGACACAACGAGAAGGTTACAAAAACGATTCAATGTTAAAGTTTTATACGTTGGTGTTAATATGATTAGCGGGCGTTTTTTTCACAGATTTGTTTATTCCTCAATACAATCAAAAATTAAATATAATAAGGCGCAAAGTTAATGGGCAATTTCCGGCGTCCGCCAATCTACTATTGTCGTCAACTACTCCAGATATTGCATCTTAGTTGGAGTACATACATACGTACATACATACATTATGTATGTATACTGCAAAACATATTGTAATTATTTTGGTCTTACATTTTTAGAGATGGTTATCCCGCCATCTATCGGTTTCCATTAGGATATTCTAGGCTCTTTCCCTTAGTCGCCTCTTACGACACCCACGGGAAGGCAGGGAGTGGCAACATTCTTACACCGTTACCACATAGCCTTACTTAGAGTGGATAACAGGAATACTAAATATAGTGATATGTTTGGCTTTGTTAGTATTTTTCAAAATATAAAATTAATAATGTCTATTGTATATATAATCATATTTGTAATGTAATCTCTAAGTTTTCTAGTATTTCTCAGACGAGTAAATTGTATTTTTAGTGCCCACGAAATAAATGAATAACAGATAAGGATAAAATTACATGAATTGATCTGATTCCAAAGTAGCTAAAGCACTTGTGTTCCCATGAACATCTGGGAACCGAACCCGGAACCTCAGAGCTGGCGACACCATTAAAACCCACGCGTACGTTACACTTCCACGGAGATAATATATTAAATGTAATTAAATAAACCACCGCACTATAACGTCGATGTTGGATTCAATGAAAAATTCAATTTTAAGTTTTATTACGTGACTTTCTTCATTGATGGCTTTAAATTTGAACGATTTAATCTTGTCCACTGTATATTTATTGCTACGATATCAATTTCTATCGGATAGCTCTCGTCTGGCCCGTAGCCCACTGCGTCATCCCCTCCTCGCCCTCCCACATGGCCCAATAACGATCCCTCCCATTCAGCCGGTTCATTCAAGAACTGATTTCGTGTACTGAGAGCTAGATAAACAAACGGCAGCACGTGATTTTCACATTACGCTGTGCTGAGTCTGATTATTTAAATGGCTTACTTTGCTCGTTTTCCATTTCAAAATATTTCGATTTTTAAGAGCTCAAGTTTGAAGTGAATATCATTTCGATGTCAGAGATAATTTCACAGAGTAAATTATTTGTAAACGAGTAACGATCTAACAGTCCAGCTTATGATTATGATTATGGTAACTCCTGGCGATGGTATCGTGACTACTTTCCGTACTGATCGTCCGTCCGTCGTCCGCCAGTTCGTCGTGACTTCAGAAGTCACGATAGCCGAGTGGTTCGGTGATCGGAATTCGAGTCAAGAGACCCGAGTACGATCTCCCATACTTATGTACGACTTACATCGGTGGCTTGGATATAAAGACCGCGATGAGCTCACCTCTTGTTTTGTCATCCGAAAAATGTCTTCGGTGGAAGGTTGGTCGAAAGGACTGAATTGTAGATTCGAGCGCAGAACGAAGCTACAAAAACGAGATAAATCCTTCCAACTGTATTTTGTATAATCCTTAAATTCATTTTCTAATTTTACTTTTCTTTTCCTCTGCATGCAAATACCATTATTTATGCGACCTACTTTTATTTATTACAACACATAATAAATAGATTTATAAATGAAAATAATGTTAGACACTTGATAATTTACTACAATGACAAATAATTTGATTCCAAAGACAACATATTTATTGTCGATCCCTGTTGATAAAATTCCTCCAGCATATCAATTGACACACGTCTTCATTTAACAACTATTGTTTGCATTTCGAATGCTTTACAGCATCCGTGGTCACGGATGATGTAAAGCATCCGAAACGTCGGGAAATAAAAATAGTTTGTAAAAAAACTAATTAAAAAACGCGATAAAATCCGACAATCGTTTTATTTAAAATGTGTAGTATTCGCTTAAAAACAAGAAATCATTATTGTTTGCATCTCATGACGCAGATCACTTATTTGTATAATGAATCGAAAATCTTCGGTTGTCACTTAATGTAAGATTACATCATTTTTGACTCCGAGACACGGGTATGTCCGATAATAACTTTAAAAAACTCTAAAATTTGTTTACACTTTTAAAATTTATAACAATGTGTTTAAATAAAATTATGAAATACAAAGATCATATACATTGATTGCACCGATCTTAAAGTCAGTAGCTAAACATTTGTGCCATGAAATCAGAAACAATGAAGTTCTTCATTGACCTGTCCGGGAATCGTACCCGGGACCTCAGAGCTGGCGACGTCATGAAAACCGGTGTGTTAGCCGCTAACCACGGAAGTGGTCAATTTACGTAATAGTCGTAAATATAAAGTGTAAAACACGTCACTTCAATGAATTATATAATAAAATTATACCTACAAGTGGTACGTTCAGAGGTTAATTTTCACCCGTAATTTAATTAACTATTAAGTGGCAACAATTGTAACATTCTTCGACTGTATAACAGAAATCTATTTACAGTATATTTGACATGAGCACTATGTATGACAATTAAGTTTAATTTTATTTAGAGCATTTCATAGAATGATACATATAAACTTCAGATTTGTGCACTCTTCATATTTGTCTATGTCAAATAAACCTCACTCTCTGACATGAGAGTAATCTTTTTTTTTAAATCTCTTTACTACGTACTTATATATAAATTAATATGAAATCTCCCATTGCGTAATTGCTCCGATTTATCTTTACTGGATATCTCGCATATTGCGATCACGATTCCCAAAAGTCCTAAAAACTAAGAAATTATTTTTTTAAATGTAAATATTATTCTATAGGGTTATGAAATGAATGAATTGCTTGTGTGCCAAATTTCATAGAAATCCGTTCGGCCGTTTTCGCGTGATTGAGTAACGAATATCTAAATCATTTGAAACATTCCTATTTATAAACTTAGCTTCGGAATACAGAAATAACATCTAACTGCATGTTTGACCGTGTTTTTACGGCGGAGCACTGTTCATTCTTATCGTGAGTGTCGTAGGAACCATGGGAAATTCCTTGAAAAAGCTGCCGATACACGGCGGGTTAACAATCTCGAAAAACACCAGGCCACAGCTAAGCAAACCGGTGACGGACCGCTGCTAAGGTGCAAGGTTGTCTCGTTCTACGATCACCATGCAGCACCAAGCGTCGCGACTACCATCCCTACCAGTGCAGAGAATTATGATATTTTTTTTTATGACCACATCGATGATGATGAATAAAACAGTCCTGCTATGGCATCCGCCCTTCACATAGATGCGTATAGAATCAGCTGCTCGATATCACACAGGTATATCCCCAGAAATTCCCCTTTTTTCCCCAACGGTTATCAGTTCGTCGAGCTATGTGGCCAGCCCATTGTCACTTCAGCGTGCTGATGTTTACCGATATGTATAGCTATATCGGTTATCTTACTTCTGCTGCGGATGTCTTCTTTGCGATATAAGTATACTTAATTCTTTTTCAGGTGACTGACTAATTTTTTCTGCCTGCCTTTTTCTTTGACGGTACGTCTATCGTCCACACAGAACAATTAATAGACGACGAAAATTATGAAGAAAATACGTACAAATAGATGGTAATTTGGTTCAAGCGTAAAACGTGTAGTGACGCCGCAGACATAACTAGCGTGACAACATCCTAACACGAAGCGACCTCATGAATAAAGACAAGACCAATGAAGTCAAGTTGAAGGCGACTCGCTCCACGAGGTAAGCAGATGACCTGCGTGTTGAACTTTCGAATTAAGTACGAATCATCAATTTACACCTGAATAATGTTTGCAATTTAACTAGTTTTAACAGGAAACTTATAAAATATTACTCATTTATTTATTTTTTTGTCACGGTGTCTTCGGCTCAGAGGTCCCGGGATTGATTCTCGGTCGGGTCAATGAAGAAATTACTTATTCTATATTTTCTCGGGTCTGGGTGTTTGTGGTACCTTCGTTGTTTCTGATTCCATAAAACAAATGCTAAAGCTGCTTACTATGAGATCAGGCCAATGGAGATTTATAGCGACAACAGTACTTAAGTGTTGTCCCTTTGTATCTACATTTATTTTTCCTCGATTGATTGATGTATCTCCATTGATTCTCCAAAAAAGAACAACTTATTCTTCACTAGCAGTTAACCTTCATCATCAGCCACCGTCTAGTAAATATTTAAAGCGCGTAAACAATTAATAAGAAAGAATAAAATAACAATAAGAATAACTGATAAGGAATATCACTTAATCATAATCGCAAGTATAGCTTTTTTGTAAAGTCCTAGATGTATATCTTCAAGCACAGTCTCTGACAGAGTAGCCAAAGAGAACAGATCGCCAAGTATCCACGATCCTTACATAACTTTTTCGCTTCTTTCAGATTTGTCATTCCCTTCATATATGCACGTCTGCCCACGTGGATCGTGGAAGGAAATTATGAATCTGCATGACTAATATGTATTAAAATGCCTGTTAATTTGAAAACGTGCTTTAAATTAAACATATTTTAAAAATCAATTAAAACACAGCCATCGAAAAAGTAAGTATTTGGTTTCTAGTTTTTATTATATTTTAACAGCAGCAACACTTTAAAAGACCAAATAAATAGGCTCTCAAACAAAAATGACAAGAGTAGAATAAATCAGTACAGGAGATCCGCTTATCAGCGCCTGTTCACAAGAATGACGCACGTGGCAGACATTGTCCGCCTCAACAATTAATAATAATAAATACATACATAAATAGGGAAAACATCACATACATTGCTCTGGTCCCATAGGAAGTAGTTTAAGCACCCAGAAAGGAATCAGAAACAACTTAGGAAACACTAACACCCAGACCCGAGAAAATGTGGAGATGGATGTGGAGTGGAAAAGTGTTTTCTACATTGACCCGACCGGGAATCGAAACCACAGAGTTGGAGACACCTTGAAAACACGCGTGTCCACGCCACTCGTGGAAATGGAATCAATATGGAAGCGGGCAACCATGTAAAATACAATTGCATGTAGAATCCGCCGACCCTTAGTGGAGTTAAATAGTTACCTGGGTTTGACTCACTTTCAATGACAAAATGAGAAAATTTCTCAAAGACTAATTTCCTGGATGAAAAGAATGGCAAGAAAGAGCACAACGGATAGGGACCTGCGTGTATGAAGAAAACGATAAAAAAATATCTTCACGCAATTCCCAATACAGGGGTAGACAGAGGTCAAGTCTAGACAATTAAGTCCCTTTGACCCACCTTCCACCGAAGATATTTTCGGGACAACGTGACAGGTGGTGAGCACGTCGCCGCCTTTATGTCCAAGCCAACGATGAAATTCGTACATAAGTTTTTGAAAAACTCATTGGTACTGCCACCTGGGGATCGAACTCGGGTCTCTCGACTCGAAATTCCGACCACCCAACAACTCGGCTGTCGTGACTGACGAATCTGATTATAAGCCGTGATCGTAAATAAGTACCGTGCCACCCAAAAAATTGTTATTATAAATGCTGATTCTATCACGTGCTCGGCTGAACGAAAACTTCGAAAGCCTGCATTGCTGAAAAATATAATTTCACGTTCGAGATATGTTACGTGAAATTTGTAGCACAAAATCCACGAAATCATTAATACTATATAATGTATGTATAAAAGCGGAAGGTCACATACTGACGAATCGGGAAATCTCGGAAACCACTTGACCTTTGATAAAATTGGCACGGAGAAGGTTTAAGAGTAGGAGGAGGCAAATTAAGAGGTAGAATGAGGGAGTAAATTTTATGTAGAATCTAAGCTTTGATGTATTAATCCTACATAAATTTTTCATTTCTCGTTTTTGTTAAATAATATTTATACTAAAGATTTTTATACAATGTTTTTTTTTTAAATAACTTTTCGTTACTTTTACGGTTTACGGTCTTTGATTTTTATATTATGTTTTTTCCACTTTTTAGCAGTAAAACCCCTGTAGACTTATTAAAAAGCATTATTCCTAACACACACGCATATAAAATTTTAATATTTATAATCGTACTAAGCAAAGCCAGTCGAAGAAAAAACAAAAACATCCAAACAGCGTCACAATTCATTAGAACGAGCTTAGAGAACAACAAGGCGAACAAACAGACAAAAACGTGTTAAAACACGATAATTTTCGTTAACAAAATCAGTAAACATGAAGAGACACGGCAGCGGCCGAGTTCGCGGTAAGTCGCGTAATTTCGCGTATCTACGCAATTACGTTTAATTACGACGACCGGCCGAAACAGGATCCGCCCTGACCGGCAGCACCTTGACCGGAGGCGAAAGATCGCAGGTTCGACATTGATGGTTCCTGCGTCGCGCGTGTCAAGAGTAATTTATTTAAAATTATTTAGTAATGTGTGATACGGTCAGTCGAATATTACATCACACACACAAGTACTTTTTGTATGTGAATGTTTGTGTGAAATAGAGAGAGAGAAGAGAGACAGAGACTGTTTATGTGACTGTAGAAGTTGAGGTTCTATATCGTTTAAAATACTGACCTCTAAACTGAAAATTATGTGTATGTAAAAATGTGTATATGTATATATAAACCTATAAAAATGTTTAGTTTTCTCTTTAAAAGGTAAAGTAAGAAAAAGAAAAGTTTGAAAGTCACGATAGCCGAGTGGTTGGGTGGTCGGAATTTCGAGTCAAGAGACCCGAGTTCGATCCCCAGGTGGCAGGCTCATACCAAAGGGTTTTAAAAAAAAAACTTATGTACGAATTATATCGTTGGCTAGGATAAGAAGACGGTGACGGGCTCACCACCTGTTACGTTGTCCCGAAAATAACTTCGGTGGAAGGTGGGTCAAAGGGACTTAATTGTCTAGACTAGACCTCTGTCTACCCCTGTATTGGGAATTGCGTGAAGATATTTATTTACTTATTTATTGTAAATATTTTGAATACTTCTGAACCGGTTTACAAGAAATTGGCTCTGTTTGCAAATAGTTTCACACTGATTAATGTGGAAAAATGCGTGGTTTTAAATTATAAAAACCTACCTAGAAAAACTATGTTGAATATTATAGTAGAGAGTGTCCTAAGAGAGAGCGTACTGGCGAACTACAAAGTCCTTCTTGCGGACTTCATTTCTCTAACGAGAATCCATTTCGAGTTTCCTCAAAATTTATTTATTTATTTACACTTTATTGCAAACCTGACAAAGAAAGTTATACAAAGGGCGGACTTAATGCCTTTAGGCATTCTCTGCCAGTCAACCCGAGGCGTGGAGAAATATTGTTAAGGTGCTTTATTTTTTATATATATATATATATATATATATATATATATATATATATATATATATATATATATATATATATATATATATATATGACTGTAATGACCAATCACTAATTCTAACAGACAGTTAAAAGGTGTTCACGTACAAGTCTTTTAAATATTGACTTATTGGTAACTTTTCTGAAGTCTTCGAGCAAAGAATTCGAGAGCAGTGTAGCCTGAATGGTAAAGGAGTGACCAACAAAATTGGTAAAGTGTTGCGGGATACTCATCTTGTAATTAGATGAAGACCGCAGGCACCGATCATGAGTTGAGCATTGAAACTGAAACTTATCCTTAAGATGCGAAGGGTAAGTACTATCATTTATGATTGAGAAAAGAACAAGCAGAATTCTAGAGTTTCGCCTTTGTTGAATAGTAAGCCATTTAAGTCGAGAACGGTATTGTGAAATATGGTCATACTTACGAAGGTTGAAAATACATTTTATACAATTATTAACAAGGCGCTCTAGCTTGTTTAGAAGATCTTTATTCAAATCACAGTAGCACACATCTGCATAATCAATGATTGGTAAAATGAGCGCCTGGACAAGCATAAGCTTAGTTTCCCATGGAAAATATTTTCGTTGATCGCAGAACTCGTGGTAAATATCTTAAGCACGGGGTTTTCCCTTGTGTTTCTTTTCACTTAACAGCATACAAATAGTGAACAAACTTGAATTATTTATGAAGCTGTTAATAAAATACCATACACATGGTGATTTTAACAACAATAACAGTTCACTTGTATATTATTAATATCGCGAATCAAATATTTATTTTTCTTTTAGGCATTTTATAAAAATACCACCGAGTATTTTTGCGTAGTGTATTACGTAGTGTAACACGCACTGCATAAAACTAAAATAATTTTGTAAAAGTGTAGCTATGGATGTTATAATAGAAATCTGCCTAGTTTTGAGGCGTGTACCAAAATATCTCGCCATTCCTAATACTGTGGTTGACATGGGTTTAGGCGACGCACACCAGTTCGTCCCCGTTGGTGTGAAATGCAGCGCGCAAAGCGGCGATGGGGACCGCCACCCGTCACGCACAGCCCGACACGGCGGAAGGTGGAGGACGGAGTGCAGAGTTGGCACGTGGAATGTTAGAGGAGGCATGAGAGATAAGACGAATGAGTTGATTGAAATAATGAAAGAAAGAGAATTAGATGTCGTGTGTTTGTCGGAGACCAAGCGGAAGGGCAGTGGTACTGAAGAGCTCCCTGGCGGGGCGTTAGCTCTATGGTCCGGAGTCCCGGAGAGCGAGAGCGCCTGCCAGGGAGTGGGGGTGCTGCTGTCGTCTCGGTTGGTCGATGTTATGACTGAATATAAGGTTGTGAACTCGAGACTTCTCTGGGTTCGCTTTAAATTGGGACTGACGAAGTTATTCCTTTTGGCTGTTTATGCGCCGGTGGCTTCGTCGTCAGAGCTGAGCTGGAGGAGTTTTGGGAGAATGTAAGAGAAGTTCTAGACTTGGTTAGAGGAAACGAAAGAATTGTTGTATGTGGTGATTTGAATGGATGGGTTGGTACCGCTCGGCCAGGGTACGAGTCGGTGCTTGGAATGTTGGCGATAAAAGGGTTAACGATGCTGGCAAGCTTATACTGGCTGTATGCAAGGAAAAGGGTCTTCTTGTGACAAACACTATGTTTAGTCACAAGAAAATCCATATGTATACTAGAACAAGAGAGAATGAGAGAAGTATGATCGATTTATTCCTGGTGGATGACCGACTGCGAAAACAGGTGATGGATACGCGGGTGTTCCGAGGTGCTGACCTGGGAACGGATCACTACCTAGTGATTACTAGATTTAGGGGTCTGTTCGCGGGTTGGCGCCACCGGACGGCGATACCAGAACCACAGTCGGTCGGTAGCATCCGAAGCTGGAAGCTTCAGGAAGCGGACACTAGGAATAAATATCAAGCAAGGGTAGCCGAAAAGCTGGACAGCATTGGTGTTAGGAAAGAATGTGGAAGAAATATGGCAGAGCCTTAGAGATGGAATGGTTAGTGCAGCGGAAGACGTGTGTGGAAATGTGAAAAGAGGTAGTAGTAAAAGGGTGATGCATGGTGGAATGACGAAGTGAAAGAAGCTGTAAATAAGAAGAAGAAAGCATGGTTAGACTACTTGGCCTCTAGTAATGATAAGGATATGAGAGAGAAGAGGAAAGAAAGATATAAGCTCCAGAAAGTTCACACGAAAGCATTGATTGAGGAAGTGCGTGAAAGGAGTAGAATGGAAGCGGACGAAAGGTTGTCGCACAACTTCAAGGAGAACTCCAAACTCTTCTGGAAAGAGGTTGGAAGGACCCGGAGTGGTGCGACAGCCTTAAGAATGAATAAAGTGCTTTCGGGAACCAATGACGTCCTCTCAGAAAATCGGACGTCATGCAGCGATGGAGCGAATTTTATAGAGAGATGTATGCGTGTGATGATCTTAGTGAGGATCCGGGGTGACGCCGTGACTGGTACGCCAGACTCGGACCTCGATGACACTGAGGTCATCAGTATGAAAGAGATTGAATGTGCGATTAGAAGTTTGAAATGTGGTAAGGCTGCGGGACTAGACAGAGTTACTGCTGAAATGGTCAAGTATGGTGGGCCACGCGTCTGGGACAGCTTTCATCTGCTGTGCAATTTGTGCTGGCGAACGGGGCTGTTCCGGATGATTGGCGATCCGCGGTCATTGTGCCTTTATATAAAGGTAAAGGTTCACATTATGACTGCGGGTGCTATCGGGCGATCAGCTTGACCAGTTTAGCAAGTAAAGTTTACTCGAAGGTTTTGACACGTAGGATGCAAGAGAAATCGGAAAGATTTCTATGGGAGGCACAATGCGGATTTAGACCTGGAAGAGGATGCACAGATCAATGTTTTCTATCCGCATGATCACGGAGAAGCTTCTGGCTGCTAACCAGAGGATTTTCTGTGCTTTTGTGGATCTTGAGAAAGCATTTGATAAGGTTGTAAGGAAGAAAATGTGGGAACTGTTGCCGGGGTATGGTGTGGATGGTCGATTGCTAAGGGCTGTGCAGTCACTTTACTGTGACTGTAAAGCCTGTGTGCGGGTAGGGCATGACCTGTCACCCATGTTTAGCGTCCAAACGGGCGTAAAACAGGGTTGTGTCATGTCTTCCTGGCTATTCATACTGTATCTCGACAGCTGTTTACAGAAGCTGAAAGATAGCTGTTTGGGTGTGAAATTGGGTGACATAAAAGTAAATTGTCTGCTTTATGCTGATGATGCAGTGCTTATAGCACCATCAGAGGCAGAACTGCAGGCATTAGTCACGTGTATGAAAGAAGAATGTGAAATTAATGGTCTCCGTTTGAATGCTAATAAAATTAAGGTTCTGGTATTTGAAGGGACGAAGAAAGAACGAAGTGCGAAATTTGGGTAAATCAGGAATGTCTAGAACAGGTGAATGAAATTGTATACTTGGGGAGTGCGTTTAGCCGGGATGGAAGATGTGATTTAGATGTGGACAGGCGTGTCGCTGCCGGGAACAAAGTCAATGGTGCCCTGACTGCGTTAATCAAAAGGCAAGGCGTTGTGAAAAGTGCACGCCTTGCAATACATAACGCAGTGTTGGTACCGACTTTGTTATATGGCAGCGAAACCTGGGTATGCCAGAAGAAGCATAAAAGCAGGTTGAATGCAGTGGAGATGCGATCTCTTCGTAAAATGTGCGGCCTTACCATGGCCGACCGAAAGCGAAACGAAGAGATTCGCAATATGGCAGGTTTGAAAGATGACCTTGTCTCAAAAATGGATAAGGGCGTGCTTCGATGGTTTGGGCACGTTGAGCGAATGAGTGAAGACCGAATGGTGAAGAAAATATATAGCGCGAAAGTTAATATTAAAAGGTAGACCGAGACTAACTTTCGAAGACCATGTGAGCAAATTGCTCGAAGAGAGGAGGGTCAAGAGTACTCGGATACCTAGACGTGCATGTATGAAGAAGAGGATGAATCTGAAAGAAGCGAAAGAAGTATGTAGGGATCGTGACACTTGGCGATCTGTTCTCTCTGGCTACCCCGTCTGGGATTGTGCGTGAAGATAAATAAATAAATAAATATATTTGTAAATATGATTATGTACTATAATTGTTGATGTAAGAAGTTTAACATAACATTCTTCTAATAGGATCGAAAGCATGCCTCATAGAATACCTACACCTTCGTGCTATTCTCAATGGTGTACATTCAAGGATTGCGGGAGTGGGTTCCGTAATCTACGTTCGCTTATCCTATGCCGAGGTGTTAGGTTCAAATGCTCATAGCATAATATATTTACTTTATAAGAATACTACTTTATATACATTTTAGAAATATAACCTTCATGTAAGTCCTACAATACTTTAACTTACAAATTTAAACATAACTACTTAAGCGATTTTAATAAATTTTAGCACATAAAAATATGAGTTTTTGAAAAAAAAAACAGGGTAGGTAATAAAAACATTTTGTTCATGAATAATGACTAACAAATATCAATATTTAAAAAAAAAAACTATTACTATATTACTTTTTAAATTAATTATTTACTTTAATTTTATTTAATTAATACTTAGGCAAAGTTGCGTACGCTTGCACTGCAATATATCATACATTCCGGGCCGTAGATAATTGTTTTAGAATTAGTCATCTCATGTAGTAAACACGCATTTTTACTAATTTCAGCGGGCAAAAAGCAGTTTTACGGTTCGAATAGCGCTGCGTTTTCTAGAGTTGTGATAGTAACAAAGAGTTACTAACTGTTATACACCATTAATCATCACCATTATCTTTAATAATTTGTAACGTTGGGAGAGGCCTATCTTCAGTAGTGTACTTTTAATAGGCTGTAAAGAAGAATTTGGAAAAAAGTATATCTTTACGCCTTTCCCAATGCAGTGGTAATTAGAGGTTTAAACAATTAACCTTCCACCGAACCTGTCGCCCCAACTTCCACCGGAGACATTTTTGGGACAACTAACAGGTGGTGAGCCTGTCGCCGTCTTTCATGTCCAAGCCAACGAAATCAATCGTACATAAGCTTTTAAAAAACTCATGGGTACGAGTCTTCCACCTGGGAATCGATGAAATCAGGTCTCTAGACCTAAATTCCGATCAATCAACGACTCAGCTATCGTACTGAAGTGATAATTACTAAAGTAACTGTAAATTTTCCCTAAGAAATAAATAAAAAATAAATAAACAGAGCAGTTCGCAGGTTTAAAGAGACTGAAGCAACCATTCGATTCTGGTCTCGATTACACTCGAATCCAATAAAAAAAAACCACCGTGACACGCTATCAATCATTACGTAGTGGCAGTTAACGTAACTAATCCGGCCGGGTATGTGAACTTTCGCTTTGCCACCTCAGCGGAATACGTACCTAGGCACGTGCGGCTCGACGCGCATAGAATAGCTACGTGACAACGACGGACTACGTTACAGGCAATCAAGAGAACGTGACATACGTATGCCATTCACTATGAAATTATTCGATAGTTTTATTCGGACAAAGGAAGCAGCACAAGAGAGAGAGAGAGAGAAAGAACAACAATTAGTCATATATTGTACTTTTGGAGAGAAAGATTTATGAAGTTCATTTGAGTTTATATTGTAACACGTCATGTTACGTGTCTTAAAGGTAGGGCTAAGGCTACAAGCTAGCGTATTTCTGCGCATTAAAATCGACAAGGATCACAACCACTGCATAATTTTTTTTTATAGAAAAGGGAGGCAAACGAGCAGGTGGCTCACGTGATGGTTAGTGATTACCGCCGCCCATGAACACCCGCAATACCAGAGTCATAGCAGATGCGTGAAGAGTGCCCCCCCCCCATAATTGGGGAAGGGGGGGGTGTGGGCCTCCGGTTACCTGCACTCACCAGATGAAACGCAGAAGTTTGCTAGACTTCTACTTCACGCCGGTATTCTGTGAGGTCGTGGTACTTCCCCGGTCGAGCCGGTCCATTCATGCAACAACAAAAGCTGATGCGTGACTCTACCACTGTTAAATACACCATAACTGGGATAAACGGTCTAGCCGTGACGATAATCACGCTAAAATGGCAACAGGCAGGATACATAGCTCGCAAGACTGTTACTCGTTGGGGGAAAAGTATTATCAAATGACAACCTCGTCAACGCGAAACAGCGCAGGTCGATCCTTCACAAGATAGAAGCAAGTGGATCGAAGTGGCTCAAGACTCTTCTCTATGGCAATCTTTAGAGGAGACTCACGTTCAGCAGCGGACTTGTACTGACTGAAATGATGACATTAGGTGAATAAATATAAATTGTAAATAAATAATTAATGGTATAGAAAGTACACAAAGCGAAAAAGGGACGATGTAATACAATACTAAATCTCGAAGATCATATGAGAAAATTGTTCAAAAAGCGGAGGCTCAGTTATATTCGGATAGAACTGTGAATGCAAGAGTAGCAATAACACTTATCGGTCTATTCTCTCTGACCACTTATTCAGGAATTATACGTGACGATATAATTCATAATAATAAATATCAATTCACATGTTTGTAACTTTATAAATTATATTTTAAGTCATCGCTTATTTTTCGAATTATGATGAGAAATTTTAAAATTTGCAAACACTTTTCTCATCTGTGGGGATTAAATTATCACAAATAATTTAATTCAAGTAGCCAATCTAAAGGATAAATGCTCATCAATATAACTAAGAACGTCAATGTAAAATACACAAATGCATAAAAAAAAAAAAATAGAGTACCGACGATTATCTTTTGACACATGACATAGCAAAACGGATGTTATACGCAAATTTTAACACTGCTGTCGTCAAAGCAATACAATAATGACGAATTTGTTAATTTATTTAAATTATTACAGGGTACAACATCTATTTACAAACGTATTGTGACGACAGTTGACATGTTTGAATAATGAACGAACTTGACATTCACAAATTCTTTTTATTAATGCACCGGTGGAAGTGCGTTAGTCCATCGGTGAGTTCACCGATGGACTATTATTGTAACAAAATGATGGAATATTAATAATGTCAATAAATGAACTTACAGGAAATGTATCAACTTCAAGTAGCAGAACGGAAGTTGGTTATTTACAACGAAGTGTTTGTGGAATGGCGCCTATGATATTTGACAATATAGACTAATTTAAAAAAGAAACTGAATAAAATATTGGTGAAAAACACAATAAAAATTAAAAAGGTGTTTAACTATCTTAAAAAATATATGATGAAATTTGTTAGATATATCTTATCTGTGGGGTCTTCACGCAATTCCCAATTCAGGGGTAGAGAGATGTCTAGTCTAGACAATTATGTCCCTTCGACTCACCTTCTACCGAAGATATTTTCGGGACTACGTGACAGGTGAGCCCGTCGCCGTCTTTATGTCCAAGCTAACGATATAATTCGTACATAAGTTGAAAAACTCGGTATGAGCCTGCCACCTGGGGATCCAACTCGGGTCTCTAGACACGAAATTCCGACCACTTTGTATAGTAATTTAATTAGCGAGTGCCTACATATAAACTTTCTCTAGCTCTGAATACCTACAAATCTATAACTTTTAATATAAAATGCAAATGGATTTGTTTTCAATAGAATGAACGTTGCATTTGCATTTCATACAGAAAAACTCAATATTTGTGCAGATCTAATATTACTGTTTTTTCAGGTAAGCCACATGTCGCGTCCCTGGGACTGTATTCGACTTTCGATCGGATCGCATGCATAATTGGACGTGTTGAAACAATGTAAACGACACGTTAAGAGATAAGCGTTACATCGGATACAGAACGACAAGGAAAATCGGCGAGCCGTCGGCTGCAATCACATCGGTTGGCGGTGCATATAGGAATATTTTATTTAAATGTCGAAATCAGTTTCCTTACAGGAATCAGATTATCTCAAGACGGGCTTGCTTACGGAGCCTTATTACGCTACCCAGTCATGTACCTGCTTAAAGTACTACCACCATCTATGGCAACACTAATCTTCCGACTCATGACGAAACTCGGGAAAACGCGCTGTTGCATCTTTCGCGCAGCGCGTTTGCTTGACTCTCTACAAATTCAAAGGAGTAATGGATACCGTGAAAGTTAAAGGGACTTACCTAGGCACGCAGATGGAATGGTAGAGACCGTGGTTACGTAGTACATGGATGAATTCGGGCAAGGTCCGACAAGCGCCCATGATGCTGAAAGCTGCAAGCGCACTGTTCCATACTATTAGAGTGCGCTTCAACTCGAACCTGGGACAAAAAGAAACATTATTTGATAAATTATCGTCTATAATATATCTACGTTGATATAAATAAAAATCTATGCCATGGCGACCCATAGCAGTTGTCAGTTGGCAGTTGCCCAGCCTCCAACTTCTAGAGATCCCGCTATGCTAGGCTAGGCTAGGCTAGTTAGCTCTCGATATGTGAGTGGTTACAAGACGGTAGATCGGTCGCGTAAAAACCAAAGAAACATATTTATTACATAAACTACATATACATACGCAGACCTTAACACAACTATTGAATCACAATATGTAAAAATTTATATACGTAAGCCATCGCTTGCCGTGTGCTAATAACCCGGTCGTGATCAATAACCTTTCTCAGGGTATCTAGATAGCTCGATACATACTTGCTCAAACTTACAAGCCATTCGTTAGGTTTTAATGTCGTACAGAGGTTGAAATTAAATTGTATGTTTCACTTTAACTACGACGAAAGTGCCCGAGGATAATAAACTTTATGAGTTAATTAATGGATTTTTTGTAACTAGTAACAAGGGTTAAAAGATTTTAAATAGCTCCATGTGTATGTTTAGATGAGTTTTTCTTCTTCTTTTTATGCTTGTTCATTACTGAAGGTAGGCCAACAGTACCTAGAAGCTCTATGTATCCCTGGCCAGGCAAAACAGATCGAAAGAGTGAGGCCCATCCATTCGCTGACGTTTCCTTGTCTATCATGATGAGTTGGAGCAATTTAAACCTATCCTGCCTAACCGCATGTAGCCTATATATCATAAATCTTAATAAAATGGTCGTATAGCTCAGCGTAACCTGAATATGTCTTCACTTGGTACTGTACACGATAGTATCTAACAACGCAGATATCCGCAGCGGAACTGAGGAAAGCAACATCGTCGTAAGGAGTACGATTTGAGCCGATTGCTAGCGAAACTGACATCCGAATATTCGAGAACATTTCTTCTACACCGTTTCAATCTTTTAACGCAGCGTAAGACAACCTGCATAATTTTGCGGGAGATCGATGGGTGCAGGTGGCTCAAGACCGTACACCGTGGGCAATTTTTAGGGGAGGCAATTTTCAGCAGTGGACTGTGATTCTTATATTATGATGACGATAAATTCTTTTGAAATGAACCTTGATACAATTTAGTAGTTGTTACAAAAACATACACAGGGAAAATATATTATTATATTATTATTTATTATAATTATAATTTTCTAAATATTGATTATATATTAAAACATATATACAATACGTACACGACTGAAAATAAACCAGCGGTATACAATCATGCGATAGTTATAAATTAACCGCGATACCATTTTTCATAAGAATTTTATTCTTCGAGTCGCACTTTGACAAGTGGACTCAACCTCAGTAAATGATTTTAA
The DNA here is from genome assembly GCA_029286605.1 of Sericinus montela. NCBI lineage: Eukaryota > Metazoa > Arthropoda > Insecta > Lepidoptera > Papilionidae > Sericinus > Sericinus montela. The sequence continues at coordinate 1,409,100 of JAGSMR010000004.1, forward strand.
TTTGGTAGAATCCAGCTTTGTGAAAGAGTCGCCTTATTTAAAAAGTACACAATAGCTGTCTCTTTTTATAAATGTATATTCAACTGTTTTATAATATTATGTTTATTACAAAGACTTTTATTTTTATAACAAACAAGATAATCTTACATTACATTGGTATCTCAGAAACTATTCGAACGATTTAGCAATATTCTAGTCTTGACAGTGTTTTGCATTTTACGTTTATGGCATGCAGATTCTGTAAACGATCTCATGAACAAATATTTCCTTTATTAACATCATCTCCTTAATATTAAAATGTAACTCTAAAACTGAAAAGTCGCGATAGCCGAGTGGTTGGGTGGTCGGAATTTCGAGTGAAGAGACCTCAGGTGGTGAGCTCGTACCAATGGGTTTTTCAAAACTTACGTACAAATTACATCGTTGGCTTGGACATAAAGACGGCGACGGGCTCACCATCTGTCACGTTGTCCCGAAAATATCTTCAGTGGGTCAAAGGGACTTAATTTTACCTCTAAGCGGCCGGCCCATTGCGACTCCACCTTACTGATCCTTACTATGTCAGTTATCCTAGAAATTCCGACCACCCAACCACTCGGCTATCTTGACTTTATTATAAAACATTTTTTGTCCTATATCCACACGTGTATTAAAATGCTGGAAATAATGACGTTATCACGTACATAGTATCGTTACGTTAAATGAGAAATGATCATTTGGCTGTAATAAGCCAAGTGAATTAATAAATGTTTATTGATCGCCATTAATCATAGCTATCGATAAAGCAATATTTACCACAGACACTTTAAGTGCTTTGCCGCGTAAATCCTTATCGAGTCGATTATACGAATCGGTTATATAACAAACAATCGATTGTTAAGATAAACTAATTTAACACATTCACAATGTTCACAAGCGATGCTTCATCGATATGCAGTTATCAACCTGTAGGTGAACATGATAGACTTTCTTTTTCGCATCATATCTTATCGTATAAAGACGGCGACGGTCTCACCACCTGTCGCGTTGTCCCAAGAAATGTCTGTGTGAAAGGTGGGTCGAAAGGACTAATGTCTAGGCCTCTGCCTCTGTCTTTTGTGCAATTATTTCGATGATAAAAATATTTACATAGTATGTATAAAATTGCTTAAAAAGTTGATACCTTTAAACGTTGTATTCTCTTAGTTACCGTGCTTATCACAGTTTAAATTTAAATCGTAATTGCAATCAAACTTACTTCTTTTCAACAAATAAATCGAGAAAAAGTAACCGTAAAGGAGGGATAGGAATGAATAAGATATTACATAAAAACCTACGGTGATCGACATGATTGCATACTTAGCCAGCTCATTCGCTTTAGAGCGTTTTTTCTTTCATATTACTTTGCATTACAGGAGAAATGTAAACAATTTATTAAATGAGGTGTTATATTCATTTATGTACATATTATCAAGTACAACTAATTAAAAAGATTTTCTTATAAAAAGGAGTTTTTTTACCACCAGGGTAGAAAACTCTTTTCCGAGTTGATCATTGACCATGAACAACCGATTTAAGACATTCCCAATTTGAGATGTTAACACACTAATAATTTACATTTATTAACACTAGTAGCTGATAAACCGTACGACATAAGCAAAAGCTCGAGGACACTTATATATTTCAAAAAACCCAAATAATCGACACAGTGAAAAAGTCATATCATCAAAAGTCGAATCACATGCTTTTATGATTTTAATTATAATTAACATTAACATTCATACTTATTTTTATGTAAATAAGAATCTCGTTCTCCGGGTGTCGTAAGAGGCGAAGAACCTCAAAAATGAAATTTTCTACCGACAGATAATAACACAACTATCTTAAAAATTACTAGACCATAATTCAACTGCCCGTGGACTGGTACTGCTATCGCCTCTCGATGGATGAGAAAGACATTGACAGCATTAAGAATGAGACAAAGTCAGAATCACGACTTTTATAGTCTATGATACACCATCCACGACACAAAATCTTATATCGTTATTAAATTTCATAACTCGTAATATAGATAGCCGAGTGTTCGGAATTTCGAGGCCCGAGTTCGATCCCCAGGTGGGAAACTCGTACCAATAGGTTCTTCAAAAAACTTATGTACGACTTATATCGTTCGCTTAGACAAAAAGACGACGACAGGCTCACCACCTGTCACGTTGTCCCGAAAATATCTTCGGATCAAAGGAACTTAATTGTCTAGATTAGACTTCTGTCTAACCCTGTATTGGGAATTGCGTGAAGACGTTTTTTTTTTTTAATTTTTCAATAAGGTTAATCATAAAACATACGTGTATGTTACGACGCCTTAAGAGTCAGTTCAAGAGAAACATATCAACAACTGAGAATGAATTAACATAATCCCGGGAAGTCATTCACAAGTTCGGAGTACAACAATACTAGCTTACAGTCTGCGGTTTCTAGAGTATAAATGGCGTTGGTAAATATCTTCACGCCATTCACGCCAATACAAAAGTAGACAGAGATCTAGACGACTAAGTCCTTTCCACCCACCTTCCACCGAGGAAATTTTTGGGACAACGTGACAGGTGATGAGCTTGCATCGTCTCTTTGTCCAAGTACACTACAACATACAACTACATAATCCGTACATAAGTTTTTGAAAAACCTATTGGTACGAGCCTTGGGGATCCAACTCGGGTTCCTTGACTTGAAATCCGATCACCCCACCACTAGGCTATCGTGATTTAGACTTGTATCAATGTGCCTATCAATATAACCCATCATTAATTAAAATCATTAATACTTCTATCTTTAAATTTAAATGTTAAGGTTAATTTCATTAGTCTTCGTGAATCGACCTTGACAAGCATTACTGTTTTATGTGACGATATGCCGACAGTTGACTTGTGATCTAGGAGTGAATGAACGAATGGATGGATGAAATATGCTTTGTTGTACACTTAAACATTAAATAACAAACGAAATACAATAAATTAAATTAAGGTACAATTCGCGGAGTACACTTCTTAATGTTACCTGTTATTCTATTTTCATGCCAAGTTTATTTTAATGACTTAAAAAATATATCTTCAGAGCAATTCCAATACTGGAGTAGACGGAGGTGTGGACAATTCAGTCCTTTCGGGTCGAAACCTTTTACCGAAGACAGTTTTGGGACAACGAGACGGGTGGTGGGCCCGTCGCCGTCTTTACGGGAAGTCAACGATATAAATCGTACAGATGTAAGCTCGTACCAATGGGTTTTCTCAAAACCCATGGGTACGAGCGTACTTCGGGACCGAACTCGGGTCTCTTGATTTGAAATCCGATCACCAGACCACTCGGCTGGTGTGGTGTGTATGCTACTCGTTTACAAGGTTCCACGAAATAAATAAATATTGTCCCAAATTTTACCAACAATACCTTTCCAACCACCTTTCACATTTTAGATTTCAATCCTAGTATCCTAGTATCGTACATATGACGACTTTTTTCATGACATTTTCCCAAACACATGTAAAATATCTATAGAGCGAACTTAGAAATGCTCAGACATAACTTGCGTATTGAGACATCGTTAAGCTTTACCAATTATTTTTTTGAAACTTAGGTACAATATGTCTCGTAAGCTAGGTTACTGACATGGCAACAGGTTCATATTCTCCTAAACGTTAAATAACAGTAAGCATATTCTAGCACAGGATTGAAATCTAAGACGTGAAAAGGGTGGATCGAAAGTAATAATTAAAAATTTGGGACAATATTTATTAATTTTGACGACCTTTATGAACGAGTCGATATACACGAGGCATATACACCGCTTTTCAGTGACGTCATATTTGAGGTCCCAGGTTCGAGAAAAACCACTTTTCCTAGATTTTCTCGGGTCTTGATGTTTGTTCTGCCTTCGATGTTTCCGATTCCGTAACATAAGTGCTTTAGCTGCTTAGTTTGGGATCAGAGCAATGTATGCGATGTTATCCCTACCTATGTATGTATTATTAATTTATTTATTATTTTATAATAGAAGCATAGATTATACGAATGCTTAGCTACTGTGGTAGCTAAATATAAGTGTCCTTCCATTATTCCTTTGCATCATAATAATAATAATCGTTAACTTTAGGTCATTAACTTAGTTACACGCAGTACCTTACTCGCAGGTAAATAATATTTACTAATCAAACTTCACTCACTTCACGCAAATATTTTGTCCGAGAGTAAATATTTTATTATTTTATTAGTTAAAAAAATATCTTAACGCAATTCCCAATACAGTCAATTATATGGCGCTAATGACATATAGAGAAATGTGGTACAAACTGTATCTAGTGTTGTAAAATTAAATTGATTTAGCTAAGATGTCTTTTTCAAAAAATATTTACCTTCTTTTCGAGTCATTAGCACATCAAGATTTATATGTAATATAATATCCTGAGCGATAATTAACAGATACTTGGTAGTAATTAACTTTTGCTCGCAACCTCGCGCGCTTTTCACAGCCAGAAACTTTGATTATTAAGAAGTCATACTAGCCGAATGGTTTGGTGATCGGGATTCGAGAGATTCAATGGGTTTTTCAAAATACTTAAGTACGAATTTAATTCATTCGCTTGGGCATAAAGACTGCAATAGGCTGACCACCTGTCACATAGTCCCAAAAAAGAATGCTTTCGGTGGAAAGTGGGCCCAAAGGGCTTAATTGTCTAGACCTCTATCTACCCCTGGATTGGGAATGGCGTACGGGAAAGTATACCATAATCGCGTTATGCATGCAAATTGGCCAAAAAATTAAAAGATTAGAAATGTTATGGCAAAAGTTATATACCTCTATAAACATAAATCCAACATCAAAATATCTGTTATCGGGTATACGACCATGGATTTCGAAGGACGAGTGGATTAAAGCGATGTCTGTACGTTTGTTTATTCTGAGCCCCGTCGACTCCTTCGAAACTCTCAAACAACTATACACGCGGAAGCTTCTACGTATCAAGGTCAATGTTAATGTAAAAACAAATATACTTTTTTTTAATCAATTATTGTTTAATATATTTTAAAAGTTGCTAGTTTAAAATGTCACGTTATGTTATTTCAACTAAATACAGGAAGCGACTATGCAGTTTAACTGGAATGTAATGAACGATCTAGACTGCGCTCTGATATTATCAAGTCTATATTTTTTAAAACATGTTCTTTTTTTTTTAATTTAAGCAAGCTTAACCAATCACTATTTTCATTCGCTGCCAGTGTTTCATGTGTCAGCAGCGTTATGATTTATTGTAAATGGTAACATTATAAGTCAGTCATAAGGGGGTTACAACTTCGAACTGTTCTGCTTCCGAATCAAATTGATCGATTTACTTCAACCGAGGTGTTAGTACATCGAGTTGTATGCACATACAACTACTATGCTATGGGATTATTGTATTTATCTAACTATAGAATATTATTTAACTCGCTGAACTGACAATCGTTAGTAGAGAAAGGTTTTCTCGTGGCAAACACAATGGAACAAGACCATTTTATGAGGCAATATTTGAGGGAAGCCTGTGTTCAACAGTGGACTGTTATGATGATAATCATGATATTATTCAGAAACAGTCCACCTACACTAATCTATTTTAGAAAATATATATTAGAAAAAAGACGTGGAAAATGCGTACAGATACTTTTGCGCGCGGCGCCGATGCATCATCGGGGTTGGAAGGCAGGCTTAAATCCGTGTGCGCTCGAATATCCTTGACTCGAGTGTTTTCTAGCATGTATGTCAATTAATTAAACCTCCAATTAATTAATAATATCAATTAACTCTCCAATGAAACAATTTTCTAAAAAAATTCTATACAATGTTAATCTAATAATTAACGCACTAAAGAGACATGATCGAAAAATATAAGTTTCCGATTCGTCATCAAACTAGATAACCGGTTCCGAAACCAGTCATAGCTAAATAAATGCAGGACATTGACTGTTCAAACAACCAATTGAGCCCGCTTTGCTAAGGCAATAATACTACGTAACTAAAATGTTTGCGTAAAATACAAAAAAATATATATTGGAACAGCTGACATTTTTTATGTCAAGTTAAACGCTGTTAAAAAGTTTTTTAATTTTTGTTACCGCGGCGACGGTCGATAAACACATTCCTACAAGCCAATTACCTTTATAGCAAAATTTAAAACGATCTTACATAAAGTCACGAAGAAAATAAAGAAGTCATAAAGTAAAGAAGTCACGATAGCCGAGTTGTTGGGTGGTCGGAATTTCGAGTCGAGAGACCCGAGTTCGATCCCCAGGTGGCAGTACCAATGAGTTTTTCAAAAAACTTATGTACGAATTTCATCGTTGGCTTGGACATAAAGACGGCAACAGCCTCACCACCTGCCACATTGTCCCGAAAAAATCTTCGGTGGAAGGTGGGTCAAAGGGACTTAATTGTCTAGACTTGACCTCTGTCTACCCCTGTATTGGGAATTGCGTGAAGATATTTATTTATTTATTTATTTTATCTCACATAAAATAAATTGAACAGTAATGTCAATGAATAACTAATTGGAGAAGATTTTATTTTAGCAGTATGTTTATTTGGGACCTTCTGACGATGACGGCGATCTTTCCATATTTTTACTACAGGTTGTAGAGTCACAGAGAGAGTACGATTCATCAGAGTTAATTGGTATTAACAGAGGGAGCCACTGCTTTCAAAAAAAAGAGAGAGAAATACCACCATCGTCTATAGCTCAGACAACGGTGTATGAACTTTTATGTTAGTTTCAAAGGTAGCATAATCAACATAATTGTTGGATTTGGAGGTTTGCACCCAGGTCCTCAGTGGCAGGGCATTTATTGCCTCTTCCAGTAAAAGTCGCTGCACTTCTGGCAGTGGCCAATAAGCATTACATAGATTGTTAACGTCACCACCAATCCGATAAAAATTCGTCAACCACAACGCGTCAATGTATAGTGATAAATGTTTCTTTCTTCTTCTTTCTTAGTGTGTGTACCTTTTGCAGACACATAAAGAGACATCTAGTCCCGAAAACATCTTCGGTGGAAGGTGGGTCGAAGGGACTTAATTGTCTAGACTAGACCTCTGTCTACCCCTGTATTTGGAATTGCGTGAAGTTATTATTTTATATTATGTTTATTATATTATTTATTTACTTATATAAAGAGTAGATAATGTCTTTAGCTGCAGCATAAAACATAAACACGTCATAAACTTTTAGTTCTGTGCTTAATACATTGGATTCCTACAAAAAGTTAATGCGACTACACTAAGAATATTTTGTCAGAAAAACTTGTGTACTTTTTTGTGGACAGCTTCAACATCAATTTCAATTGCGGAAAACCCATTCATTTAAAACCTACAGAAAATTCCATGGCTATCCAGTATCATTAAACCCTCTACACTAATATTATAAAAAAGGTAACCATTAATGTTTGTAATGTTTATTATATTATTAATCAGTTTATCTCTCATTATTACCCAATGATAATTTTTTGTTGAATCATTTACAGTCACGATAGCCGAGTGGTCGGGTGATCAGAATTCGAGCCAATAGACCGGAGTCCGATCTCCAGGTGGCAGGCTCGTACCAATGGATTTTTTAGATTAGATTAGATTACAACTTATGTGGGATTTATGTCGTTGGATTTGACATAAAGATGTATAGGCTCACCACCTGTCACGCTGTCCCAAAAAATTTCTCCGGTGGGAGGTGCGTCATAGTCCTTATCGGACACATACTCAACAGTAGACCTGATGCAAGCTAAAATTATGTTAAATATTAATAAATACCTGTCAAGCGTGTATGATGTAAGAAATATCATCTGGATAATTATTCGAATTTGATGGGTTCAAAACAAAATATTATTATCTCACACAATGTTTTTTGTACAATACAAATTTGATTGTTGTCATTATTCACTGACTGACTTACTGATGACGCGTTTATAAGCAAACAATGGGTCGAAAAAACTAATGGATGGCAAGTTCAAACTTAGATTTCGCGAATGAATATTAAAATTTGCTGTTTTCAAAATAAATTTTAGCTGGCATTCGTTTAACCCTTTGTCTTTATTAATTATTGTTTAATTCACGTATTTCCAAATACTGAATAGTAGAGGTGTAAACAAAAAAAAACACACTTATTTTTTAGACAAAAAACATTGTTTAGACAGAGGTCAAGTCTAGACAATTAAGTCCCTTTGACCCACCTTCCACCGAAGATATTTTCGGGACAACATGACAGGTGGTGAGCCCGTCGCCGCCTTTATGTCCAAGCCAACGATGAAATTCGTACATAAGTTTTTGAAAAGCACATCGGTACTGCCACCTGGGGATCGAACTCGGGTCTCTCGACTCGAAATTTCGACCACCCAACAACTCGGCTATCGTGAATAATAGAGGTGTAGACAATTTATAGTATTTTCGTATTTATAGTTTTTATCACGTTATCGTGAGCTCCAGTAAAATTATCCATATTTCAAAGGTGAGTCTGTCGTCGTAAATAGTTAAAAAAACGTATTGGTACAAAAAGGACAATTGCTGTCATTAATTTAGGGCAGCGTACATTAGGCCCTTCCACTAAGAATCAAACAGTCTCGTTCGTCACTGGATTCGAATTCCAATCGTTCTATTATTCGACCATCTTAGCTTTATTAAATTTAATTAACGACAAAAGTCACGATAGCCGAGTTGTTGGGTGGTCGGAATTTCGAGTCGAGAGACCCGAGTTCGATCCCCAGGTGACAGTACTAATGAGTTTTTCAAAAGCTTATGAACGAATTTCATCGTTGGCTTGGACATAAAGGCGGCGACGGGCACACCACCTGTCACGTTGTCCCGAAAATATCTTCGGTGGAAGGTGGGTCAAAGGGACTTAATTGTCTAGACTTGACCTCTGTCTACCCCTGTATTGGGAATTGCGTGAAGATATTTTTTTTAATTAACGACAAACTTATCGAAATAGATCTATATGGTTAGGAAAGGTATAGGTCTAGGTTAGGAAAGGGATAGCTACCCACCGGATCAGGTGATCGTAACCTGGGGAGGACGTCTCCTTCGCCAGTTTTTTTTTTGTTGATAACCGTAGAGGAAAATGCTTTATACACGAACGTTTCCTGATCGGGAGGCCACCGAAACGAACAGAGTCGGACTCGGATCTCAGAAGGAGACACATACCTACTAAAAACCATCCACGGGATGTCGCTACACACGTACTACTATTGACTAGTGACTAAAAATGAAGTCTCTAAGGCACGGAATCAGTGTAAGCTGTAAGGACATTCACACAATTAACTTTACCTGTGTTATATCAATGTTGAAGTAACGTTTAAATTACCTTGGCAGGGGACGCCCGTAATGTTAGGTTCACTGACCGCAAATTTCAAGCGCTCAACCGCACGTTATACCTTCCGAAAAGAAAACTATTATAAAAGAAACAGCAATGAGATTCTTGCGTAGGTGTCAATCCACGTGTCAAGCGCTTTAGGGTCTTTGTCATACAATAATGCAGAGAGAATTTAAAAAGAGGAGAATTAGTCCTTATTTTATCGCTTTATATTATTAAATTAATGTAAACACATTTTCTGTGAGTAAATAAACATTAATGCGGTATTATTTGAATTATGCTCAACACCGAAAGATTTTGTGAAGTAAGGTTTTGTGCGCGCATAGAAGAAGATCATAGTCATAAGTTCGAATTCTTTACGTAAAATTTTAGTCTTAACTTTCTGAGACGAGTGTGACGAAATATAATTATGAAAAACAATTTATTTTGATAACTATCAATATGTTTTCAATTAATGAATAAGTGCGTTTTATAAGCATGTAATTGTAGATAAAGCAGATAATTACAGCGACAAGCTCACATGTCATTTTGTGTCTTATAACCTCCGGTAAAATCCAGACCGAATGCACAAAATTGTCTAGATATCCGACTACCCAGTATTGGTGATGTGCATTTTATAGCTATTTGAATTTGAAAATTAATGAAACGTATTGCGAATTGAAGACATTCATTCATTGAAGGCGATATAAAGAAAGCCGTAAAAGGCTTAAATGTTAAATACAATTAGAGCTCTGTCCAAAATAACGAAGTAATAAAGGTTACCGAATTGTAGCCTTGGCCGAGAAAAGGTGTTGCGAAAAAATCAGATAGTTACAACCGAATGAAAACCGTCAGCACGTATTTTCTCAGTGGAATTATGACGAATATGATGTCATGCTTAAAATAGAATGACACGCGACTCATGGCTAGTAGTAATACATAATTTCGGAATTTTTATAAGTCGTCGCGTGGGAATCGATTGAAAGCGGGACAGAGTCGGACAGTACCATGAAACAAAAACACTTTTTTCTCACGATTACATAATTTTTAGTTTAAATAGGGCGGCAATAGCATAATAAATAGATCGGGACACAGTCTACACAAGCGTGCGTCGCTAGTTCTATTCCGTCATAAATAACTGCTTAGCTTTCGACAACCTCCGTGGACGGGTGGCATACACACCGGTTTACAACTCTGAGGTCACGGGTTCGATTCCTGGGTATAGGTAAAAGTATCTAAAAAATAGAAAAGCACTTTTTCTTTTCGGGGTTTTTGTGGTACCTTGGACGTTTCCTCTTTTTGGGATCAGAGTTATGTATATGATGTTGGCCCTGTTTGCTTATGTATTTATTATTTATATTAGTAGGTCAGGATACTAGTAGGCTGGGGGCGCCAGTTTATATTAAAGTTTTAATTAAAATTTGTTCAAAATTCGTTTTTGGGTTACTGTGGTTGTGTACTTAAGCGTAACAATAATGTCTACAACTTACACTTTTCCTGTTTTATGATAATGAAATCTTCTTTATATATGAACCGAAACAGGACTCCCGAAAGCGACAAGTGCAAGATGCACTTGTAACTGTGATGCATAAAATTAAATTACATATGAAAAAAACATAAAAAGTAGAATAACATTTTAAGCATACTCATATTAAAAAAATATACATAGTTTTCTCTTCACGTATTAACATATAGACCAAAATGTGTACGCTGAGTTTTTAGGTACTTTTATGATAAAGCATATATCCTCGTACATTCTCTCTTAAAAAACAATACATACTCGTAAGTATTATTATTAGTATAAATCGGCCCCTCGATAACAAATACAAATAGCTACAAACTGTTCCTACTTCCTCGGCTCACACAAATGTTACATCAATAATAAACGACCACGCCGTGTATTATTATCATGAGCCATAATGCTATGTCACGATAATTTTAATCCATAATGTGCAGTGATGACTTGGTGACTGTAGTTTTTATCCAAACGTATATATTATGTTCATTAGAGAGACCATCTTAGTCTTAAAAAGGTTTAAATATAAAAAAAAACATCTTCACGCCAATACTAATACGGGAGGTAGACAGAGGTCTCGATAATTATGTGGTTTCGACCCACCTTCCACCGAAAAGATTTTTGGGACAACGGTGACATCCGTCGCCGTCTCAATGTCCAAGCCAACGATATAATTCGTATATAAGATTTTGAAAAACTCATTGGTACGAGCCTGCCTGCTGCAAGCTACCTGGGGACCGAACTCGGGTCTCTCGACTCGAAATTCCAACCACCCAACCAAACGGCCATCGTGACTGTAATAAATATTGAAACAAAGAACGAATCAATCCAGTGAATGTTAACCATATTTTCTCCTGTAGTGTAGTAGTAGTGTATTAGTAGTGGTGTGTAGATATATACCAGATTTTTAACCTACTATTTTTAACCTATGCTCCCCACTTATAGAAAGACCAAAGTATACTTACATCAAGATCACACAGGTCCATATAAATTACCAATGATTTTAATACTGTTGTAGAAATTAATCCTAGTAACGAATAACGCGATTATTCGTTCGAATAGGATACTGTTAAGTATATTTTATCTTTTAATTAATGCTTTTTTTTTCCTTAAACCGTTATCAATTTAACTAACACTGGCAGCAAAAAACTAAATTAGGACCTATTTATTTTATTTTAAAATTAATGTTTTCCGGATTCAAATATATAATAGATTTCTTTTCATTACGTACGTACTACTGTTCATACTAGGTGTATTGTTGTGTTGTGTAAAATGTATAGTTAACTATGTATAGATTTAGTGACTACGGCATTATATTAAAGTCCATCTTCTATCCCAAGACTATTGGACCCTTCTTAGAAATAAAAAAAATTCTGCACGCCCTTCCCAAGACAAGGGCAGACAGACGACTCGACGATTAAGTCTTTTCGACCCACCTTCCACCGAAGACATTTTTTGGGACAACCTGACAGGTGGTGAGCCGGTCGCTGTTTTCTTGTCCAAGCCAGCGATATAAATCGTACTTAAGTTTTTGAGAAAACCCATTGGTATGAGCCTTGGGGATCGAACTCGAACTCCGATCACCCAACCACTCGACTATCGTGATAACCTTCTTAGGCTGATGCCAATAGCCATTGGACGAACTGTACAGGCTGATTTTTATCACAATCAATTAAAAAAAAATTCGTTAAACGGTATTCCGAATTTGAAATCACTTTATATAACCAACCTTTCAATGAATGATAAAATGCCGTCGCAACAGACGCGCGCTCACGTGAACGATGCTATCAGGCGACAAGCGTTATCAGGCAACTAGTTGGCGAGCTAGCGAGCGAGCCGACCTACTGATAATGAAGCACGACCCGGAACACTGTTATTTCGCGTGCTTTCGCTAATACTAGCTATTTCGGAATATAAAAAAAACGTGGCTTGATATTGCAGTATGTTTTCTTATCTATTGAAATATATCTCAATGTCGTATTTTTATAATTAAATTGAAAACAAGATCTGCTATTTAAACATTCAGTAGTAATTACTTTCAATAACAATAAATAATTATTTAAAAAAAATATGACTTAAAATATTGTACAAAATATGTAACATGTAATCTCTACGCAAAATGCGTGGATTACCTGTTACCTGTTTATATATAGGTATTGGGTATATACCCAGTGTTCGGGTAGACAGAGGACTATACATACAAGTCCTGTATTATACAAAAATATCTAAACATTGTATTTATATTAGCAACTTGCAAACAATATCAGCTATCGGTTATACATTTTATTTCACTGACTATATGCAAGTATAAAAAATCAAGTCACGATAGCCGAGTGGTTGGGTGGTCGGAATTTCGAGTCGAGAGACCCGAGTTCGATCCCCAGGTGGCAGGCTGGTACCAATGGATTTTTCAAAAACTTATGTACGAATTATATCGTTGGCTTGGGCATAAAGACGGCGACGGGCTCACCACCTGTCACGTTGTCCCGGAAATATCTTCGGTGGAAGGTGGGTCGAAGGGACTTAATTGTCTAGACTAGAAGACCTCTGTCTACCTCTGTATTGAGAATTTTTATTTGGGAATTTGGATTACTAAAATCATGCCATTCCCAATACAGGGGTAGACAAAGGAGACGAGATAGACATCGACCTGATGAATTTTGGTTTGGTATTTTTGAGATGGCATTTAATGCTTAGTCGCTTCTACGACAGGGCAGACGTATATACTTACGCCGTGACCGCACAAATATTTATATATCATATGAGCTGTAATTTTCCCAGAGAAAAACTAAAGGCAAAAAAAAAACAATTTTAAGCAAAATGTCTCTTAATGAGTTTCGCCTTCACAGTGACGTATTTACAGTGTCAAGTATTTTTGCACGAATCATGCCGTTTACGTTACATTTGAGAACAAAAAAATTTATGAACAATTACACTGTGTTCTCACGACGTTCACGAATACTAACATTATAATATAAGAGACGGATTGTTGACTTAATTATTAACAACTTACGTCATATTAGGGAAATACATTTTAATTGTGGTTTTCTATATTGGTTTAGACAACGAATGGACGGGTTAATTCTATTTCGAAAGACACAAAAGTAAGAGGTAACAGCTCTTGTCCGTAGTCTATGGATATATTCCGTCTAAGAAATTTTAAGTGACATTGCTTAAATATGTGCTCGTACTTTTAATAGAATTTTTTGCAATCGTCCATTATCTTTAACGTGTAAAGTGTCATATCGTTAGTCATCTAATTGAAATAAACATTCAATTTAATAAATAAATAAATATAAATATCTTCACGCAATTTCCAATACAGAGGTAGACAGAGGTCTAGTCTAGACATTTAAGTCCCTTCGACCCACCTTCCACCGAAGATATTTTCGGGACAACGTGACAAGTGGTGAGCCCGTCGCCGTCTTTATGTCCAAGGCAACGTTAGGAATCGTACATAGGTTTTTGAAAAAAAAAACCCGACCTGCCACCAGGTGATCGAACTCGGGTCTATCGACTCGAAATTCCGACCACCCTTCCACTCGGATATCGTGACTTATTAAAGTGTAAAGTGTCATATCGTTAATCATCCAATTGAAATAAACATTCAATTTAATTAACGTAATGTAGGCAACAACCTTTCACTGTCATTATGTGGTCTATGGTTTTTTACCACATAATACCCATATTTACCCAAGTTATTTTACTTTCATTGTGCCTTGTTAAGTAAGTAGATAGGTGTATTCGGTGAATACGGGTTCTCCCAATATCCGCAACAGTTTTGTTTTTATTTTCATACACAACAAATCTCTGACTGAACTATGCGAATCTCTTCTGCTTTACATATCCTTGTGATTGTTGCTTCATAATATTATCATGCTGTTTAATAATACGGTAATTCCCTAAACTTTGACTTCGAACGCTGTTAATTACCCAAAACGACGAAGAGTGAATAAGTATAGAGAAAAGTATGTAAATTTGGTGAGAACATTTTTATTGGCAACATTCAAAAAGTTTAGATTGCAGAGCCCATTAAAATTAAGCCATGAGTGAATTATAGTTAGTTTCAATCCAGATCCGTTAATAGATAAGAAACGTTCCGTGCTACATATTCGTTAAATAAAATAGTCACGTTCGCAAGGTGAAAGATAATAAAACAATTGACATAACAACTTTTATGTAATACCGAGTGCAGATTATAATATCATTGCATGCATTCGATAACACGGATTGTGTTCAGGCGTTTTAGTGAACGCTTAAACTGTTTTAATGTGTTACCATGTCAAAGGTTATTGGCGAGATCCGTGGAAAATTATTCAGCTCGATTGTATGAAGATGTATAGCCGCATGGTCTGCATTTGTTTTTGGCAAGAGGATTCAAATGTTATGAAAACATAAACACGCAGTAAAAATATAAATCCAATAACAGTTACAGATAAAAAAATCATTTAATGTGTTTATATTTCGTCGATTAAACAAAAACACCGTCTGAGAATTTCGCGATTCGTTCCGATTATAGCAGATACAATTTCTTTTATTATTAGTGTTTATTTTACATAAATCTAATAAATGAATGGAATGAAAGGAATTTGGATCAGAATTCATCACGGACTGAAGCATCAAGATTGTTGTTGACTGAGTATGCCCGGAAACCAAATCCGTGAAGTTGCGCAAGGCTGTGTACTACGTCCTACATTGTTTCTTCTGCATATCATTGACATAGTGTATGTTAAATAAACTACTATCTAGGAAATACCCTAGAAATCGTCATCTTATTATGCATATGTAAAATTGTTTACTGCATTATACAAATGTTCTGTCATGTATTAAGTCCTGTTAACCAGCGTTCTGTGTTTTTGAGGCATGTGAATATTTTGACTAGGTATTGTTTTATTCATTTTGGAATTATTACATGTATTTATATCTAAACTTGCTTGGCTTTGAAGCCTAAATTAACCAATTACATTATCAGTTGGTACCGTGGTATCTTAGCGAAATAGATTCAACATAGTCGATAGAACGTCATTGGTCTATGAGTATTTAACTTTTTAAGAAGTTTCAAGTTTTTGCAAAAACTACTGCTTTTTGTGCGCTAATTGTGTGAAGACGGATTAAATGTTCTTCTGTCATTCTTTATTTCGGTTGTCATTAGAACTAAAATCGACAAGATACTAATTTACTTACAACTTACTAATCTTAAAATTGTATTTATGGTTACGTAAGAAAAATATTATTCGACTATATTTGTATTCTGATATTAAAATTTATTGACGTTCGCCTTACTTCCTTTGTAAAATACATTAATCGCCAGAACTTTTAATCACAATCTTATTTTAGGTTAACGTCATGTCATATTGGATCTTAATTCACTTTCATAACAGTTTGCTCCAATAATCTTTAACATGGAAATTTAACTTTTACGGTCCGATAGTAGTAAAATAATTGAAATTGAATTGAAAATAATTAACATTATAAGTTTGTTTTATTTTTTAGAATTATAACAACCAACTTAAGACAAGATAAAGTACGTTTTTTAATTTATGTTCTTTTTCATAGTATCAAAGAAATTATTTTTATTGAAGTAAAGAAAAATAGTTATAATTTAAACACGCAGCATGTAAATCGAATAAAAAATTACAAGTAAATAATTGTAATCATTATTTTTACTGATTACAATTAAAAATGAAATGTACAAAAACTTTAATTTACATTATTATTTATGGCCAATGCATAAAAATTAACAACATAAATAATTATGTAATCGACTATTGTTCGCATAGTTTTTATTTAAAAGATATCTATATTTCTATTTCAATAAATCAAAATAACGCCATCAATGGAAATTTTCATGTGGTAGCAAAGGATAAACAACTTAATCAGCGGATTTTTTTCAAATGTCGATTCCTTCTCTTCTGTCCTTCTTTCTCTTGCTAGACGTCGTTCCTGAGTCAGTAACAAATGTTCAGTACCTAGTTCCTAGTACTGACCATTCGTTACTGGCTGGTATGTGCACACGATGTAAATGCACAAAAATATTCGCTGAAGGAAGTGTTGTAGGTTCATCACTTCAATCAGCCAGTAATAAGATGAGAACACAGGAACTCAAATCCAGAGTACTGCTGTTATATCCGAGTATATCCTTACGCTATTTCTAATACAAGGGTAGAAGGAGCTTTAGACAATGGAATCTTTTTGACCTTCCTTTGATCGAAGAAATTTTTTGGGATAACACGACAGGTGGTGAGCCTGTCGCTGTCTTTATATCTAGTATTCTGGGACCCTTTATGTACGTACATCGGAACAAATTATATTATAATTATACTAATATTATTAAAAGTTTGGGTATTTAGATGATTGGAAAACGGCCGAACTGATATAAATGAATTTTAGCAGACAGATAGCTTCCTAATATCCTAATCGCCTTACTTGTGACATTATAAATTTTAAAGTTGTACGCGTTCAAACAGTCACGCCAAAACGGCTGAACCAATTTGAATGTAATTTTAAAAAGATACTTAATAACCTGGATTAATATGTACTACCATCGTTCTTTAAGAGACTTACAAAGTGTAATATAGATGTAATTCAGAGAAATAAAATGATCCCGCGGGACATTCTTTACAATGCGCGGATGATGGCACATTCAATGTAGTGCAATGACAGGCCTCAACCCTATCACTGTGGTTGTTAGAAAGTGAGATTTTCTACAATCTTCATTCCCAATACGAAGGTAGTCAGAAATCTAGACAATTTTAGACCTTTCAACCCACGTTTCACCGTCACATATTTTAAATCTACATGTCAGGTGATGAGCCTGTCGCCGTCTCAGTGTTCAAGCCAATAAGCCAGCAATAAAAATCGTACACAAGTTTCAAAAAAACCCCTTGTTTAAGGTTCCATACATTCCTTCTGGGAATCGAACTCGAATTTCGATCACCCAATCATTGAGCTATTATTGCACATACATTGCATATAGCGTAAATATAAATAATTATAAATATCTTTACGTAATTCCCAATACAGGGGTAGACAGAGGTCTTAGTTTAGACATTTAAGTCCCTTGGACCCACCTTCAACCAAAGATATTTTCAGGACAACGTGACAGGTGATGATCTCGTCGCCGTCTTTTTGTCCAAGCCAACGATATAATATGCCGAGTTCGATCCCCAGGTGGCAGCACCTGGGAGATCGAACTCGGGTATCTCGACTCGAAATTACGACCACCCTAACACTCTGCTATCGTGACTTTATACAGCAGTAGGCGTAGGCAAATAGCGTGATATAGTTTTTAAAATAACCAAGCATTTTTTACAGAACCTTGCAAATCTTCAACGTGGGACAATATGTCTGACATATATTCGAAATGTTACTCGTTAAGAAAATACTATGACTTCACCGAAGATTTTGCGAAACAATACATCAATATTATTGAATTTATCAAAGATTCTCAGAAGAATTCGGTGAAAACTTTCCGCATTGGTAAGAACTTTAGCAAATAACTATAGACCAAGTACCCTTTATACTGAAAATAGTATTCATAGCTATCTTTAATGTACCGACAGATGGCGGGATAATCACGTCGAATACCAGTAAAAGATTTAGCAGATCCACGACAGCGTCTTCATGTATCTGGTACTGCGATCGCTAAGCAGTTCGAAAACTTGACGATTTTAGCTAACGCACCTTTATGAGAGAGATCCGTGCCTTGCAGTGGACTATAAGTTATTTATGTATTTATGCATACTTTCAGTACATAAGACAACGCCCCATCGGCCCCGTACTTACCCTAACCGTACTTTTTTATAATCACACAATTTCTACTTCAAGATTATATATATGAGGCACACTCTGTTTAGGGAATAAACCATTCTTTCTTATTTTGTTTTTAACCCACATTAAGTATAATTTATACAAAAATAATACACGGATACTTGTATCGTGGCCATACTTTAATGTCCAAATAAAAAAAATTATCGAAACGTATGTACATTGATACTGTAAAATAATATCGCAAAAAACATCACTAGTACCGAACGCGTGGAAAAAATAAATAATTACACGGGCAACAAAAATTTAGTTCGTCTAAAATAGATAGTTGATAGTCTCTTGTTATAGTGACCACGCAAGTAATTTTATCAGGACAAAGCAAAGCTAGCTGACAATAATTTTTAATTTAAAAAGTTAGAATAAATAAATAAATATCTTCACGCAATTCCCAATACAGGGGTAGACAGAGGTCAAGTCTAGACAATTAAGTCCCTTTGACCCACCTTCCACCGAAGATATTTTCGGGACAACGTGACAGGTGGTGAGCCCGTCGCCGCCTTTATGTCCAAGCCAACGATGAAATTCGTACATAAGTTTTTGAAAAACTCATTGGTACTGCCACCTGGGGATCGAACTCGGGTCTCTCGACTCGAAATTCCGACCACCCAACAACTCGGCTATCGTGAAAAAAAAAAAGTTAGAAGGAGGGATTTTTAAAGTATATGAATTGAATTCTTTTTTTAATTTGGTACGCAACATCTACATTGTATATGGTCAGTAACGCATCTCAATAGCACTGTCTAATATCAAAATAGCTGCTCTCCAATTTCAAAATGTGGCATTATAATAGTATCGAAATTCTAAAGCTCATGGAAATTACCGCGTATTTTGAGTTACTTGGCTCCATATAAACATCGATTGTTACACGTAGACGTCTTCTTTTTCAAATCGTAGTATTAATTAAAAATTTGTGCAATGAATATGAATGTTATATAAATATTTTCAATACAATTCTATGTCTACGCAAGTATATTGTATCGTTGATTGGACACTAAGACCGCGACAGGCTCATCAGCAATACCGAAGTCCTATATAAACTCTGGACAAGGAGTCAAATGAAAAAATTATCTAGACCTCTTACTAACCCAGGAAATGCGTGCAGAAATAATGGGAGACATTTTAAGTTATGGAATACCATAACTTAAAACATTTACTGAAATTGTGATTATTACAAACTAGAATTATTAGAAACTTATACTCTTTACGCCTTAGGTTTTGCATGAAAGAGATCGCTATGCAGCGATGATGCCGCCATATTTTACCCGCTACTACGATTCCTGTTTCTTTTGTTTTCCATATTTTATTTGTGGTTTACAATAAAATTATCATTCATTTACTCATTCACAAAATTTATCATTGACAGAAATGTCCCAAATAAATGGTAAGCCTAGTGACTACGTAGGCTAGACGTTGCGGCGGCATAACGGTTTCTTGGTCAAAAGAAAGAAAAGACGGTCTGCGTGTACGTAGAACATCTTATAGCAATACGGCTAAGTAACACTTATTACTATAAAATAACGATATTACACCATGCGAATATCTGCTTCGCGGAAAAACATTGTCTAAGCGGCTTTTGTGAACTTTTGCATCAATGTATATGAACAACGAAAACACAATCGCAATAACAATCGCGCTCATTTTAATATACGTTGGAAGGGGTCGGGGGGGAGGGGGGGAGGTGGAGCAGGGGGATGCGAACGTGGACCAGTTACGTAATATTGCAGATGCGGAGCTCCGTTCATTCAGAAAGCCAGCCGGGCCCCGCGCCAGCCTCCATCGAGCTCCGGCCAAGTTCCCTTCCCTACTAACCCCCTTAAATCGAGAGTGACCCACATCGCCGCCTCGTTAAAAAATATTTACTAATTGAATTTAACGAAGTAACAGTAAAAAAGAGAATATTATACATATTTTCTTTTTACATACAAAACAATTACAATAAAAATATAATAAAATTAATTATCATTTGCGATAATCTATGAGAAGATCTTGTTTGTTCATAACATTGTAATACCTAATTTACTATATTTTTTTTTAACTATGATTTTGATTAGCTTTAATATTGATATATACCTATATATGTAGGTATGACTAACGAAATTGTGAGAAAAATAACTACATATCTCATTCAAATATCAACCAGGAAATTGTTTCTTGTTTAAAATAAGATTTCGTAAAGAAAAATAGATTATACAACAAATTAATGTTCAGTCAGTGTCTAAATTTTAGCAATGTCAACACTGGCGCTTTTTTCATTCTTCTTCCTATTCACTAAAATATTATTCTGCAAGTTGTGATAAGCAAAATTAAATAGTTATATCTGAGTAAATAATTACGTGTTCTAACATTGATAACATATTTAAATCATAAGTTTTATTATCATTTTTCAGTGTGTTCTCATCAAGTTTTCAGATTTGCTACATTTAGTTGCTGGCTACTTAATTTGGACCTTTTTTGGTATTTTATTGAGATGGTATCCCACAAAACTAGCCTTTTAAAAGGCTTACAGATATCCACCAATCCCTAAGATGGTTAATTTTTAGATCAAATGGTATTATAATGTCTAACGTAAATTTATGTATGTAGTACTTCTACAGTTAGACAGTGTGTTTTAAAATTTCTATAGAAATATACTTTGTGTATTGTAAAACTTTCAGTTGAAAAGTTTTCGACGAAGCTATCGGCCTAAATTGGGACGAACGGGAATACGTTTCATTTTTATTATAAAATTCCAATAATAGAATTTGTAATCTTACAGGTCAAATTAAAATTACTACTAAAATTTAAATTATACTAGTTTAAAAGTAGCCCCCGTTGTTCGTACTCTCAATATGACAGTTCAGACTATTAATCAAAATCATGTTGCAGGCTTCACCCACAAGTGCCACACGATTTTTTGGAATAAAATGTACCCTATGTGCTATTCCAGACTATAACTTATCACCATGCCAAATATCATTCATATAGGTTCAGCCGTTTAAGCCTGATGTGAGTAAGAAACATCCAGCCATCGTCACATACTTTCGCATTTATAATATTATAGGATTATAGTATGATAAACATTATGATAACAGTGAATCTGAAAGAAGCGAAAGAGGTATGTAAGGATCGTGACACTTGGCAATATGTTCTCTCTGGCTACCGCGTCAGGGATTGTGCGTGAAGATAATTAATAATTGATAATATACATGATAGACAGTCAAATGATGAAAGTCGACTATCGATGCAAAATGTTATAGGACAATCGGTGACAGGAAATAAATTTAAATTTCTACAACGCTCGTCCACACGGCGAAATCATTGTTAAATAGAAAGCACTCCGGCGATAACATCGAAAACCCACCTCGCAACAGTCCATGGAACTCTTGACTCCGTTACAAGTTGAAGGTAACGTTAATGAACATTACGCTGATGTTTACAATAATTCACAGTCACGCGTTATTTCATATCTTCAAGCAATTTACCATACTGGGGTGGGCAGTGGTCTAGATAATAAAGTCCTCGACCCACATTTCACCGTAGCTTATTTTTTTTTGTGAATATTTTGGGCTTGTTTGGGGCAACGTGACCAAGCTAACGGTACAATACACTTACATACATATATATTTACATAGATAAATCATATATACATATTCATATATACATATTCAATTCACGATAGCCGAGTGGTTGGGTGATCGGAATTAGAGTCGAGACTCGAGTTCGTTCCCCAGGTGGCAGGCTAGTACCAATGGATTTTTTTTTTCAAAACCTATGTACGATATTTGGATTGGACATAAAGACGGCGACGGGCTCACTACGTGTCACGCTGTCCCATAATATCTTCGGTGGAAAGTGGGTTGAAGGGACTTAATTGTCTAGACTAGACCTCTGTCTACCCTTTTATTGGGAATGACGTGAAGACATTACACGTTATTAAGTTCGAATTTTTCACGCTCGCTTCATCGGAGGCTTCGTCTGTCGTCACAAGTTTCGAACGTACAATAGATGTCATTAACATCCACAGTTAGGCTCCGTCTGTCGTCACAAGTTTCGAACGTACAGATAGATGTCATTAACATCCACAGTTAGGCTCCGTCTGTCGTCACAAGTTTCGAACGTACAGATAGATGTCATTAACATCCACAGTTAGGCTCCGTCTGTCGTCACAAGTTTCGAACGTACAGATAGATGTCATTAACATCCACAGTTAAGGCTCCGTCTGTCGTCACAAGTTTCGAACATTACAGATAGATGTCATTAACATCCACAGTTGAGCTCCGTCTGTCGTCACAAGTTTCGAACGTACAGATAGATGTCATTAACATCCACAGTTAGGCTCCGTCTGTCGTCACAAGTTTCGAACGTACAGATAGATGTCATTAACATCCACAGTTAGGCTTCGTCTGTCGTCACAAGTTTCGAACGTACAGATAGATGTCATTAACATCCACAGTTAGGCTCCGTCTGTCGTCACAAGTTTCGAACGTACAGATAGATGTCATTAACATCCACAGTTAGGCTCCGTCTGTCGTCACAAGTTTCGAACGTACAGATAGATGTCATTAACATCCACAGTTGAGCTCCGTCTGTCGTCACAAGTTTCGAACATTACAGATAGATGTCATTAACACATCCACAGTTAGGCTCAAATCTGTCGTCACAAGTTTCGAACGTACAGATAGATGTCATTAACATCCACAGTTAGGCTCCGTCTGTCGTCACAAGTTTCGAACGTACAGATAGATGTCATTAACATCCACAGTTGATAGAAGTTAAAAGCTCCCGTGCTAAAAAAAACTTTTACTACTAACTAAAAAAAGAACTATAGAAAAGTGCAAAGCTAATCCGTCGTTACGCTGTTACGTGATATTAAGTAAATACGTACTGGACTACCGCCTCCTATTCTAATAGTTCACTGCAATTATTAATAAGAGTAAAAGTTAACAAAAATGAGTGACCCTTGTTTATTATTTTAATTATCGATAAAACACTATACATCTAATCTCTTCCACAGCAGAGGCGCAAGTTAAGATTCGTCTAAAGATTTGAAATTCGGCTTTAACAGTTATTTTTTTATCTAATATTCATATATAGACTATTAATAAGTTAAAAAATTTAAATAAAGATGATGCGCGTGTAAAGCGTATTTTTATAATTTTATAGAAGATTTATAAGTATATATATATATATCTATATATATTAGAATTTGCCCTCTACCTTCACCCATGTTCGTGAAATAACAACACTACAACTGTTTTTTTTTTTTCAGGATAACAAGATCCTATGTCCACCTTCTGGGTTCAAATTATACCAAATTTCAGGAAACTCGGTTTACCTTTGAAAAAATTACATTCACATTTAAATATCAGTATAGATGAGACTTCCAAGCTCTTTATTAAAAACATTTTTTTATCTTAGTGTATAAACAAGTTCTTTTGAAGTAAAATGTAAATTGTCATTGAATTGCTGCCAACACTGTCTATTAAAAATAATTGCTTGGTTAATATACTTGTTATAATAAGAAATAATTTGAACTCAATTCACACGCATAAAATATAAATAGTTTTAATTATTACCATTAAATGTAATACAATCTACATTTTACAAATAAAAATTATGTAATAAGACCTGAGGCAAAAGGTAGAAACAGGTTAATTAGATGGATAACTTAGCAATTTTATATTATAAGGAAAACCACAGACATATTATAATGAAGAGTTTTTAGTAGAAATATTTTTTTTTTATCATATATATTATAATTTCTTTTTCCGTTATAATTTTTTTAAGGAATAAAAAAGATGGTATAGTAGCAATCTTGAAAAATACCCCCAATTCCAAAAATATCTTCAGTGGAAGATGGGTTGTAGTGACTTAAATGTCTAGTCTAGACCTCTGTCTGCCCCTGTATTGGGAATTGCGTGCGTTTTTTGTTCAATAATTAGGTAATTTTTGCAAATCACCTAACACTGCATGTCAATCAGTGTTCTTCATTAATTATATGTATGTAGACACATCCTTGCAACGCAATTTAATTCCATTAAGAAAATTTCAATTTAATTTTAATGTGTGTGATAAGAGACATGTAAATCCAATTCCTTCACTTCAGTTTACATCACAAAAGCTTCACTCCTGGACCTATGTCCAGCCCTATCGATTTATAGAGACGAGCAATTGCCTTGAGCCTGCCACTTGGGGATCGAACTCAGGTCTCTTGACTCAAAATTCTGATAGCCCAACCACTTAGCTATTGTGTAACAAAATATTAAAAATGATAAAGAAATAACCAAGTAACAAAGAACAAAATATTTTTCTTATCTAAAACCCATGAATAACTAAAATGTGAAAGTTAAAATGAATTTATTATTTAAAATTCAGACACACAAAAAATTACTGAACAGTTATGAATAACATTTGGCACACAGTTTATAACTTGGGTTATATAGGAGACCTTGTATCCTAAAAATGCATGGTTCTTTGAGACAGATCTTAAAAAAAAAATATCTTCACGCAGTTCCCAATACAGGGGTAAACAGAGGTCTAGTCTAGACATTTAAGTCCCTTTGACCCACCTTGAGACATCTTAAAAATGATTTTACTGTTTTTTTTTTACTTGTTAAATATTTGGAGTCTAGAGAGGGACATATATACAAACTAAAGTAAAAATATGCAGACAAAATTATGGGATGAAACAAACATATTATAACAAATAAAATATGCAAAATAAAGGATAAAATTGACTACTAGAATTTTTTTTTATAAAATTGCAGGCCCCAAATTCTCAGTCTATAGTGTACTTAGTATAACACTAGGTACAAATTAAAAAATATTTTAAAAAATTACAAATAATATTTAAAAAATGTACAAGTTAAATACTTGCCACAGCTATAGTGTACATAACAGTTGCCAATAACTAAATAGTATTATTAGTATTAGATGTAGAAATAAATGTAGTTTATAATTATTTTAAAAGATATTATGCTAGGGAAAAATTCATTTAGCATAATTTACTTTATTGAACCTGTTACACACAGAAATTAAATTTAGTAACTCGAAAAATGTGTATTATATGAAATTCTCTAAGGTCTGAGGTCTAAGTATATAATTATCATAACCTTCGCTTTTTAAAATAATTTAAATTCGTTGTAAAACTAAACTCAAAACTAATATTTCCATTTAAAAAAAAAAGATTCAATAAATATAAAATTTCATGAAGAAGGAAAAATTCATATTGTTTAAAAAAGCAAAAGTTCTTACCTGGGACGATTCTGCATGTAATATTGACCCCCAAAAATAAAAGCCATATAAATTCCAACGTAGTAGAATGCCACCGTCCAATTCTCCGTCATCCATTTCCTATAATTTTGATGAATGAACTCGTTTTCAAATTCAAATATATAGGAATAATTTGGAGTAATGTCCAAATTATAATTTACACCAGTTTCCATGTTTAAGATTTTAATTTTAGTTCTATAAATCAACACTGAATGGGCACAGTCCACCGGGAGTTTCAACAGGGATGTCACACTGATATCACCGGTATAGGATTAACCTTAAAATTTTTAACAGGGTAACTAGGGTGTCGTTCTATCACAGATACTCTAAGCAGAGATGTGTCTCTCGCCTTCTTGGCGTTAATTTCGATAATGGCCGTGGAATGTCTTAAAGTTTACTATATATTCTTGAATCGAGGCGAGGCGGGCAAATTGACCGCTGGTCGTACGTAAGCCCGACCACGACCAACCGATACCGAAGTCGTATCACATCAGCCGATGACGAACGAACGAAAAGCAACCACACCGGTGAATGAATTGAAAATGAACTATTGAAAGCGGTCACGCCACTCGTGAACTCATGACAATTGTATGACACAATTTTTATTTTATGTCTTCTGTCTATTACAATAAAGAATAACCTAGTATCGTATTGCTACGACTGCCATAATTAGCAGTAGTAGTACTACTATTAGAATGTTTTCAGTGTGATAAATGTTTTAGATTGCTTATAAGTTGTAATAAATTAATGAGATTTACTCTATGTTCTAAACCGTAGGGATTATATACTCTTTGGTCTAAACTGTTCAAATTAAAATAGTAAGGATGCAAAAGTTATCGATTATGACGTTATCGATTGTAATGAAAATATTGATCGATTCTTCAACCATAAAAATACTAAATATACTTAAGTTTAAAGCAGCGTTAGCATTAAAACGGTGACTGGCTCATTATCTATCAGGTAGTCCAAAAAAGCTTTGGTGAAAGGTGGTTTGAATGGATTTCTTAGTCCAAGACCTCTATGATTACCACCTAATTATAGAAAAGTACTTGATGATATAATAGAAAGTGAAACTTAATAACTAAATAAATATTTTCACGCATTTCCAATCCAGATGTAGACAGAGGTCTTGAAAATTAAGTCTTGTCGACCCGTCTTCCACCGAGATTTTTGGGACTTTACCAAACACATTACCAAAGACCTGATCGTGCTATGAAATAGTACGTTTCGTGTCGTTGGCACTTGTTATTACTTTGTTGTAACATAAAGCTTTTATTTGTAGGATATTTCCTGTAGAAAAATCACCTCTTCCTAATTTTGAGTATAATTTTAACAACATTTAAGACATTTTGCATTTTAACAAAGTGTACAGTTATCAAGTAGTTTATCGATTCGATTCGTACATCACTAGTACTTTATATCTAGTGTACGTGATTCAAAATAATATGTCAAAGTCACTGTCATACCATCACGATTTTCTCGACTACGACTCGATTTCATTACATAACAGATAAAAAAAATATAGTGGTTATATACTATTTGATTTAAACGATTCGAATAATATGGCGGTCTCTCTGTTAATAGTAGTCATTATGTTAATTTTAGATCTAATCTAAAAAAATTAATTAAATATGAATTAGTTAGTAAACAATAGGCATTTATTCAACAATGTCGGTCGGATTTTAGTAGGCAAAAAATTATGACTGACATTTATTCAATTTAAACGACACATGAAAGAAAAATCATCAACTTAATAATAATAAATAATAATTTTAATTCTTGCAATTGAATTAAGTCCATAGTAAATTAATTTGTCAAATTAAGTCAACTATTAAAATTTTACTTTATTTTTAATAAGTGCTGACCCAAAAAAAAATAACTTTAAAGATAGCTGAATCAAACTTATTTATAAATTAATACATATATAGATACGGACAACATCACATACATTGCTCCGATCCCAATGTAATATGCTAAAGCACTTAAGGTATGGGAATCGGAAACAACGAAGGCACTACATCTATCTATCTAAAATTAAGTATTAAAATCTATCTTGAATTATTGCATAATTAGATCGATCCTGGCGGAGTACCCGGCATACCTAGTGTACTTGTCGCATACCTGACAAAATTTCCCGTCACAGACTGTCGCAGTAGTATTGTAAATCTGTACTGGGATACATTATAAATAATATTTCCTATTGAAATGAACTATTATTTCACTACTTGTGCTATTGACTTGAGCCACGCATGCGTCCCTTAAAGCAACACAATAAAAGCACTTAAGCAAAATCACATTTCCGTCATAGTTATACCATAAGGTATAGGTATGCCAGAAGAAGCATAAAAGCAGGTTGAATGCAGTGGAGACGCGATGTCTTCGTAAAATGTGCCGCGTTACCATGGCCGACCGGAAGTGAAACGAAAAGATTTGTTGTAATAATTATCCTTACAAAGTGTGGTAGGGTGACCGGAATTTCGAGTCAAGAACCCAGGTTCGTTTCAATGGGTCTTTCAAAAACTTATGTACGAATTATATCGTTGGCTTGGAAATAAAGACGGCGACGGGCTCACCACCTGTCACGTTGTCCCGAAAATATCTTCGGTGGAAGGTGGGTCTAAGGGACTTAATCGTCTAGACTAACCCTGTGTCTGGTCCTTGTATTGGGAATTCCGTGAAGACATTTATTTATTTATAAAGTAAATAATATTATAATAATTTATTTTTAGTGACGGTCTTCATGGTAACCTAAATTTTGTACAAAAAACTTTCGCCAAAGAACAAAACGGCAACGCACGTTAAACAACTCTAATAATAACTATTATCGATTTTTTTTTTGGAGCTAAATAAACATATTAACGATATTCGGATTTCCTTTATTCCTACTGTACGACCGTGTTTCATGGCAAAATTGCATGAGTTTAACGGGAAGTATTGAATAGGTTTTAATTTATTTGCGGGTATATTTTAATGTGTTGTATCAATTCCTTAATTTTTATTAATATTAATTTAACTTTATACTTTCACGCGTTCTTGAGAAAAAGGGTCTTGACAGACTGACGAAATTTTGAATTTTACCATTTCTAATTTTGATCAAACCAGTTCCAAAAATATTTTAATTTTTCTTTCAGAAGTTTTGAAAATATTGATAAATTGTAATAAGATCACCACCACCTAAGACTAGCAATATTAAAATGAAGTCTATTTAAGTAATTGGAACAAATTATATTTTTAGAACCCAAAGAGTATATAATAACTTCAGAACCAATTTTGGCACTAAGGTTGTTGTCAGTTGATAGTATTTTAAAATGTCCACTCGGTTCGTCTAGTATAGACGATTATATGCAGGTCTATTAGGGCTCCTCTCATGGCTACACAAGCCGATGCGAGAGCGACAAAGTGAACGTTAAAGTGTACTGTTTCAGATACAGATTAGTTTTACTATATAGGAAGTTGACGCTTAAAAAATGGATCTCACAATTCCCACTAGGCTTCTTCATAACATCGGGCAATTATTGTCAAATCATACATAGGTTATACGCAGGTAACCGAGGGCATATATAAATATCGGGTTTGGATCCAGTATCAAAACCAGATCATGACTTATTTTTACCTACTCAATTGTTTTATTAATTTGTTTGATATTAATAAATGATTCAATATGAGTCACTTCACTCTGCTTCATTCTCTGGGTGTATAGAAAGTTCGAAGCCACGATGAGTGGTTGAGTGGTCGGGATTTCGAGTCAAGAGACCCGAGTTCGATCCCCTGATGGCAGGCTCGTACCAATGGGTTTTATAAAACTTATGTAACATTGACATAAAGACGGCGACGGGCTCACCACCTGTCACGTTATCCCAAAATATCTTCGGTGGAAGGTGGGTCTAAAGGACTTAATCGTCTAGACTAACCCTGTGTCTGGTCCTTGTATTGGGAATTCCGTGAAGACATTTATTTATTTATAAAGTAAATAATATTATAATAAGATTATTTTTAGTGACGGTCTTCATGGTAACCTAAATTTTGTACAAAAACTTTCGCCAAAGAACAAAACGGCAACGCACGTTAAACAACTCTAATAATAACTATTATCGATTTTTTTTTTGGAGTTAAATAAACATATTAACGATATTCGGATTTCCTTTATTCCTACTGTACGACCGTGTTTCATGGCAAAATTGCATGAGTTTAACGGGAAGTATTGAATAGGTTTTAATTTATTTGCGGGTATATTTTAATGTGTTGTATCAATTCCTTAATTTTTATTAATATTAATTTAACTTTATACTTTCACGCGTTCTTGAGAAAAAGGGTCTTGACAGACTGACGAAATTTTTGAATTTTACCATTTCTAATTTTGATCAAACCAGTTCCAAAAATATTTTAATTTTTCTTTCAGAAGTTTTGAAAATATTGATAAATTGTAATAAGATCACCACCACCTAAGACTAGCAATATTAAAATGAAGTCTATTTAAGTAATTGGAACAAATTATATTTTTAGAACCCAAAGAGTATATAATAACTTCAGAACCAATTTTGGCACTAAGGTTGTTGTCAGTTGATAGTATTTTAAAATGTCCACTCGGTTCGTCTAGTATAGACGATTATATGCAGGTCTATTAGGGCTCCTCTCATGGCTACACAAGCCGATGCGAGAGCGACAAAGTGAACGTTAAAGTGTACTGTTTCAGATACAGATTAGTTTTACTATATAGGAAGTTGACGCTTAAAAAATGGATCTCACAATTCCCACTAGGCTTCTTCATAACATCGGGCAATTATTGTCAAATCATACATAGGTTATACGCAGGTAACCGAGGGCATATATAAATATCGGGTTTGGATCCAGTATCAAAACCAGATCATGACTTATTTTTACCTACTCAATTGTTTTATTAATTTGTTTGATATTAATAAATGATTCAATATGAGTCACTTCACTCTGCTTCATTCTCTGGGTGTATAGAAAGTTCGAAGCCACGATGAGTGGTTGAGTGGTCGGGATTTCGAGTCAAGAGACCCGAGTTCGATCCCCTGATGGCAGGCTCGTACCAATGGGTTTTTATAAAACTTATGTAACATTGACATAAAGACGGCGACGGGCTACCACCTGTCACGTTATCCCAAAAATATCTTCGGTGGAAGGTGGGTCAAAGGGACTTAATTGTCTTGACCAGACCTCTGTCTACCCCTGTATTGGGAATTGCGTGAATATAGTTATTTATTTAATGTATTTAGTAAAGGGCTGGCATTTTTATTATTTCTCAGACTAAATCATTGCCAAAAATGATAGAAAAGACAAGAGTGCTTGAAATACCTATTGTATGTCAAAAATAGAGCTGTAATAAACTTTTGAACTATATTGGCACGATAGCACAAACACTTGAAATTTAGCTGGAACTGTACGCATTCAGTAAGTCTTGCGTCATCTCTCCGCATAACATACATACTTACACACAATGGCCTGTTAAAGTCCAGTGCAGGACGTAGGCCTCTCCCGTCCGTCTGGTACCTCAGACGCTGCTGACCGTCTTCGGTCTTATTATTTTTGGTCTGATATTTTTAGAGATAGTTCTCCCGCCATCTATCGGTTGCCATAAAGATATTCTAGGCTGTTTCCCTTAGCCGCCTCTTACGTCAACCACGGAAGGATAGGGGGTGGCAATATTCTTGCGCCGTTACCACACAGAATCACTGTGAATAACGTCACACTATAAAACCGTATGTATAGTGTGACGTTGTTGTTGTATACAACAAACTAAACTGTCAAAGTATGACGCAAGTCTCTCCAGTTTTTCTGGGGTCGGAAGTGCGTTATTCCTCTTTTTCATTTGTGGGTCTTCTCGCAAGTCTTATTCGAAGCTTTGAGTGAGACACATGGCTAACGTCGAAGAACATAGAGGTTTTAAGACGGTATGAAATTGGTCTGCATCAGAGGTGAGATTCCGCCATTGCAGGGATATAGAATATAAAAACTTTTTCACAACTAAAAAAAGTTTACGTCAATACAAAAAAAAAGTAAAGTTAACTCAAGATATGAATATTATTCTTCGTGTGCGCGCCAAGTGTTTGCTTTGCATTTGCAAACGGTTGAAAGAAAACTACGAATAAGTAATTTTATTAAATTTTATTAATACTTTACAAAATATATGTCACAAAGAGGGTTATTACATTATTATATCTTATGTTTAGTCAAAAGCAGTACATACTGGAAAGCTTATATAGAATAATATTAATAGCGTTAAACTACCAAGCTACTGGCATTGGCACGTGCTAAATACCAATTTCCAAAGGTTGGTGAATACGTCTTTTGCAAAAAGCGCCATCTTGGTAAAACGTTTCAGCAATTCGTTACGGATGGGCAATTTCGGCGCAGGTGCCTCGTCGTAATAACTCTTAGCATCAGAAATATTACAAAAGGTGTACATGTAGAAAGCGGGCATTTCACCTACGTTATGAACCTTGTGGAAGGTGACCGACGGAATTTTTATCCTGTCTCCTGAACGTAGTTGATAGGACTTCCCTAATAGATTTTGGGACACTTGCGGCTCGTAGACAACAAGTCCTTTTAATATGGTCAGTGTTACGTTTTTCAGTTCAGCCGGAATATATTTTTCATATTCATATCCTGCGGAATAAGTGACGGGTAAGTGTTACTATTGCTATGGTATTCTAAGAAACAGTTTTGTACAGAATCCGAAATACAGCGGGAGAGCGTTTACAAAATAACACCAAAATAAATAAAAACTGTGACAACACACAATACCAATACATAAATGTTAAAATTACGTTTGGATGGTCGGAATTTCGAGTCAAGAGACCCGAGTTCGATCCCCAGGTGGCAGGCTCGTGGCAATGGGGTTTTCAAAAACTTATATACGAATTTTATCGTTGGCTTGGACATAAAGACGGCGAACGGGCTCACCACCGGACACGTTGTCTTGAAAATATCTTCGGTGGAAGGTGGGTCGAAGGCACTTAATTGTCTAGAATAGACCTCTGACTACCCTTGTATTGGGAACTGCTGGAAGATATATTTTTTTAAATGTTTGGCAAGGTGATCGCCAATCTACTTGCCATACGATTTTGGAAAACCCTTCTAACGAGAGAGGTTAATCTCCTACAGTGGACCTTCATAAACTGCTTAGAAAAAGTATAATATAATATAAAACGTGTTTCAATAGTGACTACAAACCTGGAAAATCAGCAATAAATATCACATCACTATAGTTATTCCAGGATTGGATATCATTCCTTAGATTATAAAGTCGTTCCCTCCATTCCAAGGATTCATTTAGAAGAGGCATTAGATATGAAGTTTGCGTGAAAGGAGACCAGGAAACGTTCAGAAGATCCACTTTTGGATCAAACATGCGCTGAGTGAATCTACCGTTCAGTGAATACCAGACGTCAATGTATATGGAGAAGTTACGAGACAGATACTGGGTTCCGCCATCGATATTGTTACTGCGCTCCTCAATCTTCGCCTTGACATTTTCGTTCAGACAGCGAGCGTACTGGTATACCATGTCTCCGTGTCTAGTCCACCGGTCGTTAGGTGTGAAATGGTACGGATCTACGTAAAATTGTGTTCTTCTATCGTTGTCAACGACTCTCACGACGACGGAATGCGGATCCCAAGTATGCACCATCATGTCCCAGGAATATCCATAAAGGCCATTGGTCCAATTATTGTATCCCTAAAAAAAATGAGTTGATAAATATTAAAGTTTCATGGCCTTGCGTCATCCAGACCTTTATTCTTAATTCGAGTGGTTTTCGTCAGAGAAATATTCACGCAATTCCTAATACTGGGGCAGATAGAGGTCTAGACAATCATTTGTATTCCTCCCCCCCCCCCTTTAAAGACATGTTTTCGGTACAACCGTTTTTAGCCGATATAAATCGTACATAAGTTTTTGAAATAACCTACTGGCACGTGGCTACCACCTGTCACGTTGTCCCGAAAATATCTTCGGTGGAAGGTGGGTCAAAGGGACTTAATTGTCTAGAATAGACCTCTGACTACCCTTGTATTGGGAACTGCTGGAAGATATATTTTTTAAATGTTTGGCAAGGTGATCGCCAATCTACTTGCCATACGATTTTGGAAAACCCTTCTAACGAGAGAGGTTAATCTCCTACAGTGGACCTTCATAAACTGCTTAGAAAAAGTATAATATAATATAAAACGTGTTTCAATAGTGACTACAAACCTGGAAAATCAGCAATAAATATCACATCACTATAGTTATTCCAGGATTGGATATCATTCCTTAGATTATAAAGTCGTTCCCTCCATTCCAAGGATTCATTTAGAAGAGGCATTAGATATGAAGTTTGCGTGAAAGGAGACCAGGAAACGTTCAGAAGATCCACTTTTGGATCAAACATGCGCTGAGTGAATCTACCGTTCAGTGAATACCAGACGTCAATGTATATGGAGAAGTTACGAGACAGATACTGGGTTCCGCCATCGATATTGTTACTGCGCTCCTCAATCTTCGCCTTGACATTTTCGTTCAGACAGCGAGCGTACTGGTATACCATGTCTCCGTGTCTAGTCCACCGGTCGTTAGGTGTGAAATGGTACGGATCTACGTAAAATTGTGTTCTTCTATCGTTGTCAACGACTCTCACGACGACGGAATGCGGATCCCAAGTATGCACCATCATGTCCCAGGAATATCCATAAAGGCCATTGGTCCAATTATTGTATCCCTAAAAAAAATGAGTTGATAAATATTAAAGTTTCATGGCCTTGCGTCATCCAGACCTTTATTCTTAATTCGAGTGGTTTTCGTCAGAGAAATATTCACGCAATTCCTAATACTGGGGCAGATAGAGGTCTAGACAATCATTTGTATTCCTCCCCCCCCCCCTTTAAAGACATGTTTTCGGTACAACCGTTTTTAGCCGATATACAGCGGGAGAGCGTTTACAAAATAACACCAAAATAAATAAAAACTGTGACAACACACAATACCAATACATAAATGTTAAAATTACGTTTGGATGGTCGGAATTTCGAGTCAAGAGACCCGAGTTCGATCCCCAGGTGGCAGGCTCGTGGCAATGGGGTTTTCAAAAAACTTATATACGAATTTTATCGTTGGCTTGGACATAAAGACGGCGAACGGGCTCACCACCGGACACGTTGTCTTGAAAATATCTTCGGTGGAAGGTGGGTCGAAGGCACTTAATTGTCTAGAATAGACCTCTGACTACCCTTGTATTGGGAACTGCTGGAAGATATATTTTTTTAAATGTTTGGCAAGGTGATCGCCAATCTACTTGCCATACGATTTTGGAAAACCCTTCTAACGAGAGAGGTTAATCTCCTACAGTGGACCTTCATAAACTGCTTAGAAAAAGTATAATATAATATAAAACGTGTTTCAATAGTGACTACAAACCTGGAAAATCAGCAATAAATATCACATCACTATAGTTATTCCAGGATTGGATATCATTCCTTAGATTATAAAGTCGTTCCCTCCATTCCAAGGATTCATTTAGAAGAGGCATTAGATATGAAGTTTGCGTGAAAGGAGACCAGGAAACGTTCAGAAGATCCACTTTTGGATCAAACATGCGCTGAGTGAATCTACCGTTCAGTGAATACCAGACGTCAATGTATATGGAGAAGTTACGAGACAGATACTGGGTTCCGCCATCGATATTGTTACTGCGCTCCTCAATCTTCGCCTTGACATTTTCGTTCAGACAGCGAGCGTACTGGTATACCATGTCTCCGTGTCTAGTCCACCGGTCGTTAGGTGTGAAATGGTACGGATCTACGTAAAATTGTGTTCTTCTATCGTTGTCAACGACTCTCACGACGACGGAATGCGGATCCCAAGTATGCACCATCATGTCCCAGGAATATCCATAAAGGCCATTGGTCCAATTATTGTATCCCTAAAAAAAATGAGTTGATAAATATTAAAGTTTCATGGCCTTGCGTCATCCAGACCTTTATTCTTAATTCGAGTGGTTTTCGTCAGAGAAATATTCACGCAATTCCTAATACTGGGGCAGATAGAGGTCTAGACAATCATTTGTATTCCTCCCCCCCCCCCTTTAAAGACATGTTTTTGGTACAACCGTTTTTAGCCGATATAAATCGTACATAAGTTTTTGAAATAACCTACTGGCACGTGGCTACCACCTGAGTATCGAAGTCGGGCCTCTTGACTCGAATTCCAATGAACCAATCACTCGGGTATCGTCACTTCGTCGTTCGAGGTGACTAAGAGAAACCTTGATGATGACAATGACTGCTGATAGATGCATAGGTAACCATTTCGAATAACACCAGAACATTGTTAAGCAAACGATCAGCGTCATAGTTTACTCAATCAGAATAAAAAATAAACTCTTCCTTTGTTTGTAGCGCCCTAGGCTAGATAACCAGAACGCCCTTTATATAGTATTTAGTGTTATAAAGTATTTAGCATCCTTTCAGACTTTCAATTTGCTTCTTTCCAGAGTTCTCTCCCTGATCCAGACTCTCATGAAAGTTTCCCCAATCTTTGAAATTTTTATTCATTACACATTAATGAAAACTAAAAGTTCTATATTAAAGTTATGGTCGTGCACTCGTCGACTACCCATCTTACCTTCGTAATGAAATGTGAAAATGGTAAGAAAGCTTGCATCAATACGTAGAAACCTATAAATATACAAGTCACGACTTTATAAACTTCCATATCTTCTGATATGTCCTCTTCCTCCGCATTTTTATTACATAACACTCTATCATTATCTACGCCTTCGGAATCATTTGAATCGTAGGCGATTTCGAGAGACCGTTGATCAAAATCTTCCAAGGAATCTAATTTGTTTGTCTCATTTAATTCGGTCAATAGTGTTTTATCATTTTCATCATCGGATTCATCGGATTCCTCGGATTCGTTATATGTTTCTTTATCATTGTTGTCTTGCTGATCAATTTGTTCGGTACTAAATATGATATATTTACAAATGTTTCTTTGGGTTCTATCATATATCTCCTTTACGTGTCCGAACACTATTTTTGGCCAGTCAAATGGGTAAAACAGGGGCATCGTTGCTAAGCAAACCCACGGGAACATGCCTGTAATTAAGTGTAAATAAAATAACAGAATAACAGTAAAATATGATTAATAATATCGATTTTGACGATTTAGATTAAAAAGTGATATATTTCATTTGATACTGATATTATAAATATTAAGCCTATATACGCCTTCTCATCAGTATAATTTAATCGAGTTTAAATTTAAAGACTGAGGTATACAACCTGGGCGTGTTGCCATTAACGGAAAAATTAACCTACGGACCCAAAACGTGGATCCTTCACTGCTAGCCGAATAAGGAAGCTTAAAGTTCCTCAGCTTGCTATAGAATAGTCTATGTTTGGTGTTTCTCTGTGTGTTATAAACCGGAATTAAGATATTCCCGACTGGACGTAACCGGACCGGACATAACCGATATAGCCGTGAAGCCTATCGAGAGTACGAGATCGTAACATACTGCACGTTGCCATCTCGCACAAGTGAACACATCGTGAGTGGTAGTGAGCTTGCCACCATCTATATGTCCAAACCAATGATGTAAATCGTACATAAGTTTTGAAAAAAATCGGTACAACCTGGGGATTAAACTTCTAGACTCGAATTCCGATTACCCAATCACCATCTATCTATTTATCTATCTATCTGCTGTTGTGACTATAGACTGTATAGAAGAAGAAAAAGAAGGTACCATAGTGGCAGATAAAAACCTTTCCAGTCTTATCTAAACAGTTCCTGAAAAATAATGTTTAAATTTAGATAAGAAAGAACATAGAGAAGAAAGAACAGCAAAATTGATTACGTAACTCTTATATATTTATATAATATAATGAACAATACAAACCAATCCTAAATAGTCTGCTATTCATCAAATGAAAGAGGGCACAAAAAATCATAGCAACGTGCCTAGTGCGCGACCACATCATCCAAATAGCGACAGTCAGGTCGAATGCGAAGACGAACCAGTGGACAATCAGGTAATCCGTTTGTGGAACAGTGAGGAATAATCTGTAATAAGCAATATCTTACGCTGTAAACCTCAAAATTAAATAATCCGTTTGAGGAACGGTGAGGTATGTAAAGTAAAAAATCTTTAATGTAAAGAAAGTTAAGATTAATGCAGTTTTTATAAATAAATACTTTATTTACAGAAACAAAATGCTGTTGTCGTATAGGTACTAATTAACATTCCTTTGGCTCGTATTTCTTTTGCTTTTCTTTTTCGTTATATTTTTCTTCATAACCAAGGGTAAAAAGCTTTACATGTGTAATTTGTAATGTGACGACCTCCGTGGACGAGCGTAACACCGGTTTTCAAGGTGTCGCCATCTCGAGGTCCTGGGTTCGATTCCCGGACGGTCGGGTCAATGTAGAAAAACCACATTTTCTACATTGTCTCGGGTCTGGGTGTTGTTTCCGATTCCCATTAATCGAATAATTAGTTTGAATAAAACAAACAAACAAAACAATATAATATGTTACGTTTCTGACCGGGGGGACACTAAAGGTTATGATGGCTTAGCACATGCCTTGCTAATTACATTTACTATTATATTGAAATGAAATACTTACTTAAAAGGAATGAACACCCAATGCTCGCTAAGATTCTGCACGGAATAGCCAGTCAGCCATTCCGCGGTGCCTTTCTTCAGCCCGGCCATGAAGTAAAGGACGAAGAACTGATACTTCAAGATAAAGTAGTTCCAATACGGTACACTTGGCTTCGCCGCGGAACGGTCTAAGATGGCGTCCATTGACCTGCCCAAAAACCATTATTTCAAATGCAATAGTGTTTCGTGTCATTTTAAAATTACTAGGAGTCTCAGATCGTTGTGAATCTAATAATTTGAAACTAAAAATAGGAAGTAGCAGTTACGGTTCCCGATTCTTTATGATGTGCTATGGCCATGTACACACTATTGGCAGCCAGTGGCATTTTCAGGTTTTTATTTAGTAATCTATTACACATCCGCTGGAAAAACGTGGACGGAAGCTGTGAATGAAATTGTATACTTAGGGAGTGCTTTTAGCCGGGATGTGATATAGATGTGGACAGGCGTGTCGTTGCCGGGAATAAACTCAATGGTGCCCTGACTGCAAGGCAAGGTCAAAAGGCAAGGCGTAATGAAAATTGCACGCCTTGCAATACATAACGTAGTGTTGGTACCCACTTTGTTAAAATGGCAGCGAAACCTGGGTATACCAAAAGAAGCATAAAAGCAAGTTGAATGCAGTGGAGATGCGATCTCTTTGTAAAATATGCTGCGTCATCTTGGCTGATCGAAGACCAAACGAAGAGATTCGCAATATGGCAGGTTTGAAAGATGAGTAGAAGTCACGATAGCCGGGTGGTTCGGTGGTCGGAATTTCGAGTCAAAAGACCCGAGTTCGATCCCCAAGTGGCTGGCTCGTACCAATGAGTTTTTCAAAAACTTATGTACGAATTACATCGTTGGCTTGGACATAAAGGCGGCGACGGGCTCACCACCTGTCACGTTGTCCCGAAAATATCTTCGGTGGAAGGTGGGTCAAAAGGATTTAATTGTCTAGACTAGACCTCTGTCTAGCCCTGTATTGGGAATTGCGTGAAGATATTTATTTTTTTTATTTATTTTTTGAAAGATGACCTTATCTCAAAAATTGATAATGTCGTGCTTCGATGGTTTGGGCACGTTGAGGTAATGAGTGAAGACCGAATGCTGAAAAAAATATAATATAGCGCAGAAGTTAATATTAGGAGGTGTCGAGGTGGGCCGCGACTAACTTACAAAGACCATGTGAGCAAATTGCTCGAAGAGGGGAGGGTCAAGAGTACTCGGATACCCAGAGGTGCATGTAAGAAGAAAATGATGAATCTGAATGAAGCGAAAGAGTTATGTAAGGATCGTGACACTTAACGATCTGTTCTCTCTGGCTAACCCGACAGATATTGTGCGTGAAGATAAGTAAGTAAGTAAGCTGTAGAAGCATTTTAATTTATAAGAAAATTTTTATAAAAAACATATCTTCACGCCCTTACCGATACAAAAGTAGACAGAGGTCTAGTCTAGACAATTAATTCCCTTCGACCCATCTTCCACCGAAGATATTTCTTGGACAATGTGGCAGGTGGAGAGCCCGTCGCCGTCTTTAGGTCCAAGTCAACGAT
Source organism: Sericinus montela (assembly GCA_029286605.1). Taxonomy (NCBI): domain Eukaryota; kingdom Metazoa; phylum Arthropoda; class Insecta; order Lepidoptera; family Papilionidae; genus Sericinus; species Sericinus montela. The sequence goes on from JAGSMR010000004.1 coordinate 1,449,236, forward strand.
ATGAATCACAAATAGGATTTTTTTAAAAAACCCCATTGATACTAGCCTGCCACGTGGGGATCGAACTCGGGTCTCTTGACTCGAAATTCCGACCATCCGACTTTGGTGGAAGTTGGGTCAAAGGGACTTAATTGCCTCGACTAGAACCCTGTCTACCCTGTATTTGGGAAATTGGTGAAGATTATACTTTCTTTAATTTTTTTTATTTTCAAATAATTATTTAAAATAAAACGATTTTCGAATTTTATCGCGTTTTTAATTAGTTTTTACAAACTATTTTTCCCCCGTGACCACGGTTGCCGTAAAGCATCCGAAACGTCGGGAAATAAAAAAAAATAGTTTGTAAAAACTTATTAAAAACGCGATAAAATCCGAAAATCGTTTTATTTTAAATGTGTAGTAATCGCGTAAATACAAGAATTCAAATAATTACTTTAGATTTGGATGCTCCCTCATAGTTGAGCTGTCTTACCAGTAACAGTTAGCCTGTGTGAAAGTGAGCAGCAAGCCGACGAGGCCGAACAGGTAGCTATGGTTGTTCCAATAGCTCTTCTCTATCAGGAGCAGATACCAGTAGGAGATGGTGAACGTGACGGCGCTGAGTCGGAACTTGTAGCCCAGTGCGATTCCTAGCGATCCTGTGGATGTGTTAGATTCATTAAGTTTCTCTCATAACAAGCGGGTTTTTGTAATACAGGATTGTATAAAATAAATATATCTTCACGCTATTCCCAATACAGAGGTAGACAGAGGTGTAGTCTAGACAGTTAAGTCCCTTTGACCCATCTGTCACCGAAGATATTTTCGGGACAACGTGACAGGTTGTGAGCCCGTCGCCGTCTTTATGTCCAAGCCCAAGATGTAATTCGTATATAAGTTTTTGAAAAACTCATTGGTACTGTCACTAGGGGATCGAACTCGGGTCTCTTGACTCGTAATTCCGACCACCCAACCACTCGGCTATCGTGACTTTTAAAATACAGGATGCAAATTAATACAGGATTAGAAGGTGAAGAATGTCTAGGACGCAATCAAGCATATTTTAGAGCTAATGAAAGTAATCATGATGGCGTTGCCAGGGTGACAAGGCAAATCCGCAGTTTCAAGCGACCTAAGAATCTTTAAATGTATAATAGGTAGGCTGGCATTTTCAGATCACATAAATTTCCATTCGAACCTATCGATCTCGAGTCCGACAGGTTAGTAATGAGGATGAGGTTGCACTTGGTGTGATATTTTCGGCGGCAAAGTTTCTTTAAGGTAAGATTGGAGCCAAAATATTCTCGAAATGCTGTAGTAGATTATTTTTTGGAGATAAGCCTCTATGTCCAAATGTGGACTTTGAAAGGCTAAGAAAACGAACTAAAATTTGTTAAATATGTAATAAATAGATCTTTTCCGCAGTTAAAAATGTTTCACAAAACCTAATAAATTACAATTGTTAGTCTATCGATTTCTTCTTGAAAACCCGCTGTAAAAAGAATACTCGCTTCAATAGAGATAGATGTAAGTTTCAATTGCGGACAACTTGGACATTTGCATAGTATAATCTATACGTCTAAATAAAATTGGAGTGTCTGTTTGTAATATTGAAATAACCGTTTTTACTACACTGTACACCAAAATATTTTTTTTACAATTTTTGTCTGTCTGTTTGTTCCGGCTAATCTCTGAAACGGTTGAACCGATTTTAATGGGACTTTCACTGGCAGATAGCTGATGTTATAAGGAGGCTACTTTTATTTTAGGTAAATAATTATGGTTCCGATTAAGAGTTTAACGGTGGACAAAAAACCGTGGGGGCGATTAGCTAGTAATAAATAAATACATATTTATATTTCATCTTAAATTAAAAATGTGAAATCATTACCTAGCCACAGTCCAATGTAAACGAGCGTCATGTAGGGCATCGGTAGCGCCTGTATGAAGTGCACCAGGGGGAAATGACAAATAGAAGGATTCCCCCATCTTTCACTCATCGCAGCACCGCCACGTTCGTCTGGGATGTCGAATAACATCGCGATACCTAAGGAGATGAAACGCTTGAAGTATTATAAAACGTTGTAGATTGTGTGGTAGTGTTTGATGAAGTTGTCAATAAGCTATATAATACTGCAATGGAGAACCTACAATGCAGTTCATCGCATCCAAGCGGGTAGTGATGTTTGAACGTTTTTATCTTTTAAATGATTCACGGTTTTATTGATATAAAGCCCCATCCGGACTCTTTTGGTGTGAGGACGGTACGCTCATGTGCCATCATCTTCTCTCACCTCTTCTGGGTGACTTTTAACCTTGTGTCGGTTTTTAGAACGCGAGTGAGATACTCGAGGGAATCAACGACACTATTGCGCTTTGCACTGCAGAGTAAGGACACGCGTTTTGTTATTATGACGGAGTGGAGAGAATTATACATATTTTAATTTAATGGAACCAATCATTTGGAATCCAAAAAATATTAAGGTGATATAGACGCAAGATAATATGATTTGACGATAACATAAAAGTGGTGGTGATGAGCACGAGGGATCGACTGACATGAACCCTTTTTTTCCCACGAATTTTTTCCCGATAGGAACACGATATACATAACCGTGACTTCAGAACAAACATTCGTATGCTAATCACAAATTTTTTCCCTTAGCTGGACTCAAGCCCGCAACCCTTCTGTCGATGGCAGGGTCACCATTAACAGGGCTATCGGGGGGTATCTCACCTGGCTGAAAATAAAATGGCTGAGTATAATCATTATGTGAATGAACTCACCAAAAAGAATCCTAGTCACTGCTAAACTGGAGGCTTCCTTCGGTTTATGCATATAATGTACGATTCTTCTTAGGTTTGTATCGCGGATATGAAATTCGAACTGTTCGAAGAACTTTTTGTCTATGGTCTCGTAAAGACACGTGATTTTCTTTCTCATTGTGACTTCTGCAATTTTAATATGTCATTTTTGAGAATATAATAGAATAAACGTGTAGGATGCAAGAAAAATCGAAAAGATTTTTATAGGAGGTACAATGCGGATTTAAACCTAAAAGAGGATGCATGGACCAAGTGATTTCTCTAAGCATGATCACGAAATACTTCTGGCTTGTAACCAGAAGATTTTCTGTGGTTTTGACGATCGGGAGAAGGCATTTAATAAGGGAGTCTGCAAGAAAATGTGGGAACTGTTGCCGGAGTATGGTGTGGATGGCCCACTGCTAAAGGCTGTGCAGTAACTTTATTGCGAGTACAAAGCGTATGTGCAGGTAAGGCGTGACCTCTCACTAATTTTAACGTCAAAACTGACGTAAAATAGCGTTGAGTCCTGTCCTCTTGACAGCTGTTTACAAAAGTTGAAAGCTGTTTGGGTGTGAAATTGGGTGACATAAAAATAAATTGTCTACACCACACCGTCAGAGGCAGAACTACATTAGTCTTTTCTTCCTTAAAACCTTATCAAATACCTTCTCAAGGTATACAAAAGCACAGCAAATACTTTGGTTAGCAGCCAGAAGCTTTTCCGTGATCATGCGGAGAAATAACATTTATTCCGTGCATTCTAATCCGCATTCTAATTTCATTAATTCCGCTGTCTAAATCCGCATTGTGCCTCTTTTCGATTTCTATTGCATCCTACGCATCAAAACCTTCGAGTAAGCTTTCTTGCTAAACTGGGCAAGTTGATCACCCGATTGCACCCGCAGTCAAAATGTGAACCTTTACCTTTATATAAAGGGATGTAAACATGAAAGTTGTCTCAGACACGAGGCCCACCATAATTGACCATTAGCTCTATCTAGTCCCGCAGCCTTACGACATTTCAAACTTCGAATTGCACATTCAATCTCTTTCATATTGATGTCAACGAAGTCCGAGTCTGGCGTACCAGTCACGGCGTCACCCCCGGACACCTCACTAAGATCACCACACGCATAAAAATCTCTATAAAACTTGCTCCATCGTTGCATGACCTCCAATTTTTCTGAGAGGACGTCATTGGTTCCGAAAGCACTTTTTTCATGTTCTTGTTTTTTGTTCATTCTTAAGGCGCACTTTGTTAATTCTGTTGCACCACTTCGGGCTCTCCCAACCTCTTTCCAGAAGAGCTTGGAGTTTTCCCTAAAGTTGTGCGACAATCTTCCGTCCGCTTCCATTTTACACCTTTCACGCACTTCTTCAATCAATGCTTTCGCGTGAACCTTCTGCAGCTTATACCTCTCTTCCACCTTATCTCTCATATCACTATTATTAATAAAGGACAAGTAGTCTAACAATGCCTTCTTCTTCTTCTTCTTTACAGCTTCTTTCACTTCATCATTCCACCATGCATCTCTTCTTGTACTACTACCTCTTTTTACCGTTTCACACACTTATTCCGCTGCACTAACCATTCCATCTCGAAAGCTCTGCCATATTCTTTCCACACATACTTTTCTGCCATCGATGGTGTTAAGCTTTTCGGCTACGCACGCATGATATTTGTGCCTAGTAACCGCTTCCTGAAGCTTCCTGCTTCGGATGCGACAGACCAACTGTGGTTCTGTTAGCGCCAACCCGCGAATAGACCCCTAAACATAGTAATCACTAGATTGTGATCCGTCCCAGGTTAGCATCCCGGAACCCTCGCTTATCCATCACCTGTTTTCGCAGTCGGTCATCCACCAGAAACAAATCGATCATATTTATCTCATTCTTTCTTTGTATTTTTATACATATGGATTTTCTTGTGATTAAAAATAGTGTTTGTCATAAGAAGACCCTTTTCCTTGCATACAACCAGTATAAGCTTGCCAGCATCGTTGGCCATTCTATCACCAAACATTCCAAGCACCGACTCGTACCCAGGTCGAGCGGTACCAACCCATCCATTCAAATCACCACATACAACAATTCCTTCGTTACCCCTAACCAAATCTAGAGCTTCTCTTACATTCTCCCAAAACTCCTCAAGCTCAGCCCTGGACGTCGAAGTTACCGGCTCATAAACAGCCAAAAGGAATAACTTCGTCAGTCCCAATTTAAAGTGAAATCCGAGAAGTCTTGAGTTCACAACCTTATATTCAGTCAAAACGTCGACCAAACGAGAAGACAGCAGCTCCACTCCCTGGCAGTCACTCTCCGGGACCCCGGATCATAGCTAACGCCCCGCCAGGGAGCTCTTCAGTACCACTGCCCTTCCGTTTGGTCTCCGACAAACAAACGACATCTAATTCTCTTTCTTTCATTATATCGATCAACTCATTCGTCTTATCTCTCATGCCTCCTCTAACATTCCACGTGCCAACGCTGCACTCCGTCCTCCACCTTCCGCCGTGTCGGGCTGTGCGTGACGGGTAGCGGTCCCCATCGCCGCTTTGCGCGCCGCATTCCACACCAACGGGGACGAACTGGTGTGCGTCGCCTTGGGGGGACGCCCTAACCCTCGTTGGCATGGGTGCGCAGCTGTGTAGAATTGCAGCCCTGAAAAGGGCTGGCAGGGGTCGTGACAAGCACGCTTCTACAGTGACCCCCAAAATTTTTTTTTGTTTCGTATTAAAAAAAATTGTTAGTTAGAATACAAAAGTGATAAATACTAAAATTCACCTGTTTGAAGCTGTGTCGGTGTCGGAGATAAATTCAGACTGAAACGTATTTGCTCAGAAGCTCTTCAGGTAAACAATTTAATGAAATTCAACATTTATGAACTTACACGTCTGATCAATTATGTACCGTCTGTTTAGAGGACGTGTGAAGTCGATACAATTTTCCAGTTCATCGCGTTGTTAGTGACAGGAATAATTTTCTCCAATTTGCATATTATATCTCTTCATATTCCTTCTTCTACATATTCATAAAATTTGCATATACATTTAACGACTTGTGGAAATAAATACCGCATTTTAAGGGTTTGTCATAAAATTGTTGGTTAATGCTAAGCAAGCGGATCGGCGATCACTGTGTCCAGCTCCCACACTTTAGACACTGTTCGTCGCCAGTGTACTTCATTTTGAACTGATATATTTTGAGATGTTTACCTAGTCATTTTCCGGTCTCCGTTTCAGCAAAACCTGGGGAGTATTTTAAAATTAATATACGTTTACTTTCAGTGTATTGTACGGCTTACCTTCAGCGTCCTAAGTGATTGGTTGTGACGCAGCAGACCTTAACAACTTTAAGATTGTTTAAGTTATACTAATTAATTTATAAATATTGCTCCTACTAACTCACAACTGGAATTCGTACAATGTCAAAATACTTCAGACGCTACAGACGTACAATTACGCCCCACCTTAAAACTAATTCTTTTAAAAATTTAGATTCATCTATTCATACATCCATAGCTCCAAGACCATACAATTGATTTTAAAAAGTTGTCGAGTTTAAAGTTGTGGACGGTGATTTAAAAAACGCTTCGCGTATTTTATTTTCAGATGACATCCTGAAGCCTCACAATGCGGACACCCTTGAAAGCTTACATCAGAAGCATCCTAAAGCCAATTCCTTCTTGCTTCTACCGTCTCCTCCTGATCCTTCTTATCAACCCTTACAAATTTCACACTTTGTTTCAAAATTTAACAATATCTCCGAGCATTAAAGTAACTGATGCAGATTCTCTTTACCTCCTAGTAGCGCCGTTATTTATAGAGTATGAAACGTTTTTTGAAAGAAAAAATTGATTAATTTTTAGAACATGTCAATAAATTGTATATTCTTTATTCTCATATAGCACTTACTATTTTAAAGTATTGTGTTCATGTTTCTAAATTTACTTATCTAGTCCAGCATGAAAAGGTTCCTGGACAATGACTTAAAGAAATAATCTATTTTTAAGTTTTTTCCTTTAGTTTCAAGTCACGATAGCCGAGTGGTTGGGTGGTCGGAATTTTGAGTCAAGTAACCCGAGTTCGATTCCCAGGTGCAAGGCTTGTACCAAAACAGTTTTTCAAAAACCTATGTACGAATTATACCGTTGGCTTGGAAATAAAAACGGCGACGGGCTCACCACCTGTCACGTTGTCCCAAAAATATCTTCGGTTGAAGGTGGGTCAAAGGGACTTAATTATCTAGACTGCCCCTGTATTGGGAATTGCATGAAGATATTATTATTATTATACTTTCCTGTAAAATGCCGATGGGTGCAGACCGCACGCAGTCTCCGCACCCCTTGCTACGCCAGGGTTTGCCTTCTTTGTACTTTGAAGAGGTTATAAATAATACTACAGTTTGTGACGTAATAATTTATTTAATAAACAATTTAGCTATTTCATAAAATTTCAACTAAATGGACATCGACATGTATTTGTTTACTATTATAAATCTTATGAGATTAAGATAGACATTTAGTTATTGTCAAGTATTAAATTGATTCTTTACTACAATCTATATCATATAAACCACACTACTGTTATGCGAGGAAAAATACGCATTGTCCACTATTATAAAAATTACCAAATAATTTAAAATGTTAATATCCAAATCGTGATATTGTTTGATTTCGGTGCAAGTCTTAATCTATAATTTCATTAATTCTTTAAATGTACATAACATAATATTTAAGCTAGCTTTTGATTGCGAAAACAACGACAACCAATAACATTTTACCAAGCCTTAGACTAATTTAATTACGCGCTTTAAAAAAAAACTATTTCTACCCACAAATTTGTGAAAAAATTGAACAAAGAACTAAATCACAATGAAATACATATTCATAACTTAGGTTACGATGACACTTAAATTGTTTTGTTGTAAAAGTGCATTTCGTAATTTGATAAAAAGTTTTGAAATAGTTTTAAATAATTTTATACGAAGTTAACATTGATGTAAAAACATATTATAAAGATGCTAGAGTAGAAAAGGTAAATAAGTAAATAAAAAAAAATTAAAATAATATTATCTTTATTAAATTGCTTAATAAATAAAAATTAACATTCTAAACATATATAGCAAAACATCGAAAAAATATTAAATTTAACATAAATAAATAAATAATGAAATAAATTACAGTATTGAGATTTTTGACATCAAACCATCGACTTGGATGTAGGAACCTCTATTCTATGTATAACATAGATTACTATGTTATATGTTCCATTTAACATACATAAAAAATGTGCTATGTTGTAAAAAATTTTTACATAACACAAAAATGTTTCGCCTTTTCGTCTTTCTGAGCTTATTTAAAGCCAGAAACATAATTGTTAAAAATATATCGTCTATAATCTAATATATAAAATTCTCGTGTCACGGTGTTTGTAATTAAACTCCTCCGAAATGGCTCGACCGATTTTCGTGAAATTTTGTGTGCATATCTGGTAGGTTTGCGAATCGGACATCTATTTTTCATCCCTCTAAATGTTAAGGGTGTTTCACCTCTAATTTTTTTGACAAAATTTTTGGTTTTTATTTTTTTATGATACAGCATACAAAAACACATACAACCCTAAATATTCACTCCTCCACGATTTTATATTGCAGAACAACGTTTGCCGGGTCAGCCAGTACATCTATAGATTGAGGCGTTATGACTCTAATACTGTAAATACAAAACAGGTCATGTTTTCCTCAACGTTTAAACTTGCAAAATACATTACAATGGATTTTTTTTGGCAACATTATGATATTTTCTGCAAACATTGTGTTGGCAAAAAATGTCAGAATTAACATTTAACGCTTACAAAAGACAATGAATGTTTTTCGATAGTTTTCAATTTTCATAAAAATAAATATCATCAAATATACTATATATTTGACAGAGGTCTTGCCAAATAAGTCGTTTCGACCGACCTTCCACGTAGTTTTTTTTTTGACAACATGATATATAGATATATGTTACCTGGTCCTCTTCGGACCAGGTAACATATAACTTTACAATGAATTTAAGCAAAGTACCGCCTGAGTCAATTAACTATCGACAATATGATGCCCGTCGCCTAGGTTAGGTTAAAAACAAATTATTTTATTTACAAAAATAGAGTTTTAGTAATTGAATATGATGTCAGAATGAATGATGGAATAATGACAGCATTTTTTTATTAACATCAGGAAGAAGCTGGTTATGTTAAAACATTTTAAATTCTCTCTGCTAAGTAATTCTTATATGGTTCAGCTTTAGGTAGGCATCGTTAGAAGGTTTATGTAGAAGAGAAACGACAGCAATCAGTACTACAACTAATAAATTTTTAATAAAAACGTTTTATAATATCTATTTCTATGTTTCAGTAGATCAAGGAAAGAAATAACTTTGAGTTTTTGACATCGCATTGTATATTTGATTTTTGTTTCTTGTAATCTAAAAGATATTTTACATATTGAGTGCTGTGTCAAATTAATCTACGTATAATTGTTTCTCTATCGTAGGAACTGTACGTAAATAATAATTGAGCGCGAACTACATATATTCTCATAACCATAACACAAATGGTTATTTAAGCGTTTAAAGCGAAATCAAAATGAATTTTCCAACTCAAAATGAAATGAAACTTCCAAATCAAAATGAATAATATAATATTTAATGTAAAATATAATAAATATTTTACGTTAAACATTCTGACTTTATTTTAATTTCACTGTATACTTCCAGTAGTGACCACAATGTTGTGCATTCAATATTTGCGAATTAATCTATGTGCCTCAAGCCCAACACAGCAGTTCTAGGTTACAAGGTCTCGGTCTAGACACACTTGACGAGAGCTCAGTCAGTATCGCTCGTTGCGGAATGAGGAGCGACGGAAGTGGCCCTTGACAGCATTGAGCTGAGGCTGCTCACTAAGCAGTTTCAAAAGGGCCATTCAAACTAGCGAAGGAAAATTACTGTTGACAGAACTGACGTTGGCGAGATTCGCGCAAGGTTACTGCATAATATGCAATTTTAATATTTATATATATCTTCACGCTATTCGCAATACTGGGGTAGACAGAGACACTCTTTACCTAAAACATTTTTTGGGATAACGCGACAGCCTGTCTCCATCTTTATTTTAGCATAAATACGATACGGTCTACAGTATAAATCGTACATAAGTTTTGAAAGAACCCTTCACGGTACGAGCCACCTGGGGATCGAACTCGGGTCTCTTGACTCGAAATCAAATCACCTAAACACTCAGCTATCGAGCCTATATCGTGACAAATAACGTGATGATTAAATAGCTGATAATGTTTTTGGTTTGTTTTTTTTTTGTCAGAAGGAAATTAAAATGTGTAATTGTGTGAAACCGAATATTGATCTGTGCACACGTTTGTAGGTATTGCAGTAGTGTGGGTAATAGTACATTCTAAACCATTTATTATATTCGAAGATTGTAGCTTGTAACATATAAAAAATTATCGCTATACCTTCAAGCTTTATTTCTCATGGGGTAGCCAAAACAGATCTAGTGTCACGATCTTTAGATACACGAATGTAGTATAATAGTACTATTAACTTTCCGACAAGTAATTTATTGAAATTATATTTCAAGGAAGAAAATTAATTTCTATAATCCAAAAATTTATAGTAGTTTTAGTGTAGACTAATGATTGTTGTAATATGGATAAGCATTTCTCAATAATTTAAGTCACGACAGCCGAGTTGTTGGGTGGTCGGAATTTCGAGTCGGGAGACCCGAGTTCGATCCCCAGGTGGCAGTACCAATGAGTTTTTCAAAAACTTATGTACGAATTTCATCGTTGGCTTGGACATAAAAGGCGGCGACGGGCTCACCACCTGTCACGTTGTCCCGAAAATATCTTCGGTGGAAGGTGGGTCAAAGGGACTTAATTGTCTAGACTTGACCTCTGTCTACCCCTGTATTGGGAATTGCGTGAAGATATTTATTTATTTATTTATTAATAATTTAAAAAAAAAACCTAAAACATGTTGTATTACTGAGTACTGCGCTGAGATATAAGTTACTTTACACATCTAGTACACATGTGCCAAATATTTTCAACGGAATGTGCTTAAATACTAAAATAACAAAAACCACATATGAAATTCACAGCAATCTATACCAAAACAATATAAAACATAACCCTTAACAAACTAACAGTTATAAAAGCAATAAATATAATATATTACAAAGCGCTCTAGCTACAAACACTAGTATCAAATAAATAATCACAATTTACGTAAAATATACGGTTCGTATTTACGTTTAATTTATACTGTAGTAATAGTTTTTTATTGAACCAGTATCAGCATATAACAATTAAATGTCGAATGTGTGTTTGTTAAATAATTTTTTTATTATAAATTGACAAAAATGACTTAGATGTATGACGTGGTTACTGTATACCTATCAATGGTATAACAAATATTTACTTAAATTCAGAAGAAAGGAACATAATTGTTTATAATTAAACATTAGGAATCAATGTTTATTTGTAATTAATTATATAAAATATTTCTTTATTTCGCCACTACATTAATTCAACGATATTATTTCAAACCATAAATAAATAACTGTTATTTATCAATTAAAACATTAATTATAAATATCGTTTCGGATTATTAACATTCATGTCTCATCTACACTACTTCCAACAGCTACATATCTAAATTGGCCGTATTGTACGCGCTTTAACATGTCTGTATTTTCAAATTTGAACCTTCGTTTAACCGAATAAAGTTGAAAATGTATTGTTAGAAGGCGTATAAGTAGCGGGCGTTTACTTTGACGTTTGCGATTTAAGGGCTTTTTGATTATCATCTAATTTGAACTCTAGCTGAAGGGTATAAGGTCCGGTGTGCAATGTCAGTTGGCAGCTCAGGCGTAGACCACGCCGCCGGGGCCTGGTAGGACAGATTTGCCTGAAAGGTAGATATCGACAGCTCGCGCCGCTTGCCTCCCCTCTGATATCGCCCACACCACCAAAGATTGACCGCGGCGACAATCTGAATACAGAAAAATTACATACAAAACATCTGCTAATATATATGTGTAGAATGAGTAAGCGTAGTGCGCCTAAAAATGCATAAAAATTAAAAAAAAATAAGTATCAAACAGACTTAAAAATAAAAAAAAATATCTTCATGTAATTTCCAATACAGGGGTAGACATAGGTCTAGTCTAGACGATTAAGTCCCTTTGAATCACCTTCCACTGAAGATATTTTTGGAACAACGTGACAGGTGGTGGATATAAGTCGTACATAAGTTTTTGAAAAAACAATCCTGCCACCTGGGAATCGAATTCGGGTCAAATCGGGAAATATAAGCGTTTTAGCATTAAATTGCTGTAATTTATGAAAATTAGGAAAATAATATACTTTTTCCGTAAATTTAAAAGTTATTTAAAATGTAATATGATGTTAATATGAAAACGAAATGATAGTCTTTGAAAATACTGCTCATTTCATTTTATAACTACAAATTAAACGTTCCGTTATGGGCATCCTACCATGCTGTCTTGATATATTTAATGATTATTTAGTCTCGAGACTAAATGGTAATGTGAATAAGAATAATATATATAACTTTACCTCCGGCGGCGAAGACATTACTGACAGGTGTCTTATAGATATTGGATTTATCTGTTTCGATGTTGCTCCGAGCGTCCAGCGGCAGATCTGTGGAAAGTTAGTTAAATATGAGTCATTGTGAACTGTTCAAGAACAGTTTAGATAATTTAGACGAGCTATCTCCGGCAGCTCCAAGTCTCAGTGCGTATTTAAGGTATAGATAGGAATTCTTGGTTATTCGAGCAGAAGCGTTTAAGAAAGAATGTATTTTGGAACTAAGTTCCTTATGGAACGATGCGGTAACGAAAGATTTTTATGTTTTATGTACAGTTTTTGTATAATGGCTATACAGTGTCTAATGTATAGTCCAAGAGATGACGGTTATTATTATAAAAAGGAACTTTGTTCCTATCTTTTAATAAAGAAACGACGACATGGTGCCCGGCGCTCCGCTCCGCACGCAGCGCACTCACCCAACTGGTGCGCCACGTAGCGCTCCGCACGTAGCGCACTCACCCAGCCGGTGCGCCACGTAGCGCTCCGCACGTAGCGCACTCACCCAGCCGGGGCGCCACGTAGCGCTCCGCACGTAGCGCACGCACCCAGCTGGTGCGCCCCGTAGCGCTGCGCTCCGCTGCACGTAGCGCACTCACCCAGCCGGGGCGCCACGTAGCGCTCCGCACGTAGCGCACTCACCCAGCCAGGGCGCCACGTAGCGCACTCACCCAGCCGGGGCGCCACGTAGCGCTCCGCACGTAGCGCACCGCACCCAGCTGGTGCGCCCCGTAGCGCTGCGCTCCGCTGCGCACGTATCGCACTCACCCAGCCGGTGCGCCACGTAGCGCTGCGCTCCGCTGCGCACGTATCGCACTCACCCAGCCGGTGCGCCACGTAGCGCTCCGCACGTATCGCACTCACCCAGCTGGTGCGCCACGTAGCGCTGCGCTCCGCTGCGCTCCGCTGCGCACGTATCGCACTCACCCAGCTGGTGCGCCACGTAGCGCTGCGCCCGCTGCGCCCGCTGCGCACGTATCGCACTCACACCCAGCTGGTGCGCCACGTAGCTGCGCTCCGCTGCGCACGTATCGCACTCACCCAGCTGGTGCGCCACGTAGCTGCGCTCCGCTGCGCTCCGCTGCACGTATCGCACTCACACCCAGCTGGTGCGCCACGTAGCGTTGCGCTCCGCTGCGCTCGCTGCGCTCCGCTGCACGTATCGCACTCACCCAGCTGGTGCGCCACGTAGCGCTGCGCTCCGCTGCGCACGTATCGCACTCACCCAGCTGGTGCGCCACGTAGCGCTGCGCTCCGCTGCGCACGTATCGCACTCACCCAGCTGGTGCGCCACGTAGCGCTGCGCTCCGCTGCGCTCCGCTGCGTATCGCACTCACCAGCCGGTGCGCCACGTAGCGCTGCGCTCCGCTGCGCTCCGCTGCGCACGTATCGCACTCACCCAGCTGGTGCGCCACGTAGCGCTGCGCTCCGCTGCGCTCCGCTGCGCACGTATCGCACTCACCCAGCTGGTGCGCCACGTAGCGCTGCGCTCCGCTGCGCTCCGCTGCGCACGTATCGCACTCACCCAGCTGGTGCGCCACGTAGCGCTGCGCTCCGCTGCGCACGTATCGCACTCACCCAGCTGGTGCGCCACGTAGCGCTGCGCTCCGCTGCGCTCCGCTGCGCACGTATCGCACTCACCAGCTGGTGCGCCGTAGCGCTGCGCTCGCTGCGCACGTATCGCACTCGCAGCTGGTGCGCCACGTAGCGCTGCGCTCGCTGCGCACGTATCACTCACCCAGCTGGTGCCACGTAGCGCTGCGCCCGCTGCGCCCGCTGCGCCCGCTGCGCTCCGCTGCACGTATCGCACTCGCAGCTGGTGCGCCACGTAGCGTTGCGCTCCGCTGCGCTCGCTGCGCACGTATCGCACCACCCAGCTGGTGCGCCACGTAGCGCTCCGCACGTAGCGCACTCACCCAGCCGGTGCGCCACGTAGCTGCGCTCCGCTGCACGTATCGCACTCGCAGCTGGTGCGCCACGTAGCGTTGCGCCCGCTGCGCACGTATCACTCACCCAGCTGGTGCGCCACGTAGCGCTGCGCTCCGCTGCGCACGTATCGCACTCACCCAGCTAGTGCGCCACGTGGCGCTGCGCTCCGCTGCGCACGTATCGCACTCACCCAGCTGGTGCGCCACGTAGCGCTGCGCTCCGCTGCGCACGTATCGCACTCACCCAGCTGGTGCGCCGTAGCGCTGCGCTCCGCTGCGCACGTATCGCACTTCACCCAGCTGGTGCCACGTAGCGCTGCGCTCCGCTGCGCACGTATCGCACTCACCCAGCTGGTGCGCCACGTAGCGCTGCGCTCCGCTGCGCACGTATCGCACTCACCCAGCTGGTGCGCCACGTAGCGCTGCGCTCCGCTGCGCACGTATCGCACTCACCCAGCTGGTGCGCCACGTAGCGCTGCGCACGTATCGCACTCACCCAGCTGGTGCGCCACGTAGCGCTCGGGCCCCAGGAAGCCCATGGCGAGCAGCACGAGGTCGGCGCGCACGACGCGCTGCGTGCCGGGCCGCTCGCGCATCTCCCAGCGCCCGCCCGCGCCGCGCTCCCACTCGACCTCCACGCACGACACGCCGCACACGTTGCCCGACCCTGCCGGGACCAACCATCGTCAGTCTAAGACACACACACCTCGAAAAACCTTGACAAAAACACGCAAGTCGATGTTTTAAAAATTGTACGTCAAACATTTTTGATTTGAAAATGAACATAAATTTCGAAATCAGCGCTCCGAGAAACATCGAACACGTCTCTCGTTATTTTTTAATGATTCCGATTCCGCCCAATAACTTCAAAAAGGAGAAAAAAAATTTACTGGGTCAAAATGTTTTATTAGTATTTTTTTTAACACGGACACTTAAATATGAATATAATACACTAATTGTCCATTCTAACACAGAGAACACAGCACAATGCAAGCTGCATTTAAGTAATAAATCTAACATGGCCTCTCAATATATATTTATAAAATGTACATTATAGTCTATTTCATTACAGTATTGTAAAGAGTTCCGACAAATGTTTTTACGGTCGTAAAAGACGGTTCCGCACATGTACTGAACAACTATTTTAATACAGTTGCGAAACAATGAAGCAATTTAATAAAATAATAAAAGAACATTTTTGGAAAATGGCGCCAACCGTAAAAGATTATTAGCAGAGATTCTTTTTTATTTCTTCACCCCTTCTGGGTTGGCAAAGGAAACTATGCCCATACAGCCAAGTCTTCCGCAGAAATTTTTTTATTGTTATGAAATTTAATATCATTGAATCAAATCATTAAATCTGATATGGAAACAAATAAGTAGCTTCTTTTTAGAAATATTTGCAAGCATCATAAAAACTTCTATGAACTATTTTTAGTAAAATTTCGTGGTTGGTTTTTTCTTTTTAAAAGACTATATTTTGACAGTTGAAAAGAGAACGCACGAGTTGGGAAAAGGTAAAGAAAATGCTCGAGTATATAGCCCACATCCCGAACGCAACACGTCCCTGCAATAAGCCACTTTTTGAGCAACTGTATTAAAAAAAATTAACAACTTTAGAAAATAATAGTGACATACATAATGTTAATGCAAGGAACAAACAAGCTTATGACGCCAGTTACTAGACTCCATAGAGCAAGTAACTCATTCATGGGGTGGGGTGTACGCTTCTACAACAAAATCCTGTCAAAAGTGCAAACTTTGCCTATTAAAGAAAGAGTCATTTCAATGTAAATGAATATATTATCAATGATAGTAACCCCTGGGAATGAGTTGTTCGGCCCCATGCTGTTTCTTATTAAATTAAATTAGATTTAAAAAAGATTAAAAAGAAATTAAAAAAGAAATTAAAAAAAAATAAAAAGGTTAAATAAAGAAGATTAAAAAAAGAAATACACAATAATTTAATTAGAAAATAAGTTACAAACTTATTTTGTAATTAAATTATTTTGTATTTCTTTAAAAAAAAAAAAAACTAAAAAAGAGGATACCTACGGAGTTTCAGTTAACATTTTTACTCCGTGAGAGGAAACTCAATACGAAACGGTGGCAGTTTAAAAAATTACCATCGATGGGTGTAATGAATGTTACTTATATCGATTAATAAATGATTTGATTTGATTTAACATACTTTTTTAGACCAAAGATAAAATAGGTATAGGCAGATTTTGCAAACGCTCAAGCTTATTAAAGGCATCCGTAGCATCTAGATAACAGGATCAGCGTAATAAGTATGGGTTGAATTAGTGTAATCGCAAGAGAAATTTTAGTTTTAAACGGCAAGACATTTTGGAGACGCCTCAGAGAATACAACGTGAAGTGGACTTTACGGTTAACATTAAGCACATGCTCAGACCAGGACAAATAGTAATGTCAAATGTGTGTAATGTAAAAGTCAATAGTAATGCCCAAAATTTTGACAGTATCAGAAAAGTTATAGGAATCCCATGGAGGCATAAACAAGGTAAAGCTGAAAAATCTACTTACCGTGTTTTTTTTGTAACATTTATAACATCAGTTTTTTTACCGGGCTGTGTTTTCTATGATAATTTGTTATGAATTTAGTGATTGTAATTAAATTCTTACCGTCATCAATAAACTCCTTGGTGAGCGTCGAGAATTGTCTGGGGTCGTTGCCGAACTTCACTTTCACCTCCTCGTGTCCGTAGTCGACTCTAAGAGGTCATGAATCAATTTTTTATTAAATTAATAAACGTATCTATAAAAAAGTCACGATAGCCAAGTGGTTGGGTGGTCGGAATTTCGATTCAAGACACCCGACTTCGATCCCCGGGTGGCAGGCTCGTACCAATGGGTTTTTCAAAAACTTATGTACGTTCGTTGGCTTGGACATAAAGACGGCGACGGGCTAACCACCTGTCACGTTGTCCCGAAAATATCCTCGTTGGAAGGTCTTCCGAAGGGACTTAATTGTCTAGACTGGACCTCTATTTACCCCTGTATTGGGAATTGCGTGAAGATATTTATTTTTTATTATTTATTTATAAAATAATGCTCCTTTTTTTAATGTTTCGTTTTTAAATTTAAGACTGCTTGTTATAGTGAAGTTTATTTAAGAACGTGTGAACACCTTTTGGGTGTCGTAAGAAGCCACAAAACGAAAATGGTTATTGACAGATGGAGGGATAGGCTTCTCGAAAAATACCAGACCAAATTTAAATAGACCGATGACAGTCTACTCTCCCTTACAGGAATTTTCGTCCTTCAATAGAGTTTAGCAGGAGTGGAGTGGCTCTCTCCCTTTCTCTTCCCTTACACAAAAGTCCTATTTCCTCCAATGGAGTTGAAAGTGAGTCACCTGAAGACCCGCGGCCACTGCGGCCAGGGGTTGTCCTTGCCGCGCGCTCGCTTGGGCTCCGGCAGGATCTCGAAGGTCGTCACCGAGCGAGCGCCCTGCCGCAGCGACGTGGCGATGCAATCGCACCTGCGGGATATCGCCACTTCACTCCACATCTCTCTCGACAGTTTATTTACGGACACTAAATTGCATTTGTGATACTTATTAATTTTAAATTACAATAATCGAGCGAATAGGCTTTTTCTAAGCTAGTGTGCCTACCAACAAAAACTACACCGCCACTTACCATCAAGTGGGATTGTAGTTACTCTTCTGCAATGAGACCGCGAGATCGCCGACATCTCTTCGATGATTTTTTCTTTAAGTTGACGCAGTGTATTCGGCTTATCAATGTAGACACGACTCTTTAAATAACCCCATAAAAAGAAGTCTGCTGGGGATAGATCTGGACTTCTGGGTGGCCATGGGATGTCACCCCGTCTGGATATCAGCTTTTCCGGAAACTTGTCTTTGACCACCGGCAAGGACTCGTTCGATGTGTGACACGTGGCTCCATCTCGTTGAAACCATGTGTTACGATTATAGCCAGCAAATTCCAGTACTCGGCACATACTCGGCAGGATTAACAGTAACTGAACGGCCTCGAGAATCTTCAAAAAATTAAGGTCCGATGATTCCTTTTGCTGAAATTGCAGCCCATACAGTTACCTTAGGAGAGTGAAGTGTCCTCTCATGTTTAGCTTTAGGATTTTCGCTGCTTCAATACCTGCAATTCTGTTTGTTTACATGTCCATTTAGGTGGAAATGGGCTTCGTCAGAAAATAAGATGTGAAAATTACTGAAACGAGTTAACATTGTTTCGGCATATGACTTACGCAAATTTAAATCATTAGGGTTTAGTTAGTTCTTGCACTAGCTGGATCTTATATGAATGTAATTTCAAATTTAATTTAAAAATACGGTGTAATGATGTGCAGGATAATGCTAATTCAACCGAACGTTTGCGTGTAGATTAATCTGGATCACGTCGAACAGAAGCGGAAACTTGCTGCACGTTCTCTTCGCTCCGAGAAGTCCGTGGGCCGCCGGTTTGTTTCACATTTGTGTAGATCCCGTCTCTTCGATCTTCTTCACCCATTTCTTTATTAAAGGTGCACTTGGACACTGACTTAAGTCGTGTAAACCAAATAAGTAAAAAAGTAAAAATAACGCGAAATAAGCGTCTCACAGTAATGAGCGAAAAGTCGTTTAAATAAAACTGTTTTACGCAGTAAGCGCGTTGCGGCGCCGTGAAGCGATCCATTGCGACTAAATTTGCAAGAAGCGAGCTAGTGCCCCGCCCGCGCCCGCGCCCCGCGCGGCAATAGTTTGCGCGGAAAGTTACATTTAAATGTTAACGAATTCTTGGCCCACCCTGTGTATTTATATAGACATTATATAGACATGATCATCTAACGTTTGCGTACCCGGTGTCGCCGCCGCCGATGACGAGCACGTGCTTGTCCTTGGCGCTGATCGCGGGCCGCTCCTTGCCGGGCTGCGGCGCGGCGCCGGCCTGCCGCCGCTGCCAGCCCTCCAGGAACTCCATGGCGAAGTGCACGCCGGCCAGCTCGCGGCCCCTCAGCGGCAGGTCGCGCGGCCACGTGGCGCCCGTGCACACCACCAGAGCGTCGTATCTGCCGCACGCGATGTCGCTCAGTGTTAGCCCGCAGACGAAATAATCATGAATAATGATCAAAAACACCCCATTCTACACACATACATACAAATAATCACGCCTCCTTCCCGTAGGGGTAGGCGGAGACCACTTTCCACTTGCTACGATCCTTACATACCTGTTTCGCTTCGTCCACTTTCATTGTTCCCTTCATACATTCTCTCCGATTCAGGGTACTCTTGACCTAACCTCTTTTCAGGACGTCCCTGATTTGGTCTCGAAACGTCCGCCTAGGTCTTCCCCTTCCTACACTTCCATTCACACTCGCCTTATATGCTTTTTTCGTCAATCGTTCTTCATTCATTCTCTCGACATGGCCATTCTACAATCAATATATTTCAGATATTCCTAACGAAAATACTTAAAACATTAGCATAGAAATTACTTTAAATTTGACTATGTTACAAGCAAGTATTGGGAGACTTGGTATTAAAATAAAAATCGTAGTTTCCATGCATAATAAACGTGCAGCGTGGGGTAATTACTCATTAGCCAGGTCGCAGGCTGAGATGTCCTTGCCCACGTCGACGTTGCACTTGAAGGCGAT
Source organism: Sericinus montela (assembly GCA_029286605.1). Taxonomy (NCBI): domain Eukaryota; kingdom Metazoa; phylum Arthropoda; class Insecta; order Lepidoptera; family Papilionidae; genus Sericinus; species Sericinus montela. The sequence goes on from JAGSMR010000004.1 coordinate 1,469,269, forward strand.
GCCCTCGGCGGCGAGCAGCTGCAGGCGGCGGTTGACGACGTCCTTGCCCAGCTTCATGCTGGGGATGCCGTACTGCAGCAGCCCGCCCGCCCGGTCGTTGCGCTCGAACACTGTCACTAGGTATCCGGCCTGCGGGAGTATACCATACACAGATGCAGTGTGCAGGGTGAGTGCCCATGGGAACCAAGTTAAATCACCGTATGCAGATGAGTCTACTTGAACACAATATAGGGTGAGTCCCCAAGGGATGCAAGTTAAACAACCGTTTGCAGTTGAGTCTACTTGAACACAATATGAAGTGAGTGCCCATGTGATGCAACTTAAACCACCGTTTGCAGATGAGTCTACTTGAACACAATATGCAGGGTGAGTGCCCAAGGGATGCAAGTTAAACCACCGTTTTCAGGTGAGTTTACTTGAACACAAAGTTTAATTTGTTGCAAGCACTATTAATTACATAATTGTTATTGAATAAAATGTGGCTCAATTTGAAGGTGCGCGTGTTAAAAATAATGCTTAATATTAAGATGTAACATCGTACATGTAACTCGTACATAGACAATTGGTGTAATGCGCTATCATGCTTTTCAAAAAATAGCAATATCTCTTATACGTAGGGCGACCTGCTAGCGAAAATATACAACATATTCCCAGTCCAATTTTAACAGAAAATTTTCTATATCTTTAGTTCTATGCCGTACAAAACAAAATTATTTTGTAAATTGAAAAAAAATCAAAGTTTAAAGTATTTAGAACATCAAATTAATCAATAAAATACTTTGTTAATAAAAAGATCTCTTATGAAAATGTATCCATACTTACTTGTTTTTTTATGTATTATTCAATTTAGTTCCAGAAATTAAATTGGTTTTATACTTTGTGTATACAACATATAGTTTTTAATAGTATCTCAACTCGCATTTTGGTACTTCAATAGAAGATGAGATCACATACCTTGTTGAGCTGATGCGCGCAAGCCAAGCCCGCCGGTCCAGACCCAACCACCGCCACGGTCTTACCGTTGCGGTCCTCGGGGATCTGTAAATGCCATGTATCACATTTTGCCCCAATTGTCAGGTTATAGTAAATAAATAAATAATTTCATTCATTTATTCATTCATACGCTATACAATTGAAGGCACACATTGAAATAAAAAACAGCTATTATTTTAGTATTACTTGACGGATTACAGAGGAAACAAAATGTTTTTAGTCACGTTTTTCTTTTTCATTAAACTCGTAAATTATAGTTTTCTTTCTTTTGAAAGAGCCAGAGGGCGAGAGGGCGGGAAGGAGACTGTAAGAGAGCGGGAGGGAGAGTGTAAGAGAGCGGGAGGAGAGTGTAGGAGAGCGGGAGGGAGAGTGTTAGACAGCGGGTGGGAGAGTGTAAGAGGCAGGAGGGAGGGTGTAGGAGGGCGGGTGGGAGAGTGTAAGAGAACGGGAGGGAGACTAGTAGTGCGGGAAGGAGAGTGTAAGAGAGCGAAAGGGAGAGTGTAAGAGAGCGGGAGGAAGTGTAAGAGAGCGGCAGGGTGAATGTAGGAGAGCGGGAGGGAGTGTCAGAGAGCGGGAGGGAGACTGTAGAAGAGCGGGAGGGAGACTGTAGAAGAGCGGGAGAGAGACTGTAGAAGAGCGGGAGGGAGAGTGTAAGAGAGCGGGAGGGAGACTGTAGGAGAGCGGGAGTGCAAGCGTACCTCCGGGCGGATCCAGCCGTTCTCGAAGGCGTGGTCGATGATGGCGCACTCTATGTTCTTGATGGTGACGGGCGGCTCCGAGATGCCCAGCACGCACGCGCCCTCGCACGGCGCCGGGCACACGCGCCCCGTGAACTCTGCGGCGACACGCGTGCTCACACTCGCTGGCCTCTACCTCCAACTTACCACCACCACCACCACCATCACCACGGACGAGTGGCGTACACTCGTCTCGTGATACAGCGGCCTCTGAGCTCCCGGGTTCGATTTCCAGACGGGACAATGTAGAAAACACTCTTTTCTACATTCGTTTCTGCGTTTGTGGTACCTCCGCTGTTTCTGATTTCATACCACAAGTGCATCAGCAACTTAACTTTCGGATCAGAGCAATGTATGTCCCTTTGTGCATATTTATTATAATTATAAAAAAAAAAACTATGAATTGTATTTCCGCTAGGCAACACGTAGACAATTCCTAGGCAGGGAGGAAGCCATCTGAAGTTATTATCTGTTCGAGGTATAAGTACGAAATTAGATATTTAGGTAAGAATAGTATAGCCGTTTGAGTGGATTCTTCACCGTGGGGAATTCATTATGGAGTGACAGTGGAGAAATTCCTTGTACGTTAAGAATTTTGGAGCAATTTACATAACAGCCTCGGTCGTGGCTCGGTTGAATCAACTCGGCCGCGGCCAGGGCGTCGCGCACCTGGGAAGTTGTTGGTCTGCAGCAGCTGCAGCAGCGCCTGGCGCCAGTCCGCGCGGTACACGAGCTCGTTCCACTTCGGGATGATGTTCCCGAGCGGGCAGCCGTGGCCGCTCTGGCAGAACGGCACGCCGCAGTCCATGCAGCGGGCCGCCTGCACGCGCAGCCCGCGCCGCACGTGGCCGAAGTTGTAGATCTCGTCCCAGTCGCGCATGCGCTTCTCCGCCGCCCGGTACAGCGCCGTCTCGCGGGGATACTTGATGAAACCCCTGCGACGATGGAACGAGCTGAATGCAACGCCACTATACGGAGTTGTCGGTCATTGCCATACATGGAATCGAATACACATGGAAATATTTGAAGGTAAACTATTTGCCCTAGGAAATTGCTAGTCTCGAATAACCTCGGCCTGTCAATGGGCGCTTAAATACTGAACATACAGGTAACTAAACCTGAAAACTCGTTATTTTACACCCCTGACTTGCCTGTGGGCCGTACAATGTTGGAAGGAATGAACGAATGAATGAATACTTTATTGTACACCACAAAACAAAATCGACACGTTTCATCATTTTCTTTATTCTTCACTAGCAACAGCAGACAATTAATTTCATGTCACTCGATTTCACACCCAAAAGCTATCTTTCAGCTTTTATAAATAGCTGTTGAGCTACAATATGCCAGCCAGGAAGACATGACACAGCCCTGTTTTACACCCGTTTGGAAACATGGGTGTTTCTAATACAAATATATACACATGTATATATTCCATAACATAAATCGCTTGCAATTAATATACTCTTTATATGCGAGCTAAAACATGGGGTTACTTTAAACATGCTGCCTCCTATATATGGAACAACTTACCGCCTCCTTTACGTGACATACTCCTTTACGTGACAACAAACATTAAATCATTACGAGCCAAGTATAATGAATTGTTATTAAAAGAACAAATCATTAGAGTCAGGCATTTTTAACAAATAAATATGGCTAGGGTGTGTCATAAACGTGTCATAAAATGTATTCGCTACCAAATTTCAAATTTCGATGTACATGAGCAATTGTTTTATATTTGATTAAAGCTAGTATTTCATTCGACTGAGTGACTGATATGTTTGACTCTCCATGTTGTATTTTTTTTCTTTAAGTATTGTTATGTGAGTTATTGAGACAAATAAAGTAAATAAATAAATATCTTCACGCAATTCCCAATACAGGGGTAGACAGAGGCCGAGTCTAGACAATTAAGTCCCTTCGACCCACCTTTCACCGAAGATATTTTCGGGACAACGTGACAGGTGGTGAGCCCGTCGCCGCCTTTATGTCCAAGCCAACGATATTCGTACATAAGTTTTTGGAAAACCCATTGGTACGAGCCTACCAACTGGGGATCGAACTCGGGTCTATTGACTCGAAATTCCGACCACCCAACCACTCGGCTATCGTGACTTATTAGACAAATAAAGAATTTTTATTAATATAAATTGTTGCATTGTCTAAGGTTTTAAACTGTTTTCAGATAACATCTGAAACTTTTAATGTTTTGGTTATGCTAATATAAATATGCTAATACTAATCTATAAATACAGATCTTGAGAATAATACGACAATAGGCAATAGAGAGTTGCATGTACATATATTGATTTTATAACTATTTCACTTCGTTTCCTAACTGTACTTTCCTTCGTCGCGAAACTTGTTATAAACAATAATTAAAATGGTTACTAACAAATTTAGTAATGCATATACTATGAAATATAAACATATACTATGATATATTTGACAATTGCCAACTGATAAAATACACATAAATATGATTTGTATGTAAAACCCGAATAATAAACTCACCTGGTCTTATCGAGAACTTTCTCCAAATTCTTTTTATCGAGTTCAACATCTCTAACGGCCTCTTCTATGTCAATCAGTCCATTCTCGTCCTTTCCGTTCACTTCAGCCCTCGGTGGAGCTTTCTTCAGGGCCATCTGCTTGAGAGCCCTTTGGTACTCGTAGGGGAACACTTTGATAAACATTTTGGCAGGTTCCGGCCATGTTTGTAGAAGTTCATTGGCAATGATAGACCTTAAACAAAAATGTGTGCAGGCCAACTATGTTAGATAGAAAAAAAAATTCTACTTTGATAGAACTGAGACAGCAAAAAAGACAATTTTTTTTTTCAATGTCAAATAACATTACTAGTATTGATGTTATTCACTCCAACTTAGCTGTAATGCTCGTGTCTGTAGTGGTTCACGATAACAGACGAAAGGCGAGCCCGAACCTGCGACGTTATGTTTCACCGTCCGCACACTACACCATTAGACTTTAGACGCTTTGAACCTAACACATGACTAGCTGTGTATTTTATATGATTACATCTACTACTATTTTTCTCTTGATTGTTGTCAAATGCAAGATTTAACACATGGACTCTTACACCAAATAAGCTTTAACTAAACAAAATCTCATACCCCCGTGCTGGCAATTTGTTAAAAAAGGAGTTCAAAGTTTTCCCTTTACGTATTAATACATAGGTATACTCACCCGGTGAACTCTACGAATTCTTCAAGAAGTTGCTTCACTTCTTTAAGGTCATCTTCTTTTTCTAATGGTAGGAGCTCCACCATTTCGGTATTGCATTTCTTCTTGAATGATCCATCAACATCATACACGTATGCAATACCACCTGTAAACGGTATATTTATTAACTTAAATGCACATTATACAGAATAAAAAAAATCGATAGTAGAAGGAATGATTAGTAGTGCCAATGTTCATTGAATAAGTTTACCCTAATTGCGTCAAGTTACACTCTATGTAGTGTTGTTATTTTATATCTTGGAGATTTATTATGCGATAATGACGTTTACCTTGTTTTCTATAAACCACTGGTTAAATACCAGAATAGGTAATTTATTCTAAAATAGTAAAACTGATTGACTATATCAAGCCAACTTTAAGTATTATATCGCTTCATTAACAATGTTGTGGAACAGTTGCGGACAAATGACTGTAGTTGCGGACAAATGACGGTAGTTACGGACAAATGACTGCAGTTGCGGACAAATGACGGTAGTTGCGGACAAATGACTGTAGTTGCGGACAAATGACGGTAGTTGCGGACAAATGACGGTAGTTGCGGACAGCGAGGGAAGTTGCGGACAAATGACGGTAGTTGCGGACAAATGACGGTAGTTGCGGACAGCGAGGGAAGTTGCGGACAAATGACGGTAGTTGCGGACGTGTGACGGTAGTTGCGGACAAATGACGGTAGTTGCGGACAGCGAGGGAAGTTGCGGACAAATGACGGTAGTTGCGGACGTGTGACGGTAGTTGCGGACAGCGGGGGCATACCGCTCATGCCGGCTGCGAAGTTGCGCCCGGTGAGCCCGAGCACGAGCACGGTGCCGGCCGTCATGTACTCGCAGCCGTGGTCGCCCACGCCCTCCACCACCGCCGTCACGCCCGAGTTGCGCACGCAGAACCGCTCCGACGCTATGCCGCTGCGGATCATTCGTCAAAATTGTTTATTTGCAACTGTTACGTATATGATAGCTAATTGACTCAGGCGTTACTTTGCGGAAATTCATTGTTAAGTTGTTATTGATAAAGTTACTTCGCAACATTCCGCATGCAAATATAAAAAGGTATATGTTACCTGCTCTCTCTTCCTCTTCGGACCAGGTAACATATACCTTTTTATATTTGCATGCGGAATGTTGCGAAGTAACTTTTTCAATAACAACTTTATTACATATTTATTTTATTTTATAATTATATATAATTTTTAAATTAACACGATGAGTTAGCCTTTAAGAATCATATGTACTAATTCTTAGTTTAATCACTATGTATAAAGTACGTATAATATCATGTTGACTTCCTAATAAATAATAAATATGCAGTATTTTAGGCTGTTCGAAGTTCACATTAACACTACGCCGCCATATATACAAGCTCTAAATTTAAAAAATCACACATAAAGCAATGAAATTTAACACCGTGGTCGGTATAGGAGTCATTAAACCCGAGTTCGATTACTAGGTGGTAGGTTCGTACCAATGAGTTTTTTCAAAACTTACGTACGATTAATATCATTGGCTAAGACAAAAAAACTACCACAGGCTCTTCACCCACGTTGTCCAGTCTCTTCTTCTGTCAAAGGTGGATCGAAAGAATTAACAATTATCTGGACTTCTGCCTACCACAGTATTGAGATTTGCGTGAAGAAATTTTATTATTTAAACATACAGTTAAAGCAAAAATAACTTACCGGAAATATGCCCGACCGGAAGTCGCTCCGTACAAGCAAACATTCCCGACGATCACGTTCAAATGCGATTCGAACGGAGACGACTTCGGTGGGTATATGATCACCGTTCCACCAGAAAGACCCTTTCCTGAAAATGTACATTTCACAAACTTAATTAGTCAGTCAGAAATTCAATGTCTATTTATTTTCTTTTCAAATTTATGTACGACTAGCTGTCCCCCGCAGCTTTGCCTGCTATTTAACACTTATCGCAGAACCCTAATTATGTCTCTAAAATAAAAGTAGCCTATGTTACTAGTAAAATCCTATTAAAATCGATCAAGTCGTTTCATAGATTATTCGGAACAAAGAGACAGACAGACAAAAATTGTAAAAAAAATAATTATTTCGGTGTATGTACCGTATATATTCATATACATGTAGTAGAAAGCAGTTATTTCAATATTACAGACACTCAAATGTTATTCATACGTATGTCTAGATGTCCAGATTTATAACATTCACTCTATAACGAAGACGATGACAGGCTCACCACCTGTTCAGTTCCCAAAAGCAATCACGTGGAAAACGCGAGTCTATAAATAAATAAATATCTTCACCCAATTCCCAATACAGGGGTGGACAGAGGTCGAGTCTAGACAATTAAGTCCCCTCGACCCACCTTCCGCCGAAGATTTTTTCGAGTCTGAAGCACTAAATGGATTAGATCTCCGTCTACCCCTGTACCGGGGAGAGGCGTGAGGACGTGACAATGCGGCGCTGACCGACGTAGTCGTTGGCGTCGCCCTCCAGCGCGACGGTGAGGCCGCGCACCAGGAACGCGCAGAAGCTCTGCCCGGCCGCGCCGCGCAGCGACACGCGCACGGCGCAGTCGGCGGGCAGCCCGGCGTCGCCGTACTTCCTGAAGGACAAACGCTAAGGTAAACGGCTGCTGATCGATGCCCACTGCTGGGCAAATAGACCTCTCAAATAATATAGTTTCTCAATAAATACAATGACAATTGAGTCACGATAGCCGAGTGGTTGGGCAAATCAAATCTTTTATTCATCGAGAGACCCGAGTTCGATCTCCAGGTGGCAGGCTCGTACCAATGGGTTTTTCAAAAACCTATGTACGAATTACATCGTTGGCTTGGACATAAAGACGGCGACGGGCTCACCACCTGTCACGTTGCCCCGAAAATATCTTCGGTGGTAGGTGGGTCGAAGGGACTTAATTGTCTAGACTAAACGTCTGTCTAACCCTGTACTGGGAATTGCGTGAAGATATTTATTTATTGATTTATTATAGTTAATTTTAAGTGCGAAAACAATTGTTTCTTTCTATATTGCTCTAATCCCAAAGTAAGGCTAAAGCTAATATTATGGAATAGGAAACAATGGCACAAACATTACCCGTGACAATGTAGGGAACCTGGTTTTCTCAATGACTCCTCCGGAAAATGAACCCAAAGACCCTACCACCTTGAAAACAGGAGTGTAAATCACTGAGGTCTAAAATTGCTAATTTTCTTGAGATCAATTGAAACTAGGTATTGTTTGTCATGCTACTCCAATATCACACCTCAAAATATTTTGTTTAATTTATTATTTCTCAGACATGTTTCCCTCCAAAGTTTCGGATTAATCCTAAATATCCGAGAGCAGTTTAAAAGCAACTTACATGGCGATATGGTAAGACAGAGTGGAGGTGAAGGCGCGATCCTCGTTCGTGATTTTCATGGCGATGTGCAGCTGCTTCTCAGTGCCGTCCAGGATGCCGGCGCACTGCTCTATCAGCTGGTTGTCGAGACGCTTCTCCAGTTGGAAGTCCTGGTGAATAATAAAGATTCAGTTGAATATAAACCTGTCACTATGTAAATCAAAGGAATAATGCAGTCCTTGCAGACATTTACATTTATTGCAGTTAGAAAAACATCTTATGCAGGCGTGTCGTAACGCATTTTCTATTTATAAGAAAAAGATATGCTTCCTCTGCGTCAAGTGAACTTAATTCTTTCTACAATGAAAATGATTTTTTGCAGTGGCGTAAATTCTGAGGTCCGTAATTTGAGGGCAGAGGACTATCGGCGCGAACTATAAAAGTTGGAATTCTCTTGAAAATAATTTATTTAATACATTTCAAGATTTGAAACATTGACAGCAGTTATCCTGCAATACTCGTAATTTAAAGGAAATTTATTTGAAAATATTCAATCAAGTTTTGTTTTGACGCCATCAAAAGTAAAAGATTTTTTTTTACTCGTAGGCTAAGGGAAACAGCCTTTTACTACCATCTCGAGTTATATTACTTTAAAATCACACACCAGTGATGAACGGCAGTGCCTTAAAACATGCACAGTTCTGGTACAGCGATCGCCGTTTGCCAGACGTGGCGATTACGACAGATCCTCCATATGGAAGTGGCCTGTGTCCTGCCGTGGACTTCTATAGGCTGTAATATTATAGGCGGATGTTGAGGTGGGGTATGTAAGGTAAAGCGTAAATCATTACACACGTCACAATGTGCTAAGCATCCGTGGAGAAGTGGCATATATGCCGGTTTTCAGAGTCATTAGCAGCGAAATCCCGGGTCCGGTCCGAAACAGTTTTCTAAATTTCCTCGTGTCTGGGTGTTTGTGGTACCTTCACTGCTTCCGATTTCATAACACGCGTACTTTAGTTACTCACTGTGGGAACAGAGCAATGTATGTGATGTTGTCCGTGTCTATGTAATGAATCGCTGGTGGATAGATTGCCAATACTGTTGTAATACAGGACTGCGAAGAGTAAGCCCACTCACTTCGGGCAACGTATATGATGCTGTGTCTATCTAAGCAACGAATCGCGCACTCGCAGGTAGTGAACGCCGTTGCCACACAGTGCTACTAAGACGAAGCCCACTCACATCGGGATCAGAGTAAGTTAAGTTTTCTGTGTCTGTTTAATGAATTTTTCCCTGGCAAAAGGTTAACGCCGTTGCCACACGGTGCTACTAAGACGAAGCCCACTCACATCGGGATCAGAGTAAGTTAAGTTTTCTGCGTCTGTTTAATAAATTATACCCTGGCAGATAGTCAACGCCGCTGCCACACAGTGCTACTAAGACGAAGCCCACTCATTTCGGGATCAGAGCAAGTTAAGTTTTCTGCGTCTGTTTAGTGAATTTTGCCCTGGCAAAGGTTAACGCCGTTGCCACGGTGCTACTAAGACGAAGCCCACTCACATCGGGATCAGAGTAAGTTAAGTTTTCTGTGTCTGTTTAATGAATTTTGCCCTGGCAAAAGGTTAACGCCGTTGCCACACGGTGCTACTAAGACGAAGCCCACTCACTTCCGGATCAGAGTAAGTTAAGTTTTCTGCGTCTGTTTAATAAATTATACCCTGGCAGATAGTCAACGCCGCTGCCACACAGTGCTACTAAGACGAAGCCCACTCATTTCGGGATCAGAGCAAGTTAAGTTTTCTGCGTCTGTTTAGTGAATTTTGCCCTGGCAAAGGTTAACGCCGTTGCCACACGGTGCTACTAAGACGAAGCCCACTCACTTCGGGATCAGAGCAAGTTAAGTTTTCTGCGTCTGTTTAATGAATTTTGCCCTGGCAGATAGCCAACGCCGTTGCCACACAGTGCTTAAACAAAAGCACGCACGCACGCACCTGCGGCTTGGAGCCGGCGCGGATGTCGACGCCGGGCCGCATGTGCAGCGCGTTCTTGAGGATGGGCGCCAGGTTGAGCAGCCGCGCCTTGGCGCTGGCGCCGGCCTCGCGCACCTTCAGCAGGTCGGTGCGCCCGATCAGCTCCTGGAAGCGGCGCACGCCCGCCGCCGCCATGTGCCCGCGCACCTGTACAAACATATACACAAATAGGTATCTTCACGCAGCTCCCGATACAGGGGTGGACAGAGGTCTAGTCTAGACAATTGAGTCCGTTCCCTTAAGGTGGGTCACCTTCCACCGAAGATTTTTTTCGGGAGAACGTGACTGGTGTTGAGCACGTCGCCGTCTCAATGTCCAAGACAACGATGTAATTCGTACATGAGTTTTTTGAAAAACCCATTGGCACGAGCCTGCCATCTGGGGATCAAACTCGGGTGTCTCGACTTAAAATTCCGACCACCCAACCACTCGGCTGTCGTGACTTCTAAACCACCTACGCGCGCATTGCTGCTTAGTACTGTTGCACGGTACGCTCAATGCGCGTGTACTTTACTTTATACGTTTATCTATATGACACAACGATAAGTTTATGTGTAACATAGTGTATGTTATAAAACAGAACGCATAAGGACTAGAACTAGTGTTGCCATTTAGTCTGTACCGTTGAGAGTCTGCTATCGTACGGCTGTATTTTCGCCTGTTACTATGAATGTCTGTCACTGGTGAAAAGTATATTGATGAATAGTTAAATAAGGGTTGACTTGTAGAGAATGCCATCAGGCATTAAGTACGCCTATTGTAGCCCTTACATTAAGGTGTTTCAATAAAGAATAAATAAATAAATGTCTGAACATTTATAAAAAAAAAATAGGTTTGATGTTGTATATTTTTTTATAACGAACGGTACAGCATTAGCAGTACGCACATGCTGTACCCAGTTTTTGCCTTACCGCATGGTTGCTTGTCAGTTGTTTGCCGGTTTATACAAATAGATGTGAATACGTTATTACAAATAGACATAACGCATGTACATGCATCAATAAATCAGACGATAGCAAAATGGTCGATCGAAATTTTAATACCCGAGTTCGATCTCGAAGAGATTCCTCATACCAATGAATTTTTTAGAAATATTACATATAATTAAATAAGTTTGATTAAGCTCTCTTATGGCCCATATTATTTATACATCTACTCAAGTCACAATATGTCTCCACGCCCCGGATTACGGCAAACAGTTTAACAAAAAGTGTAAAGAAATAAAAAAAAAACATAAACTAAGACGGCGACAGGCTCACCACCCGTCATGTCGTCCTATAATAGGCTTAGCTAAAATATGGGTAGTAAGGACTAAATTGTCCAGACCCCTGACTGCCCCACTGTTGTTTTTTGTTCGTAGCGCATTAGTGAGGTCTCAAAGATCAGCTTTGGTCTTGCTCACCAAAGCGTACAGTTCCAATAGCACGTTGGTGGCGTTCTGCCTGCTGACTTGGAGGTTATCCGTGCTGGCAGAATGGGTGTCGCCAGATTAGATGGACCCAGAGAGGAGTTGAACAGGCGCAAGTGCGAGATTTGGGCTGATGGTAGAATGGCAAAAACGATGAACGACTGTTATGAAGAGACGAGAGTTGTACCGTTTCTTCCCGGACGTGGCGGGGCGACTCGGGGCTACCTGGATCGCACCGGACCATCAAGTCTCGCGGATCCTTACAGGACATGGATGTGTCCGGAAAAGACTGTCTGAGATGAAACTGACTGATTTGAGTGTCTGAGATGTGTGATTGTGGCGCAGTTGGCGAGGACGCTCCCCGTGTGCTATGGGAGTGTCCTCTGTATGAAGGCCTGGGCTGCAAGATGATGGATGGGCTGAGTCACACGGGGCAGTGTCCGGTCTACTACGGGGACTTGGTTAGAGGGAACTTTCAGAGCTTCGAGAGTTTGCGCACAACAGGTTCATGCGACGAAGCAAGGCGGAACGGAACAAGAGAGGACTGCCAGATGACGAAGTCGTAACAGTGCTGTCATGTCCAGAAGGGGGAGAGTGACGCAAATAGGGACAAGGAAAGGAATAAATAATTTGTAGGGTGTCACAAGAGGGCACGCGGAGAGAGAGCATCAGCGCCATCAGGCACCGCGTGCACTCCGTGCTTCGGCCCCGTATGATCGAACGGTCGGTGGGGCCATGGCTGGTGGTGGGTTGCCCCACTGGTGGCAGCTACTCGGTACCTCTTCGGCCAGCATGAAGAGGTAGTTGATGAGGTGGTCGGGCTGGCCGGCGAACTTGCCACGCAGCACCGGGTCCTGCGTGGCGATGCCCACGGGGCACGTGTTCAGGTGGCACTTGCGCATCATTGTGCAGCCTGCAAGCACATACCTTCTATCTATACTTCTATATATACACCGGTGCAGTTTCAAAACAATAGCGAATATAATAAATAATAATAATAATAAAAAATATCACGATAGCCAAATAATTGGGTGGTGGGAATTTCGAGTCAAGAGACCAGAAATCGGTCCCCAAGTGGCAGGCTCGTAGGAATGGGTTTTCCAAAAACTTACACACGAATTATATCGTTGGCTTGGACATAAGAAAGATGAAAAGACGGGCTCACTACTTGTCACGTTGTCCCGAAAATATCTTCGGTGGAAGGTGGGTAGAAGGGACTCCATTCTTTAGACTAGACCTCTGTCTACCCCTGTATTGGGAATTATAATTATTTAATATAATAAATAAAGTGACAGGACAGGGCAGGAAGTGTAATGATGAATAGTTAAAAAGTATGATTACTCTGACCTCTCTAGACATAATAAATATCTTTATGCAAGCGCACAGATAGTCCATTTAGCCCAAGAGAACAGATCTTCAAGTGTTTCTATTCTTTTTTCAGATTCATAATTTTCTACACACACACAACTAAATATCCGAGTCATATTGACCCTTCCCCTCTTGGAGCATTTTGTTACATGGTCTTCGAAAGGTAGTCTCGGCCTACCTCTACACTTTTTTAGCGTTAACTTTTGCGCTAGATATTTTCTTCACCATTCAATCATCATTCATTCGTTCAACGTGTCCAAATCATCGAAGCATGTTCTCATCCACTTCAGAAAATAATTTAAATAAATAAATATCTTCACACAATTCCCAATACAGGGGTAGACAGAGGTCTAATCTAGACAATTAAGTCCCTTTGACCCACCTTCTACCAAAGATATTTTCGTGACAAGGTTGTCACCAACTGGGGATCGAACTCGGGTCTATTGACTCGTAATTCCGATGGCAGGCCGGTACCAATGGGTTTTTCAAAAACTCATGTACGAATTATATCGTTGGCTTGGACATTAAGACGGCGACGGGCTCACCACCTGTCACGTAGTCCCGAAAATATCTTCGGTGGAAGGTGGGTCGAAGGGACTCAATTGTCTAGACTAGCCCTCTGTCTACCCCTGTATAGATCAACATTTAACCTACCTAGAACAATTAGTGGGGCGGTACTGAAGCCGAACTCATCAGCGCCGAGCAAGGCAGCCACCATCACGTCGAACCCGGTTCGGATCTGACCGTCCGCTTGAAGAATCACTCTGAAATCAAGAGAAGGTTTTCATGACTATTTACATTATGTTTATTTAGAGCCACGGTAGCTGGTTTGTCGTTGAGTGGACTGTGGTTTTAATCGCCATTTGGAAGGTTTGTGTGTCGCCAAAGAAAGAGTGCTACCATTGAGTTCGTTCAGGGTTCGATTCTCAGAAGAGTCAATGCTGTATTGTCTCGAATCCTGGTGCTTATGATTTCTTTGTCTTTCCATTACACTATACATTACACTATACATTACATACATTCCATAACACGCCTGCTTTTGCTAACGTGATGTCGTGCCTGTCTGTGCGTGTGTGTCTGTGCGCGTGCGTGCGTGCGTGCGTGCGCGTGTGTCTCTGTGTGTGTGTGTGTGCGTGTCTGTGTGTGCGCAGCGAGCGGCGGACCTGGAGCGCAGGTCGTTGAGCACGAGCACCTGGTGCGTCTCGGCCACGCCCAGCTCCCAGGGCAGGCCGGCGCTCTTGATGCCGGTCCACGAGCTGGCGCCCGTGCCGCCGTCGTGACCCGAGATCACGATGTGCTCCGCCTTGCCCTGCACCAAACACCATTGCGAGGCGTGAAGCTCAACAAACTAAAATTCATAATGTTTCTGGGACAAAGCTTCTCTGAATATTTTAATAAATGTCGCGGATGCGTCATCATAGACAATGATGTCGCACTTCGCACGCATTCACCCGTGTGAATAATGCGTATGAAGCCACGCCCTACGTACACTAGGACATCACAGACGATGATGACGCACTTCGCACGCATTCACCCGTATGAATAATGCGTATGAAGCCACGCCCTACGTACACTACGTCATCACAGACAATAATGTCGCACTTCGCACGCATTCACCCGTGTGAATAATGCGTATGAAGCCACGCCCATAAGTACACTAGGTCAGACATTAACACAAGCCACGTCCTGCGGTGCTTACACAGCCTTCTCGAATTCGTCGTTACGAATCACGACTTTTTTACATCTTAACTTGGTAGTCCTTTTTGTATTCTTTTAATAAACAAAATAAAATATTTAATAATATAATTAAAAATAGCATGGAAGCGATCTGCTTACTTCCTGGAGTTAATATTATATTATTAATTTATATTATATTAACCCTTTTTACAAATTTTCTTTGATACCATTCTTGAACCCGTTAATAGGCAGGCCTATTTAAAGATTACCACATACGATGGCTGTTCCATTGCAACGTACATACATTGAATGTCCGTCATAGACAATAATCGACGCTCCATCTTATGGGAAGCCGTTCTACACTTTGAAACACTTTTTAAATTTTTATTGTAAGTCTTCCATAACATAAATAATAAACTAATAAAAAATAGGGATTGATCGCCGAAGAGTAAACATTTTGGGGTTGTATGTATTTTTGAATGAAGTATCTAAAAAAAAAAAATATTTGTCCGAAAAAAATTTAAGGTCCACTCCTTAATTTTGTTTTAGACAAATACCACTCATACGATTTAGGCGTACGAAAACTAGATTCTCATACCTACTCTACATGCACACAAAATTTTACGACAATCGGTCGAACCATTTCCGAGGAGTTCGGCAAGGAACATTTCCGAAGAGAATTTTATATATTAGACAAATAATGTATACTAACCTTGGCCACACCGGAAGCGACGACCCCTACCCCCACTTCGGACACGAGTTTGACGGAGATCCGGGCCTTGGGGTTGGCGCACTTGAGGTCATAGATCAGCTCGGCCAGGTCCTCGATGGAGTAGATGTCGTGGTGCGGCGGCGGCGAGATCAGCCCCACGCCCGGCACGGAGCAACGGGTCTTCGCGATGTCTTCCGTCACTTTGTATCCTGGAGGTACAGAACTACACTGTTAATATCTATACAAAACATAATATATCTTCACGCAATTCCCAATACAGGGGTAGACAGAGGTCAAGTCTAGACAATGAAGTCCCTTTGACCCATCTTCCACCGAAGATATTTTCGGGACAACGTGACAGGTGGTGAGCCCGTCGCCGTCTTTATGTCCAAGCCAGCGATGAAATGCGTACATAAGTTTTTGAAAAACTCATTGGTACTGCCACGTGGGGATCGAACTCGGGGTCACTCGACTCGAAATTCTGACCACCCAATAACTCGGCTATCGTGACTTATAATCGTTATATGTAGCTTAATTAATACGAAAAATAAAGTTATATAAAGTAGCCGAATGGTTGGGTGATCGAAACTCGAGTCAAGAGACCCGAGCTCGATCCATAGGTAAGGCTCTAATGGGTTTTTTTTTTTCAATAATTTGTCGGCGTAGGGTAGGCCACGTGAGGCAATTCGTTGTTAGATCCGTCTTGATTCATATCAGAAAATGGCTTTTTAGATTCTTAGATCAGCTAAATGGGTGGAAACGCAGTAAGTTCCATACAGGAAGATGACCGTTCACACTGCCGTCCGATTCGTAAGTGAACAAATTTATGCACAAGAAATGCTCGCGGTGAATGTGGTGACGTAACAAACTGGTCATAATTTTATGAGTTGACGTGAGTTCAATCGGGAAAAAATATTTTTTTTACTATTATGTTCTAAGAGCTTAGTAGATTATGCATACGTCTCTCTCTCTCTCTCTGTGTGTGAGTGAGAAAGATATATATATATATATATATATATATATATATATATATATATATATATATATATATATATATATATATAGAAAGAGACAGTGAGAGAGACGGAGTTAGAGAAGGTACTAAGGGTGATACCAGGCAGCTCGCCGCCCTCGCCGGGCTTGGCGCCCTGCGCCATCTTGATCTGCAGGTCGTCGGCGTGCGCCAGGTACGAGGCCGTGACGCCGAAGCGCCCCGACGCCACCTGCTTGATGGCCGAGCGCCGGTTGAACTCCGGATCCTGTCGGGGGGTGCGTTATACTCAGCTGTCTCACTCATAATTAAAGTAAGTAAATAAATATCTTCACACAATTCCCAATACAGTGGTAGACAGAAGTCTAGTCAGTTAAGCCCCTCTCGACCCACCTTCCACCGAAAACATTTTTTTTTGGACAACGTGACAGGTGGTGAGCCGGTTGTCGTCTTTATAACTTACGTACGATTAATATCGTGGGCTTGGACCCACGATATTAATCGTACGTAAGTTTCTTTAAAAAAAATCATTGGTACGAGCTTTGGGGATCGAACTCGGGTCTCTGACTCGAATTCCGATCACCCAACCACTCGGCAATCGTGACTCTCTTTCACAATATGGTACATACATACACAGACTTACTACACATTCGAGTACTATAAATCAAACACGTTTTGTTTTTGAGACAGCGAGCGAATGAAAAAAATTTGATGTGAACTTTACTTTCATACATTGATCAGTACCGTTAGTAAATAAAATTAACAATAGATGGCATTAGTGGTATTTTATTTTGATATAAAACTAACAAGTAGATATACAACACCCAATAAAAGTCGACCGCAGGGTTATGACTTTCCCATGAAGATCATATGCAAAAGGAGCCACGCTTGGCAAACCACCTTAAACGCTAACCTAAAATGCTTAGACGCTACTTCCCATCACCGATGTGTATGATTTTGTTCTGGTATTATTCCAGACAGTTGTCCCACAATCAATTAATTACAATTATATTACATCAATAGCCATTTTGATTTTAATGCTTTTTACCCTTAGATGGATGACCATGGGAAGAGACGGAATGGTCAGTCCTTTACTCCGATCCCTTATGGCATTAGTATAATGGCCTCTTTCAAATAACAGAGAATGATGACTATTGGTCTTACGCCAAATAGTTTAGAAAGTTTAGTGAATGCTACTAAGCCACAACCAAACGAGGCAACAAAAACTATGACTTAAGAGAGCAGGTGAGGTAATAACGAATGGCAGTACAGCTCGACTCGCAAATTGATGGTAAGTTGGCCCTGATAATCTATACACGACAAAGGCTCTACAATGTTTCATTATGCTCTATATTAAATGTAATGGGAAAAAAACCAATTAAAAATACAATATACAGTTCTCTGTTTACAGTTTTAAATTACAGTTGTCTAACGAATCAGTTTTAGAAATTAATTAAAAATATTTTTGTTTAGATTATACCTAGCAACCTCTGCGACCGAGTTGCGTGCATACCGATTTTCATGGTGTCACCAAGTCTTCAGCTCCGATTTCCGGACTGGTCATTGTAGAAAACCTACTTCTACATAGCTTCGTGTCTGGGTGTTTTTTGTTACCTTCCTTGTTTCCGATTCCAAAACACTTTAGAATCAGAGCAATGTACGTGATGCTTTCCCTTTCTGTCTGTGTACTTATTTATAATTATATTACACAATTTAAAAGAAAGTACGTACTTGATTGAGATATCTGTCCGCATTCTCACCGCCCTCGCCAGTGTTGGACTTGCCGCCCACTCGGTTCATGGCGATGGCGAGCGTCGTGTGCGCCTCCAGCGATATCGAACCGAACGACATGGCGCCTAGAAATTAAAAAGCTCAATATATCTTCACGGCATTCCCATGACAGGGGTAGACTGAGATCTAGACAACTAATTTTTGACGCACCTTCCACCAAAAGACATCTTTCCAGGGACGACTATATAGGGGTAAAATATATAGTTACAATATAATATAGAGATAAAAATTTTAATATTTCGCCAATATTTTACCAATCACTTCCTTCTTAGGTATCGTAATTAGCGACTAAGGAAAGACGGAAATCGTTATTGACATACAGTGGAATAACCATCGCGAAAAATACCAGTACTTAAACAAAATTAAATTAAATTATTAAAAGTTGCGTGAGACATTATTGATCAAATAATTAAACCGTGACCACGGTTGCTGTAAAGCATCCGAAGCGGCGGGAAATAAAAATAGTTTGTAAAAAGTAATTAACAACGCGGTAAAATCCGAAAATCGTTTTATTTCAAACAAATAATTAAAATTAATAATAACGCTACAGTTTTAAACACTTCCCTGTTCATGTTCTTTTTGTAAAAAAAATATCTTCATGCCATTCCCAATTCTGGGGTCCTTTCAATTCACCTTCCAACGAAAACATTTTTTTGGGACAATATGATAGGAGAAAGCAACGTTGAACCGCGGCATACAAAATGCGAGTTTTCTGATAGCGAGATCGCTTATAGCCTAGGGTGGTGATTAAGACTAATTAGGTTTGCGTGAATTACAGTATAGTGTATAGTAAACTATACAGGTTGTTTCAAGTAAGTAGTGAATTATGCAGGTTGTTTTAAGTAGTGAATTATACAGGTTGTTTTAAGTATTAAGTGAATTATACAGGTTGTTTTAAGTATGAAGTGAATTATAGAGATTGTTTTATGTAAAGCATACCCGTGGCAAATCTCTTGACTATCTCGGAGGCGGGCTCCACTTCGTCGATGGGGATCGGCTCGTCCAGTTTCACCAGCTCGAGCTGACCGCGCAGTGTGCAGGCACGGATCGACTCCAGTGCACTTTCTCTGTGGATGTATTGTACAAACATTATTAAAATTCGAGTTCGAGTCCCGGTGGTAGGCTCGTACCATGATCCTAAGAGAAGTGCATCACCCTCGCTCCCACACACGTGTTCACAAATTCTACTGGATGCACCACCACCCCCACTGCAAAACCAGGTAACATAAACGACCACCGACAACGCGACATGTGTTTCGCCTCGAAAACAAGGCCCAATCAAGCGTGAAGATTCTTCTGAGTTCTAATTAAAGTGTATGTATGGGTACGTGTACGTACGTGCGTGTGCGTGCGTGCGTTCATGTGTGCGTACGTGCGTGCGTTCATGTGTGCGTGTGTGCGTACGTGCGTGCGTTCATGTGTGCGTACGTGCGTGCGTTCATGTGTGCGTACGTGCGTGCGTTCATGTGTGCGTACGTGCGTGCGTTCATGTGTGCGTACGTGCGTGCGTGCGTTCATGTGTGCGTGCATGCGTGCGTTCATATGTGCGTGCGTGCGTTCATGTGTGCGTACGTGCGTGCGTTCATGTGTGCGTACGTGCGTGCGTGCATTCATGTGTGCGTGCGTGCGTGCGTACATGTGTGCGTGCATGCGTGCGTTCATATGTGCGTGCGTGCGTTCATGTGTGCGTACGTGCGTGCGTGCATTCATGTGTGCGTGCGTGCGTGCGTACATGTGCGTGCATGCGTGCGTTCATATGTGCGTGCGTGCGTTCATGTGCGTACGTGCGTTCATGTGCGTACGTGCGTGCGTTCATGTGTGCGTACGTGCGTGCGTGCGTTCATGTGTGCGTGCATGCGTGCGTTCATATGTGCGTGCGTGCGTTCATGTGCGCGTACCTGTAGCGGTCGTAGGCGGAGGCGCTGTTGGTGACGGCCGCCTCCTGCAGGTTGGCGATGGAGGCAGGGTCGTTGATGTGCTTCTCGCCGCCCGCGCGCCAGTGGTAGTGTCCCGGGTTCCTGCCCACACAACGTTCGCTTTAACCTTTTTTTGATAATGTACAATACATGAAGACATTCATGTAAATACAAAAAATAAATTTAGCACAAATTAATAAAATACTTAATAAATCAGTTTATGCATCAAAATTTAATATTACTAAATTACATTGAATAGTTAAGCAGACATCTGCCATACATATCATATGCACATTTTTTTTTACAACTGCGAACAATTTCATGTCTGTTGGTATTTTATTATTATACATGAGACCTGTAAACGCCTAGACCACATAGTAAAAATAAAAAGTAGTCATCTCACCTCAAAACAAGTGTGTCCCTGAAGACTTCATAAGTTAACGCATGTCTGTCGAATGTCTCCTTCGACAGGATCTCAAAAGTGACGCCGCCTGTGTGAGAAACATTTGAAGTGTGTATACTTATATATTATAGCATAGCATAGCATAGTATTAGCATAGCATTTAGTATATAACATAATTAACAGTTTAATCTCGTACGTCCTCTTAATAAGGCGGACCACCCAAAAACATAGGCTTCTTTATAATTGTAAACTAGGATTAAGATGATAATTATACATGGAATACACGCAAGAAGACATTTTCCATTAACACCTACCAGAGTAAAACATTACTTATTTTCTTTACCCGTATGTCAAATGGATAATGCGAGAATTAATAAACATACGACTTTTGAATAGCTCTGATATAGTTCACAGTTAGTTAACAGAATAAATACTATACTATACTATAATTTAACTCATTTATTTTGGACAAAGTTAACCAACTTCTTTATGAATTAATGTTTGAGATGTTATTGTTTACATAAAATATAGGGTATGATACTTACACATAAATTTAAATTTCGTAAATAGCTTAGTTTCATCTTATATAACACAATCAAAATTTCAGGATTAATAGTTAAATAACACCTTTGTGTTCTACTAATGATACCTACACAACAATACACTAACAAAAACGCCCTCTATACTAGAGTCAAATCTTTGACCTAGATTCGATCACTGGACCGGCATTACTAAACACTGTCAACATACTGTTTTAAGTGCTTAATTAACGAAAGTGTCTGTGGGAAGCATAAATATTGTGAGGAATATTGTGCAGAGAACCTGAACTGCCTCAGTCAAACCACCGGTGAAGTATAGTGTGTCCTTACCCGCTTTCTGGGAGCATACTTCAGGAAAAGCTTTTCCCATCAGTGGTAATTTACAAGCACTGTAGCCTGTAGTTGTCTTCAGTGGCGCATACTCCAGAATATTTTACTAATTCTTTTTTTTTTAAATATCTTCGTGCAATTCCTAATAAAGGGGGAGACAGAGGTCTAGTCTAGACAATTAAGTCCCTTCGACTCACCGGAGATATTTTTGGGTCAACGTGACAGGTGGTGAGCCCGTCGCCGTCTGACAAAGCCAACGAAATAATTCGTACATAAGTTTTTGAAGAACCCATTGGTACGAGCCTGTTACCTGGGGATCGAACTCGGGTCTCTTGACTTGAAATTCGGACCACCCAACCACTCGATAAGCTACCGCAGAAAACTCTCTCTCTCTAAGTCTGCGGTCGCTCAATCGCTCAAACACGTGTCGCGATGTCGTTGGTGGTATATGTTACCTGGTTTGAGTGTAGTGGTGGTGGTGCATACAGTGGAATTAGTGCACGCATATGTGCGAGGGAGGGTGGTGCATGCGGAATGGTGCGAGGTAATTATTAATAACAACTTTACAATGAATTACCGCAAAGTAACGCCTGAGTCAACCAACTATCTTTCTTATTTAAATTATTTCTTAACAGCCTAGGACCACAGAATAACAGGCCTCATCCGACAGTTTGCCAGAATCGCCACATTTGGTAAGCAGATTGACGATCGTACTTCGCATCTTGGACATTGTTCACCTTCATTGGTACTGAAGCTCAATGGAAAAAAAATACCAACCAATCCTCGATTGTGTCCCTTTGAAGCATTTGTCGATGACTTCTTCGCTGAGACCAACCGCCTCGAATATCTGAGCGCTCTTATACGATTGCAGCATGCTGATACCCATCTTGGCCATCACCTACAAAAATTTTACAATGTTAATGTCATCTGATGACCTCCGTGGACGAGTGGCGTAAACACCGGTTTTAACAAGGCGTCACCATCTCGAGGTCTCGGGTTCGATTCCCGGTCGGGTCAATGTAGAAAATAACTCTACATTTTCTCGGTGTCTGGGTGTTTGTGGGGCCTTTGTTGTTTCCGATTCCCATGACTCATGTGCTTTTGCATCTTACATTAGGATCGGAGCAATGTATTTTGTATTTATAGCATTAAATTATTTGTGGCAACATCGGTCTCCCCGAAAGAAGCTCGGTAGTGGCGGATTCCGAAAACACAAATCCTACATCGCGCTATTGAAGTTCTTACAGTTAAACACATGTAATATAATGCACTGAACCCACATCTGTAGAAGTGCTTTGGATATATATATATATATATATATATATATATATATATATATATATATATATATATATATATATATATATATATATATCCAAAGCACTTCTACAGATGTGGGTTCAGTTCATTATCACCATTGAGGACAAGGTAGAATATTCATGTTATAAGTAAGACTACAATGACATATAATTTTATGTGAAATTTTATTTAAACACCTTTTCATGAGTTTTGCGGGCACAAACTTTCTTTGCATATAAATATCCTTCGTTTTCTTCCGTCAACGCCAAAAATGTTCTGGTTTGAAATACCCAGAACATTTTTGGCGTTGATGGCAGAAAGATAGCAGAAAGGCTGATGATATTACATTAAAAATTTATACATTCATCAAAAGTATGAACTAATTTATATTTTAGTTTTTATTTTGTGATTACATATTTTTTAATATTTTTTATCTACTTTATAAAACATAAAAATATCTTTAAGTACACTTCGCGTAATAAAACGAGTACATAATCAACAAAAGGAATATTATTTTGCTCATTTGGTATAAGCAAAGTAACATCCTTCTTAACGTTGTTGTAACGACTCTGTATCCAGTTATAGCTGGAAATTTCCTGTACAGCGTCTCAACGGCGGTATCAGTTTTCATCTAGATATGTAGGGGGATTTTAAATTGAATATTAAAAACACTTAGATTTCAATCAAGAATCTAATAATAAATTAACAGTGGTAGAGCCACGCATCAGGTTTTGTTGTTGCATGAATGGGCCGGCTCGACCGGGGAAGTACAACGAGCTCACAGAATACCGGCGTGAAGTAGAAGTCTAACAAACTTCTGCGTTTCGTCTGGTGAGTGCAGGTAACCGGTGGCCCACACACCCCCCTCCCCCAATTCTGGGGGAGGGCATTCTAAGCCCGGCAACGCATCTGCTATGCCTCTGGTATTGCGGGTGTTCATGGGCGGCGGTAATCACTTACCATCACGTGAGCCACCAGCTCGTTTGCCTCCCTATTCTATAAAAAAATGCATAAAATGAAATACCTTCGCAATCCCGGTCTCAATGGCCTTCTGGTAGGCACTGTAAATATCCTCGTCGGTGAGATGGGGGTCGATGATGTTGTCGTTGCGCATTGCGAACGCCAGCTCAAACGCCAGGTAGGGGCAAATGGCGTCGGCACCGTAGCCTGCGTATTTTTATTATGTTATTGAATCTGAACAATTTCTTAATTATATCATAATTTATTTATTACATGTATTATTATGCATGTTTTTTTTACTAAAGTTTATAATCCTAAACGCAGGGTTAAACAACATGGATGCGCATTTAGAACAAAGAGCACATTGAAGATCTAAAATCATAGTACGTACCGAGTAGTACACACATGTGGTGGACTTCCCTTGCCTCTGCAGTTTCAAGCAGTATTCCCACTTTCATACGTTGACGCGTTTCGATTAGATGATGGTGAACAGCACCTGAATTATGAAAATGGGTTTAGATTAATATTATTGATGTGATCAAAAATCTGCTTTAGAAAGAAAAGAAAGAGAGAGAGAAAGTGCGCGCTGGGTGCGAGCAGTGCGTAGTCACGTCTGCGCGTCGGGCGCAGAGAGCGGACTCACCCAGTGCGAGCAGCGCGCTGACGGGCACGCGGTGCGGGCAGTGCGCAGAGCGGACTCACCCAGTGCGAGCAGCGCGCTGACGGGCACGCGGTGCGGGCAGCGCGCTGACGGCACGCGGTGCGGGCAGTGCAGAGCGGACTCACCCAGTGCGAGCAGCGCGCTGACGGGCACGCGGTGCGGGCAGTGCGCAGAGCGGACTCACCCAGTGCGAGCAGCGCGCTGACGGGCACGCGGTGCGGGCAGTGCGCAGAGCGGACTCACCCAGTGCGAGCAGCGCGCTGACGGGCACGCGGTGCGGGCAGTGCGCAGAGCGGACTCACCCAGTGCGAGCAGCGCGCGCTGACGGGCACGCGGTGCGGCAGTGCGCAGAGCGACTCACCCAGTGCGAGCAGCGCGCTGACGGGCACGCGGTGCGGGCAGTGCGCAGAGCGGACTCACCCAGTGCGAGCAGCGCGCTGACGGGCACGCGGTGCGGGCAGTGCGCAGAGCGGACTCACCCAGTGCGAGCAGCGCGCTGACGGGCACGCGGTGCGGGCAGTGCGCAGAGCGGACTCACCCAGTGCGAGAGCAGCGCGCTGACGGGCACGCGGTGCGGGCAGTGCGCAGAGCGGACTCACCCAGTGAGCAGCGCGCTGACGGCACGCGGTGCGGGCAGTGCAGAGCGGACTCACCCAGTGCGAGCAGCGCGCTGACGGGCACGCGGTGCGGGCAGTGCAGAGCGGACTCACCCAGTGAGCAGCGCGCTGACGGGCACGCGGTGCGGCAGTGCGCAGAGCGGACTCACCCAGTGAGCAGCGCGCTGACGGGCACGCGGTGCGGGCAGTGCGCAGAGCGGACTCACCCAGTGCGAGCAGCGCGCTGACGGCACGCGGTGCGGGCAGTGCAGAGCGGACTCACCCAGTGCGAGCAGCGCGCCGACGGGCACGCGGTGCGGGCAGTGCGCAGAGCGGACTCACCCAGGTGCGAGCAGCGCTGACGGGCACGCGGTGCGGGCAGTGCGCAGAGCGGACTCACCCAGTGCGAGCAGCGCGCTGACGGGCACGCGGTGCGGGCAGTGCGCAGAGCGGACTCACCCAGTGCGAGCAGCGCGCTGACGGGCACGCGGTGCGGGCAGTGCGCAGAGCGGACTCACCCAGTGCGAGCAGCGCGCTGACGGGCACGCGGTGCGGGCAGCGCAGAGCGGACTCACCAGTGCGAGCAGCGCTGACGGGCACGCGCGGTGCGGGCAGCGCGCTGACGGCACGCGGTGCGGGTAGTGCGCAGAGCGGACTCACCCGGTGCGAGCAGCGCGCTGACGGCACGCGGTGCGGCAGTGCGCAGAGCGACTCACCCAGTGCGAGCAGCGCGCTGACGGCACGCGGTGCGGCAGTGCGCAGAGAGCGGACTCACCCAGTGAGCAGCGCGCTGACGGGCACGCGGTGCGGGCAGTGCGCAGAGCGGACTCACCCAGTGCGAGCAGCGCGCTGACGGGCACGCGGTGCGGGCAGTGCGCAGAGCGGACTCACCCAGTGCGAGCAGCGCGCTGACGGGCACGCGGTGCGGGCCGGCCGCGCGGTCGCTGAGCACGAGCAGCTGGCAGCCGCGCTGCGCCGCGTCGTGCGCCTCGCCCGCGATGCGGTTCAGCGCCGGCTCCAGCCCCAGCGGGCCATCTTTGTAGTCATACGTGCAGTCGATGACATGTGTCTACAATGAAGATATTGTATATACAAATCCAACAACAAGATCTATTTGACAGTTGACACCTCTACCGATAATCAGAGATTGCCAGAATGATACAGTGGAGCATAGATAAGTTGTACTTCAACATAAAAAATGCTGTATTATCAGTTACATCCGTAAACGAACGCCTCTGCACAATACATACAAAATGAACGGTAGCTCGAGCACGAACTTTTCACTAATGCGTAGCGTAAACATATCGAGAACACGTTACGATTACGCAGTATAACGATAGGTGGTGGTAGCACGAAGCACTTTCGTAGTAGTATCATTAAATCGATACGACTGACGTCATCTTAACGTAAGTGAAGGAGAGCTCAATGAACGAACAAACTATTCATTTTGAAAGAATGTAACGTTCCGAAATCAGTTGACATGTGTTGTAATTTTTAACTTCGGATTCTTTTAAATCATTTTAGAGAAAAATATGTTTAAAATTTATAAAAGTAAGCTGTTTTATAAACTATTGAAATAATAATTATTTCAAAAATAAACTAAAAATTTTATATAAAATATTTAATTTTGAAGGAACTAAACAAATGCTTATATTGCTTTCCGAACGCGAAGGGCTCTTGACATATTCAAGATGTAAAATTTACTTTGCATTTGTTCGATAGACGTTGTACAGTTAAGTTTGTTAGTGTTATTGGTGCGTAAAACTAGTACGAATTGGTTTTAATTCTGTTTTTTTTTTTGACGTGGATCAAATATCAAAATGAGAACCAGTCATACGCAATACGTAATTATGGTGGAGTTCATGGAAAGGTAAGAGAAGTGTTATTCTGTAGGTGTTTATACAATTAGTTTTTATTTTATTTGAATAATATTGTAGAAATGGAGATTTATCCAAACCCTCAGGGGGTCCTCGTGGTCGGAATAACATTCAAATGAAATGGAAAGAGCTCACGGAAATATTAAATAGTGATGGAACCGGAGATTCTCGGTCAGAGGAGAAATAGCGCAAGGTAAGTGGGCTCAAGTGTTCTTTTTCTCAAGTATTGGACTCATTAATAATGTTATTTATTGCATGGTATACACTTCAGTAACATATTTCTGTTACATTTTTTGTTTTAATTTTTTTGTTTCAATTTGTTATGGTTTAGGTTTGGAGTGATTTGAAAAGTAATACAAAAAAGAAATCGGCCAGGATCTTTAGGGCTGCTAAAGGCACTAGTGGCGGGCCAGTACTTCAGTTATCTTTATCTGACCTAGAAAATAGGGTTATGCAGATAATTGGAGTGAAGGAAAAGGAAGCTGGTTTTCAACAGGTCTGCTCATATTATTTATCTACTTGCGATTTAACTACTCCTTTTTGAAATCTATATTGGACATGTTGAACACAAAGGAATTTTATCAAAATGTATTGAATTTTATTATAAATACAAACTTTATTTCAGGGAGAAGATGAAGCTTTCGAAACACTTCAAGATCCTAAGCCTGAGATATCTTTGTCAAAGGATGGCACAGGTAAATTTATATTGATATAAAGATAATAAGAAAGTTTATGTTGTTACAAAAGTAATAATAATAAATATGATAATTATATCTTGTAAATGTGATCATATTTATTACAGAAACAAGTTTTACTTTCTTGAAACATTAATGCCAGTTTAAAAATACTTAAATTTTGACTTAGTAGTGTAGTCATAGTATTCACCACAGTATAGAAGTTATAGTTTAGAGAGATAATTTTTATTTTTTATTGTGTTTAAAGTATAGATATATTTGATTTTATCTACATTACAGATCAAGATTGGAATACGCCTGGACCAAGCAGTGGACCGACTGTGGCTCCTTCCAAAAAAAATTACGAAAGAGCTGTGCCCTCTTCTCATTTGGAGGAAAAGCAGTTGTGGAAACCACCAAAGTCCAAAAAGAAAAAAATTTACAACTTAACAAAACTCTTTGTAAAGTCAGATAGAGTTGCAAGGGAGTATGCAAGAGAGCGAGATGTAGTGAATGAAAGATTAGAGATACAAAGGTCAAAATTGCGTGAGTATGAAATACGTGAAAGGATCAGACAGAGGGACTTGGAGCTTCATCTAAAAGCTGAATGGATAGAATTTATGAAAGAAGCTATGAAAGTTTTTGTTAAATACTGTGAAAGAGATACGAGGTAGACATTAAAATTAATTTATAAATCATAATTTACATTCTCATTATAAGTCACAAAAATTTAACAAGGTATATAAAATTATTTCTGATAAAATATGTTTTATTTTATTATTTAGAACGCCCAAGTAGTTTCGTTAGTAATTATAACCATTCCCTTGAAATAAAAAAAACTCTGTTTCTAATATTATAATGAAATAATTTATTAGCATAAGGAACATCCATTTTATCACCATTTTTACGTGTCATCTTTTCGATTAGATCTCTCTATCGGAGAAAAAACAGAAATATAAAAAAAATATCTTCACGCTATTCCCAATACAGGGGACATACTTTTTTCTTACTTGTAGGGATAGCAAAACATTTAGGGCAGACTATGTTTTCTCTCCTGTATAAAGTCACGACAGCCGAGTAGAAGGGTGGTCTGAATTTCGAGTCAAGAGACCCGAGTTCGATCCTCAGGTGGCACACTCGTACCAATTTGAAAAACAAAAAAATATGTACGAATTATATGGCGTTGGCTTGGACATAAAGACGGCGACGGGCTCACCTCATGTCACGTTGTTCTGAAAATATCTTCAGTGGAAGGTGGGTCTAAGGGACTTAATGGCCTAGACTAGACCTCTGTCTCCCCTGTACTGGGAATTGCGAGAAGATATTTTTTTCATCAATTATGAACGATTTATATCGTTGGTTTTGACATAAAGAAGGTCACCAGCACTCAGGTTGTCCCAAATTAAACTTCTGTATCTGTCTACCCCAGTTTTGGGAATGGTGTATAGATTTTATTTATACTCTTGGGTTTACACACCTTGAATTCTAAGCTTATTCTCTTGCTCTCTTTTAGAGATGTATACTGCATAAGTTTCCTATATGCATAGGAAATTAAAAGCCTCAGTAAAGAGGCGAAATCTTTTTTTAAATTCCGTATCCGTTAGATCCATAAATCGTGTCGATTTTCTTTGTTGAACCCTGCGACTTAACTCTCTGTTAAACACCAATATAATAAGTGTATAATAATCACATCATATATAATCCATCGGCAATTCAAGTATAAAACAAGCTTAATCTTACCTTGTTTCTCTGCGTACGTTTCCCGCACTTTCAATAATTAATCTTGTTGCAAGAGAATAATATAACGCACTATGATCAACTGTAAACACTCCTTGCATTTTTATAAATAAATAATAAATATAATAAATATCTTCACGCAATTCCCAATACAGGGGTAGACAGAGGTCAAGTCTAGACAATTAAGTCCCTTTGACCCACCTTCCACCGAAGATATTTTCGGGACAACGTGACAGGTGGTGAGCCCGTCGCCGCCTTTATGTCCAAGCCAACGATGAAATTCGTACATAAGTTTTTGAAAAACTCATTGGTACTGCCACCTGGGGATCGAACTCGGGTCTCTCGACTCGAAATTCCGACCACCCAACAACTGGGCTATCGTGGCTTATTGCATTTTTACTTATAGTTTTAACATTTTTAACACCGAAAATACATTTTAAAACTGATTAGGACTACGCGACGCAAGTTTCCTCACTAACAAAATCTCCGTGAGTAAAAATTCCAACACTTACGATAGCCAGCCATATCGTACGTCGAAACAAAGTTCGTGCTCGCGATACTAATATAAATATCTCGAGTTGCGTCTACGTTACGATACGACTACGCTACGAATATAACGCCACAGTAGCAGTGGTAGAGCCACGCATCAGGTTTTGTTGTTGCATGAATGGGCCGGCTCCACCGGGGAAGCACCACGCCCTCACAGAATACCGGCGTGAAGTAGAAGTCTAACAAACTTCTGCGTTTCGTCTGGTGAGTGCAGGTAAACGGAGGAAGAATTGGGGGCACTCTATCTCTCTCTGTGTGTCTTGGGCGGCGGTAATCACTTACCATCACGTGAGCCACCTGCTCGTTTGCCTCCCTTTTCCATACAAAAAAAAAAAAAACGTTTTGGTTCGTACTTCCAAATTTAGTTACTTTTACGTACGCTAGGGGCGCTGTTCAATTCTCATACAAATTAAGTGCGATAACGATACGAATACTTTGTCGCAAGTTGTTCGTGCCTGAGATACGATACAGTAATTCCACGCGTCAATTAAAATATTACCTTCCATCCACGATGCGAAGTCTTCTTCAAAGCCACCAAGTCGGGCAATGATAGTATGGGCTGTGGCAAAAACAGCCGGTGCACAAACTCCGCACTGGGCTCGAGGATATTGGCCACCGGTCCAATCGGGCACATCAACGACATAACTATCTTTTCCCTGTGAAAAAAAAAATGTTTTTAGATATAATTATCAAAAAAAATTGTTTAAATATATTAAATTAATAAATATTAAAGATACAAAAATATACTTTAACATTGACACTAAATGAATATAAAATTGGAAAATATTTTATATTACCTGAAGGGATCAATCGGCGGGTTGGTGACCTGCGCAAACAATTGCTTGAAGTATTCATACGGTAGTGGCTGGAATTCAGACAGACAGGCCAAAGGAGCATCGTTACCCATACTGCCTAATGCCTCTTTCCTTAAAGAAATAAATAATAAAATAAATATAACACGTAAAATATATAGTAAAATTTCAAAGTCTATAGTATAACAAAACATTAGTGACCCTACCACAATGTTGCGACAGAGTTTTGTAAAGTAAATTTTATTAATAAATCGCAATAGTCATAACAACAACTTAAATAACTCTGTCGTTGATTCATAAATATCAATATCTGTAAACTATCCTTATTCATTTCAATAACTTTATATTGTTTAATACTCTTACTCTTTCGATATTACTATCAACCTTGAATGTAAATAAATAAACATAGTGGTGACCAATAGTCGTTAAACGACTTTTTTGTATTATTTTTCACTAGATGGCAGCACTAGAATATTAAATGCCGCCAGCGTATGACCGATATTACATTCATAGGCTTTCGAGTACTTCTTGATTGGAATTGAGTATAAACAGTATACGGAATTATTAAATTGGGCGATCGGAATTCGAGTCAAGAGATCAAAATTCGATCCCTAGGTGGTAGTATACTAGCAATGGATTATTTCAGTTGTTTTTTTAATTACATTTTTGAAAGTCACGTACAATTTACTTAGTTGCTCAATTATAAAGACGGTGACAGGCTCACCATCAAAGGTGGGTCGAAAGGACTTAATGGTAAATGACTTAAGGACAGTGGTAGAGCCACGAATCAGCTATTGTTGTTGCATGAATGGGCCGCATATCCGGAGGCCCACCCCCCCCCCCTCCACCAACTCTGTGTGGGGGGGGGAGAGGCACTCTAAGGTTGGCAACGCCACGACCTCACAGAATACCGGCGTGAAGTAGAGGTCTAACAAACTTATGCGTTTCGTCTGGTGAGTGCAGGGGTAACCAGAGTCCCACACACCCCCCTCCCCTAATTCTGGGGAAGGGGGGCAGTCTAAGAGAGGCAACGCATCTGCTATGCCTCTGGTATTGCGGGTGTTCATGGGCGGCGGTAATCACTTCCCATCACGTGAGCCACCTGCTCGTTTGCCTCCCGTTTCTATAACAAAAAAAAAACCTCTGTCTACCCCAGTACTGTTCCCACTGTACTGGAGTAGACAGAGTCGTGACGATATTTTTTTTTTTTAAATCAAACTGTGCCAACATGCGGTGTTTCCAAACCATTCCACCGGTGAAGCAAACTGGGTGTACAGTGACTGGGCGACGGTGTGCTATCGTGCGACGGTGACATGACGCGCCACCGTCCGGGCACCGACCTGTTCTGCACCATGGGCAGCAGTAGCATGTTGATGCTCTCGATGGTGTAGCCGTAGAGCGCCAGCCGCTTGTCCGCCAGACCCGAGATGGTGGGCGGGCCGCAGCTCGGCGCCGCGCCGTTGCCCAGCGCGACCGACTTGTGGATGTCCTCCATGGTTATCTGTCGCGACGGGTCACCGTCACCATTGATAAAATAAATATCTACACGCAACTCCCAATACAGGTCTATACAGAGGTCTTGTCAAGACAGTTAAGTCCCTTCGTTCGGGACGAGACAGGTGGCGAGATCGTCGCCGTGTTTATGCCCATGCCAACGATATAATTTATACGTAAGTTTGAAAAAACAATTGGTAAGAGGCTGCCAGTTGGGGATCGAACTCGGGTCTCTTGACTCGATATTCCGATCCTCACCATCATCCATCACCATTATCTTCCTGAACATAGGCCTTCCCCAAGGATTACCACATAGACCGGTACTGTGCCATCTGCATCTATCGACTCCCCGCAAAATTGTGCAGGTCGTCGCTTCATCTTGTGAGTGGTACGACAGTTCATCATCGCCATCATAAATGATGGGGATGATCATCAAAAGTCCACTGACGAACATAGGCCTTCCCCAAGGATTACCACATAGAACGGTACTGTGCCATATGTATCTAACGACACCCCAGAATACTGCAGGTTGTCGCTCCATCTTGAGGGGGTTAGCAATTACAACTAATAAATACTATACATACATAAGGACAACATTACATACATTGCTCTCGACGACCTCCGTGAACGAGTTTTCAAGGTGCACAAGCTCACTTTCTGTTCGATTCCCGAACGGGTCAATGGAGAAAAACCACTTTTCTTACATTTTCTCGGGTCTGGGTGGTGCATTCGTAGTTTCAGATTTCATAACACAAACACTTTAACCGCTTACGTTGGGATCAGAGCAATGTATGTGATGTTGTCCCTATCTATATATGTATTTATTTATTGCTCCGATTCCAAAGTAACTAAAGCACGCGTGCTAGGGAATCAGAAAAAAAATAATTTAGCACAAACACCCATTGGCCCATATAGTCGAGTGGACGGGTGGTCGGAATTTCGAGTCGAGAGACCCAAGTTCGATCC
The DNA here is from genome assembly GCA_029286605.1 of Sericinus montela. NCBI lineage: Eukaryota > Metazoa > Arthropoda > Insecta > Lepidoptera > Papilionidae > Sericinus > Sericinus montela. The sequence goes on from JAGSMR010000004.1 coordinate 1,502,373, forward strand.
CCAGGTGGCAGGCTCGTACCAATGAGTTTTTCAAAACATATGTACGATTCATACGTTGGCTTGGACGCAAAGACTTAATTGCCTAGACTAGGCCTCTGTCTACCCCTGTATTGGGAATTGTGTGAAGATATTATATAACAAATACCCACACATTGGATAAGATGTATAAGTCCAGCTACTTGCACAAACCGTTTTCATAGTGTTAACTACTACATACGCAAAATAATAAAATAAAATCATCAGATAACGATTGTCAATCATCTAATTTATTACTACATGAATTTAAAAACGTGCAGTTTTATATGTAAAGCAGTACGATTACCCACTTTCATGTTTAGTAGGTTTATAATTTGTATCACCTTTCTACAAGGTTTGTTTACTACAATGGCTATTTAATATAATGTAATAACTTTCTAACTTTCTTTAATCATTACTTAGGGGACTCAAGACTAAGATAACTAATAATTATAACTACTTTACTGTTATTTGTGAATATATAAAAGTGCGCCGTATAGGTCTTCAAATTACTGTAAGATATCAAATTGTAATGATACCAAATTTAATTACAAGAATTCAAAGTTCGAATACATGTTATACCACCTGTTTTATATTTTCGACAGCAACTTATAGTAGTTCCTACTGACCCTGGAATCGGATCCTACTGTAATTGTATGTCTCTACTATATAAGGACAATAGTATGACTTCACTTTGCAGTTACATAAAGAAACTGTTCATCAATGATTCTTTCCGGTGAAGGAATATCAACGCTGATGAAGAGTCACATATGAAAATAACAAATTGAAATACACTTATTTCGCAAACAATTAAAATGTCAAACTTTTTACTCTTAACACACGAGAAATATTTCTAATGTTTTATTCGTAGGCAAAATGTATGATTATGACAAATGAGGTAATATTATTTGAAAGCAAAAACAATAAATAAAAACAATCAAAGCTAAGCGTAAACTTTGCTAAACAGCCTTATATTTCGTTATCCTTAACTCACCATCTAGAATAGATTTTTTATATCCCGACATGTCAAATGCAGCGTGAACATAGAAATATAAACACATGGATTGAGTGTAAAATAATAATCTCTATAAAGCAATATTATCCTAATAGATATCCTTCTAGATTTCAGTCATCTCTTAGTCTCAGCAGATTAGTCTTTATGATTAATTAATCCAAAAATTCATATAGTTTGAATAATTATTTATTCGGAGCATAAGCTAAAGTATTTCTGCTTTCGTATGCTTGAATATTTCGAACCCGAATGAGTTCGAAACGAATGAGAGCGGGATCTTTATCATTATTTCTATAAAAAAACAAATCTTGCAGTGGTAGAGCCACGCGTCAGCTTTTGTTGTTGCATGAATGGGCCGACTCGACCGGGGAAGTACCACGACCTCACAGAATACCGGCGCGAAGTAGAAGTCTAACAAACTTCTGCGTTTCGTCCGGTGAGTGCAGGTAACCAGAGTCCCACACACCCCCCTCCCCCAATTCTGGGGAAGGGGGGCAGTCTAAGAGAGGCAACGCATCTGCTATGCCTCTGGTATTGCGGGTGTTCATGGGCGGCGGTAATTACTTACCATCACGTGAGCCACCTGCTCGTTTGCCTACCTTTTCTATAAAAAAAAAAAAAACAAAGAAACGTCACCTGCTCTTTGAGCCAGTCGGAATGCGGGCGGCTGTTCGCAATCTCCATCTTAAGCTCCACGTCTTGAATGATCCTCTTGTCTTCCGTATCGACCAGTAACATGCGGCCGGGTTTCAAACGACTCTGGAACAAATTTTTTTTTTAAATAACTTTCGGGTAGCAAATTTTAATAAAACTAATTTTATCGAGTCACGGTAGCCGAGTGGTTGGGCGGTCGGAATTTCAAGTCAAGAGAACCGAGTTCGATCCCCACGTGGCAGGCTCGTACCAATGGGTTTTTCAAAAAACTTATGTACGAATTATATATCGTTGGCTTGGACATAAAGACGGCGACGAGCTCACCACCTGTCACATTGTCCCGAAATTATCTTCGGTGGAAGGTGGGTCGGAGGGACTTAAATGTCTAGACTAGACCCCTGTCTACCCCTGTATTGGGAATAGCGTGAAGATATTTTCTTTTATATTTTTTTTCTTTAATTTTATAGGAATTATGTTACATATAATTTTACGAAATCAAATCAAATCTTTTCTTTATCGATAAAAGTAACATACATTACATTCATCGATCATATTTTCGAAACTTCCTACTACTATAACAGACTAAGCAGCATTTTTTTTGAAGGATTTATAAAGCACTTATATGAAAATAATAAAAGTGAAGTAAATCTAATAATAATAGCTAGGAAGTATGTAATTCCAGTATTCATTTGTATATTTTAGACATAAAGGTTTATGGTATAAGATGATTTATTTCTCATAAAGAATACACAAGGATACAAATAATTTAAGCTAAAAACACTAACCGGTATACGAATATCATCAAGTATAACAGTACGAGAAGAAATAAATCTTTTAAAATATGTCGTTTTAATAACGTTTTTAATTGGGTGCATATTCACTACATGTTTAAACAGAAACCAAAATAACAAAATAATTATAATGCACTAAAGTTTGAAAGGTAATAGACAAACGATTCACTTCGAGCTACCTACAATTGTAGTAAAAAAAAAGAGGGTAGAATAATATTATTATGGATTACTATACTAACCTTTAATATGACTTTCTCCGGGTCGACGTCGTACACACCGACCTCGGAAGCCATCACGAGTATATTCTCGCTGGTCACGTAGAAACGGGACGGTCGCAGGCCGTTCCTGTCCAAAATTGCACCTGAAAAAAATTACGAAATTAAAATTTGCGTACTTAACAGGAAATATCAACTAACTTAAAACACATTGAAAGTCACTTTTACTAATTCCACATACATTTTATTAAAATACCTGACCGGTTTTGCCTTTATGGCATTATCAAAGGTTTTTTATTACAGTTATAGTCTATTGAGGTCGATTAAAATAGGATGTGTGGAATGTGTTTAAAGATGAAGTTCCACCAAGAGACATCAATCCAGAGTATTCAACATATCAACTAACTTAGTAGAATGTTGGCGGTGTATTTGGTGACCTTTGTAACTTAAGGAGTACGATAGCCGAGTGGTTGAGTGATTTGAATTCGAATCAATACCCGGGTCCGGTCTCAAATTGTAGGCTCGTACCAATGAGTTTTTTCAAAACTTATGTATGATGTATATTGTTGACTTGGACATAAAGACGGCGACGGACTGAGGACCACACAATTAACTCCTTTCAAGACTTTCTTTGGCATTTTGGTGGCAGGTGGTGAGCCTGTCGTCAAGCAAGTTTATAATGTTTTATAATAGCAGATATAACAACACATGTCATATTTTGTTATAAATCATTTATTATTAGACTAGAAAAGAGAAGACTAAGTTTCTTGTCGTTTCTTATATCAGGTGTACTTGTTTTTGCGAACCGGCGTGGCAGTATAAGTTTTATATAAGCCCAAATTAAATAACAAATTTCGTCTTTGGCTATGATTGACATGTCGTCGTCGGCATTTTTTTTTTAATAGAAAAGGGAGGGTAAACGAGCAGGTGGCTCACGTTATGGTCTTGATTACCGCCGCCCATGAACACCCGCAATACGAAAGGAATAGCAGATGCGTTGCCAGCCTTAGAGTACCCCCCCCCCCAGATTTGGGGGAGGGGGTGGGGGCTATGTGTGGGCCACCGGTTACCTGCTCTCACCAGACGAAACGCAGAAGTTCGTTAAACTTCTACTTCACGCCGGTATTCTGTGAGGTCGTGGTGCCTCCCCGGTCGAGCCGGCCCGTTCGTGCAACAACAAAAGACGATGCGTGGCTCACACCACTGTTCAAAAAAAAAAACACACACACACACACACACAGACACCAGGACGCCGGCCACTCACCGATGTACCGTCCGTCGGTGAAGGCGACCAGCGCGGGGCCGTCCCACGGCTCCATCGCGCACGCGGCCCACTGGTAGTAGTCGCGCTTGGCGGGCGCCATGGTGCCGTCCGCGTGCCAAGCCTCCGGCACCATCGTCATCACCGCCTCCGGCAGCGAGCGCCGCCCGCACTGCGCGAGGAACTCCAGCACGCAGTCCGCCGACCCGGAGTCGGACAGGTTCGGCTCCACCACGGGGTAGAGCTTCCTCAGATCTTGGGAAACAAACGGAGGAAACGTATTTCACATCACGGTAATGAATAATAAATAAATAAATAAATATCTTCACGCAATTCCCAATACAGGGGTAGACAGAGGTCGTGTCTAGACAATTAAGTCCCTTCGACCCACCTTCCACCGAAGATATTTTCGGGACAACGTGACAGGTGGCGAGCCCGTCGCCGCCTTTCTGTCCAAGCCAACGATATAATTCGTACGTAAGTTTTTGAAAAACTCATTGGCTCGGGACTCGAATTCCACCCATCGAACCACTCGGCTATCCTAAAATCAGGTCCCGATTTCAGGAAATAGCTTCAGTATTGAATTGCTGCGACACTGATATTATAACGGAGCCTAATATTTACTTCACATTCGAGAATACATAAAAGAAGATCGGAAAGCAAATGCAATAGTAGGATTAGATATTCAATATTATTTCGACCCGAAGTTTCACATTGGCATTAACAAAGCTGTGCTAAATTGTGAGTTGAATGCCTAAAACTATTTAGACCTCTGACTACCCCAGAATTGGAAATATGGCTGAGAGCCTGTATATTTATCTTTAAATAAATAACAATAGAATAAAATCGATAACTTCATGTTTTGTATACATCATAAACATATAGATAAAAGTAGCTTACTGTCACCGAATAAATCGCTCTTCATAACACCTTCACGAGCTTTCATCAGGTTAACATTTCCTCGCAGTGTATTTATCTCGCCATTGTGAGCAAGTACTCTGCAAATATGATATTAAAAATTAAGATTTTAAAAATAAGGTATAAACTTTTATCACATATTCATTTTCGGTGATTTTATAATTTTTTACCTTAACGGATGCGCTCTCTCCCAACTGGGGAAAGTATTGGTAGAAAATCTGGTGTGAACCAGTGCCAGGTAGGTTGTGAACGCAGGGTTGCACAGATCTTTGAAGTATTCCTGCAGAAGAATGAAAATCATGTTAATTGGGCATGTACGAGGCATAACAATGTCAGCAATAATAATAATTGAACGGTCTATAAGGCGGAGACAACAATGAACGAAATAGACGTACATTACGGCCTTTAGAAGTCCACTGTAGTAAAGTAAATCCATGAAAAGGAGCGTTTGTTATAATCACCACGTATGCAAGCGGATTGGCAATCTCAGCACCAGTCACTGTAGTCACTAATGTACGTCGCCAGTGTAATTTTGGTCTATCTTTCGGCGGCCAATTTAATTTTCATGGCTTTTAGCTTAAGTCACATCTTACGAAACAAACAGGAAAAGTGGGAATTGCATATTCTATAATTTTTGCCGTAACTACACTTATAAGTTATATTTTGTGGGAAATTCGAGTTGTGGTAAAATGTAAAAACACTCAACAGTCAGGGTCGAAGAAATGATCCTTGAGGAACACCTAAGTCAAATAGTCAGACACTTATATTATTTTGAAAGAAAATAATGATTTATTTAAAAATACTAACGTAGAACGTTAAAGTAACAATGTAAGAGCTCTAACAACAAGCAACTCGAAACTTAAGTTTTGGGATAATTTCAAACCGGAAAAGTGAAAATGAGTATTGCAATTTAAAATAAAACAACAATAAACCGTAATTTTTAAACCTTACCCATAATTGGTTCGACGTCAGTAAGCCTTTGTAGACGACAGTCTTTAACGAAAGGCTACATATGTAGAACCTTGCTCCTGGCACCACTAATTCATGGCTCGCTCGTTTACGCAGCACAAATATCTGTGGAAAAAAACCAGACTTTCGCATATTGCACCAACATTTTTGTAGAAATAAGGTTGGAATTAGAGTAATTTTGCTTTAGTAGCTAAACATATTTTACGACAATTAATTACGAATGAAAACTATTCCTATTGACAATAATGTATGTAAGGAAAAGGAAATGTGTGAATTTACGTTTGCAACGGAGAGGACCTCCGCTCCCCCTCACTGGCGCGGGGACGTTGATCTGAAAAAAGTGGCTTAAGAGTGCTTTGCCTCCTTCAACGTTATAAGTGAGTTTGAAAGCGCAATTTTATTCATGAATTGCGTGTTCATACTCCATCTTTCTGTCCTACTCATATAGAGAACTCACATAGTCCTGGCTATGGTCTGGTCCTTCGACCTTCTGGTCTTACCTGCCTGGCCAATTGTTCCTCGTCGTCGATATCACCCGTAACAAACACTTGGCGCATATATGGCTCCGAATTACGAGCCACTTGACCTGAAAGTCAGTCAAAAATGGCAATTACAAACTTCACCTAGACTCTTTTATTCGTAACTAATATAATCTTAACAAACTATTCACTTTAATTTAATTACTATTTCCGACACTTGGATGGTATTCATGATAATGAGTTTCCTATACGAACTCTGCCAAAAATGCATTATGATTATGGAAATTTTTTAATGACGCTAGGACAATAGCTTAGCATACGACAACATATTGATTTTACCATCTAAGTGAAAACAAATAAATTATAATACAGATAAGATGACGATTAACTTGAGATTATATAAAAACGAGAACGCATTATCAAGTAAAAATAATATAGCACGAAAATGTAAACAAAAACTTTAACAGATCTCAAGTTAATTACAATTATATATGAAACTTAACTATAAAACCAACAAATCACTTTTTCTAAATTGTATGTAAAAGATATTTACGACACTACCACAATCTAAATATTAATTTTTTATATTCTAATATTATTTTTGGGTATTTAAAAAGTTTTCTTCACTTTATTACAACTACACTACACTACAGTATTTTCAATCAGTTATTGTTATTCGACTATAAGACAAGCTATATTTTCACACCTAAAGCAATTAGTTGAATAAACATTAAAATCATACACAGACGGTAGTGCCGTAATTTTTCCATTGTTTATCGTAATACTCATATTTGTAACAAAGACACGTTTTTATAGTGACCGCAGTCATCTGATACCAAACAACGTTCGTCCTCAGTTAACCAAGTAATCTTTATTACAAATATAAATATCGTTAATGAAACGATACCATGTTAGCTAAACTCACTTAGAGCTCGATCATTTAAATCAAACGTTAGTTAAATTGGAAGTTCCAACGTGTTTTTTTGAAGACGCGTAACTAAATTTATAATAATCCATATTATAAAGATATAAATAGATCAAAGAGAGTAAAGATTAATAACATATTCAAAAGATTTCAAAAGTTTAGCATCTAGTGAGGGTTCGACAAAGGTTGACGATCGAGTGCTATGTGAATTGAACTATACGTGCCACCGTATATTGTCAAATTGAACAAACCAGATGGTCAAGCATCGCATGACCGCGTCGGCCCAAGCCATTCTTTACTACGTGTACCACCTGTAATGATAGTCGCAAAAAGATCGCAACAGCGTAACTTAATGAGGCGAGATATTGGATGACGTGAGATAATAAACACGTATCTTTATCATAGGAGAACAAAACACATATTAAATTGAGAAATTATCGATCGTAGAAAGTCCACTTCACAATGCTTGCATTTAATATTGTCGCGATTAAAATTTGATTAGTACATGTTTTTCGTTCTTTATTGTTATATTATTGTAATATAACTATTGCTAATATAACAATTGCTAATATTATTGTTATTTGTTGTTGAAAAACAAAAATATATATCTTTTACACATTATTCATGTGTACGTATCTTCTATAAAAGTATAACTAATGAACCGTGATTGCTATAAAACATAATTTATAAGCTACTATATACTATGTTAGGTGACAGCCAACTGGTTCATAGTTATAACTGACATTATGCTATACATTTCACAGAAAAAGTAAAACATTGTAAAATAGACTTTATTGTAAGAAAAACTAAAACTTATTAAAATCTGGTAGTCAAAACAGCTTATTACAATGAATTTTATCGATCACATGAAGTCAAGGGCATCAGTAACACGAAGCCCCATTGATAAACTATTACATAATCTGTTATTTTCGTGTTTTTAAATTAATGTAAAACTTTTGAAAGAAAATTTATCCCTTGATGGATAATATGCATTTTAAATGCAATATTATGTCTGCAATCAATTGGTGACGTACCGATAGTTGTGTTGTTAGTAGGGACGGTTCTCCAGCATAGGACACGAAGGTCCAGGCTCTCTGCCAACACCTTGAATTTTTTCTCTATTTCCTGATGGTGCAACTTGTCTAGGAAGAAGATCCCTGTAGCGTATTTGCCGAATGGCGGCAGGTCAATCTGATGAGTATCCCTGAAAAAGAATTTTATGATAAGAAAACGTAGTAACTGAAAGCACAACCGTAATAATGATCGTAGAATATTCGACTCTTGTGTTTGTCATTGTTACGTCACAATTAGCTGTGGCAGATGTGCTTAAAACTGGAGAAAATTTAGTAACTATATCTATTAAATCTGACAACTACCCAGTAAAAACTCACGATTGCCGAGAGGTTGGGCCATCGGAATTTAATCGGATCGGAGTCGAGAGACCCGAGTTTGATCCCGCGGTAGTAGGTTCGTACTAATGTTTTTTTTTTTAAAAACTCAAATCGTACATGAGTTTTTGAAAAAAAAAAATATCGTTGGCTTGAACATAAAGACGGCGACAGGCTCACCACCAATCACATAGTCCAAAAAGAAATTCTTCGGTGAAGGGTGGGTCGCCAGAACTTAATTGTATACACCTCTGTCTACCCCAGTATTGGGAATAACATGAAGATATTATTTAATGATTTCATAATATGATATCACAATTTTCCTATTACATTTAACCGTTGTATAGTTTGAATTCTAAAAGTGATAAGCATAACTTATTAGTACTTATAGGCACTTCGTTTGAAGGTCAGAAGTACAAACAGATAGGATTACCATCTCTTCAAACGGACAAAGGTTTATTCAGCGTAAAGCTTTCCAGAAGCGGATATATGTTTAATAACAGTATCCCAAAGGAATACCTCCCCCCCCCCCCCACTACACACACTTATGGTAATTAGTAGTTATAGGTGATAACCATTAAAAACTTGACAAACTAAAAATAGGCACGGAACGGTGATGGTACAGACCGCTTGTCAAACTTGGTTATTAAGGCAAATTATCCTTACAGGTGAGACATGTGTTGTGCAGTTGACTTTTAACATGCATGTATTCGCTTTAATTATTCGGAAAAAAATAAAAAAATGCGGTTGGCATGCATTGACCTCTATCTTATCTACAAACTTAATTTTTCAATAAATTTGTTAACGTTAGTGGAAATTTATGGAGAACAAAATAAATAAGCTTCTCTGCCACAACAAAAACCCGCCTTAAAGATTTTCTTTCGACGACAACGATATAAAAATTTGGATAGTTGTTATTGAAACTTGACATAATTACAATTGGTTACGTTACTCCAGGAAATAAACAACTACTTCAGAAGTATTTGATAATCACATGTATAAAATGCCGTTAGAAACTGTAGAATATAAAGCATTACGGAGTATATCGCCTGTTTCTTCTCCGTTAGAGGAACCTCATTACGAAACGGTGGTAGATTAAAAATGACTATCGATAAACGAATGTACATTCTTATGTTGATAAATAAATGAATTCATATAGGATTTTTATTTCAATGAAAGTAGTGTATTACATTTCATAAAAACCATAACGTTAATTTGTGTTCTATATGCATCTAGTGCTATGTAAAATTTTCTTGTCCTGTACTCAGTACATCATGGTAACCCTGGCAACGGGCGAGTATAGAAGAGGGAGACGCAGGATGCGCGCGCATCTTTGACGTAGTTCAACTGAACTATTGACCAATAGAACCGTGAACGATTCTCGGCAGCCCGTCAATCAATTATCCAATACAGACGCAAACCGCGCACACCACCGCACAAATTCACTTTCATCGTCGTGTACGTGAGCTGGAAAATTTCGGCCACGTCACCTACGACGTCTAGACATTTCGGTTCATCATTAGGTAATCTTTTTTGCTAGTAATATTAAAGGCATCGCGTCAGTAGCATTATGGTACTTGCTATTAGGTCACATTATCAGGATTTTTTTTTCTTTTGCGGGAATACTAGGACGAAAATTGGTGAATTTTCCAATATTAATAAAACCAATTCATCCATACAGACCAGAGTCTGTATAATAATGTGTACTTGCCGAAGACGCCAAGAAGTCAAAAATAACAAATCATATCATTTGTTTATAGAAGTAACATACCTTACTTCTTATAATTACATACATCTATCGTCATGTTTAAACCTCTAATGGAGAAGAATAAGATGGAAGAAGCTCAATATCGTCTTTTATCCTTTTCTTTGAGTTGTTTTTTTCAGGAGTTACTTTTTAAAATTTTTTACATATATTAAATTCACTATCTATCCGCAGTGTGGAAGTAAGTTTACGTTCTAAATGTTTTCTTGCATATTGGAATTGTCCTATGATATTAGAAATCAACACAAGCTTTTGTTATTATGTATGAATTTCCCATGGAAAACGCTAGAAAGTATAGCCACGCACCTGCAAGTAGCCTGATTTGTCTTAGTTAAAGTTGTCTTAGTTTATGGCGTTTGAACAAAATAGATTATTGATTAGGTCGGTTTTATTTACGGAAAAAACTTTCCTACAAGATACTGATTAGCACACACATTAGACAGTTCCTACTTCACGAAATACCGCTACCGCACAGGTCCATGCGAGTATTACCGCTGTAGAATGTAATCAGTGACGATTGCATGAAAATTAGCCACTCTAACTCATGTCTTGAATTGCATCTTGAAAATTACAATTGAATTTATTAGTCCTCAAGAAACCTGTTTGTATTTAAGATAGGTATTAAGTAGTTGTCTGATATAAATATTATTTTACACTGGCATTGTGATAAATTCCAACTTTGATACTAAATTTTATATCATATTTCAATTAGGGTTACTAATTTTAGAATAGACAAAAATAAATTAAACAAATAAGAATAATCTTCCTTCCTTAAAAAATAATGAAACTTCTGTATGACTACTACTGTTACAAGTATAGTTAGCAGCTAAATCGCTTTGAAGGCTTTTTTTGAGCCAAAGGTGAACCAAATAATACTTTTTCGCTCGGATCAGGTAGAAAGCAAGATATCAATAAGATCACATTACCGCACACGTTCCAAGAAACATTTACGTCGACATTGATTTTGCGAATTTCTTCTACTTAGAATTCGGCTGCTGAATCAGAATGGTTTGAATATGCAGTTATCGTATTTGATAGTTAATTAAAATGTATATTATTCTTAACAAATTAATACTACACTAACACATTAAAATAATATATTATATGTATATGAGATGACACATGAAAGTAGTGTCACATGTCTTATTTTCAGTAGGTAATGATCACATAACGACACTGATATCAGAGTGAGAGTGAGATAATTAGCACGTTTCACTTTCGGAGTTTGTATCCTGGCCAATAACAAAAATCCTATAAAGTTTGCCACTGAACACAAACTTGGCTACGACTATGGACAGACAGACAGACAGACATCAACCGTCATCGATTAACATAATTGTAGACTTTCCAATTTGCAAAGCTTTTCTTGTAATAGCCCTTTAAAACACACGGGATGCAAGGGTGTTTTTTTTTATTTTATGGCTGTAACGATAGCCGAGTGGTTGGATGGTCGGAATTACGAGTCAAGAGACCCGAGTTCGATCCCCAGTTAGCAGGCTCGTACCAATGGGTTTTTCAAAAACTTATGTACGAATTATATCGTTGGCTTGGACATAAAGACGGCGACGGGCTAACCTCCAGTCACGTTGTCTCGAAAATATCTTCGGTGGTTGAAGGGTCAAAGGGACTTAATTGTCTAGACTAGACCTTTGTCTACCTTTGTATTGGGAATTGCGTGAAGACATTTATTTATTTATTTTATGTCTGTAACGTACACACACAAACAATTATGATGAATCAACCCCTATTTTTATATGGCAAAGCAACTTTTGCGGGGCCAGCTAGTTAAATAATAAAATTTTTAAATTATATAGCACAATACATATAATAATAGCACAGATTTTAAGAACCCACGGAATTATCTTAATATTGCGTGATGTAACAGATTTGACGACTGACGTTAAGGATGCATTACGAGATCAAAAAATTATTAAAATAAATATTTTCACGCCATTCCATTTCATTTCCCTTTATGTCTAAGCCAATGATATAAATCGTACCGAATACCTTGGGGTCGAACTCGGGTCTCGGGACTCGAATTCCGATCCGATCCGTTGAGAATCTTATTAACTGTATCTCACGGTGATAAATGATCTAAACGGCATCCACCGAACGTCGTTATCTCCACAAACACTGTTTCGGTAGTAGATTGCGGCAGAAGAGATGACGTCAGTGTACTAATCGATCACAGTAAGGAGCACACGCTATCATATGCCAGCGTGTAGTTTGCGTGTCGTTCTTCAGCAGTTTATCATACACACACACATACACACTTTGATTCTATGTCCAATTGCATACAGCAGCACAATAATGTTTTCTTGTTTTTAATAGGAAGGAACTATTTCAGTCGTAACGATACTTCATTCAAGACTGAAACTGGTACTGTAGAATGGGCTACAGTAAATAATTATTGTCTGATGATTGTTACCCTAATAATTAAAATGCTGTATAAATATTTAATAAATTATAATAATAACTACTTCAATATTTTATATATTAAGTAATAATCTTTAATAATTAAGTAAAAATTAAAAAGTTAAAATCGTTACGACATTGTTGAATAGAGTTATTTCTGAAAATTCTACTAATTAATAAACATTATGCTCGCTTATGTAACTTATGTTGTTAAACAAAATAAACAATTTACGTAATGCTAAACATCATACAATAACAATATATAATACAAACGTAACATTGCAATGCATACATATTGCATATGCACATATAGTGCAGCAATTGAACAAACATCGGTAAATAGTGTTGTTATTATAATTTTATTAAAACCATAAGATAACAGAAGGAACGGCGAAATAAGGTATAAGATAATAATCACAAAGGAATAAATTTCTAATTCATATCTGTATTGAAATAATTAAAAAAATATCTATTAAGAGTCTGCCCTGCCGTTTTATTTGACCGATTTACCTGTTTATTTATATGAAAGGCCTTGTCACCTGTCACGTTATCCCGAAAATATCTTCGGTGGAAGGTGGGTCGAAGGGACAGGTGGTGAGAATTTTCGAAATCTAATACTAAGCAGTCCCGCCGGTCTATATAAACGATTTAGATAATATACTTTTAAATGATAGTTATTATTGCATAAATTAGTCAATAACCATTGTCACACTTCGGAGTTATAATATAAAAAACAATTTCCAGTTCAAAGTACTCCAGTATTCGAAAAACGTAAACCTTGCTCGGGTTTGATTTGCAAAAGTTTTTTTTCGTCATTTTGAAACGAATAAAAGCAAATCTATTATTATGACTCAACATCGTTACAACAAGATTATTTTTTTCTCTAAGCAGTAAAAGTTCAGTAACCCGATTGAACAATCAGTAAAAGTTGCAAGCAGCAAAAACATGTAAAATATTTTATAGAGACAGTGACTATGTTTATATATTTAAATAAAGACTATCATATGTAACTGTAACTTATGACGTCCAAACTATGCCGTGCTATTCATATTTTCAGCTTATCCATACAACAATCGTTGTGACAAGAGCGAGCACATGGCGCCACCGATGTTTATCTTCCCGTCCAACGGAATGCAACCTGGACCTCTGCCAGAGTGGCGGCCAAATCGGGATGCCCATTGCGCTGGCGCTTCGGACACTGAACTTAGGCCGCTATGCAGCTGGCCAGTGATGGTGCAGCGGATTAGTTCAACATCAATCGATTCGAGTCACCATGTTATTGTAGGACCACGTTCTTGGCACATAAAAACAGCAATGTCTCAGGAAAGTTTGTTTATGGTTAACAAGCTAATGCGTAACGATGAACTGCGGCAAGGCATACATCGGTCCGATCAGGTTTCACTTCGGAGAGTTTCGGACCATGTAGTATATGGTATACTTGAAAACTATTCAACTATTGAAGAATAGTATAATATTATTCAATAATTCGTGATATTCTACGTTTACCAGCATACTAAACTAAAAAAAATTACTTTAATACATTTGTCGAAGTTGATATTCAATAGTTACATGCGTCTAGTTTTTAATTATTAAATAAAATTTCTGTACTTCTGTATTAGTTTATTTTTTTATAATAAAATTAATTTTACTCCTTTATACACCTTTATAATTACTTTTCGTAACAATTTGAACAAAAACACACTATCTATAAACATTAAATATCATATTCAACAATCAAAGTGTGTTCAAAACTTAAAATAATTGGGCAATGTTTACGAAAATACCATCATTTGCAGATCAGAAATAACTCACAAACTAGGGCATTAATATAAAGGTTCCATTAAACATACTTAAATAGCACAAGGAACCTCTGTTTGCTTTTCTTTAAAGCTTCCTACGCCTACATCTCGTAAATGTCGAGATGGATATTATTAGAATTCTAATTTCAGGTAAAGGTTAAAGGGCAAACATTTTATAATAAATAAGCTATAAATAAATATTCAAGCTAGCGCGAAATGTGAATTCAATGTAACACACAAATAAATTCTTAACGTAGGGAATCAACGAAAGGGCGAAAATAGCACGCTTACGCAACTTTTGTCCGGTTTCGTTTGAATTTCATCCAACATTTATCAACAACCCCTTTTGAATGTCAAGACGGATAATTTTAGAATTCCTATTTCGGGAGCAGGCTTGTGTACATTTATATTGAAACAGATAACATAATAGCTTTTTGTTGCAGTAAGACCATCGAAGGATATAAGTTATATAGGAAGATTAGACAATATCGGTTTGTTGTAGTAAAAGGTATTATTATAATTCTCCGTCGATAACACAAGACAAAGACGAAGTAACTAATAAATTTGAGATTTACTTAATTAATTAAAATCCTTATCTCTATAGCTATTGGGTTGTAATGTTGTTTATCTTAGATTGAGTTTAGATCAAATGTTCATCTGCACGTAATACATTTTTTCGCGTGACAAGAAACAAGTCATCTGTTCAAATATGTCAAGAAATGGCCTCATTTAGTCAAACGTATATCAATGAGCCTAGGCTTAACACAAACTGAAATAAATGTATGTCTGTATGTTCACCGTCTGTGTACTGGTTCTATATTAAAAGCTCCCTTGATAAATGGCTGCATAGAATGCAAATTCTAGAAAGAAAAGGCTCCATAAATATAAATCCGTGAACCTTTTCAATAATTTAGTAATCAAAGGTATGCATTAGCAGGCTCGTACGACTAACTATAATTCGTGAGACATTTTTAGTCTGCCGCTATCCATAACATTGTTATGTTAAAAAAACTAAGAGACATATTGTATAACAGACGACATTATATTATTACATTATCGATAATGTCCATACTGCAATAGTTCAAAGGTCATACAATTTAAAATGCGTAAATTTAAACAGTCAATGAACTTGACTTCGTTGTTTATTATTAGCGGACAATGAGATGTAATCTGGGGAGCATCAGTCAGCTGCAATAACATACCCGTAATTAACTTTTTTGTCGATCTCCAAATTTTTACATAGCTTTATGTATTTTTTTTTAATATTGATTACCAATTTTTCTCAATAGTTTTAAATTTTTAAAATAAATCCGAAGCATTGTTTAGTACTTTTTTTAGGATTAGTTTTTACCTAAAAATAGATATTTGGCGATTTTAGAACAATGCCCTTGAACCGTAAACACATCGGGTCCGGTATACCCATTTGTAACAGCTTTTTCTTATTATTTTATGTCACACTTTATGGAAGATAAATTCTTCTTTGTCTCATACTAAGCTGTGTTCCAGTAACGACGTATACTTATTAATAAAAATAAAAAGTCATCGTGAATAAGTCACGATAGCCGAGTAGTTGGGAGATCGGGATTCGAGTCAAGACTCGAGTTTCATTCCCAAGGCATGTACCTGGGTTTGGGTTTTTTTTATAAAACTTACGTACTATTTATATCGTTGGCTTGGACATAAAGTCGGCGACGGGCTCACCACCTGTCACGTTGTCCCAAAAACATGTCTTCGGTGGAAGGTGACGCAAGGACTTAATTGTCTAGACCTCTGTCTACCCCAGTATTGCGAATGGCGTGAAGATATTTATTTATTAGTTATTTTGAATGATCGTCCAATCGATTTCAACGAGCCATTGATATTTCAATTATACCAAGCAAGGCAGTTCAATCATTAATACCAATCATACAGTTTATTGCTAGCTTGCAGTAAATACCACGCGGCATCACACTCCATAGAGCATCATGATGGCATCAAATCCATTATAAGGGCAGCAGTGGTGACGTAGAAAAAATAATAAGGATGCTGTATCTTTTATCAGAATAAAGTAAATTGCTGGGCTATATCAATGGAAAGAGACTAATTGAGTGTAGAAAGAAATCCTGGCAGCGCAATAGACGAGAATGGACCTGGCGTCGCAAGCACGGCAGATTCTACACCTTGCACAGGATAAAACAGAATAATCTAAACTGACGGCCAACTTCAATGATGGTAGAGGTACGCGAAAGAAGAAGAAATTTCCTTAATTTCATTGATAAGAGTATTTAAATTAATTTAGATTTTATGAGATACTATCTACATTAAGACAATATATTCTAATATTTAATCCAAGATAAGCTTTTCTTATCACTATCGTACTGTTTTTAAATCTATTAAAATTAAGTGTTTTATCAAATCGTTAGGACGATAATTCAATTATAATCCTTTTTCTCACGCTGCTCATTTTCAAATTGAGGTCGTTCACGTCGGATTAAAACAAAAGGTTTAACTACCTCAGAATAAAACAATGAAATTTTTGATAAGCACTAGTAAATTATATACTTATACTAGTGTTTGCTTGGCTCAACATCAGCGCAGCTCCAAATAAATAGTAATGGTTAGAACAGTACAAATGCGAATTGTACTAAAAGTTGACATAGCATTATGTTTGAAAATCATGATATCCGTATAACCGAGAGCTTCTGACTAATAAATAGCACAGAACGAGATTGCCATCCTGTTCCTGCAGAACCAGGTAGACTAGAACTAGGCAGCCTGTAATAAACTGCTGTGTTTTGAACTGGTATTTTTTGATATGGTCATTACGCCAAATAGATAGTCAATACATGTTTTTAGGGTTTTTCCTTAGTCCGCAACACCACAAACTATTAAAAGAATAGTACAAGTACCCATAAGTACCTCATTACTTGTTTGTTCCAGATATATTAGTTGATCATATGACTAGTAGAGGACGACACGTCTACAACTAAACCTATTTATGTATAGTATCTTACGTGCGGGCGAACTAATTTCTGTTTCATGTTCGGAATGAATGGCATCCAATGACAATTCTAAAATAAATTATAGACAGGTCTATTCATGTTATAACAGCGGCGATAGGATTTGGAGTCCTAAATTCAACAGGAGATTCGAGTTCAATCCCCGTAAGTGAAAATTACATTTCGTATTCGTTTCGTGTTTTAAATACTTAGACGGCAACATGCTCAGCATCATATAAATAGTTGAGCTATAAGCTCTAGTGAAGTAAACCTTTTTGGTCAAAGTTATTATACGAGTACCTAGACATTTAACCACCCCAGTACATACGGTAGTGAGAGCTGATGTCTACAGTAATGTCTCTCACACTCTATGCACATAAATAGAAGGTAATGTAGTTATATTGTACTATACTTTAACTTTATAAATAAATGATGTTGGAATAAACTTCGTTTCTTTTTTAAAAAAAACAAGTGTAAAAAAGAGACAATATCAAGAATATACAGAAAAGAACATATTTCTTAGTCAATATTTTACCCGCGCTCCGACTCTGACAGCGGCATCGTCCGTCCACTTTCATGTCACGTGCTCGCCGCGTGCCCGATTCGTACTCATGTTATCTTCGAGCTCTTGTTTGTTGTACAATTCCAATAGAGAGAACCACATCGAAGTTCTTTGCATTAGATTGTGATAGAGTATCATCATGATGTATTGGAAAAGAAAGAAGGGAAAATTATTTCCTCCGCGAAAAAAAACATTTCAGAAAACCACGGGCAGCGAGGAAAAACAAGTATACCATACGTCAACTACGTTGCAGGTTATTTTATATAGCCTATATGTTCCTGAAGGCAGAGTCTATGTACACCGAGAAAAAATTGCTCCCAAATGGTTAAGTCAAAAGTCTCGGATGCGCGACTTTTACCATGACGTTGCTCTTACCGTGCGCGTTTATGAAGCGAGTAAAGCATTTGAAGTATATAAGTTATTGATGAAAGTCAATATTGAGAAGTTGTAGAAATTTCAGTCAAATACAAATATACAGAGTGTATAAAATCATTTGCTTTTCTTACGAGATTGAACATTTTCATTAAAATAAAGTAAACGTAATGTAGGCAATAAGAAAACTAAATTTACCATCATTCTAGTACAAACCATCAATGAAAACAAAATCGACCGTATGAATGTGTTTCCAGACGCTGAATTCACCGACAAAATTAATGGATCCTATTCTAATTTGTGCTGCAACGAAACGAGCCATTTGGAAGAGACCCAGACCTTGAAACAGGCAATGTACGACTGCGCCACAATCAATCAAATTTATGAAACGACTTTTAAACTAGTCTTTATTTTCCAGATTTTATCGCGTTTTTAATTAGTTTTTACAAACTATTTTTACTTTCCGACGGCTAACTTTATTTACTAACGGTAGCCGAAGGTAATAATGACAGCGGGACGTTCAAGACCTCAGTCCCCCCCGTGACCACGGATACTATAAAGCATCCGAAACGTCGGGAAG
The DNA here is from genome assembly GCA_029286605.1 of Sericinus montela. NCBI lineage: Eukaryota > Metazoa > Arthropoda > Insecta > Lepidoptera > Papilionidae > Sericinus > Sericinus montela. Next base: position 1,521,471 of record JAGSMR010000004.1, read on the forward strand.
TAAAAATAGTTTGTAAAAACTAATTAAAAAAGGCGATGAAATCCGAAAATCGTTTTATTTTCCATATTGAAATTGTGTATGTAAGTAAAGTCTAGTCAGTCTAAAATAGAGTTCGGACATATATATAAATTCTGTTATGGAAAAAGAAAAGGAATAACACAGAGAGAGAATTAAAAGGAAAAGGGTAGGCCATGATTAACTTTCAATTACCATGTCAGCAAACTGATCGAAAATGGGAGTCTTGTCTATTAGATAACCCGACGTGTGTAAAGAAAATGATAATCTGATAAGCGAAGGAGGTAGGTGTGCACCTGTCATGGGTGATGCATGACTATATGTATTCAAGATCCATTTAAAAGAATAATTTGCATGATAAATCTAAAAGAAGTTCAAAGACTTAGCAACGTCTTCGCATAATCTAAAAGTAGGAATATATTACAGTATTTTTTTACGCAAAAGTCACGATAGCCGAGCGGTTTGGTGGTCGGAATTTCGAGTCAAAACACCCGAGGTAAATCCCCAGGTGGCAGTGGTCTCGTACCAATAGGTTTTTCATAACTTATGTACGAATTATATCGTTGGTTGAACTTAAAGACGGCAACGGGCTCCCCTCCTGTCACGTTGTCCAGAAAATATTTTCGGTAGAAGGTGGGTCGAAGGGACTTAATTGTCTAGACTAGACCTCTGTCTACCCCTGTATTGGAGATTGCGTGAAAATATTATTAATTAATTTGCCCCAATCTAATTAGTGATCTTAAGCTTGTATTTGTTTATAGAAAGCTGTTAAAAATTGGGACGATCTTATCTTTTAATTTATATTGTATTTTTATTTACAGTCATGATAAAGGTGTTTATTTGACGATCGTCGATAAAAAAACCCTAAATAATCGTAAGAGGTTGTTGTGTTTATCTGATGCGAATATATATCACACAACAACACATTGTACGAGTACTGTTATGTAGTTATGGGTAACCGGTTGCTGAATAATCAATAGAGTTACTATTGGAATTACATATTTAATTTAATTTTATATTTCTATCTTTAATTTTTCTCTACATAGAAAAGATATAACATCATTCCTTTTTAAGCCGTTTAACAATATGTTTTTAACAACGAAAGCTTCAAATAATGTATTTTTATAATTTTCGTGATATTTCTGCGTAATTTACTTTAAATTTGAGGTAAATATCTCACACTCGCTGAGTATTAATAACATGTTAAAAATGTCCTTAAAAATATCTTCGCAAATCGGAGGTCAGTTCGTAATAATGTTAACAGTTTTGTTAGCATCAAAGTAAAATTATAACACTATAACAAGAATTCCGCAAAATAATATCAACACAGACTAAAGGCTGATGTTGATCACAAAACGAATAAACTTCATTTACATAATAAAAACTGAATATACAAAAAAAAATAACTAAAAAAAATAAAATACTCCAACATTTCTAATCAATTACTAATCATTCCGAGAAAACATATAAATAAAGAAGAGAACGTGCTCAAGACAGCACTAATGAGGTCTCCGACCCGCAGTGAACTGGTATTAGTCAAGGTAAGCGCAATGTTATTAACATAGATCAATAATAAAATCAGTATGGCGCGTATAATAATCGCAATAATTTTCAAAATTATAAAACTATTATAAGTGTACCTGTCACCCGCCGTGTGGTAACGGCGTAAGAATATTGCCACTGCCTTTCTTCCCGTGGGTGTCGTAAGAGGCGACAAGGGAAATAGCCTTGAATATCGTTATGGCAACCGAAAGATGACGGGATAAACATCTCTAAAAATATCAGATCAAAACAATCAGACCGAATATGGGCAGCAGCGTCTGAGGTGCGAGTGGTCTGGTACTGCGATCGCCGATACGCTTGCCAATCGTGGCGATTATGGCAAATCGTCCCAATGGGAGATGCCTTTGTCCTGCAGTCGACTTAAACAGGCCGTTATGTATGTATGTATGTATGTATGTATGTCACTCGTGACATCGTAATTTCGATGATTTTCACAATTTGTATATTACATAAACTGATTGTCAGTTAAAAAATGTTTTTACAAATAATAAATTCATTATTGTTGTAGGAGTCGGATGAGTATGACGACCTCCGTGGGCGAGTGACGTACACGCCGGTTTTCAAGATGTCTCCAGCTCTGAGGTCCCCGGTTCGATTCCCGGTCGGATCAATGTAGAGAACACTTTTTCTACATTTTCTGGGGTCTGGGTATTTGTAGTACATTTGTTGTTTTTGATTTCATAATACAAGTGCTTATGTTGCTTACTTTGGGATCAGAGCAATACATGTGATGTTTTCCCTATTTAAGTGTTTATGTATTTTAAAATAAAAAATAAAAACGAGTCAGTAAAATCAGAATACCTGGTAGATGGTGAAACCATACGAAAAGTTCAGAAATGTTACCGAACAAGGAATAAGGTAAAGAAATCAATTGAACGTATTTGAACATATTGACAAGGCGTCATTGAACATATGATTAAGAGATTCAGGATAAGCAAAACAAATACTTTAAACAACGGTGAATATATAAGCTTTATGAGGTGTCATAAAGGAAACACACGAACAAAAATCTAGCGAGTGCAATGTTTGCTCGACACGACACGTGGACCATTTCATAATAAAGATTGCGTGTCGTCTGTGTTGTAGATAAAAGTTTAAAACTCATTCCTTGACATTTATTCATATTTCAAGTCTAAATATTTTTATCTAATAACAGAAAAGGTAATAATAATCAGTATTATGTGCTTTATTACGCTCAGTAATGTTGAGGGCAATTTCCAAAGGCCTACAAATTTATACAAAGACTTCATCTTCTATCTCACCGAATTAGGACAATTTCGCAGTTGATTTAAATAATAGAACTCTCTGGATAGTGTAATACATATTTCAGAGTACATTATGTATGTGGGACAAACTGTCTTCACTTCACGTGGTTAATCTGTGACGCATGAGACATAACTAAAATATCAGTCAAATATAGATCGACGCTGGCAGCCGCGTCATAGGCGTGTCCGATTCCGCAGTAGACAATCTGCAAAATGTAACGATTAAAGCAAACCTTTCAGTAGGACAAGCCTGTTCAGTAATATTCGCTAGTAGTTAAGATATTATATGTATTAATACGTAATACAATCATGGAAATATCCCACATCAAAAAGAACGGCGCTATCAGACTGATACTATATAGCAATATCATCACGATAATGTCAATAAAGGGATCAAAGGATCAAGTAAAGAAATATTAAAGCAAATGACGGGTGCATATATCGCTAATTCATGCATTCAAACAATAAAGATATGATGCGAACAATCAGCATTCCCGGGGTCTATCTTTATTGACGATATTTATCGAGAGATTTACCTGCCAGCCATTTACTGTTCACGTGAAAAATTTTCTCATATGGCACTGATTACGGTGTGACATTTGGGCTATAATTAAATTAGCTTTACGTCTTTCTTTCCGCCTCTCTAGGTAATGAAATATTGTGAAATAAAACATGTTTTTATCTGAAATTTTTTAAACAAATAAAAAATAAATAAATGTCTTCACGCAATTGCCAATACAGGGGTAGACAGAGGTCTAATCTAGACGATTAAGTCTCTTTGACCCACCTTCCACCGAAGATATTTTCGGGACAACGGTGAGCCCGTCGCCGTCTTTATGTCCAAGCCAACGATATTCGTACGTAAGATTTTGAAAAACCAATGGTTTTTTCATATTTTTCCATTAGTACGTGCCTCGGGATCGAACTCGGGTCTCTCGACTCCAAATTCCGACCACCCAACCACTCGGCTATCGTGACTTATTAATTTTTTTAAATTGTCGATAAACAAGAAAGACATTCGAATTCACAACCTCCACAATGCCGAAGCTACACTCTTACCTAATTAGCCACTGCGTCTCATCTGCATGATACGTCTCCGAGTTAATATCATAATTAATAATAAATTTTTATAATATCAAGCTATAAATATTTTAAAGTCACCATTAGCCGAGTAACTGGGTGATCAGAATTCGAGTCAGGAGATTCGAGTTCGATCCACAGGAACGTTTACCTTAACTTGTGTACGATTTATATCGTTGGCATGCACACAAAGATGGCGACAGGCACACCTACCTGTCACGTTGTCCCAAAAATGTCTTCAGTGAAAGGTGGGTCGACGGAACTTAGTGGACTAGACCTCTGTCTACCCCAGTATAGGGAATGACGTGAATATATATTTTTAACATATATTACATGTTTATTGTTCTTTCAGAAATTGGCTCGATAGTTGAAAAGCTTTTAAATTAGTCTTAAACGGAAAAAAAGTATTTTACGACATCGCCTTTGAGGAATAATCAGAAAGAAGAGAAGGCAAATATTCAATATGAGAATATTCTTAAAATTAAACTACTTTCAATCGAGAAAAGATATAAGCATCCTACTCACTGTAGTTAGTTTAAATTAAAACTGACAAATTCAGGCCGAGATCCAATATGGCAGTGTCAGGTCGGTACCCTTGTTCCGCGGCACAGAACGCGCGATATTAAATTCATTGATAGTGTCTGATGCAAGTATCTAGACAGTTTCGACAACCAAATGTTGAAATTAAAAAAAATATCTTTAATAACAAAAAGTTCAGCATAACTTATCTGCTTACAAATCAATAAAAAGTCACGATAGCCGAGTGGTTGGGTGGTCGGAATTTCTGAGTCGAGAGACCCAAGTTCGATCCCCAGGTGGCTCATATGGGTTTTTCAAAAACTTACGTACGAATTATATCGATGGCTTGGACATACAGGCGGCAACGTGCGTGGTGAGCACGTTGCCGCCTGTATGTCCAATGTCACGCTGTCCCGCAAATATCTTCGGTGGAAGGTGGGTCGAAGGTACTTAGTTGTCTAGACTAGACCTCTGTCTACCCCTGTATTGGGAATTGCGTGAAGATATTTAAGTTTATTTATTTAAAATCAATAAAAATTGAATAAAATTGATATATTTCAATTCAATTTCGTATTTGGTAGTGGTCTGGTGAATACTACTAAAAATTCAATTAAAACATTCCAAATCATTACGTGCTCAGCGATGAAGGAAAAACCGAAAGAAATCCGTGTCAGCATTAAAAGATAATATTTCGGTGAATATGGCAAAACCATATAACCGCAATGTGATGAAAACAATCCTTACTTTTAAATTAAAGTACATCAAATAATAATACATTTATTTAGGAATGTTAATTTAAATTTACGGGAAATTGAACTCTAAATATATAACTAAATACAGAACTATAAATTGCAATGCGAATGCATTTCTCCGCTTTTATAAACAAGTTAACATAGAAAGAATTAATTTAAAAAAAGGGAAATTGGATCCTTATACCGTCACCTGGCATGAATGAAGCGGAGTGAGAAAAGAATTTAGGTTCTCAGATCAGGGTTTGCAAAGCAAGTAAAATAATAATCCAGGAGATTTCCAACAAATCTAAAGTATTAAATGTGATTACCAAATAAGTTATTATGTTTGAAGTAGACTTAGAAGTAACATGGGATATTGGAAGTGACATGGAAACGAATGGAAGCATAATGGGATATTTATAATTATTTTACTTCAGGGCCTCTTAAATACCACTGCAGAATATAGATCTCTTACCACCCCGGAAGCGCATTAGCGATCGCAATTCTAAGAAACCTCGTTACCCACACCACTTCCATGAAGCCTCTTCCTCAGACATTGTTATAAAGAAGAAAAACTTGTTCTAGAAGATGCTCGCTCTAAGCAACTATTAGAAATGTTTGATGTACCATCTAGTACAGTTTAGAACACAGGAAGAATGCTCACACCGCTTCAAAAGCAACAGCGAGTTGAAAACAGATTAGTTTATGAACTTATTTCATACTGAGAACTAAACGTGGGTTTATAACTATAAGCCTGAGTCAAAGCAGTAGTCAATGTAGTGACATAAGAAAATCACACCCTCGTTTAAGAAAGTGAAAGTTTCATATTTGACTCTTTCTGGCCGATCATGGCCAAAATTTTAGGGATTGTAAGCATTTTGTTTATCGACTGCAAAGAAAAAGGCGTGCTGATGATGCATCGGAAAATACTACGACAGCTTACTCTAATAGCTAAAAAAGCCAGCGATTACTTTTATCGAGGAAAAAGAAGGGGAAAATGGACACGAGGCCTGTTATTTTTACACGATAACTCAAGAGTGGCTTCTGATATTAAAACCTTTTCTGGATTATTATATGTTTCCGAAAATGAAAAAAGAACTTCGAAAACGTGCCTTTATTATTTCCTTGCAATTCCGCAAAATTTTTGAGCTCCCCTCGTATGTCACTGTACAGAATACTATAATTTGCATGGCCTTTGCTTTAATAAAACTATGAATGAAGTCCTGAACAAAACAAACGAAAGACTGAGGAGAGATCACTTAAGAATCCTCCACACAATACCGAGAGACTAGACTGGGGAGCCTGTGTCATGGAACAATAAGTATTCAGCGCTATAAATAAACGAACGGACGGACGCACGGAATTGGAATACGCTCATAAATAATAGAAAAACTGTTTTATTTAGTTGAGCTAGGGAGACTACAAAGACGAGGTGGACATTGTTCTAGATTCTTATGTGCATTATTTGTGTGTGTGTGTATGCTTTGATGTGGTATCGACTTTAGAATATTTCTGCCCCTTTCTTTCCGTGGGGGTCATTAGAGTCTGTGTCTTCACCTTGTAAATACCAATGTCTACTAAGAGACCACAGGATAACTATATAACACTGAAAAAAAAAGCAGTACCGTGACGGGCAATTGTGTCTAAGGCGCGATGTGTCTGGTACTGCAATTCCCAATTCTCCAGGCAATCGTAGTGATAGTGGCAAGGTCTTTCTACGGTATAGGCACATGTCAAGCAGTTAACATTTACAGGCCGCAGAGTATGTACGTAAATAATCGATTTTATAGTGCTACTTTCTGAAACTGTGTAAATTTTCTTAATAAAGATGTCCTCCGTCCACAATTTTAAACATATAGAACTCCACCTGTACCGTGAGATTCGAAGTGTGATTGACACTCTTACAAATAACATGTAAGCCAGCCATTTTGAAAATTTTAGCGAGTATGTGACACGGAATGTTTATTTAATATTGCACAACGATTTCACATTTACTTGCTGCGGCAGCGCTCAATAATTACAAGTAACTGGTACGGTTTGTTGACGGAATGAAAATAAAGCGTAAACATTTGTAAAGATTTTATCTTTATATTTACGCTTGCAAGACTAATCCGTAAACAATATCCAACTTTCAAACTTTAGTGAGATAGATCTTTGGATCCACGGAGAGATTTGGTTTACATACGAAAGGAATAATTAAATAATAATTTATTATTTATTGTGTTCTGTTACAGAGCCATTTATTTCTACAAAGCGGATCGGCGCCCGTCGCCATCTCAAGCCAATGATATAATTCGTATTTAAGTGTTTGAAAAAACCCTTCGATACGAACCTGCCACCTGGGGATCGAACTCAGGTCTCTCGACTCGAAATTCCGACCACCTTACCACTCGGCTATCGTGACTTTTTTTGGTCTCCAATATACAATTTTATTTTTAGTACAATGATGTTAGCTAGACTCATGTATAAATTAAACATAATTGTATACTTTGATAGGATATTCTGATGACGATGAATATCAATAAGTATATATTTCCTACTATATGGGGCAATAACCTTTTTTTTAAGTCGCAATAGCCGAGTGATTGAGTAATCAGAATTTGAGTCTAGAGATCCTAGTTCGATTTTTCAGGTGGTAGGCTCGTACCATCGGTTTTTTCCAAAACTTATGTACGATTCATATCGTAAGCTTGGAAATAAAGGCAACAAACTCACCACCTGTCACGTTGTAACAAAAAATTTCTTCGGCGTATGATGGATCGAAAGGACTTAAATGTCTAAGTATCTGTCTACCCTAGTATTGGGAATGACGTCAAGATATTTCTTCTCTCGTTTTGTAGAGTATTGTAAAACATGCAAACATAACCACTCACACCATCATGTTCTTGTGACGGTTAGTCGAATTTACAGTCATTCATTATTTCTCCGTTCCCATTCTCCTATCCTTGGAATACGACGACGGCTTATGGTAACTTATGAATTTGAACTCGATAGAAATCAATTCAATGGATACTATATTAATATGTGAAATGTTTTAAACATGTGAGCCATGTTGTACGAATTGTTATATTGTGACAGGGTCGTCATGTGCGGCGGGACATATTGTAATAGAAATGACGAGGTATTACTTTGACATTCTGTTCTTCCGCTTAACATTGAATTTTAATAACCCACCATTCTTAGTTTCCAAGATTTATAGGTTTCTTTAGGTAACCCGCATTCATTCCTCTCGAGTATATATGGAACATATACATGTATATATACACAACAAGTATAGATTTATTACTGTAAAGTTCTACCTGGGAGGAGTTGTTTAGGACCTATTGATATCACTAATGTTCATAAGCACCGCACCTGTCAGCTCGATGTTACAACGGTACGGCGGCGGTCGTTCGTTCAATTCCAAAAAGCAGGCGGTGACTTTTTTAAACATTTATCTATGTAAGTATCTTGAACCGTTGATTTGGAACCGAAGACGGCGATAGGTTCACCACCTATCACGTTGTCTTAAAGGCTTCGTTGAAAAGTTGTGTAGAAGGGACTTAATTGTTTAGAGCTCTGTTTATATGCATGAAGATATTTATATATTTTTAATTAAAAATCACTATACCGGAGTGGTTGGGTGGTCGAAATGGCAGGCTCGTACCCATGGGACTTCCAAAAACTTATGTACGAATTACATCGTTGGCTTGGACATATATACGGTGACGGGCTCACCACCTGTCACGTTGTCCGGAAAATATCATCGGTGGAAGCAGGGTCGAAGGGACTTGATTGTCTAAACTAAACCTCTGTCTACCCCTGTAGTTGGAATTGCGTTAAGATATTTTTTGTAATTTATATTTTTAATTCGTTTACTTACTAGTGGAGCTTAGGTTTATCGCGTACTTCGAAGGTGTGTATGCTTACAGTGGTCATGACAGAACAAGGAACCGATTCTGCCATTGCTACTGTTACATATTAAATCTCATTACTCAATATTACAACTCCATATTGTGTTACGATCCCATGTCTACATGCTCATGTTACAATAGATGAATGTTTATATATAATATTAAACCACAGCGACCTTCATTGTATCATAATCACAATCAGTGCTAATAGATGCCGCGGGACGCTGTTGCGCAATATGCACGCGCTACATCTAGCACATAGGTAAGCAGAATAATGTAATATTAAATCGCGCTTATAACGCGGCCATAGTAACGTGATAAATGGATCTGCCACTTCAAATAAGTGGAGTAGAAAATGTACAACGTAAAAATGAACAATACAGGGAATTGGAGTAGGTAGAGACACACTTTTGAAGAACGGTGAAGAACAAAAGTACTCGGACACCGCAACGTGCGCGTGTGAAGAAAATGATGAATCTAACTGATGCTATAGAAGCGTGTAAGGATCGAAACTTTTGGCGATCTGTCCGTTCTGGCTATCCTGTCAGGGATCATGAACGAAGATATGTGTAACTTCTTACCAAACGCTATTGACAGTACAAAAGACAATCAATTTAGTTTATATAATACTAGATTAATTTATGTAGTACAAAATAAATTTTGGGACAAAACTCAGTATCTTTTCATGCCACTTTTTTATTAAATGTTATCAAAATACACACGCGGTGCAAAAACTGCTGACTAAGAGATTAGTACCTTGGCATCCGAATTACGCCAAAAGTTTTATCAGAATTTAAGCATACATTTCACACAATAACATCGCTTTACCCTTGTGTAATCCAAAGAAATATACGATAACAGCCAAAAAATTGTTAAGCTAGATCAGGTGATTACACTTAGCAGCGTTACGGAAAATCCGAGCTTCTATACCGTTTTTAAGGTTTTTCTAACCGATTCCGTAAATACTAAAACTACCTAGAGCAAATTCACGACCACACAATTATTACTAAAACAACGGCAAGGTAATGCAAATTATGCTAACTTTGTTCAGTGCAAATGCATATCACTCGAACACTAATGTATCTCTATTGTCCCAAATAAATTTGATTTGAATACGTACATACATACAAACATACATACATAACGGCCTGTTAAAGTCCACTGCTGGACATAGGCCACTCCCAAGGGAGGATTTGCCATAATCGCCACGCTTGGCAGGCGGATTGGCAATCGCAGTACCAGACCACTCATACCTCAGATACGCTCGTCTTCGGTCTGATTAATTTGGTCTGACATTTTTAGAGATGGTTATCCAACCATCTATCGGTTGCCATTAGGCTCTATTCCAGGCTATTCTCTATTCTAGGCTCTTTTCCTTAGTCGCCTGTGACGACACCCACAGGAAGAAAGTTGCCACTCAACATTCTTACACCGTTACCACACGGCTTTGAATACGACGATTTACTATACAATGCTTAGTTTTCATTGTATAGTAAACCATAATAGTACATACTGAACACACATCACTCCCGTAACGAGAGTTTTCCTTAAGATCGATTAAGATTCTTAGAGCCTTTGAACGCTGCTGCTCGTCCACGGTATGATCATTTTCGAGAAGGTTGCCCGACTTCTGCCTGTAGCCATTAATATGTTCAAGGCTTAATCGCCTCTTAAAACACCCACGGGATGAAAGGGTAAAATTAAACATAATACTATTACCCCAATGTAATAAGAAGAGTTCTATTCGTAAATTGTAGTATTTTTACAAGATTTTATTACTAGCTATAAAGTGTCCACCAAGCGCCAGTGGTGTATGGTTGAATGTTCACATCTAGCTTTCGTCCAAATCCAAACCTACCAATTTAAGTGGAAAGTAGTTCACATTATAACCTCGCTCCAGAGTACATCCCAACAAAACGAATTGCATACTTCAATTAGAATAAGGTATACGGAGATATACAGTAATCTAAGCTATAAACAACAAGAAATATATGGTATAGCATTTTGATCTATACCTGTACAAAGTTTATCCAGTTTATAGATGTTTCGGAACATACATTTACATGTAAAAAAATCATATTTTATAATCTAGTCACGATAGCTGAGTGGTTGGGTGATCGGAATCAGTCATAAGACCATAGTTAGATGGGGTTTTTCACATACTTATAAACGATTTACGTCGTTGGCTTGAACATAAAGACGGCGACGAGCTCACCACGTTGTCCTAAAAATATCTTCGGTGGAAGGTGGATCGATGGACTTAATTGTTTAGACCTCTGTCTACCCCTGTATTGGGAATGGCGTGAAGATATTTATTTACTTATTTTTTGTAAGTAAAATATATTGTCGACAAGCGAAGCTTGAACACCCAGGTGTATAGTGTATTATACAACAATTATGACGTTCCCGTCTGGCAATTACAAGTAACTGCTGCATTTAAAGCGAGCAGTTGGTTGAAGGAGAAAATCGTAATTAAGCATGCATTTCAACAAACGACATTCAGAGCACATTACAGTAAAATAATAATGACGTCTGTCTTTTAAAGAGCAAAAATCTCGCTGCGCTGAAAACAAAATACTGCTTCTATAGACTATTTTGTCTATGGTTAAATAAATAAATAAATATCTTCACGCAATTCCCAATACAGGTGTAGACAGAGGTCTACTCTAGACAATTAAGTCCCTTTGACCCACCTTCCACCGAAGATATTTTCGGGACAACGTGACGTGAAGGTTAAATAAGCAATTATAAAGGAGGAATAACATTTGCGATGTCATCTCCGAGCCCCGAGGACTGAGAAGAAATGTCTCTTCGCCTTTGTGCTTGATACATACATATCAAACGGAAATATCATATATATACCCAACCACTCGGCTGGGTGGTCGAAATTACGAGTCGAAAGACAGGTGGCAGGCTCGTACCAATGGGTTTTTCAAAAACTTATGTACGTATTACATCGTGGGCTTGGACATAAAGGCGGCGTCGAGCTCACCACCTATCACGTTGTTCCGAAAATGTCTTCGGTGGAAGGTGTGTCGAAGGGACTTAATTGTCTAGAGTAGACCTCTGTCTACCCCTGTATTGGGAAATACGTGAAGATATTTATTTATTTTATTTACTATTGTAATAAACATTTTCTTGGCATGAACACCACCCTAGAGTGGCCTACAGACCGGTCCGGGCGTTTGCAGTACCTTCGGTGTTTCTGATTCCAGAACACAAGTGCTTAAGCTACTTACTTTGGGATCAGAGCAATGTATATGATGTTGTCCTTGCCTATGTATTTATTTACGTATTGAAAGCAACTTTTTTGTATTGAAAGAGAAAACGAAATTTTGGATCAATATGGTTGTGGCCAGTCCTTGTATAACTCGTCCGGGTACAGAACGCAATTAACGAACACGTTGTGCAAATCACTTGTACACGATGTTGATAATTTCGTACTTTGGTATGAATTTAGCTCCGGAACAACATGTTACGTAACTTTACACGCACATTGTCTTATGTGACGCAGAGTCAATGAGACGACTGCCCTCTGTAACTCTCCAATAATATCTATAAACGATAAGTTATGTAGCTGTCTACAGTTTCGAAATGATACTGGACTTAGATCTGATGCTAAATAATATATTTAATTTATTTACAGTTCATAAACATAGTCTTTATACGTTCATAATTGTAGAAATGGACAATTTACTGTAAGTTATGAATAAAAAGACGTCTTACTGGGAAAATTCTTTAAAAAATAACGGGCGAAAGAAACACGGTATTTCGAAGTGTTTCAAAATTCGACATATGAAAATAAATTTCTGTTCTTCTCTATAAAAAATTTGTCATAATGTAAATGTTATGTCACTGGATAATTACACAATTTACAGATTATAATAAACAGTATTCCATGGTTAAATATACGAGGCAATATAATTTCCTGACCACCGTGTTCAAAACCACAATTGATTTACAGTCAACTAACTGCGTAGTGGCTCGCGCGGGCGGTTCGAGCTATTATCAAGACCAATTCCTCACATTAACTTGTAGGTTACTCGGTCACTGTAACATTGCACGGGTTCGTAAATCATTTGCTAGGGTAATTGCGTTCGGAACATTTATTAACCAAAAGGAATTCTTCCGTTCCCTCGATTTCAATTCGCCGTGCTAGGTGGGTGATCTCAGAATTGCATGCAAACTAAATTTAGAGGTATAAGGCAAATAATTTAGAAGTATTCATTTTGATTTACGGTTAATAGCGAAGGTAAATATAATACTTATTTGTATAAGGATTGATAGTAGGAAAAAACAGATTTATATAACGCGTAATATTATTAATTAGAAATATAAAAATTGTCATCTCATCAGCGAAAGGTGGTTCGAAAGGATTTAATTGTATAGATCACTGTGTATTACTAGGTCTAGGAAAAAAATAGTTATTGTGATTCCACTTTAGGAAGGTATTTTATCCCATGAAAGAGACGACTCTAAAAATTACAGTGCGAGATACATTATTTTTGTGTAAATAATGCGGCAGCGCACGCCTTAAAAGGTTCGAGATTTGACATTTTTTCCGATTTTTTAAACACTTTTCTATATTGCATGCATCTTTTGTTCTTAGCTTGATGTTATAAAACCTGTTTCAACCAGATAAATACAATAATTTTTTATATTATTTTTATTTTATATTATGATGTTATTTGTTGATATATTAGTACGAAAAAAGAGCAAAAAGCTGCATTCAAAACGTCCCGGTAAACGTAAAGTTGAGCTTATACGCAGTTAACAAGGAAAACTCGCCCGCGACGTAACAAAAACAGGCTTAATCTGTTTGTTACCCAGACACCAGATTATATTGTAAAAGGAAAAATGTTGTTGTTTTTTTTTATCTGCAGGACTTATGCGACTGCAAAGTGGTGACGATGTGGCTTATTTCGTTGTTAACTTGAGCAGGATATTAACCTTTTAAAAATCCCCGTGTCAATTACATACAATCACGCCTTTTTTCCCGTAGCGGTAGACAGAGACCACTTCTTTTCACATGTTACCATCCTTATAAGCTTGTTTTGCATCGTCCACTTTAATTATTCCCTTAATAAATTCTCTTCTATTTAGGGTACTCTTGACCTGGCCTTTTTTCAGGACGTCCCTGATTTGTGTCAATTATGTGCCCTACAATAACCACGGTAACGAAAACAGAGAAATAGGAATATCTTCACGCCATTCCCAATAGACAGAGGTCTAGATAATTAAGTCTCTTCGACCCACCCTCCACCGAAGACATTTTTTTGGGAGAACGTCACTGGTAGTGGGCAGGTGTTCGTCTTTTAATTAAAACGATTGGGGGGGGAGGGGGAGTCCCCCCGTGACCACGGATGCTGTAAAGCACCCGAAACGTCGGAAAAAAAAGTCTGTAAAAACTAATTAAAAACGCGATAAAATCCGAAAATCGTTTTATTTAAAATGTGTAGTATTCGCGTTATTACAAGAAATTATTTGTCCGTCTTTTATGTACAAGCCAACGATATAAATCGTGCATAAGTTTTGAAAACCAGGGGATCGAAGTCAGGGTCCCTGTCCCTGAATCGAATTTCGACCACCCAACCAATCGGCCATCGTGACTTGAAACTTAACTCTACTGAATTTAGCCTTCAACTAAAGAATACTAGGCAAATTTCATCTATCCGTGTGATACACAACTAAACATACGCAAAAAAGAATAAAAAAGTTTACTTATTTTTTTTTTTTGGTTATTGATTATCCATAAGACACTGGCGACATGCCAATCGCCCGGACACGTGCGCCGATCGGTGCCCGATACTGGCAACTTGCCAAGTAGTTCGAGACACTTTCTATCCCACAGATCGTAATTTAAAAAAACGAATGTTTATCCACAAGTGGCTGTAGGCTTTGCGCAAACGTTACGGTTTCACGCTTAACGCTTTAATGTCGATTTCATTACGTTTTATGGAAATTAATTAGCGCCGGGGCGTCCAGAAATAGAAAAATCGATACCAACTCACCCTACTCAAATTAGCTAAATAGAGCACGTAGTAGCTTTCATTATTATCTTTTAACTAATTCTGAACTCCTCCACGTAATAGGTATAGATAATTTTAAGGGATTTTTTTGGATGACGGTTAAAAAGACAAATTTAAAACGCTAATAATTTAAGGTCACCTTTGCACAACCATTTTTGCAATCTTTTTAAAGGTATATTTAATTAATAATCCTCTGGTTACGGTGTGCTCAACAAAGTGTATAAATAAATAAATAGGAATTCTTATTAACAAACTTCGGGTCGCTCTATCTATTGTAAAAAAAGGAATAGAGACAAATGGACATTAAAATAAGTTCTACATAAGCTATTTTTAACTTATTATTGTTTTATAGAACTATTAAGCGATAAACTGGGTCATCGCTTACCGTACATCATGTATATATGCGTAATGTATATGCCCCCGATAACGTATCATTATATTAGTATAGTTAATTATATAATTTGTTAAGCGTCTTTGTCAAATATCTATTTTCATATTTCAGTTAGTAAAACTGTACCCAGATACGAGAAGAATATTAAAATAGCACGTAAGTATACATATAAAAAAGTTAAAAAATAAAATAATACATCCATACATAGGGACGACATCACACACATTGCTCTAATGCCAAAGTAAGCAGCTAAAGTACTTGTGTTATGGAATCGGAAACAACGAAGGCACTACAAACACCCAGACCTGAGAAAATGTCCGGGACTATGAAAAATTATCTGTGAAATGACCCGTCCGGGAATCGAACCCGGGATCACGGAGATAAAACACCTTGAACCGTTGTGTACACCACTCGTCCACGGAGGTCGTATAGTCAAAACTTTATTATTATAATAGGCTATGTACTGTGAGATATTTAATGATTGTAATACGATCATCAATTGCGGCCGCGGATCACGACTTCTCATGGTTGAGAATTCTGACTCTCTGTTCGATCCCTAAGTTGTCTCCTTAGGGATCGAAATCCTTATACCAATGAGTTTCTATGAGCTGGGATAACATGACGGCAACAGCATCATCACCTATCGCTTTGTCAAAAATAAGATAAAGTGGTCGTATGGACTAAAACTTGTCTAAACCTCTGATTATCTCAATCATGAGATACGTGTGATATAAGTGCGAAAATAAATAAATGTAAAATAAAAAAAAAAAATATCTTCACGCAATCCCCAATGCAGGGGTAGACAGAGATCTAGTCTACACAATTTAGTCCATTTTACCCACCATCCACCGAAAATATTTTCGAAACAACGTGACTGGTGTGGTGAGCCTGTCGCCGTCTTCATTTCCAAGCAAACGATACAATTAGTACATAAGTTTTAGAAAAAACCCATTGGTACGAGGCTGCCTCCTAGGGATCGAATTCGGATCTCTTGACTGGAAATTCCGACCACCCAACCACTCGGCTATCGTGACTATAAATAAATGTAATAATAACTATTAAAAAATCGCAGTTTTTATTGCTTGCGTCAAAATGCTTAGTTAGTATGTATAGTAGTGAATGGTCCTGTAAAGTTGTCAGACTGTGTAAATACAGTTGCTGCCTACCTTAGCTGGGCGCTATAGAATTGGTGCGGTATAGCGACAAGCACGCCGGCGCCGTCGCCCGTGTCGTTGTCGCACGCGCACGCGCCGCGGTGCTCCATGCGCTTCGCCAAAACCTCAGCATCGCGGACGATCTGTCAGGGCGCAATCAAATTGAATCGGTCATTATTTAACGACATACAAAGGCCAGTCTGTACTTTATATATCTGTCACCGTTTCATGGCGAAGTTTCTCTGACGAAGAAAAGCCGACTAAGGGAAAAGCCTTGAAAATACCACAAGTTACCAACAAATGGCCAGCCCATTTCGGAAAATACCCGAAGAAAATTTAAATAACCGGTGACGGAAGCAAGGGTCTGGTATGAGACGTCCGATACTTCGATAGCCACCCCGCTTGCCAATTGTGGCGACTATGGCAAATCTTCTTTACAGGTGACAAATCCTATGTTCTGTAGTGGATTTGTACAGGACACTTTACACAGGCTACATATGTGTCATGTCACCGATTCTTCTTCTTAACAGCCTATCAAGAGTCCACCATTAAACATAGGAATCTCCCAAAGCTTAGTTATATCACAGAGTTATGCTCACCTTATGACTGCGTTTCCCGTCGATAGCAACAACGAAACCAACGCCGCAGGCCTCGTGCTCGTTCTGAGGGTCGTACAAGCCTTGCTTGGGCGGCCCTTCCCACTCCATACCTGCAGAAGAACAACCATGATATCATGTGTGTAATGACACGCCATGATCACGACGTACAGATTTAAAAGCTCCGTAGTCTCAGAGTTTACCCCCAGATTTTATAGAAGAGGGAGGCAAACGAGCAGGTGGCTCACGTGATGGTAAGTAATTACCGCCGCCCATGAACACCCGCAATACCAGAGGCATAGCAGATGCGTTGCCTTCCTTAGAGTGCCCCCGAATTAGGGGAGTGGGGTTTGTGGGCCTCCGGTTACCTGCACTCACCAGACGAAACGCAGAAGTTAGTTAGACTTCTACTTCACGCCGGTATTCTGTGAGGTGATGGTACTTCCCCGGTCGAGCCGGCCCATTCATGCAACAACAAAAGCTGATGCGTGGCTCTATCACTGTTATAGTTGGGGTTAGACAATCGTGTCACATAGTATCAAAGCGTGATCATCGAATACATTTCATTTAATAGAATACAGTTGAACCCTAAAAAGATACAAGTTTGCGCGTTTACCGCTAAAAAGAAACCCTTCGTCGTATCACCTCGTTTTGAGAGCACTCCCCTAGTTGCCTCAGCCAGCATCGGAAATTCGCGGTCATTGGAAGGGAAGGCCAAAGTGGCCTTTCTCAAAGGCCGGCAACGCATCTGCTATTCCTCCGGTATTGCGGATGTTCATGGGCGGCGGTAATCACTTACCATCACGTGTGTCACTTGGTCGTTTGCCTCCCTTTTCTAAAAAAAACCTTCACAAAAATATTATTACGTCAAGTATATGGGAAGATCAAGCACTACTAGTTTAGTGCCAGAGTTTGCACTTAGGTACTATTTAACACTAAATTTTTGTGTGCAAGTTTATATCCATTACATAAACTATTAGAAGTATTAAAATAATGTGACGGATAAACTGATTGCAAATAACTGCAAAGTTTCATTTCAAAACTGAAGCTTTTCAAAGTAAAAGAACCGTCCTAACAAAAAAATTATTTGGCACTATTACAGAGAATAAAATTCAATTAGATTGTAGGCTCGATATTTGATGGAGTTTCCGCTCTGCATAAATCGATATAATTTTTTAAGTTTCTATAATTATTCAGTTTGAAAAAACAAATTAAACTCGGGACTCTAGGTCAATACGAAAATAAGTGGTCTGGACAGTTTTAGTCCTATTAACGAGAGCTGAAGATGCAGCCGCCTTACCGTTCACGCTCATTGGTGGGAGCCTTCCACACGGTAATCGAACCGATCGTTATTTAAACAAAAGGTTAACCCCTTACATAACCAATATTTACACGTTTACTCTATTTAAGTAATAGAGTAAAAAAAATTTTTGTCCTCTTAGTAAATATTTGAGTCCGTAAATTATAGTTCTAAAGAAAACCGAATTAAAAATAATCTTTACAATTACTGGTATTTGAAAGGGACAAAGAAAGAAAGAAATGTAAAATATGGGTAAATAAGGAATGTCTACAACAGGTGAATGAGATTGTGTACTTGATGAGTGCTTTTAGCCGGGATGGAAGATGTGATATAGATGTGGACAGGCGTGTCGCTGCCAAAAACAAGGTCAACGGTGCCCTGACTGCGTTAGTCCAAAGGCAAGGCGTAGTGAAAATGCACGTCTTGCGATACATAACGCAGTGCTGGTACCGACTTTGTTATATGGCAGCGAAACCTGGATATGCCAGGAGAAGCATAAAAGCAGGTTGAATGCAGTGGAGATGCGATCTCTTCGTAAAATATGCGGCGCTACCTTGGCCGACCGGAAGCGAAACGAAGAGATTCGCAACATGGTAGGTTTGAAAGATGACCTTATCACTAAAATGGATAAGGGCGTACTTCGATGGTTTGGGCACGTTGAGCGAATGAGCAAAGACCAAATGGTGAAGAAAATATATAGCGCGAAAGTTAATATTAAAGGTGTCGAGGTAGGCCGAGACTAACTTTCGACTAACGACTAACTCGACGTGCATGTATAAAGAAAATGATGAATCTGTATGAAGCGAAAGAGGTATGTAAGGATCGTGACACTTGGCGATCTGTTCTCTCTGGCTACCCGGTCAGGAATTGCGCGTGAATATAAATAAATAAATAATAATACAATTACGACTTCGTATCATTTCAATAGGTAAATAATTGACAAGTGAATCAGTTTGCCGTAGTGAATACGCATTTCACGCGCCCATTACCAATTACTTTACGGCATGTTTGTTCAAATTACAAGGTCCCAACTGAACCTTATCAATGGTTCGACTTACAAACATTTACAAGGATAACCGAATTAACTTTTCTAACACTAGCGCACGGCTGAAACACGGTATCTAACACCTAATGCAATTCAGTTTAATATTGTCACTATTGAAATACAGGAGGTTTGCCGCAACTGACATTTCTTCATTGTTACCGGCTTACAAAGTATCTGTCCATGGCAGCTATTACTAGATATATAGCATTATCCACAATAGTATTGACAGGCGCTGCGCTCTCTTAAGAATAATTTAAATGTAAAATGGAATATCAGCGAGAGCCTGTTTAAGATTTCCCTAATTCATCGTACGCCTCCAAAATAAGCGCTTGCAGACACTAGAATCCAATGAGTAGTATAGTCTCAGACAGGTTATGTTGAGCTAAGACACATTTGCGAAATGTAATGTGGGGCACAATATGATTAAAAGATTGTGCGACATGGAATCATTGAAACCAGTGAGAAGGCCTCTTTTCCCACCGCAATAAATTAGAGGGTAGCACAATAAAGCCTGATTTCAGGCAAAGGGGCTGCTAATGAAGCAACATTAGGAGCGTGGTACATGCGCATGAAAGTACTGTTCAGTCATTCGTCTACGTAATCTACCATTGAAACGCAATATATAAAGCTGTAAAGTCTACTGCAGATTATAGACATTCCTGGTAATATGAATTGCCATATGGACAATTTAATACAATAATTTATTTACATTACAAATATACAAGTTGATAACAAGATGTAAACATGAATACACTATAAAATTATTTATTATGGATTACAACCATATATATTTAAATTTAAACTATAGAATTCATGTTTATGCAAGAAATAGTACAATAAAATAATAAATATAAACATCTTCACGCAATTCCCAATACAAGGTCTAGTCTAAACAATTAAATCCTCCCTTTGACCCACCTTCCACTGAACATACTTTAGGGACAATGTGACAGGTGGAGAGCCCGTCGCCGTCTTTATGTCCAAGCCAACGACGTAATTCGTACATAAGTTTTTGAAAAACCCATTGGTATGAGCCTGCCACCTGGGGATCAAACTCAGGTCTCTTGACTCAAAAATTCTGACCACCCAACCACTCGACTATCATGACTTTATATAAATGTATGATGTTACTTTATATAAAAAAGTATAATGTATATAGTAATTAAAAAACTAACTAACAGAACTCAAAATGCTTTGACCGTTTGAAGCTTCCGCAAAGCCACACATGGAATCCTCTTGGGGAGCTATGAATATGTTCTGCTATACTGTAAATTATGGAAACAAGATAGAACTTAAAGTTTCAGAAAAATTAAGTCTACAATAGGCTCCAAATTATTTTGGTGAAAGGTTGATCGAAAAGACTTAAACAAACTAGACCTCTGTCTACCCCAGTATTAGGAAAATGTGTGAAGATAAAACAAACAAATTAACTAAAACATAATCAAAAAATGTTTCCAGTCATGAGTAAATATACTAAAATGAAAGGGCAGACCAAACACACATACAAATTGTTTAGACAATCAAAATGTATAAAACTGGTATATTGTTTGTGAACACTCATTCATTTTATTGAGTGCCTTTAACCAAATAGGTAAATATTATTATTGCAAGAATGGCTACATAAGTATTGATATGAAAATAAAAGTATCAAGTGCGTAAGCACTCAATGCAATGAGATTTCCTGTGTATGGAATACCAATATCCATATAACACTTAAGAATCAATCACTGCACAATTAGATAGATATGGGGACTATCCATCATCTTTATTGAAGTGCCCTAAGTTAATTCACAATTCCATTTTGAAAAGGTCTTCTGTAAAATATAGAACATCTTCTTAGGAAAATATGGTACATCTTCTTGTTGAGCAAACCTCAGAAGCTGCATATTGGAAATATGAAGCTTATTGGAAATAAGAAAAAGTTCTTATTGGAAATAAGATAAAGTTCTTATTGGAAATAAGAACCTTACAGTGCATATTGGAAATATGAAGTTGGGGCTAGAATAAGTAAAATGAAAGATAAGACAAACTTCCAATTCGGGTCAGAGGAATAAAAATACTATTTTTAAAAAGGTTATTAGTCATAGTCACCATCTCTGAAATGTCAGGTTCAATTCTCAGAAGAGTTAATGTAGAAAACTACTTTTCCAATACTGTCTTGGATCAAGGTGCCTATGGTAATTTAATTATTTGTGATTAAATAAGAAACACACATAATACACTTTGGGATCAGATTATATACAGTGGGTCTCTTGACTCGAAATCTAACAGGTTGATCCAATTCAAGTCAAGAGACCCAAGTATGATCCCCAGGTCGCAGGTTCGTACCAAGGGGCTTTTTAAAAAACTTATGTGCAAATATATTGTTGGCTTGGACATTAAGACGCCGACGGGCTTACCACCTGTCACATTTTCCCAAAAATATCTTCGGTGGAAGGTGGGTCGAAAGGACTTAATCGTCTAAACCTCTGTCAACCACTGTATTGGAAATGGCATGAAGATATTTTATTTTTCTTATTTCCACCTATCTATGAGCTCTCTCCATATTTCCTTTGTCACTCTCACTTTCTCTATTTGTATTATAAACATGTTATTAATACTATTGTCCTCTGAGGAATCAACAGAAGGAATATTTAAGATAAAAATAATAAGTTATTAATATAATTATCTTCTAACCAATCACTTTAAAGAATATCTCTAAAGTAAAAATATTAAAATCAGATTTGTAGATTTATAGCCTAGGGGTTGAGTGATTGGAACTTGAGTTCTTGAGTGAGAGGGACCTAAGTTTGATCCAGGAAGGAGGCTTGGTCCAATGAGTTTTATAAAAACTAATGTATAGTTTATACATAACTGGTTTGAACAAAAGGACGGAGACAGGCTTACAATCTGCCACTTATCCAAAAATAAGGTATGGTTGTATAGAGGTTGAAACAACTAAGTTGTTTAGATCTCTGGCTAGCACTGTATTGAGAAATGCGTGAAGTTTTGTACATTAGAATAAAAGGCTGTAAAAAATCGGTTTATTTTCCTCAAAGAGATGATATGATATGATAATGAAGATGATATTGCATAATAACATGTCATACGTGATTTTTGAAAAATTTCAGTAGTAAAAATTTATTTGATGTCCAATACATTTTCCAATTTGGAAAAACATGAATTCTTGTTGAAAGGAGTCTTGGTGATTAAGTATTCCCATAATTGTAAGGATAAAGAGGTCGAACCTGAGTATTATGATTCAATGGTCGATTCCCTAAACCTAAGGAGTAACATTTCTGGAAATATTATTTATTTCATATTATATACTAAGTATGTGTATAACGAATATAGTACATAAACATACATATTCAATGTATAGATTTTCTAAATCAAACACAAGTCTCCCACATTTCTAAAATACGCATTCAAAATACACGTGTACAGCAAGATTGAATGGGTTTTATTGCTGTCTAGTGGCAATACATACACCATAATCCAAATGCAGTGTAAGTGCATATAAAATCTCTTACCTTATGGTAAGTTCGATTGAGGTATGAAACTTTTTTGGTTTGACACCAAGTTCGTACTTTCACCGAAACTTAGTAATTCACTAAATATCAAAATTTTAAGAAAAATTAATGTACAATTACAATAAACTTTAACACTGAAAAAGCCGGCTATTTGTAGTGACCTCCTTACAGCCGACTACAAAGACCGGTTGTACGCAATTAACTAACTTGACGAACGAATATAAAAATTTTCATTCGAATAGAATGAAATGAATGTGAATAATTGACAATAGACTATAGTCAGAGTGAGCAACATAAAAAGACGCTCTTTGATTGGCGGATAATTTATATGTATAATTTACAGGGTTACCAAATTGTGATTAATTTTTAATAGAAATTATATAAAAAATCAAAACGGATAAACGAATAACTATTATTTGTTACTATATCATCTTGTGTTATCTTACGCTAATATATAGAAGCGTTAGGAAAAATTCCAAATTGTAGAACAGTATGCACCTTCTTTAATATAGATATTAAAAGAGAAGTCAAGCACGTGAAATATATATTTTGTATTGCATATCTTATAATCGTTAATTGACTCAGGCGTTACTTTGCGGAAATTCATTGTAAAGTTGTTATTGAAAAAATTACTTCGCAACCCTCCGCATGCAAATATAAAAAGGTATATGTTACCTGGTCCGAAGAAGAAGAGCACCACCCTCCCTCCCACAGATGCGTGCACTAATTCCACTGTATGCACCACCATCACCACTACACTCAAACCAGGTAACATATACCACCACCGAAAACGCGACACGCAGAGACTCTGCGGTCGTTCATCGTAGAGTCTTCTCGCTTGAGGATGCCTTGATGCCACGTCGACACGCGAGGCGTTTCGCCTCGCGTGTGACGTGTCGCGTTTTCGGTGGTGGTATATGTTACCTGGTTGAGCGTAGTGGTGGTGGTGGTGCATACAGTGGAATTAGTGCACGCATCTGTGGGAGGGAGGGTGGTGCTCTTCTTCTCTTCGGACCAGGTAACATATACCTTTTTATATTTGCATGCGGAGGGTTGCGAAGTAATTTTTTCAATAACAACTTTATCTTATAATCATTATTTCCAATAACATTATCATTATATTAAATTAAAGAGATATGACAGATATAGAATATATTTTATTATTAAATTATTTTTAACTAACATTTATAATTTAAATCATCTGTCACGTAATAGCATTGTAATAAATGTTCTGACCTAGACTCAATGTGATCACAGACTATGAGGTATTCAATCTTAATCCTAGAGGATAAAGTATGGCTGAATTATCTACAGTTAATTACATAAAAATCAAAACGGATAAACGAATAACTATTATTTGTTACTATATCATCTTGTGTTATCTTACGCTAATATATAGAAGCGTTAGGAAAAATTCTAAATTGTAGAACAGTATGCACCTTCTTTAATATAGATATTAAAAGAGAAGTCAAGCACGTGAAATATATATTTTGTATTGCATATCTTATAATCGTTAATTGACTCAGGCGTTACTTTGCGGAAATTCATTGTAAAGTTGTTATTGAAAAAATTACTTCGCAACCCTCCGCATGCAAATATAAAAAGGTATATGTTACCTGGTCCGAAGAGAAGAAGAGCACCACCCTCCCTCCCACAGATGCGTGCACTAATTCCACTGTATGCACCACCATCACCACTACACTCAAACCAGGTAACATATACCACCACCGAAAACGCGACACGCAGAGACTCTGCGGTCGTTCATCGTAGAGTCTTCTCGCTTGAGGATGCCTTGATGCCACGTCGACACGCGAGGCGTTTCGCCTCGCGTGTCGACGTGTCGCGTTTTCGGTGGTGGTATATGTTACCTGGTCCGAAGAGAAGAAGAGCACCACCCTCCCTCCCACAGATGCGTGCACTAATTCCACTGTATGCACCACCACCACCACCACTACACTCAAACCAGGTAACATATACCACCACCACCACTACACTCAAACCAGGTAACATATACCACCACCGAAAACGCGACACGCAGAGACTCTGCGGTCGTTCATCGTAAGTCTTCTCGCTTGAGGATGCCTTGATGCCACGTCGACACGCGAGGCGTTTCGCCTCGCGTGTCGACGTGTCGCGTTTTCGGTGGTGGTATATGTTACCTGGTCCGAAGAAGAAGAGCACCACCCTCCCTCCCACAGATGCGTGCACTAATTCCACTGTATGCACCACCACCACCACTACACTCAAACCAGGTAACATATACCACCACCGAAAACGCGACACGCAGAGACTCTGCGGTCGTTCATCGTAAGTCTTCTCGCTTGAGGATGCCTTGATGCCACGTCGACACGCGAGGCGTTTCGCCTCGCGTGTCGACGTGTCGCGTTTTCGGTGGTGGTATATGTTACCTGGTCCGAAGAGAAGAAGAGCACCACCCTCCCTCCCACAGATGCGTGCACTAATTCCACTGTATGCACCACCACCACCACTACACTCAAACCAGGTAACATATACCACCACCACCACTACACTCAAACCAGGTAACATATACCACCACCGAAAACGCGACACGCAGAGACTCTGCGGTCGTTCATCGTAAGTCTTCTCGCTTGAGGATGCCTTGATGCCACGTCGACACGCGAGGCGTTTCGCCTCGCGTGTCGACGTGTCGCGTTTTCGGTGGTGGTATATGTTACCTGGTCCGAAGAGAAGAAGAGCACCACCCTCCCTCCCACAGATGATATGATATGATAATGAAGATGATATTGCATAATAACATGTCATACGTGATTTTTGAAAAATTTCAGTAGTAAATATTTATTTGATGTCAATACATTTTCCAATTTGGAAAAACATGAATTCTTGTTGAAAGGAGTCTTGGTGATTAAGTATTCCCATAATTGTAAGGATAAAGAGGTCGAACCTGAGTATTATGATTCAATGGTCGATTCCTAAACCTAAGGAGTAACATTTCTGGAAATATTATTTATTTCATATTATATACTAAGTATGTGTATAACGAATATAGTACATAAACATACATATTCAATGTATAGATTTTCTAAATCAAACACAAGTCTCCCACATTTCTAAAATACGCATTCAAAATACACGTGTACAGCAAGATTGAATGGGTTTTATTGCTGTCTAGTGGCAATACATACACCATAATCCAAATGCAGTGTAAGTGCATATAAAATCTCTTACCTTATGGTAAGTTCGATTGAGGTATGAAACTTTTTTGGTTTGACACCAAGTTCGTACTTTCACCGAAACTTAGTAATTCACTAAATATCAAAATTTTAAGAAAAATTAATGTACAATTACAGATGCCATTTATCACTATTGGGTGATACACCGATGACCAGTACCGTAATTATTTTGTCTCGTGGAAGAACTAATG
The DNA here is from genome assembly GCA_029286605.1 of Sericinus montela. Taxonomy (NCBI): domain Eukaryota; kingdom Metazoa; phylum Arthropoda; class Insecta; order Lepidoptera; family Papilionidae; genus Sericinus; species Sericinus montela. The sequence continues at coordinate 1,547,967 of JAGSMR010000004.1, forward strand.
TGCCCTAATTTTGGAAATGAAATATCTGGAATAATGTTTGTTAGGCACGTAAATTGGAAGTTTTCTTCAGAATGTTACTAAACAATTGTGTCAATTAACTCTACGAAGAAAATAAAAGAAGAAAAAAGTAACGTAAATATAAAGAAGATAAAATTAACTTTACTTGCCGGTTTCGACCAGCAAGTTAGTTTTTACTTCTTTGTGGCAAGTTTTGGACATCCTCGGTTTTGGGGGTTCGTCGTTCACGTAGGTTTGGAGGCTAAGGAGATAGACGCGTCCGTGTTTTGGCGCATCTAGCCAGGATGGATGCTTTCTCTCTCAGGGAGGGTGGTCTGTGTGGGTGGGGTCTCGGATATTAGTGACAGCACTTCTGTGGCCAACGTGCCGCGGTGGCAAAACATTGTTGGGCTTAAGTTGGTGCGAGACTGACATGACTGGTCTTTGCTCCCGCAATTTTTTTAACTCCATAGTTCAAACAAGTTATAAAAATATGTCCATAATATAATTTCAATGATGATTATTAACATTGAAATTATTAATTAAAGAGATATGACAGATATAGAATATATTTTATTATTAAATTATTTTTAACTAACATTTATAATTTAAATCATCTGTCACGTAATAGCATTGTAATAAATGTTCTGACCTAGACTCAATGTGATCACAGACTATGAGGTATTCAATCTTAATCCTAGAGGATAAAGTATGGCTGAATTATCTACAGTTAATTACATAAAAATATATTATCAAAATAATAAGATACATGTATAACGTCTTTAGATAATTAACGTATTTTTACTTTATTATTTTTATGTAAGGCATTTTATGTTACAAAGATCCATATCAAACAATAGTTGTCCGAATATCGTATAATTTCAGATGCCATTTATCACTATTGGGTGATACACCGATGACCAGTACCGTAATTATTTTGTCTCGTGGAAGAACTAATGTGCCCTAATTTTGGAAATGAAATATCTGGAATAATGTTTGTTAGGCACGTAAATTGGAAGTTTTCTTCAGAATGTTACTAAACAATTGTGTCAATTAACTCTACGAAGAAAATAAAAGAAGAAAAAAGTAACGTAAATATAAAGAAGATAAAATTAACTTTACTTGCCGGTTTCGACCAGCAAGTTAGTTTTTACTTCTTTGTGGCAAGTTTTGGACATCCTCGGTTTTGGGGGTTCGTCGTTCACGTAGGTTTGGAGGCTAAGGAGATAGACGCGTCCGTGTTTTGGCGCATCTAGCCAGGATGGATGCTTTCTCTCTCAGGGAGGGTGGTCTGTGTGGGTGGGGTCTCGGATATTAGTGACAGCACTTCTGTGGCCAACGTGCCGCGGTGGCAAAACATTGTTGGGCTTAAGTTGGTGCGAGACTGACATGACTGGTCTTTGCTCCCGCAATTTTTTTAACTCCATAGTTCAAACAAGTTATAAAAATATGGCCATAATATAATTTCAATGATGATTATTAACATTGAAATTATTAAGTACAAAGCAAAGCAATTCCAAGACTAAACTTTTTATTTAATATAAATAAAAAGTTTAGTCTTGGAATTGCTTTGTTTTGATCAAGATGTTCCTAATATTTCTTTTTTCTTTAAACAAATGTTACATGCGTGAAAAAACAAAATGTAGTATGACATGAGTATAAAAAATTTTGAAAGTGAGTGATATAGCATAGGAAAAATATGAAAATGTGGACAGTGATCTAGCAACTCTGTGTAATTTAGTTAATCATTCATTCATTATTCAATTTATGGGCACGTCGTCAGGTGTCACTGTCAGTGTCAGTCTCACACAGCGCTAAGGTAGACTCGTTGAATCTGGGATTGTCAGTGTCAGTCTACGAATTTAGCGTGAAAGTGATGGACGTAGATTTAAAAAAGTTTACTGTAATTTACGAAACATTTTGTTAACATAAATGTTACATAAATAGTAACATTATCCAATAAGAAATCTGCGTTAATTAAATCGTCAGTTGCTTAAGATACTATTTTGTAGTTTTTTGTTATTTGTGCGTATATTTACAGTAAATAACATTCACTTTCGCTTTACATATATAAAATTGGGTTCATAATTTATTCCTGTTATTAATAATTTGAATAAACGAAAATGAGCTTCAGTTGCTTAAGAAATGTCGCGAGGTGCAATGCAGTGAAAGTTTCCCCATCGAGCGTGTTTGTTTCGAAACTTCGGGGACCTTGGGCTGGAAGGGAAGTGAGCACTTGTGGCACGCAACACGCTGCCGTTACACAACAGAACACGAAGCCCGACTGGAACCGAGCTGTGAGCGAAGCCGAGAAGATAGTTGGCTATCCAACATCCTTCCTGAGCCTCCGATGGGTGCTGAGCGACGAGATTGCGAATGTAGCGCTCCATCTAAGAAAATTAGTTGGAAGTAATCATCCTCTACTGAAAACAGCTAAGTATGTATTATTGACAGTATATGGTTAGTAGTGATTAATAGTTAGTAAATAGTTATATCGGAGGTCGATGGATGCAGGTGACTGAGAACCGTTGTTTGTAGACAGGGAGGCCCATTTTCAGCAAGCTAGCCGCGCAAGTTGTTTTGCCATTTAAAAAATAGGGGTTGATCGTAGAGGGGTGAATAATGTTTAGGTTGTATATATATTTTTGTATGTACCATAAAAAATAAAAACAAAAAAATGTTTTATAAAAAGTAAAAACAAATTAAGGGGAACCTTAATATTTAAGAGGATGAAAAATAAACGTTCGCTTCGCTGATCTATCCGATTAGCACACAAAATTTCACGAAAATCGGTCCAGCCATTTCGAAAGAGTTTTTTGGAGAACACCATAACACGAGAATTTTACATATCATATTACTGTATAGGTATAAGTCGTTCGATTCCCCGACGTGTTGTCCCAGGTCTCGATGCATGAGTTAAATACCTTCATGCCACTCCCAATACTGGGCTACCTTCCCCTGTCCCAGTATTGGGAAAGGCGTGAACCATTAAGTCCTTTCGACTCAACTTCTATCAAAGAAATCTTTAAGACAACGTGACAGGTGGTGAGCCCGTCGCCGTCTTTGTGTTTAAACTAACGATGATAATTTAAGATAACGATGATTGATCATAATTTTCACTTTTTTTCTCTTTATAGGTCAAGTAGTTTTGAGATATCGTGATTAGTCAGAATAGGTAAGACTGACCTCTTGCTGTACACTGTATAGATTCCGCAACTGTTTGATGATTACCGTGATGCAAGATTAAAATGGGGTTTGCATTTAAAGAAGATACCTATACAACTAAAAGTCTAGTCTAGACAATTAAGTAACTTCGACCCACCTTGCACCGCTGATATTTTCGGGACAACGTGACAGGTGGTAAGCCCCTGGCGATCTTTATGTCCAAGCCAACGATATAATTCGTACATAAGTTTTTGAAAAACCCATTGGTACGAGCCCGCCACCTGGGGATCGAACTCGAGTCTCGTGACTCGAAATTCCGACCACCCAACCACTCGGCTATCGCGACCGTTTACTTATTGAGGAACATAATTCTCGCACGCGATATTCTCCGGTTGCGTCTCATTACGTGTACGTGAATATATTCCGCGATCGTACTGCCGACACGCGATTCGTTAATCCATTACCGGTCCAATATCAAATAGAATACGAATCCTAGAAAGCAACGAAGAGAATCAGAGTATTTTAGATATAATTTTCTGAGTGACAAGTTGATCCCGATATCAACAAAAAAAAACACTTCACGCTTTAATAAATATTTATTGCCTAATAAAATAAATAAATAAATAAATAAATATAAATATCTTCACGCAATTGCCAATACAGGGGTAGGCAGAGGTCTAGTCTAGACAATTAAGTCCCTTCGACCCACCTTCCACCGAAGATATTTTCGGGACAAAGTGACAGGTGGTGAGCCTGTCGCCGTCTTTATGTCCAAGCCAACGATATGATTCGTATATAAGTTTTTGAAAAAACTTATTGGTACGAGCCTGCCACCTGGGGACCGAACTCGGGTCTCTCGACTCGTAATTCCGACCACCAAACCACTCGGCTATCGTGACTTTTAATTGCCTAATAATGGTTTTATATTTTTTTGAAAGCCCTGAAAGCCGATTGCCTGAGTAATGTACTTTTTATATGTACGTATCTTAGCATTTAGTATAATGTTTTAATAATTATTATTAAAACAGTAGTAAAAAAAAAGTAAAACTATTTTGACGCCATTCCCAATACAGGGGTAGACAGAGGTCTAGCCTAGACAATTAAGTCCCTTCGACCCACCTTCCACCGAAGATATTTTTCAGGACAACGTGACAGGTGGTGAGCCCGTCACCGTTTTTATGTCCAAGCCAACGATATGAATCGTACTTAGGTTTTTGAAAAAACCCATTGGTATTGCCACCTGGGGATCGAACTCGGGGTCTCTCGACTCGAAATTCCGACCACCCTTCCACTCGGCTATCGTGACTTTTTACAGTAAAACAGTAGTACTTTCCCATAAAACCTAAGACTAAGACGTAGTACGTCCTAGATATTATGCACGTTATTTATCGAGCGTATTATATTTTTCGTTTACTTACTGTACAATTTCTCTTTCAACAACATTCATGCAACGCGATGTAATGTTTACATGTGATTGTCGTTTTTAATAAGTGCCTTTCTTTATAATACGTATAATAAAAATATGTGTATTCCTTTTTAATTAAACAGGCCATATATAACATGAAAGAAAGAAAGGCTTATTCTCCGAAGAAGACGCAACGACACTATTTTTAAAATGAAATTTAAAAACAATTAATTTAATCTTTTCATTATTTTATTTCTATTTATTAACGTACAGAGGAGAAATATCGAGGCAAATAAATAATCTGGATGCTTTGAAAAACTTCCAATCTGCGATTTGTGGTCCATTACATGACTATACGCTAAGAATCAGTCTACTAATGAAGACAATTGTTTACACCAAATAGACACTTTGTTTAGAAATGTATGGTCTGATTTTATAAGTATTTTTTTTACAATTATTCATATATAATATATATGAATTATTCATACATAATATTGTATTCATTGGTTTGTTATGTGAGCCTAGAAAAATTTCTGCATATAAATTAATTAACATGAAAATAAATAAGTGCTTACAAAGTACATAATCTAATTAAAAATACACAAAGATAGGCTTGCCACTTGTTCCGTTTTCCTAAATAAGCTTTCTGGACGAAAGGACTTAATTTCTGCCTACAACAATTTGGGAAATTATGTGAAGATGAAAAAACATTTCAATAAACAACAAATATAAAAATGATAGAATGAAGACCAGGTTACTACGAATTGAAATTATTACATGGAGTTTTAGCTCCAGTCACTATGTTGTTTTATGGTTTACATGATCTTGCACACAAAAAAAAGTCACGATGGCAGAGTGTTTGGGTGATCTGAATTCGAGTCAAGAGATCCAAGTTCGAAACCCAAGGTTCGTACCAATGGGCTCTTTCAAAAAACTTGTCTACGATTTATGTCGTTGCTCTAAGGCAACCGTCGCCGCCTTTATGTCTAAACATAAAGGCGGCGACGGGCTCACCAACTTTCACGTTGTCTCACAAAATGTGTTCGGTGGGATGTGGGGCGAAAGGACGTAATTGTCTAGACCTTTCTGTCTACCTCTGTATTGGGAATGGCGTGAAGATGTTTATTATGATCTTGCACCCAGATTGGCTTTAATTGCTGAAACACCTCTACAGTCGTCTTAATTCGTATGTAAAACCGCAGAGCGCACTTAAATAAACCAGTAAAACTTATTTTTTTATAGTAAATGTATTATTGAATGCATGTGAAGGCCTTAACTTGATTATATTTTATAATTTTTTTAAGAACTTGTCTATCTAGTTGAGCATAGCTCTATGATTGGCCTGCTTTTATACATAAATAAACAAATTAACACTCAAGTATAGCAGCTTGCCGTGTTGTATCGGCGTCGATAATAATACTACCTCCTTTCTTCCCGAGATTTTCACAAGAAGACTGAGGACAAAGACTTAAACATATTTCCCGATAGCGAGATAAACATCTTGAAAAATACTAGGCCAATTTAACAGACTGACGCAGCTGTGTTTATGTTTCGAGATGTCTGGCGAATGCTAATTGCAATGCCATAATCGCCTCGCTTGGTAAACGACCACATATTCTCTTTAAGGGAAAAGCCCATGTCCTGTCGAGGATTTTTGGCGTTAAGTAAGCTTGTAAGTGGGCACAACAGGACACATTGTAACATACTAAATAGTGGTCGCTGTAACAGGCGCTATGTATATAAGTATATAGCTTTTTCGTCTTAATATTAAAGTTTGATCAGGAACTTATATTTGTTAGCCCTAAAAATTATTATAATAGCAATTCTTACATGTGGCAGTAGATATACATATTTCTGCATGTGCTGCTCTTATATATGTATCTTTTTGTGATGCTACCATATCAGCACACTAAACAAACGATCTTTCATACCAAGTGAATCTCTGCGCCACGTACAATAAACAAAGTGGTACAGAGATCGCCGATTGAGTTAATTTTCTCGATAACGCGAAATGCATCTAAACCATTAATTAAAGTAATATATACGAACATTCCTGATAATCTTATCATTTATACAATATATTTAGTTGACTCCACCTCTACCCAGATGGTATTTACTTAGCGTATTGAGATATTACCCACGCTATATTATGGTTATCTACATTTTTTGCGTCTCTTGATTACCGTTAAATTGAAGAAGATTATTGCGCAGTAACTTTCTCAATCAATAAAGATTGTTTGTTCATTTTTTTATACATACGCTTTTGTCGTTGAATCGTTTGGTTATTTGTGGATTTTTCATTGTCTGTACTGGGAAGTTGTTTTCGATGACTGTTTCCATTAGTGATAATTTTTTGTGACAGGTAAATTGTGGGTCTTCGGTTAAAATCTTAGCGAAAGTCAATATTTGTTGTATAACAAATTATTGTTTTTCTTGGTTTATTGTATTATATTGCGTCCTTACTGTGTAATGATAATATTGTCTCTTTCCGTTTTTTTGCGTATAAGCGGGACAGTAGAGACCAGCTAGTTCTCTTTGGGCGTATACTAATTAATACGTAATATACTCAGTTTGCAATAGCCATCGCAAAGTTATCTTTCTGACTTCAGTTTCATCACAATTATTCGTTTATTTTAGTCTTTGTTAGCTAATCTTTTAGGTCACCAATCACACGTTGAAAGTCAGCTGTGAAGTTAGCAATCCCTGGTCTATTTCAGTTACTTTAGTTTTAGCAATTACGTGACTAATAATTGACTAAAACATTCTCCACTTCAGTTAATGAAATTTGTGTACATATTTCTGGAGAATGTGGTCTAATGACCATGATCCGTGTCATCGTCATGACACAGATTCGATGAATAAGTTGTGAAACCAGTTGATAAACTTGTTTGCAAATACACCGATACGGTACCGGTCCTAAATATACACAAGTGTTGTTTTTTTACGGTCATGAGACAGTAAATCGCACACATAGATTTATGAAAACTAATGTGTGTACTGAGGAGCTATCAAGACATTATACATATAAATACAGACTTGATGGCCTATAAAGACCACCGCAGGACTCAGCTCTCACCTGTTTGGGTAGGTATGTCATAATCGCCGTGCTTAGAAAAGCGTTCTAAGTACTCCGACAGTTTTTGCAGCAGCGTGCCAAATCTGCTTTAGTTTGGTCTGATATTTTCCTAGATGGTTCTCCAAAGATCGCCACAAAGCATGGCCATGTGCTATGTACATTTCTTACTTAATGCTTGCATCATTTCAGCTAATATGTTGCCGGCTTGTTCCTTAGTTCAGCATCTTAGAATCCGGGCATACGACAAAATCTTTCAAAAACTTGTCTACGATTTATGTCGTTGCTCTAAGGCAACCGTCGCCGCCTTTATGTCTAAACATAAAGGCGGCGACGGGCTCACCAACTTTCACGTTGTCTCACAAAATGTGTTCGGTGGGATGTGGGGCGAAAGGACGTAATTGTCTAGACCTTTCTGTCTACCTCTGTATTGGGAATGGCGTGAAGATGTTTATTATGATCTTGCACCCAGATTGGCTTTAATTGCTGAAACACCTCTACAGTCGTCTTAATTCGTATGTAAAACCGCAGAGCGCACTTAAATAAACCAGTAAAACTTATTTTTTTATAGTAAATGTATTATTGAATGCATGTGAAGGCCTTAACTTGATTATATTTTATAATTTTTTTAAGAACTTGTCTATCTAGTTGAGCATAGCTCTATGATTGGCCTGCTTTTATACATAAATAAACAAATTAACACTCAAGTATAGCAGCTTGCCGTGTTGTATCGGCGTCGATAATAATACTACCTCCTTTCTTCCGAGATTTTCACAAGAAGACTGAGGACAAAGACTTAAACATATTTCCCGATAGCGAGATAAACATCTTGAAAATACTAGGCCAATTTAACAGACTGACGCAGCTGTGTTTATGTTTCGAGATGTCTGGCGAATGCTAATTGCAATGCCATAATCGCCTCGCTTGGTAAACGACCACATATTCTCTTTAAGGGAAAAGCCCATGTCCTGTCGAGGATTTTTGGCGTTAAGTAAGCTTGTAAGTGGGCACAACAGGACACATTGTAACATACTAAATAGTGGTCGCTGTAACAGGCGCTATGTATATAAGTATATAGCTTTTCGTCTTAATATTAAAGTTTGATCAGGAACTTATATTTGTTAGCCCTAAAATTATTATAATAGCAATTCTTACATGTGGCAGTAGATATACATATTTCTGCATGTGCTGCTCTTATATATGTATCTTTTTGTGATGCTACCATATCAGCACACTAAACAAACGATCTTTCATACCAAGTGAATCTCTGCGCCACGTACAATAAACAAAGTGGTACAGAGATCGCCGATTGAGTTAATTTTCTCGATAACGCGAAATGCATCTAAACCATTAATTAAAGTAATATATACGAACATTCCTGATAATCTTATCATTTATACAATATATTTAGTTGACTCCACCTCTACCCAGATGGTATTTACTTAGCGTATTGAGATATTACCCACGCTATATTATGGTTATCTACATTTTTTGCGTCTCTTGATTACCGTTAAATTGAAGAAGATTATTGCGCAGTAACTTTCTCAATCAATAAAGATTGTTTGTTCATTTTTTTATACATACGCTTTTGTCGTTGAATCGTTTGGTTATTTGTGGATTTTTCATTGTCTGTACTGGGAAGTTGTTTTCGATGACTGTTTTCCATTAGTGATAATTTTTTGTGACAGGTAAATTGTGGGTCTTCGGTTAAAATCTTAGCGAAAGTCAATATTTGTTGTATAACAAATTATTGTTTTTCTTGGTTTATTGTATTATATTGCGTCCTTACTGTGTAATGATAATATTGTCTCTTTCCGTTTTTTTTTGCGTATAAGCGGGACAGTAGAGACCAGCTAGTTCTCTTTGGGCGTATACTAATTAATACGTAATATACTCAGTTTGCAATAGCCATCGCAAAGTTATCTTTCTGACTTCAGTTTCATCACAATTATTCGTTTATTTTAGTCTTTGTTAGCTAATCTTTTAGGTCACCAATCACACGTTGAAAGTCAGCTGTGAAGTTAGCAATCCCTGGTCTATTTCAGTTACTTTAGTTTTAGCAATTACGTGACTAATAATTGACTAAAACATTCTCCACTTCAGTTAATGAAATTTGTGTACATATTTCTGGAGAATGTGGTCTAATGACCATGATCCGTGTCATCGTCATGACACAGATTCGATGAATAAGTTGTGAAACCAGTTGATAAACTTGTTTGCAAATACACCGATACGGTACCGGTCCTAAATATACACAAGTGTTGTTTTTTTACGGTCATGAGACAGTAAATCGCACACATAGATTTATGAAAACTAATGTGTGTACTGAGGAGCTATCAAGACATTATACATATAAATACAGACTTGATGGCCTATAAAGACCACCGCAGGACTCAGCTCTCACCTGTTTGGGTAGGTATGTCATAATCGCCGTGCTTAGAAAAGCGTTCTAAGTACTCCGACAGTTTTTGCAGCAGCGTGCCAAATCTGCTTTAGTTTGGTCTGATATTTTCCTAGATGGTTCTCCAAAGATCGCCACAAAGCATGGCCATGTGCTATGTACATTTCTTACTTAATGCTTGCATCATTTCAGCTAATATGTTGCCGGCTTGTTCCTTAGTTCAGCATCTTAGAATCCGGGCATACGACAAAAATCTTTCAAAGGCTTTAGAAATCGAGTTCTTAGATTTGCCTACATGGGGTTTAAAGCCGAATCTCTTTACTGGAAAGAATATAATCTAACCAATCTTTAAAAATCTTTAAATCTCCAAACGTGTAATAAACCCAAATATGTTCACGCATATTCCCAATACTGGTGTTGATAGAGGTCTTGGTAATCAAGACGTTTCGACTCACCTTTCGCCGAAGACTTTGTGACAGATTGCGAGCCTATAGTAAACTTGTATGTTCAAGAATAAAATTTATGTTTTTCATGTCGATGAATTAATTACAAGATTTGATTTATATTGCATATCTTGCTGACGATGTAGCCATAGAGAATTTTAAATAGTAAATAAATAAATAAATATCTTCACGCAATTCCCAATACTGGGGTAGACACAGGTCTAGTCTAGACAATTAAGTCCCTTCGACCCACCTTTCACCGAAGATATTTTCGGGACAACGTGACAGGTGGTGAGCCCGTCGCCGTCTTTATGTCCAAGCCACTTTCAAATGAAATTTACAGTTTCAAAATTTTTTTTAAAAATCCATTGGTACGAGCCTGCCACCTGGGGATCGGACTCGGGTCTCTTGACTCGAAATTCCGACCACCCAACCACTCGGCTATCGTGACTCTTATTAGTTAATTAATCATATGTATTGTTATTCGTGCTTAAGAATACATATGATTCATTTAGGTTCATAGTACTTTAACTGATCTTTTCTTTAACAGGAACTTGATCTACAATGGAAAGAACAACATGCAAGCGTGGGGCCTCATCGTTCTTCTGGTCTCCAAGGCAGCTGGACACAGCCCTGAAATACCTGACATGGAGCAGGACAAGGCCGCTGGAGTTTTGCACAGGTAACAATATAACAGACTAGTGCTTTTAAATTTAAGCTACGTTCAGGTCTCGGCTACCATAGACAAGGTTTTAAATTATAAAACCTTACTTCATATGGTTCTATAAACAGCTTCAATCGAGAAAGATTAAAGATGTATTGGTAACCTTGAAGATTAAGTTGGAATGCGTTACAGTACTTAATAATACAGCCCTTATAACTTTGAACATGAGCGTCTTACACTTAATTTTTGCAGAAATGAGCAAGTCGCTACGCTTTACTAAGCGTAAGCATGGACGAAGCAGCAGAAATTACTATTTCTGCTGGTTCGTCCATGATACCACATCACTGTGGTACTAAACCAAACGACTCCTTTATTCACTGTTCACCAAAAATTTCACAACTGTTCTGTAATTCTATACTCCTAAAGTGAAAAATCGATATGGTATGAATGAATGAATGAATGAAATATGCTTTAATGTACACCAAAACATTAAATAAACAAACGACATGGTATAGCGGAAAAAGCCTTTAGCACTTTTATGTCTATTATGATCTAGTAGTAAATATCAATAAGATATCTTCAAGCTTCAAAACTGGGTTACACAGAAGTCCAGACAATTATGTCCTTCCGACCGATCTTTCTCCAAAAATATTTTTTGGGACATCGTGATCTGTGGTGAGCGGCTTTCGCCATCTTTTATATGCGTTTATTTATATCGTTGGCATGTCCAAGGCAGCGATATAAAATGTACATAAGTTTTGAAACAGCTCATTGGTACGACCCCATCTGGAGATCGAACTGGGGTCTCTCGACTAGAATTCTGATCACCCAACCATTCGGTTATCGGGTTATTCGGGTAAATGGATGTTGTAAATCAATAAAATATATCTCACTGAACATTGGTCTGTGCGCAGCCAACGCGCGCTGGCCGAAGTGACGGAGATGATTCGAACTTCGCACCTGGTGCACAAGGGGCTGGTTAACATGAACGCGCCGCAGGTGGGCCACGGCGACCCGGACGACATGATGTTCGGCAATAAGATCGCCCTCCTCGGCGGCGATTACCTCCTCGCGAACTCCTGCTCGGAACTCGCCAATCTTAGGTATGTATTTAAAAAGACCATTCGAGTTTCAAAAAAAAAAAAAAAAAGAAAAAGAAAATGTTTATTTTTTTTGTCTATTTGGCCAGTTTATGTCAAAGATTAAAAGGTTTTTGGAACTGACAAACTGAGGAAATGTATCATCTTTTGTTAAAGACCCTCTGTACATTTATTACTCTAAGTTTTGTTGAACTTGTTGAAATGTACCGAGACTGTACAGAGAGTACAGTTAATTATCTTCACGCGTGTACCAAATACTGGGATGAAAGAGGTGTAAATATTTAAGCCCACCTTTTCGGCCCATCTTTCACCGAAGACTATTTACGAGGTTTTCGTATAATATTTATAATATTCGCACTTTTACGAATAACAAATATTCAAGTACTGATGCATTTATAGTTGTGGATAAATTAATTATAAAGTGGCAATATTTTGGAATTATTCAACGTTAATCTCTACTCTGTAGGACTGTTTGACAACAGACACGTATGGTGAATGGAATTGGAATGATATAATAATTGTTTTTTAATTACTATATTTTATTATATAAGTGAATTACAATATTAATAGAGATATAATTCAATTTCACTCCACATTTTAAATATATCTAATACTAAACTCCATTCCAGAGGTAGTTTGTTAACAAAAAAGAGCTACACAGAGTTATCACTTTTCGTATTAATATCTGTATAGATATGTATGGAACGGTAGTGGACCACACCGAAATAACCTCCGTCCAGATTTCACTTTACCCATGGCTTCGAAAGCAGGGTCTCTACACACTGCGCTCTCGGGCCGTTGAATAAGAATGAGTGTATAATTAAACGATAAAAAGTAGTCTGTGTTCATTTGAGATATTCTCAATCTTAATTTTTACTCAAATTCGTTGAGAAAAAAAAATTTCTTATAATAAGTAAGAATGTTACCTAAAATATTATACTTATATTCAAAGAATAATCTAATAAATAGGAGTATCTGTTTTGTAATATTGAAAAAAACCGTTTTTTACTACATCTATATGAATATATACGGTACATACTCCAAAATATTTTTTTTAACAAATTTCGTCTGTCAGTTTGTTATGGCTAATCTCTAAAACGGCTGGGCTGATTTTAAGAGGACTTTCTCTGACAGATAGTTAATGTAGGAGTAACGTAGGCTACTTTTATTTTAGAAACATAATTAGTGTTTCGCGTTAAGTCTTAAATTGCGGGCAAAGCCGCGGGAGGCAATTAGTATTTAATAAAATAAGAATAATAACATTCATATTCTAGGCTCTCATACATATTCTAGGCTCTCATTACATTAGAAATTTGCCGCCAAATACGATCTGCCATATTGTGCCATTAAGCCTGAGCCTATTTCACTTTTCCTCGAAAAATTTTACGACACTTGACTGATTACGTCAAATACGATACAACAATCAAGTGGGTACCGATGAGCAAATAATTCATATAACTGTTACATAAGTGCGATGTTGAAATATAATTTTGACCGGCAAATGGATTTTCCGTTTGTACTTGCCAATGTAACACGTGAATATTTAAAAAATAATAAATAAATATCTTCACGCAATTCCCAATACAGGGGTAGACAGAGGTCAAGTCTAGACAATTAAGTCCCTTTGACCCACCTTCCACCGAAGATATTTTCGGGACAACGTGACAGGTGGTGAGCCCGTCGCCGCCTTTATGTCCAAGCCAACGATGAAATTCGTACATAAGTTTTTGAAAAACTCATTGGTACTGCCACCTGGGGATCGAACTCGGGTCTCTCGACTCGAAATTCCGACCACCCAACAACTCGGCTATCGTGAATATTTGATATTATTTATTTCATATTTGATCGAGCTTTCTGTATCAAGGTAAATTACAATGACTTAGATAAACAAGTAAATTTTTTCTAGGAACAATAGAGGCTAAGATTCGATCAATGTCAATAGTCAGCGCTAGTATAATTTTTTCTAATAATTATATATATTTTTATGTAAATGTTACCTTGTATAATTACGTATACATTATTCCGTTTAATATTCAAAAGATACCGAAAAAGGTGGGTAAAAATACTGAGGGTCAGAGCTCTAAATACTTGCTAGGTTGGGAACTGAATTCCTGAACCTGAAAAATTTTCCGGTTTGTGTAGCACTTTTCCATTTACTGTAATAGAACTTCAAAATACATAGAATTTATTCTTCAGACTTTTTTTTTAAAGACTGCTACAATTCCTTACTATGAGCGTAAATATTTGTCAATCTCTTTCCATTTATGGCTGACAAGATGCGGCTAAGTAAAATGTGAGGTTTCACAGCGATCGCATATCTGCCAAGCTTTGTTGTTATATATATAATCACTTAAACTTAACATTAACCGCTCGTATTTCCCGTGGGTGTGGTAAGAGACAAAGGGTAAAGTTAGCTAGGGATAAGGATCTAGGCTGCTAGAATTGATAAAAAGCCATTCGTACCCATAACCTGCCGCGACAGAAAAACTGTCTGTGCTGTGGGAATGGGGACACTGTCGAGTCAGTATACAATGGACATTAACTTACACGTATATGCTAAGTTATGGTACGTTCTTGAACTAACACACATAGGACACCTCAAACGGTTTTTGCGAGTCTCTTATCGAGCCCATCGCAATTGCGCGCTTTCGAAAACCGGTTGCGAACATCCATACTTTAACAGTGAGCATCTGTTACTAACAACTGTACCGAAGTCTGAAATAGAAAGTGTTTAAATATGTAAGGAAGTTTTAATACGAATTTTGACCGTAAGATCCGATAGTCTAGATCGTAACGTCCCTGTCTTTGATGCTATGCGTTGCGCGTTCGAATCCCCCTATAACAACGACAAACATTTGTGTATTTGATAATGTTTGTGCTCAATACATGGATGTATGTATGCATATATAAAGGTTTATATATCTTATAAGTATATTTTGCGATAGGATCACCACCTGTTATGATGTCCCAAATAGGCTCCGGTGAAATGTGGGTCAATAAGACTAAATTGTCTAATCTTTGACTACCCCATTAATGGTAAATCGTGAAGATTTAATACAACTTACTAAATGTATTAAAATCGCTCAAGATGAATGTTCGTAAATGGAAAAAGTTTATATAAGTGATATAATGTTATAGATAAAAAAATCTTCACGTCATTTCCAGTACAGGGGTAGACAGACAGAGATCTTGATAGTTAAACTCTTTTAGACCCACCTTCCACTGAAGACATTTTTTTGGACAACGTGATAGGTGGTGAGCCTGTCGTCGTTTTATTGTCCAAGCCATCGATATAAATCGTACACAAGTTTTTGAAAAAACCCATTAGTACGAACTTTGGAGGTCGAACCCGGGCTAGACCCGGGATGACTCGAATTCCGGTCACTCGGTTATCGTGACTATTAAATATGTGCTTTAATTGGATTTTCTAAATTAACATATTGTGTTATTTATTAATTCGGAATGTATAAGGTTTCGAAAAAGCAACCGAATTGCAATCGATGCATGGCGGGATAAGCGTCCCGTAAAATAACAGTTTTAGTTCGAATTGCTTGGTATCTCGATCAATCGATCAATCGATCCATCAATCGGTCGATCGCCCATCTGTTTGCATTTTTTACTGCTATCTTTTTAATGCCGAGGCTAGTGATCGTTACGGGAGATGTGATTGTCTTGCTGTAGACTTTACAGCCCGTCAAGTAAGTACGTAAGTACCTTACTTCGTCGGTAAGTACCTCAGCCTGAATTGATTGAAGATCTTTGCGAACTTACTGTCGCATTTAATATGGGGAATGTTCCGAGGAATGGTTGAGAACTATTGCTGTCAAGTTTCACTATCAGTTACATCTTGAAGGCTCGCGATCTACTAACGCGTGTTTTTTAATGAACCACCCTGCTCTATAGAAACAGTGGTGACGTCAGCGGTATTTCCGAATGGTTACTTTAAAACTTTCAAGAAGAGGGCATATTCTTTAATAGCATTATTCCTTAATAGCTGCAGGTGGCAACTTCTTTGGTGTTGAGGGTATTTGTAGGTGTTGATGACCACATCACCATAATCATCCTTTTTTATAAAAAAAACTAGATGTCCCTACCTGCCAGTACACCTCTATATCTACCTGTAAATAAAAAATAACAAAAACTTTTTATACTGTACTGTACTGTGGTATACATCTAGGCACGGTATGCGGTTTTATCGTGGGTTTATTTTGTTTTCAATATCGACTGAAAAACAATGTGAAGTTCAAACAGTATGACCTTACTTTCACCTATCACAATTACTCATAAAGCTGCGTACGATTACGTATCCGTAAGGTGACTCTTTGTTACCTTTCTTATTTCCCATGAAACGGTTTTGTGAGAGCAAAATTACAGATTAATATATAGGAAAGGTCAGATTACTGACGACATGTACAACGTCCGGCTCGCCTTTAGTAAAAACAAATAATGGGTTCACAGCTCGCTTATATGGCGATGACAGGATTCTGTAGATTTTTTCGATATGACGCTTTATTATTTAAGTGTCCCATTATTAATTGAGCTGTAGTTTGTAACTACAAATAAAATTTTATAATAAACTTTCAACGCCTTAACGTGCGTTGTGAAGAAAGAAGATGTATGTTAATTTTTTATAAGCTGGCAAATTGCTTTGTAGATAATATTTTTTTATATAAGTCATGATAGCCAAGTAGTTGGGTGATCGGACTTCGAGTAAAGAGACCCGAGTTTGATCGCTTAAAAGACGGAGACTGGCTCACCACCTGTCCCGTTGTCCCAAAAAATTTCATCGGTGAGAGATGGATCGAGAGGACTTAATTATCTAGACCTCTGTCACACCTAGTATTGGGAATAGCGTGAAGATATTTTATGTTTTATTTAATAAAACAAAGGATGTGCAATTCACTAACACATCTTTAATATTTTATTTATTATGGGAGTAGTGTTTACGAGCTATTACCTTACCCAATGTTATGTAACTACTGCTGCCAATTTAACCGGCAACTAACTTCATATGGAGAAGGATAGACCGAGGACCTTGCTACATGTATGCTCGTAATTACAGTTGTTTTCTATACTTTTCAAACCGAAATATAACAAGTATTATTATACCATAACCAATAATAGACCAATAATAGACAATAATAGACCATAAAGCGGTAGAAAGAAGAGTGTAGTATAGACACAGACGACGCCTTGGCGAAGAACCTGATTTTTTAAAATAAATAAACAAATATCTTCACACCATTCCTAATACAAGGGTAGACAGAGGTCTAGTCTAGACAATTACATCCCTTCGTAACTGTAGGATCTGATTTTTTTACATTCAATAAATTATATAATGTAATATAAATAAATAGCTTCCAAGGGCTAGACAACTCTTCCCTTAAAGGCGATTACATCTACTACGGTCTGCTCAAATTTGTCTTGTATTGAATAATCATCCAAGATGATTGGATAATCATCCAATACTAAACTCGCCATACTAAAATATAAGGGATATGTTATCTGGTTCGAAGAGAAGAAGGAAGTAAAAGGTAACATTTGCCTTTTATTTTTGTAATAGTGTGTCTTTTGTATAATAGTAAATCTTTTTTATCTAGTCTATTAACGATTATCCCGCCATCTGCCGGAAGCGTCCTCTTACGACACCCACGGTAAGAAAGAGATTGATATTGTTCTTGAGATAACATACTGTAAATGATACCTGATGATTTATACTTCATTTTGCATAGTAACCAACAGGTGTGAAGGTACTGTTCGTAAGTTTAACGCCCTTCAATTAACAGCATCAGATTTATGAACACCCGCAATTAATCAGTTGATATAACCTTTTCTTCTTTCAACTTGCCGTAACACGTTTCCGTAGACGTTTCGTTTTAATTTCATCGTGACCTTTTAGTTTAAAAGGTAATTTATGGCGCTCGTGCAGTGAGGGCATTGTCCTGAAACTTTAATGTGTCCATCATTCTTCGTCTCCAAATAATTAACATATACGTATGTTATTCTCTCTCCCGTTACATTGGGACGTTGGTTACATTGGGACCACTTTTTTATGAAAGTGTATGTTGACAGGCTCAATGACAGAGACGCAGCAGAGAATCTGCTAGTCAATCTTCCGGTGGTGCAGAGATGAAAAGTAATAGGTGTAATAAATTTGGGAAAAGAAAAAAATTACAATATGCAAATACAACGCTAATTCATCATATCCCTTCTTTTATGCGACGAAAAAACTCCGTAGGTACGAAAAGTGAGAAATAGGAAATACTAGAAGATAACTACTATCTCTAATTATGTTGACACCTTCAAAACGTAACTTATTCAATCGAAGTTTTTTGTGAATGTTCATAGACTTCTTACTATAAGGATTGTTGATCTTTAGAATAGAATTGAACGAAATGAAATGAATGGATTGTTAGATCGTTTTCATAAATAAGTATTATCAATATGTATATACATAACCCGTTTAAATATGTATTGCGATTGCACCAATTTAAAAGCTCCATATGAAACATTACAGAGTATTGAAATGTTACACTGGTCTAGATGCATTTTTTTTATTTGAAAAACTACTAAATTTCATCGTAATTCCAATTTAAATAAACAAAACTGTTGTAAGCTATGGCATGGAAGTATTAACATTATGACAGGTTACAGACCGTGAACTCATGCATTATTCGGTCTTGACCGAATTTGTCCGCTAGCTTACTAATGGCTATAAATCTAATTAAGAAACGTCCAAATTGATTTTGTTATTAATGCAATTAGTACCTAATCACATCGTTGTTATAACCACAGTACGTTAATGATGTAACGTAACGGTTAACGGTTGAAATGAAATTCTATTAATTTCATTTAATACGTTGACATTCATAGACTTCGTAAATATAACGACTTACTGCACATATTTTTGTACAATTTTTTTTTCTCCATTTTCCCAATACACATTTCGGAATAATCGGCGATCACAGTACTACACGCTGCTGCCCCTAGTAGGTCTGCTAAATCTAAGGTATTTTTCCGAGATGAGTCTTTCTTTACCCCATCTGAAAGATAATTCATATTTCGACCCCAAATTTTGTATCTCGGAGCAAAGTTAATTCTTTACACAGACTTCTTAACACATGTTATATGTATGTTGACATTGTGGACAGATGGTACGGTACTGACTGAGAATGGAGAGACTACTAGACAATCAACTTTTTGCCGAAGAATGACGAGACTTACCGGGCTTTACCATTACTTTCTTTCGACAGAGGTTTTTCCACAGTGTAGGTTTATATGCAACGTAACGTAACGAAATACCTGTTAATGGTGGATTATTTTTGGAAAGAATAACTAAGAATCAATCGTTTTTTTTTTTGAATTTTCTATAGCTAAAGCACTTGACGCAGTCAGGCTTGTATTATTAAGTTGTTAGTCCAAACATTCCAAATTGAAGAATTAAGAACAGTTCAACTTTCTCCGACACAATTTATGAAATTTTAGTAAATTACCGGAGAAAGTTAATTACCCGCTGCTAATTTTAGAGCAAAGTAATATGTTAATATTGAACTACTTGCATTGAATTTTATACTGTTGTCGGTTTGAATGCAATCTTGCAAATAATTATGAAAAAAATAATGCAATTTCTTAGGGTCATCACCAGTTACAGACAATAATATTTTGTATTCGTTTAAATTACAGTCTCATGTTTAGTGTATTGAATTTATTTTTCAATGAGACTAAATATACTAAAACACATCTGTTTGACAGTGAAAGTGATCGTAAATCATTTTATGTTCACGTCTGAATATAACATCCCCAATAAAGCGTCAGGAGAAGCTTTATAGTTAAAGGAAAACTGGAAAATCTTAAGCTAATTATAAAAGGAGGGGATCCTATTAAAAATTTAAAGCCAACTAAATAAAATATGTTGAAAATAGCAGTGGATACCGATAGATGACGGGATAGTCTCTAAGTTTGTAGCGTTTTTACGACTATACCACTGTTGGTAAAGTCGGAAAAATTGAACTTCGCAATAGAGAGCAAAATATCCACGAAATTTTTTTCGTCAGTTTCTTCTTCGCCACAGAAATTTTTACAAAAATGTCGTTCGAAAAGGATAAATACAACATGTATTTAAATCTAAGTCTAAATCAACATTTGTTTATCATTTCAATATTTGTTCAATGCTTAAGAATTTACTACAGGCTTTCAAAAATTGCTTGTAATAATTACACCAACATTAAGTACATGTAAATTAAAGAATAATCGCTTTTTAAATTGAGATACTCAGTTATAATGGCAAGTAATTGCGCAAACTGGCTGAAAATGGTGTTGATAATTATAAACCTCTTATTTCTACTGTACTGATAACCATGCGGTTTTAGTTGCTTCGACGCATACTAGTTCGGTGATATATCTGCTTGTCGTGAAAGCAAGAACCTCTTTCTTGAACTCGTTATGTGCTTTACTGTAGCCGCCTTGAAAGTTGTCTTAGTTTCTTTTAAAAATTGTTTTAACAGGTTCTAAGCATTTATTAAATATAAACTGCATAAAAAGGGTCATTACAATATAAATGAATATATTCCTGATGGTAACGAATGGGAATGTGTTGATCGCCTCCGTGCTATTTCTAATTACATGATGATAAATAAAAAAATATCTTCACGTAATTCCCAATACAGGGGTAGACAGAGGTTTAGAAAATTAAGTAGTTTCGACCCATCTTCCATCGAAGATATTTTTTAGGATAACGTGACAGTTGGTGAGTCCGTCGCCGTCTTTATGTCCAAGTCAAAGATATAAGTCGTACATAAGTTTTTGAAAAACCCATTTATACGAGCCTGCCACCTGGGGATCTCTTGACTCAAAATTCCGACCTCCCAACCCAACTCGGCTATCTAGACTTTTTTTCCAATTCATTGAATTGGAAAAAAAATTGTTAAAAGTGTTAAATTTTGTATTTTTATTAAAAAAGCTAAAAGAGATGATACCTACGGAGTTTCTTTCGCCTGTTTCTTCTCCATTAGATATGAACCTCTGCTTTTTATCCTATTTTCTGCTCGTGCCTTCTTTGGCACTGCCCATCATTGAGTATACAAATGTTTGTTAGCTTAAATTATTTGACTTTCTTGAATATAAACATTAGGTATAGCTCCAGTATTATATTTCTTTTGTATTGTATATAAACTAAGCCTAGTTTCCCTTATTCCTACGGTCTTTATTCTACTCATGACGGATTATCTCTTAAGTTTTCTACGCCACAACACAACTTCCCAGGAACGCCTTACGCATTAAAACTGCTCTGTATTCATTTAAGAAATTCATTAGAGAATTTTACCTGAAAAGTTAGAGATAATTACAACACACCCTTTTTTGATTATACGAGTATTTGTTTTATATATTGATTTATTTTTATTTAAAATAGTTTTTGTTCTTTGGTTCGTCATCATCTACTATTCATCACGATAAGGGTTCACTAGTAGAGTATGCCATCAAGGCTCGATCACCTGCAGCCATCACCTACAGTTATATCGGAGGGGTGCTGACCTGAGCTCAATGTGTTCGCTAGTTCAGCTCAAAAATCGGTTACGTGAGTTACCTGCGAGCACAAGAACGACGCTCGCAATAGTCCAAGTCGCTTTGGCCGAAATCGGTCGGCATACTATATATATGCGATCAAGCAATAATAAGAATGAATAAAACAATAAAGAATAAATAAAATAGTAATAATGCGGCAATAATTATTTACCAACAGGTGGATTGTAATTCCGCTTCGTATCTATCTAATAAAAGAATCTGTAGCTATAAAAGCTTCTCTAGAGGATGTATTTGGTAAAAAACTTGCATCCGTGAAAGCACTACTTGACAAGTTATTTATTACCTTGTACAACCACTCAGACGCTGTGCAGTCGCTGTCTCATTCTAGGAAGAGTCGTAGTAATTAGTTTTATTGTGCATATAATGCACTACATGAAAGGCTTGAAATCAAGAATTAAGTTTTATCTTTATAAAAAGCTCTGCCTTAAAGACATGCCAATATTAAAATGTCATTACACGAGGTGTAATGGCTATATGAAATTTCGCAACTTTACGAGAAAGGCTTGAATGTTTTGACAATGGAAATATTGAAGTATAAGTAAATTGTCATTTTGTAGATTTGTGTTTATATTGAAGGTTATGGTTCTTTAGGTGGTAGATTGATGATGGCCTATTGATTTTAATATCTTTGCAACCTTGCTGTATTGATGCGTTGATGTCTTTTCTATGATCAGGTTATTGAGGTTTTCTCGTAAATCGTTATTGATCTTTTTAAAAAGAATTTTCAACACTTAGTTTCTGTCAATTACCTCTTGTATTTAAAACCCTCTAAGCCTTTTACCCCCTATACTCCTTAAAGTCCTTTCGAACTTTTGTAAAATCTAACTTGTGTTTTATTAATTGTTGTAAGAAACATAATTCTATAATTAGCAAATCTTATATTGTTGCATAATTAGACGAACAATCAATTGAAAGTAATTTGGTACCCACTTTAGTATTAGTTTTCCAGTAAAGACACAGTTATACGTTTTGTTATTTATATAGATAGCAAAATATAGCCGTGCGGTTGTGTGGTCAGAATTTCGAGTCACGAGACTCGAGTTCGATCCCCAGATAGCAGGCTCGTACCAATGGATGTTACAAAAACTTATTTACGAATTATGGCGTTGGCTTGGACTTAAAAACGGCGAATGGCTCACCCACCACCTGTCACGCTGTACCGTAAATATCTTTGGAAGGTGGGTCAAGAGTGGGTGGGGACTTAATTGTCTAGACTAGACCTCTCTCCACCCCTGTATTGGGAATGGCGTAAAGATATTTATTTACTTTA
Organism: Sericinus montela; assembly: GCA_029286605.1. Lineage (NCBI taxonomy): Eukaryota > Metazoa > Arthropoda > Insecta > Lepidoptera > Papilionidae > Sericinus > Sericinus montela. Next base: position 1,571,067 of record JAGSMR010000004.1, read on the forward strand.
TTATAGCTTGATGCGCTTCTGGTTTGAACAGAGGTGTACTGGCAGCTTATGCAATTTTAAAAATTATAAACTACTCGCCGTTTGAAAAAATCATTGTTTCAATCAGATTTATAACTCGAAGGTCACATACATAATAAAATATTTTTAAACCAATAATTCGCAGTGAGGTAACGGCTTAAGAATATTGCCACTCTATTTTTTCCTGTGGATGTCGTAAGAGGCGACTAAGAGTAACAGCCTTGAATATCATAATGGCAACCGTTAGATGGCGGTAAACCTTCTCTAGAAATATCAGCCCAAAATAATCAGACCGAGATGGGCAGCAGAGTCTGAGTTGCGAGTGTTCTGGTACTGCGATCGCCAATACGCTTGCCAATAGTGGCAATTATGGCAAATCTTCCCTATGAGAGAAGCCCATGTCCTGCAGGGGACCTTAAGAGGCCGTTATGTGTATGTGTATGTTATATAATAAATGTCATGTCGCTAAAATGAAGTTCAACCTCTGTAATCACTCTTAAATTGTTATATACGCCTGTATAAATCGGTTCCTTTAATTAGGTACGCGTTCTTGAATGGTAGATGTGGCTACTGGGATCACTTTCAAACCTAAAAGACACTTCAAGACTGGTTAGAAAGCTATTTATTTTAACTTAAACATTTTGAATTTTTTTTTGATGAAACGTTATCACTATGAATTTTATATAAAATACAAAAGTTATGTCAGTTAACTAGACCAGTTACTTCTTCAAGCGATAATCAGGGAATAAACAAATATGACATAATTCAATCTGAACCAATAAAACTGACATTCAAAATTTAAATTAATTCAAACGTAATACGAAAACCAAACAGATCAGAGTTGACATCAAAAGAGTATGTATAATCTGAGGTTACGTACGTTACGTAACTAATGATTGTTTAATACTATTAGGAATAATTAAATTAGGAATTATTAAAAGTTACGGTAGCCGAGTGGTTGGGTGGTCGGAATTTCGAGTCGAGTCACCCGAGTCCCCAGATTGCAGGCTCGTATCAATGGGTTTTTCAAAAACTTATGTACGAATTACATCGTTGGCTTGGACATAAAGACGATGACGGGCTCACCACCTATCACGTTGTCCCGAAAATATCTTCGTTGGAAGGTGGGTCAAAGGGACTTAATTGTCCAGACTAGACCTCTGTATACCCCTGTATTGGGAATTGCGTGAAGATATTTATTTATTATTTTATCAGGAACCAAGAGCTGGTGGAATTGATGTCGTCGGCAGTGCGAGATCTGGCCGAGGCAGAGTTCTTGGGAGAACGCGACGAGCAGAACAATCCGCTGCCGTCCCGCCCGTTGCCTGAGGAACAACGAGAGGCAGCTTCGGGTAATGGTCATAATATATACATTTATACATATAAATAAAATTGGAGTGTCTGTTTTTTATGTTGAAATAACCGCAGAATCAAGATAAGGCAACAATTTTGGTGACAACGCAATGTATTAAAAGTCTTAGGAAATATCAAGTAGTGCGCTTGAGTATGGTCGATACAGGAAGTGACAGAGCGGATTTGACTACTATGTGTTGTCAATGTCATTTGACTTCTGATATATAGTGTCTTCAGAATATTCTCGGGACTTCACTTACGAAACGGACGGCAGTGTGAACGGTCATCTTCCTGTATTGAACTTACTGCGTTTCCACCCATTTAGATCGGTTTTCTGATATGGCTCAAGACCGATCTAACAACGAGTTGCCTCACGTGGCCTATCCTACGCCGACAAATATATGTACGGTGCATACATTAAATCTGTCTGTCTGTCTGTTTTTCTGTCTGTTTTTTTTCCAGCTAATCTCTGTAACGGTTGGACCGATTTTAACAGGACTTTCACTGACAGATAACTAATTTTATTAGGAGTAACATAGGCTACTTTTATTTAAGAAACATAATTGGGGTTCCGCGTTGAGGGTTAAACTGCGAGCAAAGCCGCGGGGGCAGCTAGTATATAATAAATATTCTTGAGAACATATCATCATTACAGTAGTAATGGTAAATTAAACGATCTACTACACAACTTGATTTTCAATGATCCTTACTTTGTTATTTTGATATTATTACTATTAAAGTATTTAATTGCTTATACAGTCAGAGTATCAATGTGTTCATTTTTCTGCCATCGTAAAACTGTATGATTCTAATAGTTTACCTTGTGACTTACTACCATTTTATACGAAACAATATTTTTAATGAACTCATTAAGGAGTTTATGTCGTGTGGCTTCAGCGTATCGGAATGTACCACCTTTTTCTTTCTCTTTTCTTGTGTATTGTAAGAGGCGTCCAAGGGAAAAACTAAACTGACAAACTGTGGGACAAAAGATACCACACTAAAGTTCAGGAGATAGGTGACTTGCGGTAAGGTCTAGTGCTTCGATCGCCAACCCTCTAGCTTATCGTGCTGATATTTGCGGAATTTTACCGACACTTATGCATGTATTACTAATCTGATTATTTATGTTCTACTTTCTCTTTTTAAAATGAATTTCCTTTTTCTTTTGTTGATTTATTCATACAAAATAGCGCATTATTTTATTCTGTAACACATTAATCATTTGATATCTGACATTTTTTTGTACATTAAAAAATCAAACATGATCGTAAAGATACGGGCACGTGCTTATGAAACGGTAAAAAATGCAGGTCAATTTTGATCCTTACGACGTTTCCTGAAAATATCTTCGTTGGAAGGTGGGTCAAAGGGACTTAATTGTCCAGACTAGACCTCTGTATACCCCTGTATTGGGAATTGCGTGAAGATATTTATTTATTATTTTATCAGGAATCAAGAGCTGGTGGAATTGATGTCGTCGGCAGTGCGAGATCTGGCCGAGGCAGAGTTCTTGGGAGAACGCGACGAGCAGAACAATCCGCTGCCGTCCCGCCCGTTGCCTGAGGAACAACGAGAGGCAGCTTCGGGTAATGGTCATAATATATACATTTATACATATAAATAAAATTGGAGTGTCTGTTTTTTATGTTGAAATAACCGCAGAATCAAGATAAGGCAACAATTTTGGTGACAACGCAATGTATTAAAAGTCTTAGGAAATATCAAGTAGTGCGCTTGAGTATGGTCGATACAGGAAGTGACAGAGCGGATTTGACTACTATGTGTTGTCAATGTCATTTGACTTCTGATATATAGTGTCTTCAGAATATTCTCGGGACTTCACTTACGAAACGGACGGCAGTGTGAACGGTCATCTTCCTGTATTGAACTTACTGCGTTTCCACCCATTTAGATCGGTTTTCTGATATGGCTCAAGACCGATCTAACAACGAGTTGCCTCACGTGGCCTATCCTACACCGACAAATATATGTACGGTGCATACATTAAATCTGTCTGTCTGTCTGTTTTTCTGTCTGTTTTTTTTCCAGCTAATCTCTGTAACGGTTGGACCGATTTTAACAGGACTTTCACTGACAGATAACTAATTTTATTAGGAGTAACATAGGCTACTTTTATTTAAGAAACATAATTGGGGTTCCGCGTTGAGGGTTAAACTGCGAGCAAAGCCGCGGGGGCAGCTAGTATATAATAAATATTCTTGAGAACATATCATCATTACAGTAGTAATGGTAAATTAAACGATCTACTACACAACTTGATTTTCAATGATCCTTACTTTGTTATTTTGATATTATTACTATTAAAGTATTTAATTGCTTATGCAGTCAGAGTATCAAAGTGTACATTTTTCTGACATCGTAAAATTGTATGATTCTAATAGTTTACCTTGTGACTTACTACCATTTTATACGAAACAATATTTTTAATGAACTCATTAAGGAGTTTATGTCGTGTGGCTTCGGCGTATCGGAATGTACCACCTTTTTCTTTCTCTTTTCTTGTGTATTGTAAGAGGCGTCCAAGGGAAAAACTAAACTGACAAACTGTGGGACAAAAGATACCACACTAAAGTTCAGGAGATAGGTGACTTGCGGTAAGGTCTAGTGCTTCGATCGCCAACCCTCTAGCTTATCGTGCTGATATTTGCGGAATTTTACCGACACTTATGCATGTATTACTAATCTGATTATTTATGTTCTACTTTCTCTTTTTAAAATGAATTTCCTTTTTCTTTTGTTGATTTATTCATACAAAATAGCGCATTATTTTATTCTGTAACACATTAATCATTTGATATCTGACATTTTTTTGTACATTAAAAAATCAAACATGATCTTAAAGATACGGGCACGTGCTTATGAAACGGTAAAAAAATGCAGGTCAATTTCTCTTGATCCTTTACGACGTTTCGAAAATATCGGCGAATATAATTTACTAAAACTATGTCATATTATCGTGGTAACCAATTAATTATATTTAAATATATTACATGTATGGGTCACAATTGCGTAGTTTTACTTAATTAAAAAGTCACGATAGCCGAGTGGTTGGGTGGTCGGATTTCGGGTCAAGAGACTCGAATCCGACTTTTATCCCCAAGTGGCAGGCTTGTATCAATGGCTTTTTAAAAACTTATGGACGATTTTTATTATTTGCTAGGGTGATATAAACTGCGACATACTTACCACTTGTCACGTTGTTCCAAAAAATGTTCTTGGATGGTGGGTCGAAATGACTTAATTGTCTAGACCTCTGTCTACCCCTGTATTGGGAATGACGTGAATATTTTTTTTACTTAATTCGACTCTATACAAAATGGTATAGCCTCTATCTAATACCGTAATATTTCTCTATTTCTTGGAAAATTATAAAGAGAAATTAGGGAATTTAATTAGAACAATGATCCTATTTTAATACTGCATTAAATGAGCTCGAAGGATGCCAAACACGCTAGCCGTGACTCAGCGCAAGACATTCCGGTTGACTTTCACTCCGTTATTCGGCAGACCAGTGGCGATCCAAGCATGGATCGTGAACTAGTGCTCCAAGCCAATTATAACTATTATTTTAACGGATCTATCATGTGTAAGTTGTTAGAAACAGCTGGACTCGGAAGTCTCTTATGACAACATATTCGCTTTATCTCTCTCGATAAAAACCAAATATGAGTTTAAACTCACCTTTATTAAGTAAACATTTATAGACACTGAATTATAATAAATAAATATATAATATTTTATAAATATCTTCACGCAATTCCCAATACAGATTTAGACGAGGTCTTGTTTAGATAATTAAGTCCCTTCGACCCGACGTCTGACGTCTTTATGTCTAAGCCACCGAAATAATTCGTACATAAGTTTTTGAAAAACCCATTGGTACGAGCTTGCCACCTGGGGAACTCGTGTCTCTTGACTTGAAATTCCGACCGCTCAACCTCTCGGCTATCGTGACTTTAATCCTTTCTTCTTCTTCTATTTTAAACTAATTTAATATATAATTTAAATTTGAACGGGACAACAATCTCTGTGGACGAGCGACAGACACACATATTTCAAGGTGTGGCTAGATCCCGGACAGGTTAATGTAGAAAACGACTTTTTATACATTGTCTCGTGTCTGGGTGTGGTACCTTCGTAGTTTCTGATTCCATAACACAAGCGATGTAGTCCATATCCATGTAAACTATTTTTTTTATCCATCAATATATACTAATTTTTTGTACATTACAGTTGACATGACGGTCTCTTCTTGTGATGGTAATGTATGTGCCCGTAATCAATAATACTTGTAATATATGGTTTACAAGTATTATTGATTATAGGCTCAAACATTTTATATCGGTGCTATTTCTGCGTTTGCTTCCTAGATAGTTTAACATAGTAAAAATAAAATATATATATTTTTTTATCTATCCAATGACAAATTTGATCTTTGTAGCAAATAAAAATGCTCAATTTGTATATTAATAAGTAATATGTGATTTTTAAATGTGACTACTCGTCTACAAGCCTCCCCCACTTCTCTCCCTTTTTCTACTCAACAATTTTGCTTGGGCGGGCATATTTGCATACGAATTAATGAGCAAACATGCGTACATCCTCGATTCGTGTCAATAAGCCGACTGGTTCTTTATATAGAATACTTAAACCACAGAGAAGCTGATTTCCATTTGAATTTCATAATATACATCCGTAACTTGGTTATATTATACTTGATATCGGGTTAAGGATTTATTGTCGGATACGTGTTGAAGTTTATTAAAAGCAGTAGAAATCTAATGCTTTGAATGCTTGCTACTACTTGCTTCCGACTCCGGACGCATATTAGAGATGCGACCATTTTTCCCGTTTTAATTTTTCGAAAAGACAAAAAATTGTACTAATTTACTGCGTAATTCATGCGCATAGCTATATTATTTGGGACAAGGGATCAAGTTTCGAAGTGAGAAATTTACACTTTACACGCTAAATTTACACTTTTTGAAGTAAAACATCAATTTCAGAACATCGGTTTGAAAATTATTTAAAACAAAATGGGAGATGTGTTGTACGGCAATTCGCGCTGGATCTGCCTGACGGATGATTCTTAACTGTCTCAAAAATATTTCTCAAAAGAGTACACTGCATAGGCTTAAAATGTTCGTTTGTTCATTTTAATATTTAGTTAAAAACTTGTGAGCTATGTCCCTTTGTTCACTCTGTATGATATTAAGCTGTGGCAAAGTATGGTGACATGGAAAATTACTATGTGTCTGTTAAGGCAATGTTAGATTTCGCTAAAACACATAGTGACAAGGTGTTTAGTCTAACACAGGTCACTGGCTACGTTCTCTATGTTTATAACAAAAGTTATAGAAAATTTGATGAGATTTTCTGAATATATTCATTCTCAGGTCGTTGGTCTATTTATTAACATTTGATAATGAATCAAATAAAATAATATATTCATTAAAACATACGTTTAACTCGTAAAACGATTTTTTTTAATTTATTTCACAGTTTATATAATAATTTCTCTGACTCATAACAAACTAATAAATAAAACATTATAGAAACATTAAATGATATATTTTAATTACTAATTGATGTTGTTAATTTTCAAAACTATTACATAACTTATGATTAATATCAGTATTATTAAACGTTTATTATACGTTAATATCAGTATTATAAGTCACGATAGCCGAGTTGTTGGGTGGTCGGAATTTCGAGTCGAGAGACCCGAGTTCGATCCCCAGGTGGCAGTACCAATGAGTTTTTCAAAAACTTATGTACGAATTTCATCGTTGGCTTGGACATAAAAGGCGGCGACGGGCTCACCACCTGTCACGTTGTCCCGAAAATATCTTCGGTGGAAGGTGGGTCAAAGGGACTTAATTGTCTAGACTTGACCTCTGTCTACCCCTGTATTGGGAATTGCGTGAAGATATTTTTTTTTATTTATATTAAACGTTTATATCAATGTTTAATATATTTCCGCAAATGGGTAATAATTTTAATACCATTTACAAATTCTAAAACTTAGACAATTGTTTTACAAAGGCATTTATTTCTTTTTGCCTCTTAATAATATTAACAGGAGTTTATTGGTCTTTACAAATTTTGTTTTGGGTAGGTTAGATAGGTTATTACATTAAGTCGGATTGGTTAGTTACGATAGTATCTTAATAGTTTTTTTTAATTGTCGAAGTTTCGATGGATTGTCACGTACTGACGCGCCAGGACGTGTCGTGGCATTTAAAAAACAGTTATAAAACAAAGCGTGTCAAAATGTAGAACTACATCAAGCCTTTAGGAGATTGAGGTGAAGACTGACGTCTGATGTTTATATTGCCAGTCGATAGCGAAGAAGGGATGTCGATTTTAAGCAACTAAATTTTTTTACGACGTCCGTGGTCGACTGCCGTACACAAGGGTTTAGAAGAAGTTGTCTTGGAAGTAGAAGTTGGAAGAAGTTGGCGCGATTCTCGTACGTGTTAAGGTAGACAATCACATTTTCCTACATTGTCACGAGTCTCGGTGTTTGTAGCACTTGCGTTGTTTCCGATTCCATAACACAATTAGTTTAGCTATTTAGATCAGAGCAATGTAGGTGATGTTTTTTTTATTTATTTTGGTTAACATCTACACAGGTTTTTAATTAGTTTTTCATTCGAAAACAGTTCTGCACCACTAGTAAAACTATAATAAATACTATTCAATACGTATTCGAAACTAAGGAAAACCTACGCAACCGTGTTGTCTGTCCACCATTAAAATTCTCCATTGTGCTCGGTAGTAAGGAACTAAGCCGGACCGCGCCCTGAATGTAAGAAGCCGCGCTGTGCTAAGAATACCAAGCGACAGATACGCACATCGCTATTCTCGTAGTAATTCATTAAAAAAAATTATCATAAATATAATTTAAAATATTTCCGTCACCGAATTCTGATTCCATTAAACCGGTTTGGCGCGCTGTTGTCTGACAACACTTCTGTTAACGGCGTATTGGTATTTATAATTAATAAGAGCTATAACGATTGTCTTTCCGACCAGTATGTTTTGTTGTATTACAAATCAACTAAAATAGTTGATAGAATTATTCACGATTTCAATAATCACAATATAAACCTAGCCTATAAGAGTCCACAGAGACTTAGGCCTGTCCCCTACGGGAGAGTTTGCCATTATCGCCACACTTCGCAAGCGGATTGGCGATCGCAGTCATCAGAAAGAAATTAGTTCTTTGAAATTAGCTTATCAACCCAGACCTTTGCGATCCACGGGATATTATGAATGAATTCGCAATATCCGCAGTTCTAAAAGCAGGTTTTGTGACTAAAATGAATATGGCGTGCTTCGGCGGTTCTAGTACGTCTAGAGCGGAAGTGGATAAATCTAGTTGAGGTAATCCGCGAGGCTTAGGACTCACCGTTGAAGAATATTTGAGCAATTTGCTCGAAGATGGTAAAGTCAAAGTTTACTCAGATACATCGACGTGTTTATTTAAACAAAACTATGAAACTGTTTTAATCGTTAAATTTTTATTTCGATCGTTGACCCGTTAGGGATGATGCGTGAAGATGCGTATGATGAGTATAATGATGTCATTTTTCTATATGAGCCGTAGTAATCTAGTAAAGCTCTAACCAAATGTCGGAATAACCGTCTATATGCTCATCAATATTATGGAGCCTATATCAACAGGATATAGGCTCCATAATATTGGTGGTGGTAGTTTCGATGTAACGCCCGGACAAATTAGTGGCCAAAACCTAGTCACAAATGAAGACTAAGTGTTTGATTCACCGTTGTTTACGCATTTCACTGTATTTTGCTGTAATTTACGAGATTAATAAAACCGCAACCACTTGAGTATTTATGTTTAGTCACATTATTTAACAAAGCAAAAGTGTAACAAATCTACTTTAAAATTATTATCCTCATTGATACGGCATTATTTATTAATTTGTTAACGCATTCTGACATATCTCTTTCTTTAGTGTCAGAGTCATCATTAAATACTACATAAAATACCAATATGATACTTCATGTTTGTCCGTCCCATTCAAATTCGAGAACATAAAAATTAAATCAAATCATCAGTTCAATACCCTGATGATGCCGTACGACGAAACCAGTCGGTTAATTCATATATAACTAAATAAAGTGAATTGTGTACAAGTGTACAACAATTAATTTTAATTAAATCATATCGCTCACTCATTTAACTCAACATTTTCTTATGTCTATGCAATTTTCATACTGGGGTAGGCAGTGATCTAGATAATTGAGTCATTTTCGACCAACTATTCAATATTAACATAATTTTGTTTCTGTAAAAAAAGTTTTTAACAGATATGTTACATTTAAATACATTTAAATAATCATGACTTGATTACAAGTATATACACGAGAAGTAGGGCTCTACGATTATAGTAGTTTCTAGTTAATAAGTATTGTAAATATTAACATAATTTTCTTTTTGTAAATAAAGTTTTTAACAAATATTCGTATTCACAATTTCAATTCTCATTCATATGCTCAATATGCACAAATACCATACGTATTTGTTTATTTTTAAAAGTCACGATAGCCGAGTTGTTGGGTGGTCGGAATTTTGAGTCGAGAGACCCGAGTTTGATCCCCAGGTGGCAGTACCAATGAGTTTTTCAAAAACTTATGTACGAATTTCATCGTGGGCTTGGACATAAAGACAGCGACGGGCTCACCACCTGTCACGTTGTCCCGAAAATATATTCGTGGAAGGTGGGTCAAAGGGACTTAAATGTCTAGACATGACCTCTTGATGCGTGAAGATATTTTATTTTATTATTTTATTTATTTATTTGGGGGGGTAGAACAATTGACAGATATAGGTGAGTTCGTAAGTGTTGCGAGTGTTTGCAGAGTGGGAGTGCGTGCTGCAGCCGCTGCCTATGCAGGGCGTGCGAGGGTGCGCGCGGCGCGAGTGGGTGGCGCGCCACGTGCTGGCGGCCGGCGCGCTGCTCGGCAAGAGCTGCTCCGCCGCGCTCAAGCTCGCCGGCCACGCGCCCGCGCTGCAAACACAGGTGAGCTGCGAGCGAGCCAATCAAATCTAATCAAAATGTATTTTTTTTGTGATACAGGACCATAAATTTCACTCATCAAAACTACTTTCAAGTCTACCACTGTTTCGTAACGTGACATGATGTAAACAATATTTAAAAAAAGAAGGTATTACTAAGCTACCAAACTTGTGCTGTGGTAACTTAGACAAGCGAAGCGAACAGAGGGTAAATTAATATAAATATAGAGATACAGGTTTTTTTTTTATAGAAAAGGCCGGCAAACGAGCAGGCGGCTCACGTGATGGTAAGTGGTTACCGCCGCCCATGAACACTCGCAATACCAGAGGCATATCAGACGCTTTGCCGGCTTTAGAGTGCCCTCGCCCCAAAAATTGGGGGTCGGGGGACGGGGGTGCGTGCACTCACCAGACGAAACGCAGAAGTTTGTTAGACTTCTACTTCGCCGGTATTCTGTGAGGTCGTGGTACTTCCCCGGTCGAGCCGGCCCATTCATGGAACAACAAAAGCTGTTGCGTGGCTCTGCCACTGTCAAATCAGAGGTTGCTCTTGAAACTGTTCGCACTCGGGCGCGCAGGGCTACCTGTTCGGCTGCCACCTGGCGCTGGCGTGGCAGGCGTTCCTGGACCTGGAGGCTTTCTCTGGGCCCGAGCCGCGGAGCTTCTCGCTGGTGGGCGCGCCGCTCGCCTTCACGCTGCAGGCGCGGCCGCGGCTCTACGAGCTCATCGAGCGCGGCCGCCGGAGCGTGCACGACGTCGACTATCACGCGGTCGGTGCCCAGCTTTGTTCCATACTTGTTTCTCTAATTCTTTTTCTTTTATAGAAAAGGGAGGCAAACGAGCAGGTGGCTCACGTGATGGTAAGTGATTACCGCCGCCCATGAACATCTGCAATACCGGAGGCATAGCAGATGGGTTGCCGACCTTAGAGTGCCCCCGGGGGATGGGCTTCCGGTTACCTGCATTCACCAAACGAAACGCTGAAGTTTGTTAGACCACTACTTCACGACGGTATTCGGCTCTACCACTGTTAAAACTGTCTCTAGCTCAAGGTAAACGGTTTGGCTTTCGCTGAACCAGATATCTTAGATGGTGCTGTCCGATATCTATTGCTGAATGGTCTGGTGTTTATCGAGATAGTTATATTTCGAGATGCGTATTTCACCATCTGCCCACAGACAATGATAATTTAAAGGTTTTAGCTTCAGTCGTCTCTTTCGAAACCCACGGGAAGAAAGGGGCACTGAAGTATTCTAACACTAATATGCATACAACTATAGTATTTATAACGATAATTTAAAATTTTAACCTCAAGATTTTCAAGATATATTTCTTGTATAAAACATAGAATAAGATAAATATAATAAATAAAAATAAATATAAATATCTTCACGCAATTTCCAATACAAGGGTAGACAGAGGTCTCTTAGACCCACCTTCCACAAAAGATAATTCTCGGGACAACGTGACAGGTGGTGAGCTCGTCGCCGTCTGATAGAATAAGATGAGAAAAACAATATAACTAACCTAGATATGTGAAAAGATAGAATTGTTGTGTCAATATTGTGAACAACTAATAGTGCCGGTATCCTGAGAGCTTGAACCGATGAACGTACGGGTATGCAATAGAAAACTGGGACAGTTGTTTAGAGGGTAGGTAGGGGGCTAACAGTGTGTCTGCACGTGCAGCTGTACCAGGCGGTGCTGGAGGGGGACGGCATCGAGCAGACCAAGCAGCTGCAGCGCGAGCACATCAGCACCGCTTGCGAGGTCCTCGACAGCTTCCCCAACTGCGACGCGCGAACCGCGCTCGCCAACATTATCGTCGCCATGCACCCCTAGTCCCCCCCCCTCCCCCCACTTAAAAACTCTACTAGGCTTAAAACAGACCAGGTTCTCCAAAACTTTAAGCTGAACCAAAATGAAGCTCGAGTGTCGAATTTCGGTGCCCAAATTCGTTTAATTTATGGAGTTTAATATTACAAAAAAAAATGAATATTTAGCAATGTTCAAACGCCGATGATGCTATTTTTTCATGTTAAAAGTCATGTTGAAATATGAGGGTATTTAAAAAAAATTATTAACGTTAGTTGCCAACATTTATGAATTTGTCTTGTAGAAAAGAGCATACGTAAGTAAGTTATTCCCCTGAATAATTTTAATACGTCAACGCCATTATATTTCTTAGTCTAAGCCAAACTAAATTGTTTCGACATTTAGTATTATCACAAATTAACAATTCAGAGAAATGACGTTTGTATAGCGTCATTTCTTTCTGAAGTAGCTATGATGAGTTGTTATGTATACAAGCATTACAAATGCTCCTGGTTTTGAAACGAAAATATATTTAGTTAAGGATCTATATTTAAATTGCTTATCAAAGTTTCAAATCTGGGAACCTGATCTAACAACGCCGAATTAAACTTTAAAAATTGATGAACCTGCAGGGTAGTATTAAATTTCATATAAAAGAAATTAAAAAAGAAATACCTATTAAACTTTTTACAGGTTTTGATATAAATTTATAATATAGGTTATTAAGTATAAATGACATTTTACAAGAATCACAATTGTATATGTAAGATTGTAGAAGTAAATAGATACAAAATAATGTTACCATTTCAGTGCTAAAATTTTAGAACATGTATACATATTTAATCACATAAAAGTTCAGCATAAAAATGCTTTAAAAATAAATAAAATTGCATAATGTATACATTTATCAATTTATTTTTAAATTTATCCATATAATATGTCAACAACAGATTCTATAACATATTTTAAAACAAAGCACAAAAATAATTACGGTTGATAATTAAAAACAAAAGATAATGAGAGATATATTTGTAAATATACACATATTATACAGGAAGTGGCTACACAACTTTGTCAAAGGTGCATGCAAGTTATTTCTAAAATACTCTTAATGTGATGGCTTTTATTTATAGTTAGTTATATTTTATTTTATATTTTGAGAAACTTATTTGTTACTAATTTTTATCTTCTTTTTTGAAGGTACACGGTGCAAAAGTACATTGTTAACGGTTGTATTATTTTTATATTATTTTGTTAGACTTTTATTTTGTAAATGTGTTCTCATCTTAGACTAAGCGATCTAACTTCTGAAATTATATCTACGCAGATGCCAAAATAAGTTAAATCAAGAAACGGAAAATATACTTCATAATTAATTCCTTTATATACTCAAAAGGATCATTTGTACAAAAAAAATGATTTTCTTTGATATGTTTTGTATTAGCTTTTCTACTTAATTTGTTTTTGTATAGAGGTTAAATAAAATCTTAATATTTATATGCTCAATTGTAACAAAACTATGTATTAATATGTAGAAACCAAGTTAAATATGTATACAACGTACTATTTTTCCGTCCAATGTATTAATCTTGTATTAAAGACTAATTAGAATTAATGTAAGTTCATGTATAATTTTCTACTGAAATAAATATTTTTAATACTTCAAGTGTTTGAATGGACTTGTGTCCCAGTCCTTTTATTTCCTAATATTTACAAAACATTCGTTAAATTTTGTTATCGAGCTAAGACCACGGGACCTGCCGTGGCTCAAACAGGAGGGTGAAAGGGAGGGTTTGTTATAATCGCTACGATTTCAAGACCTGCCATTTTGCTCCTAAGACGCTGCCTCCTGTGATTTTTGATCTCGTATTTTACGAACTATACGCGTATATTACATGTTGATGTTCGGCACTAATGTTTTCAAGCTATATTAGACCTACTGTAAGTAGGGGGGTAAATAGAATTTGCGGGAGGAATAGAAAAAAAAAGGGAAATAATTTGAAACTTGTTTAATGGCGTGCTCGGTAATCTTAAAACAAACTTTCTCGAATATAATTACAATGAGGCTACCCTAAGTTTAAAGTCTCACATTTTTTTTTCGAAAGGGGGACATATTTTCAGCAACATTCCACTTTGCTTTGCTGCTTAAGAAAAGTTGGAAAACCTAGATAGGTTCGCCCTGTTTTACGGTAATTGTAGTCTGGTAAATTCAATTTTTATTTCATTTAATAAAAGGAGTTAATCAATTTTACATGCATATATTTAATATTATTGGTACTGCTAATATATTAGCATATGATAATCCTTCAGGGCTTCCAGGCAAAATTTCACTTATTTAGGGTTTATCTAGATTTTTTGATAATTAAAAAAAATCTTCGGGCCATGCAGGCGTAGACTGAGGTTTAGACGATTAAGTCCTGTCGACTCATTCTGCACCGAGGACTATTTGGACTACAGCTGAAAGTGTTAAACAAATTAAAACTGACTCCCCGAATTATTACCTATGGCTACCAATAAAAAACACCTTGTGAAGAGCTTTTAGGATATAGACACCATCTAGGTGCATCTATATACCCAGGTAAGGTGAGAAGAGAAAAGCCTTGACAATATCAATGGGTACCGACAGATGTTGGGAAAATCATCCCAAAAAAATTACGGATTAAATAAACGGAGCGGTCTGCGACCAAGATGTGTGATGCATAATACGCAGCGTAGATCCGCTGGCCTAGCTTGCTGATTATGACAAACCCTTCTTTACGGGAGAGGCATATGTCCTGCATTAGACTTTTGAAGACTTCCTGTATGCACGGTATGCATCTCTGTTGATTTGAACGTATTGAGTTAATAAAATCTTATTGTACAATATTTGTAACGCGTCTGTCCGAACAATTGCAAAGAAAAGGTTGAACCTCAGCCCTCAGCTGTTAAAATGAGCGGAATTAACATTTGTCAATGTTTTTTTTATTGTAAACATTAATAAGGGATAGGCTAAAATATTTCGCCTTATTTTTTAGCTCTTGTCTTGTTCGGAATTATTTATATGTGATGATACATTACTCACTGCGTGTTGTTTCAAAAGGGTTAAAAATAAATAAAACATTCGTTTCTTTTTAAATTATTGTATTAATAAATAATGGTAGTTCTATTTACATGACACATTCTTTTGTTTTGGCAGAAGACAATAAAATATCGTTACACAAAATAGGTTCGTCGTAACTCAAACATAATAACGAACACCTAGCTCGAGACACTATTCGTAACATAACTTTCGCATACCTACATGAATTCCAACGCGCACAGTATGTCAGTATACGACAATGCTTTTTTGGTTACAATATTATGACAATACTGATTGTTTTTGGCTTTATTGATTGTATATAAATAAATAAAAAAACTGCAAGGAACAGATGCTTAGCTTTCAAATCCGTTACGTACAGATAAAAAAAATATATTTAAAACAATTGATTGTCTGGCAATGAGTGCCAGGAAGTGGCTCAAACACACCGAGGAAAGACACAAGCAGTCAAGCACACGTGAGTTAATGGTTATATCACAGGTTTCTAGTGTCACCTAAATGATACATATTTTTATAAAATCCAATTAACTTTAGTTCAACATTCACCTACGAGTTTTATTTAAGTTTACAAAACAAAACTGCATTAGTACAAACGATGTCTTATATAAATTATAATTTAACATTCGAGATAAATTCATGAACATTTAACAGTCTTTTTATTTATTTAGTGGATAAAACATACAATTATTAATGGATATAATATTATTTCATTTCGAAATATTTCTAATTTATACTAAATATTTGTTTCTCGTTAACATCGTTTGTATAAATGCAATTTTTAACTACAATGATCGTCAATGGAAATTTAATGATTATTTAAGTTACAACTGAATTTTGATGAATTTAATTTCGCGATCAAATATTCACAACACGTAAAACTATGTGATTTTACAAATTCATAATGCATATGTAAAGTGACAAATTTGCTCACATGTAAACCGTATACAAGTTAAAATATGTTTTCACCTGTTTGTATAATGGTGCTTGATGGGAATTAAAATTACAAAACACTGCTTTCGTTTCTGATATGTCTTGTCACACAATGCATCCAAGTGTTTACAAAAGCCGACCGACAGCTACGTATGGCAAGAATTAAGGGCATATTTTAATAACTCACATAAATAATAAACAGAATACAAATTTAGGCAGTCACCGGTGAGTGTGTAACGTAAAGCAACTCGCATAAGATCGAGGACATATCGCACCATTCGTTAATATTTATATTTTCACTCCTACGTTACAATGTACATAGACATGATGTCTATTATTGCTTAGTTTTTTATAAGTTTTGCTCACAAAACTTCACCTATAAATAATTTCACGTCCTTCCCAATAAATTTACCATTCAATAAATACGTACACGTAAAAAATATAAACTATATCAATAGTTTAATCTTTAAAACAAACTTCTCTTATCCTAATTATATATTAATAACTATTCGTCAGTATGTTCTTCTTCATTTTTAATAATATGCCTACTTTATAATCTTTCCAAGCGCCTGTTTTTTTCGCAATACCTATCTTAATCTTAATTGTATGTTTTTTAAATTTAATATTTTTTTAAAAAGTAATTTTAATTTCAGTTTTCGTCGTTAAACAGTTTTTATTTCATTTATTTATTTGTTAAAATGCTCACACAATTCATAAACAAGGGAACAATTTTATGGTTACGTAATTCGCGTTCTTAACAAAATCCACGTCGGTGAACCAATGCGCTGGCACGAGAGGAAAGTAAAGAAGGCTTTGAAACATGCGTAACATAATTGTAAGGTCGAGCCGTAAAGCAAATATATTAATTATTAATATCTATCGTAACACTAAATTATTACAAAGAAAATCATTTCATAATGGTTCACGTAATACAATATAAATAAGTTAAATATTCTAAAAAGTTAAAAATACACACATCTTAACCTAATATAAAAGCACTCAATTACGTTTCTGGTAAAATACATGTTGCGCTGTCGCCATGATTTCACAAATTTAATTATATTGAAAATTAAAAAAAATTGCCAAAACAACGTTTAGATAGTATAGGAATGGTAATAATAATACGTAAAATAGTAATAATAAATACACAGACAAAGGTACAAAAATATCATTCAACATCGTCGTCTCCTCTCCTTTCCTTTCAGCGGACTTTTGCCCCCTCTCCTCTTTCCCCGTGATGTTTTGTACTTTTGCTCTGAATACGATATACATGTAGTGTTAGTATTTTATGAGATCATTGCGTCGCATTAAATATTCGTAATGCGCTTAATTAGAAAACACGACAAAATATGCAGACAAAAATACTTTAACGCCTCTATACAAAGAAAAATTGTAATAATAACTTATAACACGGGGGTCGACTCGCTAGCGGTAAAATTAAATAGCACATGAATATACAAAAAAAAAAAAAACAAAACTATACTGATAGTAATATCCATGTCCTACCATAAACACTAACGTAGTAACGTAAGACTAGTTGAAATGCGATAAAAACTACTAAAAATAAAACTTAAATAACATCTTTGATTAAAACTCACTCGGTTTGCTTCGAAAACTACTGGATAATTGATAGTCAATTCCAATAATATCTTTATTGATCCGGCTCGCAAGGACCAGCCGGAACTTGAGAGCGTGCACGTAATGGAACTGTGACTACAGAAATAATTTGCCTGTACATTGTTTTAGAGCACCAGGCTCTCAAACGCATTTTAATTTCTTGTCCATGACAACTACAGCCTACGTGACATTGAAATGTGGTATAAGAAACCCAAGCAACGTTCACGCACGCGGTTCCGTAACGGCGTGCGGCGCGCGGAGCGGCGGCGGGAGCGGCGGCGGGAGCGGCGAGCGGGGCGGCGGGCGGGGCGGCGAGCGGGGCGGCGGGCGGGGCGGCGAGCGGGGCGGCGGGCGGGGTGACGAGCGGGGCGGCGGGCGGGGCGGCGCGCGCGCGGGCCGGCGTCAGGTGGCCGACTCCTGGTAGGGGCCCGTGACGGTGCACGGCTGCATCGGGAACAGCGTCGTCCACGTCATGGTGGTGTGCGTGTCCGTCCGGAGCATGATCTGTCCGCTCCTCCTCGCCGCGTTCGTCGCTTCGATCAACGCCGCCAACGAACTGTACCCGCCGGGTATAGCGTCTTCGTTGCTCTTACATTTCTCCGCTCCGGGTGTCTGCCTTTGGTCGGGACCCGGTGTGGACGCGGGCGAAACGGTATTCGAATTCGGCCCCGGAGTGCCAGGCGTTGGAGGATTCAGCCCAAGCTTTTTCAATCTCATTTTCTCCTCCCACTCTTCCAGACCGTGCTTCGGACGGTTTAGATTTCTGTGCTGGTAGAAAACCAACGATATCCTAGTGGGATTCACCCTGTTTGGATTTTTAACAGCTGTCGTTGAGTGCATCTCGTGTTTCGCACATTCGAATAGAACACTGCCGTGACCCAAAGCGATCGCTACTCCACCCATTTGGCTATCTTTAAAACACTCCAAGTTGTCTGAGACCTCCGTTACTTCGCCAATAGGCTCAGCTTTAGGTGGCTCGGGTGGATATGGAATTGAAAACGGTGGCGGGTAAAGACACCAATTGGGCGATGACTGACACCAGTTTGGACTCGGATTTTGATAGAAGTTGGTAGCGAAATTAGGATTATATTGATAACCGTACGTATTGTAACAATGTGAATTTCTAATTATTTCCTCTCTTTTGTACTTTTCAGCGTTATAATATGCTATGCTGTTGTAATCATTATAAGAATTTTCATATGGATTAAAATGACTATATGGACTTGGTGGAAATGGATAAGCATTTGACATCTGTGGATAGTTACCATAGCCCTGTATTGGTGTTTGGTTCCCGTAATTATTTTGGCTGATAGGGTGAAAATTGTTTCCAGTGAGCTCATGGGGTGGTTTGTTCGGTGACGTCATATTCTGATTCATGTTATCGTGATTTATAGTGAAGTTAGCTTGTGATGTAGGTGACTGAGGAATTTGATTAGCTCTGCTATCATACGGACTTCTGTGCTCGTAACCTTGACTTAGATGGGGCCTTTCTGACGGAGGATAAGGCTTTAGAAACGTAGAATTTTCCATGCCTTCTGTTGGATTGACATGTTGCGATCGAGATGGTGGTCTGGCTTTAGGCACTCTAAATAAGGCGTTCTCATTTTCAGGTGTCATTGCTTCTTTAGGTCTTGATGGATCCCAGTTCTTTGAATCGGGCGATTTCCAAACACTCCTACGAGCATCAGGCGAAGTTAATGTCTCATTATTTGGTGATTTTAAATCTGGAACTTGTGATGGTGCTGGAGATTCTGGAGCACTTTGTGATTTTTGTGAGATCTCTGTCAGGCGCGGAGAGTTTGGCATGTCGAATTCGGGTATTTTATTTGTGATGTCACCAATAAGGCCTTGGGCTTGTTTGTCGCTCTCCGACGTATTCTTATGCGCTAATTGCTCCGAATTTGTTTCGCTTCTGTTAGAGTCGGGACTGAAATTGTTAGCGGGACCGTTCAAATGTGCCGTTGTAGAGTCCGGGTCTTCTTTGACAACGTTATTGAACATTTCTGTATTGGCAAAATCGGGCCAATGATTCTGCGGTGGCATTTCTCCGGGGTTAGCGTTGAATTGATGATCTCGCTTTTGCAAGCCCGACGCAAAGCTCGGCAGTTGGTTGGGGTTTGGGTTTTGGCAGTTACCTTCCATCAGCGGAGACACGTGATTTGGATTATACATACTATTCTGGTGATGCAGATTGTAGCTTTGATCATATGGATTGTAAGGGGAATCCAAAACTGTACTGGAAATTTGATTACTTTGTAACTGTGCATCCGTGAAGTTGTCGATCATCGAGGCCATGTCCAGCAGTGCTGGGTTTGATAGATTAGGATTAATTAGTCCAGGTGAATTGTTATGCATATTAGGATTTGCAAAGGCTGAATTGTATGCCGAGTTATTTGTAAAAGCTGTGGGGTTCGTTTGATTGATAGCTGGAGTGTTAGCCCTAGGGGACGCACTGCTTTGGCTTTTCGGACTGGCGTTGTTCCTATTGTCGATCGGCTGCGGTGTCCTTGGCGATGGAGTGTTGTTTTGTTGCTGTTTCTTCTGGTTACTAGAATTTTGTTGAGCCGAGTTGTTCGGCGCGCTACCGTCTGTGTTTTCTTCATCCTTACGCTTCTTACCGTGGCGTCGACAGGGTTGTAATGGCACGGATCGCACTCTTACTTCAGTGGGAAATCTGAAAGTTAAAAAAGCAAAATAAGAACATATAACAGATACTTTGAATCGATTTTTATATAGATAGGTATATATATTAAAGGTTTTCATATTATGTCAACCAATTAATATGATTTTGAGATACTATAATTATTGGAGAGGCCTTTGTAGATACATACTAAACGGCTTGTAAAAATATATTGAAGAACATAAGTCCTTTCCCCGAAAGGAGGATTGCAGTGCCAAAGACCTCGAACATTGGATACTCGTTACAGGTCTGGCAATTTTTGAGATGGTAATTAAGCTCTTTTTGTAATGGTTGTGATTTTTAATCCTGTTTAAAGTTGCTTTAGTTGTTGCAAGAGAAGAGGGAATAAATACGTGGTTATCGTTGGTGAAAGTGGAGATAAAGGGGTTTATATCCTTTTAACTAAAAGAGTGTTGATTGGATGAAAGTAAACCACATTATAGTACATATATTATTACTATATGAATTTGTAGAGCTTTTTCTTTATGAGCTTAAGAGGCCACAAAGAGAAAATCATCATCATCATCCATCCATCTATCTGAATCCATTGCCATTTACCAAATGTCCCGAGCATAAAACATCAAGGAGTCCCATAACCGGATCAGCGATCCCCCTATCAAGCGGGAGAGGTGCACCCCGCAGAGGACTTTCACAGGGAGACAGAGGACGGAGGCACTCACTTGTCGAGCACCTGCAGCGCGCCGCTGCGCAGCTTGTCTTCCTGCCCGGCCGCGGAGCCGAACTCGTCGGTGGTGTCCAGCACGTAGAGCGGCAGCACGTGCAGCTGCTCGTCGGGCGCGCGGGCGGCGCCGCGGTGGCGAGCGAGCGTCACCACGCCCGTGCAGCCGTTGTGCATGTTGTGCAGGTCGCGGTGCGCGTGCGCGCAGAAGTCCACGCACGCCGTCACCCCTGCGCACCGCACGCGCACACTCACAGCGGTCTCACAAGCATATACATAACCTACACTTGTATTAGCGACTGTATGGTATGTTATGTATAAGTCACGATAGCCGAGTGGAAGGGTGGTCGGAATTTAGAGTCGAGAGACCCGAGTTCGATCCCCAGATGGGAGTACCAATGGGTTCTTTCAAAACCTATGTACAATTTATATCGTTGGCTTGGACATAAAGTCGGCGACGGGCTCACCACCTGTCACGTTGTCCCGAAATATCTTCCATGGAAGGTGGGTCGAAGAGACTTAATTGTATAGACTAAACCTCTGTCTGTCTCTGTATTGGGAATGGCGTGAAGATATTTTTTTTTGTATAGTATGTGGTGAGGATCTCTGTGGACGAGTAGCGTTTAAACCGGTCTTCTTAGTGTTGCCAGTTCTGAGTTCCCGGGTTCGATTCCTGGTTGGGTGAATGTAGAAAACACTTTTTCTACATTTAATCAGGTCTGGGTGTTCGTTAGTTGTGTAGTACATTAGTTGTGTCCCTATTTATATATCTATATCTTAATTTAAAACAATATTACCGACTGTTTAATGTTGATTTCCTCATAGAAAATATTCTACAGAGTAATGCGGTTATCACTTACGTATAGTACAACAACACATACAACAACGTCCCACGTTGTGTCGTAGTCGAAACCCTTAACCATTAGGCAACAATTAAAACTAATAATTTACACTTTGACCTCTATTTGTTTTCCTAAATTGTATAATTCTATCTCTCCTACTAAGATATGTTATAAATAACGCCACTTAATAATTATTCTGCTATTTTTTAATGTTAGCATTATAACGCCTAAATCATTACATAATCTAAAACTAAAAATATAGACTAAAGATACTATACAAACCAGAAAATGGACGTCCAGGTTTGAAGCCCAACCGGCAGTCCGAAGCTTCCTTTTCAAACTGACACTGGTTTTCGAAGGATTTTGGAGCGAGATTCATGTACAACGGACTTAGTAGGGTAGCTAGTACATTCATCCTCTCTTCTATCTCGGCTTCCTCAGTTTTAACAGAGAGCCGAAATTTACGCACAGTCTTCGATCTCGCGTATTTACAACCGTTGTAGTACATCGACCACGAACAACCGAAACTATAAGAAGCGCCGCAAGTTTCTGGATCTAATCCTGTAATGAAAACAACGCAATGTTAAAAATGTTTTTTGCTATGAAATAAATATCTTCACGCCATTCCCAATACAGGGGTAGACAGAGGTCTTGACAATTAAGTCGTTTCGACCCACCTTCCACAGAAGATATTTTTGGGACAACGTCCAAGCCTACGATATGAATCGTACATAGGTTTTTGAAAAAACTCATTGGTACGAACCTCCCACCTGGGGATCGAACTCGGGTTTCTCGACTCAAATTCCGATCACCCAACGACTCGTCTATCGTTACTTTATCGCGGTATAAAATACAGTATGATTATTATATTAAAATTCCAGGATAACGTATGATACATAAAATCTAAGTAAAAGATTTTAGATGTAAGAAAGCAAGATACAAAATGCATTTGTGTTGTTCTCGGTGGTCACAAAATAAACACAAAATAAGCGCAGCAGTCACAACTGACTACCTAATACTGGGTTGGTTAGAGAAATTTAATCGATCACTATGACCCAGAATTAGTGTTTTTACTTGAGATTTAAGATTGGAAGTTAGCCATTCATCAACCGCGGTTCAATAAAAATATGAATTCCATAGGGGTAGCCAGAGGTCTACACCATTTAGTTATTTCAATCCATATTTTACCGTTGTTCGCAATGTCCACTTTTGGACATTGTGATAGATAGTGAGCTTACCGCCGTTTTTATATCCAAACCAACGATACAAATCCTACGTAAGTTTTGAAAAAACTCAATGGTACTAACCTACCTCCTGGGGATCGAGCTCGGGCAATACAAGTAGATTAATATTATGTTTATATATAGTACATGGAACTTACCTTGACAAGCGCAAGTTCTGTTTTCGTTGGTAGCGCACCGTCTGGTTGTCGGCAAGCCGTAACGGTTCAGTTTGTGCGACAGTAGGGTGTAGTCGAGGTCGGCCTCGGACTGCGGGATGCCGTCCCAGGCCACCAGGCACACCACGATCCAAGCGGAGCTGCACTTGTGCCCATTTCGGCACTTCACCACCACCAGAACCTTCTCCGTGTAATTGGCGCGTCTTATTATCTGTAAGTGTTGTTAAGCGTTAAAAGAGTTAAAGGATCCATCTATCCCTAATTATTTTAAAAGTCTACTAATGCTAAATGTAAAATTTGGTGCGAATTGTTTCGATTGTCATAAATGTTTTAACAGAAATCTCGTTAAATTAATTTTACCAAGTCTATAATATTTTATGTATGAAATATCTAAATCTGTTAAATGAGAAAAGGTGAACAAAATAATAGGGAATCCATTGGATAAGCCAGAATAGTAATACTGTTTTGTTAAAACTTTAGTTAGACATTATTAACTAAATAGTTAAAAACTAATCGGTGTAGGTGCGAATACTAGATATTCGCGTCCCTCCTCGCACAGTGCGGGACGCGAACGCGAACTCATTCCACTCACCCTGATGAAGGAACGGCGATAGGTAGTCGGTACCTACACCGATTATTATAACGTGAGTTTAGCCGTTTTTAACTATTTGACTAATAATGTTTTGACAAATATTATCCTATAAAGAATAAAAAAATAAATGTTGCGATCCATACACTCACCCACTTCGCCATCGGACATCCTTGGGCAGTTTTGCCCTCTTTGCCCGTGTAGCAGATCTTCTCAATCCTAAGTTCTTTTCCAGACAATCCTGTACGGGATTCTAGATCTTTTCTTAGTTCTGCTAAACTTGACGCAGCTCCTACAATTGTTAACAATATTTACTAAAAATACTAAGGATGTCGATGTCGTAAAATGTTATAAAGCACGTAATGAAATTAAAATTATTATTTCGAATTAAAAAAAAAAGTTAACAAAAAATTAAGTAAAAATAACTGTTTCATTTATTCTAAGAACGTATTTTTAAAAATAGAAAGTTATGTTGCAGCTTTTTTTATTACAAGGAAATTGTTGAAGAGTCTAATGAGATACAGTAATTAAACCCAGCTTACAATTTGCATAACAAATAGGGTGGGTCTTCGAAAGCTTAATTTTATCGCTTCCGTTTTATGAAATGGCCAAAAGAAATCAATTTATTCAAGAATTATAGAGGAAGTTAAGAAAGCTTACCTAAATGGGTATAATAACTTCCTGGTTCTGGTGGGTTTTTATCAGCTGGAAAGCAGTTACAATCAGGCACTTCTGTTCTTGAACTATTTCTCAGCTTTTCTAAGTTATCGAGATATTCCTTCGAGTAGTTGAATTGATTTTCTTTAGGTGCTTTAGCTAAGCTATCTGGTATAGGAGTACTAGGTTTGGAAGAACTTTTAGAATCTAATTTTTCAGTTGATTCCGACTCGTCTTCTAGCACTTCGTCTTTAGTTTGTAAGCCTGGACATGCGCCGTCCCTTAAGTGTTCGGGTGGTGGTTTTTTCGTAGAGCCTTGGCGACAGCAAGAATATCCGATTTCGTTTCTTATTGCGACTGGGCCGCCATCTCCAGGAAACATATAAGGTTCGTTCTTTGGAGGTCCATAATTAATATTTTTATATATTTTGTGTCCCGGTGGTGAATGTTCTGATTTAATTTGTTCTATATAAAATGGGGGTTTAGGGTCATTTGGTGTGGTGCTCCTACCAGAATTATCTCGACTGTCCGAGGTTTTGTGCGTTTTAGGTTCATAATTTCTGTTATACCTCTGGAAGCCTATATTCTCCTGAACACGAGGAATGTGTGCGTAGGGCTCATTCGAGTCTTGCCTTCTTTCGTAAGCATAATTTTGGAAGTTCTGGAAATTTTGTGGTTTTTGACCAAAGTTTTCTTGCTTTATAGTGGATATTGGAGGAAGTACTGTATTTTGATTAGGTTTAATTGATGCTCCATTGGGAAGCTCTCTATAAGCAGTATTTAATGCGACATCATTCTGTTTCTGATACGTATTTTGTTGAGCTACCATTCTAATGGTTTCTGGTTTCATTCTGTCGTCTTTGCTATATTGATAAGAGTCAGGGATCTCTAATTTTGGAATTAATGGAGCATTTGGATGCCTAAACTTTGCGTCATAGGCTTCCCTTTCAAATGTTTTCTTTTGTGCGTTTGAATCCCGAGTAGTGTTACAATTTTGTTGGTTTATTTCGGAAACTGGTCCTATAAGCATTTTAGATTGGAAGTCTTTACTGTCTTGTTGACTATAATTTAAACTATCACTACTACCATAAGATTCAGCATATTTTTGGAATTCAAATGTTGTATTTGAGTAAGCGTTGTATTGTCCTTTCATATCAGCGTAAGAAGGCAATCTTTGAGGTGTTTTAGGTACGTTTACTGATGTAATCTGTTTATCATAACTCCGCGAGATTTCTGTCCCGCCCTCCCATACGTGGTGGCCACCACCTCCGAAGTCACTCATGCCATAAGCATGAGCACCGTGTGAATAATTACCAGCGGCAGGGTAAGCCTGCTCGCCTATACGGTAATTATCTCGGAGATGGTGGCTATACGATAAAAAATGACCGGTAGTGTTCTTATCATCATTAGCCGAGACACCACTTTTTCTATCGTCTAATCCTCGAGGTGGACCCTCACCAGGATCGCCTTTATCTGGTGGCGTATTCGGCCCATCTCGCGTATGACTTTGTTTATTTAAAATCATTGTTTTCAATCTCGAGTTTAAGTTTACCCGATCTGATTGCGAGAACATTTGTTGTTCCGATTCATCTTGTCTTTGTTGCTGCATTTGTTGATTTTGCATCTGCTGGTTTTGATGATTCTGCATCTGTATCTGTTGGTTTTGTAGCTGTTGTTGTTGATTTTGTTGATGATGATTTAATTGTTGTTGATTATGTTGTTGATTCTGCATTTGCTGCTGGTTCTGCATTTGTTGTTGATTCTGCATTTGTTGTTGGTTCTGCATTTGCTGTTGATTTTGCATTTGCTGTTGGTTCTGCATTTGTTGTTGGTTCTGCATTTGCTGTTGATTCTGCATTTGCTGTTGATTCTGCATCTGTTGCTGGTTCTGCATCTGGTGTTGATTCTGTATTTGTTGTTGGTTCTGCATTTGTTGGTTCTGAATTCTTTGGTTGTGCTGCCACTGACGTTGCTGCCAGTCGTTTTGGTTTTGCGCTTGATTTGTTTCCCTGTACTGTCCGCTACTATAGGCGCCCGAATACCCGCTACAGTCTAGTGAAGCTCGCGGACCGTTGCTCCCCTGCAGGTATCCAGGCTCGGCGTTTCCCGAATGCTGATTATTGGTGCCATTCTGTTCTTGTCTGTCCCCTTCGTTGTTAGAGTCTCCTGTTCCACTTTCGGAATTGTTATAGTCTTCAGAGTGCTCTGTAGAATACTCCGTCCGTTCGTAACTTGGTTGACTGACGGTGTATACTGATGCTGCTGATGTCGGGACAGAGTTCTGGTATGAAGCTGCAGACGCTGGCCGGGAATCACTCCCAGTTGTAACGCCAGGAGTGGGGGCTTGTTGGGCATATTGCTGTTGGTATTCTGTGGCGTAATGTGGAGCTCGCGGTGATGGTACTGGAGTATAGGCTCCGCGATTGGATGGTGGTCTTTGTGCTGTTACGGTTTGAACTCCTGCCGGATAATACGTATTGTTTGTTACGTCAAATGTTGTGGCAACGTTTTGGACGGTGTAGGTAGTGTTCGCTTGGTAGTGAGGTGACGTAGCATATGGCGTATGATTGCCTTGATAGTCTAACGTAGTCTGCCCGGTCTGTGTAGGAATTTGTTGGATGAATTGATTTTGCCAACCTGCAAAGAATAAATTTATATGAGTATATATTATAATACTCACCTATCTACCCACTTATTTATACCATAAAATATGGATCATAAAATTTTAATCATAACGTAAAAAAATAGAGCCATGTTTCTTTAGGTAAGCACAATTCTAAATTAGTTGATTAATATATTTTTAAACTGAATGTGCGGTTACAAAAGCCATGTCTATATATAAAATGTAATACCTTGTGACGGGTCAGTTTGCCATGTTGTTGGAAATCTGTTGGGATCTCCCGCGTAGAAAGGCATGGGGGCCTGAAAAATAAAATGCTAATATTATAGTACATAAATAAATAAATAAATATTTTCACGCAATTCCCAATACAGGGGTAGTCAGAGGTCCAGTCTAGACAATTAAGTCTCTTCGACCCACCTTCCACCGAAGATATTTTTGGGACAACGTGACAAGTGGTGAGCCCGTCGCCGTATTTATGTCCAAGCCAACGTACATAAGTTTTTGAAAAACTTATTGGTACGAGCCTGCCACCTGGGGATCGAACTCGGGGTCTCTTGACTCGAAATTCCACCACCCAACCACTCGGCTATCTTGACTTTATAGTACATATTGTAATGATATGATTTATAGTGATATTATAGTACATGTTTACAGTTTTTTGAAAACGTTCAGTTTTACGAAGTGCTTGTACAAATATTGTAACAACTTTTAACATTTTTTTAACACGACAAGTGTCGTAACCTGTTGATAAGTTGGCTTAAATTTAGAAGTCATTTATACCGAGAATCCAACTGGGATCTCTGGTTTCAGACTCGATCCTTTCGTTTGCCGGCGCTATATGCATAGATATGTATTTTTTATAAAATATAACTATACGCTAAGACTAAAATGGCCTCAATTCAGTCGTTAAAAAACATTTAAACGCGTCGTAAGAAGTCAATGTCGGTCGTAAAACAATTAGTACGCGCACAATTAGTACACTGGGAGCATCGTTGCGTTATCTCAGCTCTTGGCGTACTCCGTGCGAATGGCCGAGTTATCGCATTGGGTGAGGTCGGTAACGTAGTAAATAATTGTAAATACTCTGTAAGGGCCGTAGGAGCATGTTAGACCGTCGAATGCCGTCTCTGAATTGATATTTAAATAAATGTTAATTTTAAAAATATGTTAAATATTCGCACCTGTTAAGTGGTTAGATTTTTATTTTTGTCAATGTTTTTTTTTTTAAATAATAATTGAAGCTTTAATATATGGCGTCATAGAGTACCAGTCTATAATCGCAAATCGCATTGGCTACCCGTGATTGCGAATAATTTTTACAACAAATTAAGGAGAGAAATAAAACGTATCTGATTACATGTCACATGTTTTTATCAATATAATTAGGTTGTTAAGCTTCTACAGGAACGCGTGAAGGTATGATCTTTACCTACTTAAACCACAAATCCCTATTGCAGTCAACATTTCCCAGCTTTCCTCTTGTCTCTAGTTCTTGACATGACCGCAGAAGCAACAGTCTGTTTGAGACCATCGAATGTCGAGACTAATTGAATAATTAAATAAATTTGAATTCCGAAACTATTTAGCTTTTCTTTCCGTCTATTTAGTTTTATTTGAGCTCAATATTTTTACTTGCATATTTTCACAATAATAATGCCAGCAAATTTAATTAAAAACAAAAGCTACAGACAACGGATCAGATTACTTTTTATGTGCTTTTATCTATGTTTTTGTAATTTTACATTGCATAAAAGCTGAAATCTGCATTGCAATCAACAGTTTCGAGTTTCTTTGATCCTTTTTCAATTTCTTAACATCTGTAACTTAATACAGGCAAGTTAAACCCACGTCACATGTTAGAGGCTTTCAAAGTTCACACGTAATTAAAAATAAACTCCCATTACAAATATGAAGGCCTGCAAAAAGCAGGTAAGAAACTTTTTTTAATATCCGTGTAACGAAAAATATGTTTTTGAAATTAAAATACAAGATTAAAGGAACGCTTTTTATGATAAAGGTTCTTCTAATTACCGCATAACTTTTTCAGCGAATTATATACTTTTTGTGATTTGGAATATCCTTTTTTACAGTTAGTATGGTTAGGATATAAAATAAATACTTTTAATTGGCTTGATCAAAATGTTTTCGAATAAGGTATACTTTAAATAACACATATTAATTAATTATTAAAATTATTTTTGATTAAAAGTATAATTTTTATCTATATAATAATATACGTAACGGTCTGTAGAAGATCACTGCATAAGCCTCTCCTGGGTTTTTCATAATCGCCACGCCTGGCAGGCGAAATATTCCATGGTAATAAATTGTATTTTTTTTTCTCAATCAAATGATATTTGAATCACATGTAGGTCGAAATACTTATTTGGGAATAGTTTCTTGGGATCGCATCCCAACATCTACACAGAAACAATTGTGATACCATTGGGATCTGGGCTGCTAGATTCTCTGACAGCTCGACATGAATTTAGTTTTACTTCAAAACATTAATAATTTGTCAACAATGCCTTAACTCGAAACTGGTCGGTTATGATATGAATACATTATGTCAAAATACCTTAATAAATATAAAATTATTTATGTAAAGATCTATATTGGAACGTGTAAATTGGACAAAAATAATTACTAAACTCTTTTTTCAGGATAAAGGATAAATTTAATGCATTAGTTAATTTGGGACACGCTTTCATTTGAACTTTGTAAGGTTTTAATTTGTGTGTGAAACGAGACCTTGCGGCTGGGTGAAATTTCATTAAGAAGCGTGACGTAGGGCCTCGTAATTAAAACTTATACGTTATGTAATTGCTTTATGATTTATTGTTTGCTTATACGTAACGTAATTAAGAATATTCTCGTTAGCGTATTTCCTTTACTGCTTTTTATATATATGTTAATTGTTGCCAGTCACAAGTGAAACAAAAATTAGCGCATAAATTTTAATTTGCAAATACATAACGTATATTAGACATTCATAAGCATTAAATTAAGTAATGTTGGTTTTTACAATAATATATTAAAAATAGATTAGAGGTCATCGAGGATATATTTTCATAATGTAACTTAAAATTGTTTATATAGATTATTATAAAATATATAATAGTTTAAATGAAATACATTTAGGCGTCAAGAAGCTTTGCACCAAATTGATTGCCCTTTTACTTTTACTAAAGATCAGACCTGCCTTCGCATGGAGTGACTCGAGACATGTTAGAAAAGTTAAACGGAGGTGACTCGATTGTGTTTGACATGTTCAGAAGCGAATAAAGCGCCAAAAGGTGATGTATTAGGAACTCGGGACGAATAGACAATCTGTTCAGTGAGTATCTTATTTGAGGATCAGCCAACGAAGGTAAAGGACGGAAGAAGTCAAGGAAAAAAAATAAAAATATCTTCACGCAATTCCCAATACAGGGGTCAAGTCTAGACAAATAAGTCCCTTTGACCCACCTTCCACCGAAGATATTTTCGGGACAACGTGACAGGCCCGTCGCCGTCTTTTATGTCCAAGCCAACGATGAAATTCGTACATAAGTTTTTTGAAAAACTCATTGGTACTGCCACCTGGGTATCGAACTCGGGTCTCTCGACTCGAAATTCCGACCACCCAACAACTCGGCTATCGTGACTAATTCAGTGACGAAGTCAAGGAAATAAGAGTATTGTTTTAACGGCGAATTGCTTTGGACGAGACGTCATTTAGAGACAGCTGTGTTGGAGGACGGAAGGACAGTTACTGCAGACCTGCAGAACATACCTGATGTTAAAGGAATTAAATTTTGTAGTTTTTACTTTACGAGCCCTGAAGATGATGGCAGCCCAGGTGAGTGTATTCGCAAATGCCATAAAAGAGCTACAGAATGGTCCGCTGCTTTTTTCAGTCGGTCCATCACATGCATACATATCTTATATAGGAAGGAACGGAGATTACTTCGAAAAACGATGAAAATATTAGTAACATTCTACATTTAGCCGTTTTTTTAAGGACTTTCAGTGCAACCCACATAGTAGTAGACCATTATTGAAAAATTAGTTCTTACTTCAGCGCAGAGAATGAGCTGGTTGAAGTACAACAAAGTTTATAGACTCATGCTATTAAGTCTTTGTGTAATGTTGAGCAACAAATAATTGTGTAAAAAACAATTGAAATTAATTCATCGGCCGCAGTCTTTAGTCTTAAGATGCGAAATAAAATATCGAATGTTTCTTGTGAAATACAAGTCTTTAAAAAAAAGGAACAAAGGAATCTGTTACAGCTTAAATCAAGGGCGGTATTGGCCGGCTGTCAATCGCGGTGAAAAAAAAAAACAAACAAATATGTAATAGAATTTTTAGCATTTCAAACAGTTTAATTATTCTAGATGACCTGTGGTAACCCTGTAAAACAGTATATATAGTCAAAATTTTTCCATTCGAAATTTTGCTAACATTTATTGAAAAATATCGTCATAAAGGCACATGATGAACCACGACGTCTGAATCTGTCATGGGTATGTCGCAAATTACTAATTACTAATATTAAGGTGAATTGTGTGTGTGTGTTAAGTTCATTATGAATATCAGAGATACTGTACTGTACTGTATACGTTTTTTTATTAAAACAATCCATAAACTCAAGGTATATTTTGCTGGAATGTACATTTCTACCTCCATTATGATGTAAGTATTCATTCGATGGTCACTTTTGTTGAATATTTTAATTAACGTCCTCACAATGTAACTAAAAGTCATTAAATGTCACTCTCGTAATTAATTTTTTACCTCTCCTATAACATTCGCATTCATATACTGAAACTAGGATGGTGTAACTCAAAACACAGAACTCGAGACTAAATTATAAACAAACAAATTGACGTCGGGCGACATCAAAGTTGATTTCTCTAAGACACAAACACAATTAAACGGAGCAAACTCGATTATAATTATCAAAAACGTCTCTTAACAACATTTTATTTCGCGTAACAACATAATATGGAGAAGATAAACAAATTAAACAACTTCTTCGCTGTAGACGTTCTGTTTTATTTATGTAAGAAAATTTTCTCTGAATTCCATTAACGTGTGGAATACCGAGGCGCTCTGGAAGTAATTACATATATGAGTTATATGAATGTTTCATAAAAAATGTACGCCTTACAAACAGTAATGTCTTAAAATTATTTATTCCTGGTGGTTTACGTTCTTCATTTAAAATTTCTATAAAATGCATAGATATCTGTTTTTATTCTTTATCAATATTGTGCTTTGATATTAAACTCTCGTAACGTTGTTTTCGAATTCAACAATGTTATATTAGGAACATGCATTATACTTGATAAGTGGTACAGTCACCGTTACACAATCAAATTAAAGAAAAAAATATTTTTTTAAATGACAATATATTTAGGGAGTTCTATGTCCATTAGATTACTCTAAGCTGACTATAATGTGATATATATAAATATACAAGATGAGGCCTTCTCACTTCCAACATAAGATGAGGGGATGAGGCAAATAATTCTAACTAGACACATCTCTTTTCTTATCTTGCCGGTTTGCTTATACCTTACGTAGTACTCACCATAGGTTGGCTGGGATGCTCCTGCTTCATAGCTGGCGTGGTGGCTGGCGCGGGGCTCGGTGCGGCAGGGGCCTGCGGGGCGGGCGAGGGGGAAGCAGCCGCCGGCACGCCTGGACTCAAACCTGGCACGCCGGGGACCGGCACGACACTACCGCCGAGGGGTTTGCGACCGCGATAGCTCTGCAACAATGCATACGGCTTTTTATATAAAGTTTTTGAGTAACGACAGCCGAGTGGTTGGGTGATCGGAATTCGAGTCACGAGAGTCCGAGTACGATACCGAAGGCTTGTTCCAATGGGTTTTTTTAAAACTTATGTACGATTTATCGTTGGCAGGGACAAAAAGACGGCGACGGGCTCACCTCCTGTCACGTTGTCTAAAAAAATTTCTTCGGTGGAAGGTGGGTTGAAAAGACCTAGCTGACAAGACTTCTGCCTACAGTGTAACAGGCCATCCGGTAAGTGGTTACTGGTGTCTAAGTACACATGCACATACTTTTGATCGCCGATGGTTATACATGCGATTTTTGAAACTAGAGAACTGAGATGTTTGATGATGGCTTTCTATCCTTTAGCATAGAAAGCCTGATCAATTAGGGTTTTTTTTATTTCTCGGTTAACTTGTTAGCAGAATCCGATTTTGAGATAACTCAGGTATTTAAAATTTTCTAATAACTTTTAATTAATAAATAAAACATATATACCATAAATAAACACCAGCAAAATACAGTATGGCCCTAGATATTAAAACAAAAAGTCATATATCGAGTTCATGATTTAACAGTTGTGCAATAAATATTATTATCTTAACAAGTTTTTAATATAAACAAGCACACATGCGTAATGGATAAAGATGACAAACCCAAGGTCTTAATTTGTTTGTTATATAAGTCTTTTTTTTAATTTCGGCGTTCTTAAAATTAATTAAAACAAATTCAAAGGACTGTTATCATCGTATCCCAAAACACTGTGTGATAATAAATAGAAAAACGAATATTCATTAAGATAACGAGCGAAACAAAACCAAGAAGTGCGGCTGACATTATGTGCCATGCCTGAGAGCTTTTATGGTGTGTTCCATTTTTAAAAGCATTGTTGTACTCGTCTGTACTTCGAGGCCATGTATCAAAAATAAACATAACCGTGTAATACAACGAAATAACAAATCTCACAAGGGCACCCGTGAAGGTTTCGAACAGGGAAATGAGACATGATTATCATGCGTTAACTAAACAAGGAAAAATTATTTAAATGTACAATATATTGCGTCTTGGTTTGGTCACCACGTGCCACCGCTAGGGTGGCCGCCTGCATGCTCATTGATTCCGGGAGATGACGTGTTTAAAATAATTAACATAAATATTT
Organism: Sericinus montela; assembly: GCA_029286605.1. Lineage (NCBI taxonomy): Eukaryota > Metazoa > Arthropoda > Insecta > Lepidoptera > Papilionidae > Sericinus > Sericinus montela. The sequence goes on from JAGSMR010000004.1 coordinate 1,605,361, forward strand.
TTAAATCAATTAGTGACTTTACACATATGATATTTGGAATTGAAAGAAAACAAATACTATCTTTTAGCTACTGGTTTTACACACAAATAAAAAATTAAAATTAAAAACATTAAAACGTTTTCTTTCTTCAATTTCTCCGATACCTTGAAAACTGTTGTGTACAATACTCAACCATGTAGGTTGTCAAAAAATATCAGACATTAAATATATCAGAACTTACTTTGAACTTTATTGTAAAAAATTTTGTTAATTAGTCTCAATAATAGTTTGTTTCTGAACAGACTCCAATGTCGATACGCCGAGTATGAGTACGTAAGTAGTACGAATGAAATTGTAAACTTTAATTTTACTTTTAAAATAGAATGAGAAATAATTCTATTTAACAAAAGAATAAGCGATCCGTCGAAATTCTCTTACAACTGCCGAAGCTATTTTCTAATTATTAATTAACATAATTCATCACGAAATAATTAATGAAGTTAATTAATATTATTATGTGAGCAGCAATTACTCCGTATAATGAAGGGCAAGGAACTAACAAATCAAATGTCGGCCAGCAACGAATCATCGAACCATACATTATTAACGGTTATATTGCCCATTTATCTCTGTGGCGTCTTCCTTTTAGTGTTGTTCATTACATTCGATAATATTGAAAATACACATATTAAAAATAATTTTGTCACGCAATTTTTTTATTGATTTTTAAAGCATATAAGTTATGCTGAACTTTATGTTACTAAATTAAAGAGAACAAATGTTTTTAAAAATTTTTATTGACACGGGTGGGTGTTTATTTTTCCTCATTAATTTAATAAAATAATTATGTCCCCTAACTCATAAAAGTTACCATAGGGAATTGTTTGGGTTATTGAAATTCTAGTCAAGAGACTCGAATTTAATAAGTTTTTACTAAACTTATGTACGATTTATACGTTGGCTTCGATATAAATACGGCGGCGGGCTCACCACCTGTCACGGTGTCCCAAAATAAGCTTCGGTGAAATGTGGGCCTAAAGAACTAAATGGCCAGACCGGGCTACCCCTGTATTGGGAAATGCATGAAGATAACAAAATTAAGTATATATATATTGGTGTCGCCAGTTCTGAGGTCCGTGTTTGATTCTTGGACGGGCTAACGTAAAAAAGTTACTTTTTCTTTTTTTTTTTCGTTACTTCGCTTTGCTATAATTACGAAATTGAAACGTGAATAGAAAGTTGAAATTATAAGTTTTGTACTGCGATTACCTACGATAGAGAAAAGTGTTTTAGTACTTGAACGTTGATAATAATAAGGAGCGTTATGAATATTGTATAAAATTATAACTTAAGTTTATTAAAGTTTATTAATTAAGCTTACTAAACTTAATTTCTTTGCTGTTTATGTTTGGAATAAAAAACCTAACATTTTTTTTGTTTTTAGATTAAATAAAATTAAAGATGTTTAAAATTTCAACTCGCATGGGCGGGATTTGGGATTGGGATCCCGCCCGTGTCATTTGAAATTTTAAAATATTTTTCTCGTTATTTTAATAACCAAAAAGTTCAGCATAACTTTTATGCTTGAAAATCAATAAAAAATTGCGGAATAACTGTGCCAGGAGAATCAGAACCTAAGATAAATTACATGACACTGTAATTAATTAATAATGAGTAAAATTTTTCTACTCATTAATTTGTGTTACCAAGACGTTTAAAAATAAAATAATATAATACCTCTTTCCCGTAGGGGAGCATCAGATTTGATGCTGCTATCTGATTTTTTCACGATTATATTTCTCCATCTCTCGGTAGTAAATTAATTTTATGGCTTTTCCTTTGGTCACTTTTTACAACACCCAGAAGAAGAAAGGCGGTGATATATTCTTACGCCGAAACCAAATTGGAAATGGAAGTACCTACATGTGTATCGGTTTTCGCATCAAGTATTCACTATTTTAAGACTACCAAAATATTTCAATTTTCGTTTGCACAAATAAAAAAGTCTTTATCCTATTGTGCATTTCAATGAACACATTCTATACAATTTTTTTTCATTGTTATGGTAATATTGCTCAAATTACAGACGTTTACAAAAATGGCGTGCAAATATCGCGCCAGTCATGTGTGTATTTGAAATATTATTAGATATTAAATGGTTTTGTTGTGTGCTGCACCGAGAGACGATCGTTTAGTAACGCTCCATTGCACTATATACAGTCGCATACCTACTATGGTTATACATTTTTTATTGTTATCACTTTTCAACAGATGCTTAGTATTGTTAAAAGATTTCAAACAAATTTCAAAATTACAAAAACTCGATTTTTTAAGTAATAAGATGATGGGTCAGCATTCCCACAATAGCTTATTTTGCGATTCCTGGTACGACTATCGTGGACAAGGCTTTGTAGAAGGAGAGCGACGTTCAGAAGATCAAGCCCGTCTTGGTTTAATATCCCTGACATCTGGATAAGCACCCCTGGAATCTACATTAGGTTAAGTCACGAATACTGGTCTAAAATTCTCAGTCTTTAGTAAAGTTTAAAATTAATTATTTAAATAAAGTTTTTTCATTGTTTTAAAAAAACTGTTTTTCCACCCACACGCACTCCTTCCTACGAAAAGTTTCATAACACGATGTTTTTTAAATAATACGTTTGTGCTCAATGAACTACACATTTAACAGTGGTAGAGCCATGTTTTTGTTGTTGTATGAATGGGCCGGCTCGACCGGGGAAGTACCACGACCTCACAGAATACCGGCGTGAAGTAGAAGTTTAACAAACTTCTGCGTTTCGTCTGGTGAGTGCAGGTAGCCGGAGGCCCACACATCCCCCAGCCCCAATTCTGGGGGGGGGCACTCAAAGGCCGGCAACGCATCTGCTATGCCTCTGGTATTGCGGGTGTTCATGGGCGGCGGTAATCACTTACCATCACGTGAGCCGCCAGCTCGTTTGCCTCCCTCTTCTATAAAAAAAAAAACAAAATGTATGATAATACTTCCAACCTCCTTTACTAATAAAAATAATAATTTCAAAATCGACGTTCCTTAAAATTACGTAGATAACTTGATATAAGATTAACTTAGGTAAGCAGCTGAAGGATATGAATTCGTTGCAAAACGGATTTTGAATGGGCACACTTTTTCTTCATGTATTTTAAATCAATGTTGGCGTAAGATTTTAATTTGAATAGAGATATAAAAAAAAAATAAAAAAAAAATATCTTCACGCAATTTCCAATACAGGGGTAGACAGAGGTCAAGTCTAGACAATTAAGTCCCTTTGACCCACCTTCCACCGAAGATATTTTCGGGACAACGTGACAGGTGGTGAGCCCGTCGCCGCCTTTATGTCCAAGCCAACGATGAAATTCATACATAAGTTTTTGAAAAACTCATTGGTACTGCCACTTGGGGATCGAACTCGGATCTCTCGACTCGAAATTCCGACCACCCAACGACTCGGCTATCGTGACTTCTATATGAATATATAATGAATAGAGATGATTATTATTAACCAAGCATATCATCTTTTATATAAAGTCAAAATCCCAATCATGGTGCAATGCCAAAATAACATTTCAGTCATTCAAGAATGTTTATCAGACACGATTTGTTAACGCAACCACCACGAAGGTTTCTTTGTCGTAAAACCTGCGAAGAAATTAAACAAAATCGTAGTTTGTCGTTAATTCATAAATAATTTTTCGACAAATATTGTAAATTTTAAAATTAAAATTGTAGGTCGCAAGTTAATCGCATCATCATTATATCCTCGCTAAAAGCCAAAACAAATACTATATATAGATGCCAAAAGCAGCCTCGATGTATCCCGGGTGCTTTACCGACACTTTTGATACAATCTTTATATTTAGTTTATTTATAATCTGTTTTATGTAACACTTGAAATTCCGATTTTACAACACTTTGTAAACTGATCTATAAAACAATTCGCTCGAAAGGCATAAATCAAAATGATTTATACCGACCACAGTCCACATATCATAAGTGAAAACAAACAATGGGCAAAATGCAACGTAATTAATTCGTAAGTCACACAAAATTGTGGATTTACGCGTTTTGATTTCGAGCCAACGAGATCAAAGATATGGCGACCTTGGTCCGAGTGCGATGCCATTATAAACAATGCTCAATTATATGTCTAGATGGAGATTTGTATCTATCACTGCATCACAAAGGGCATGTAAAGGTTATTTTAGAATGGTTACGATCAGTGGATCAGAAACAGTCCCAATTTCTATTTCTCTCTCAGTGTCTATTAGTTCCATTTTTATATGTTAATGCTCTTATCCAATACTGAGGTATACACAGGTCCGGGCAATCAAATCCTGATATTTGGGATGGTATGTCTATGGTGGTATGTCTATCGCAGGAATAGCTAGCTTTCATTTTAGCATCGTCCGTTGTAGCAATAATTCAAATTGTTAATAAATCTAGTAATACTGTTATTTGAATAAATATATCTTCATGCCATTTTGAATTTCTTTTCAGTTCTCATATACATAATTGAGTCGATCGAATAGTAACAATCTCTGTGGCCGTTACGTGATTTACGTGTGCCGTGAGTTATGTGTTGGAAACTAGAAATACCCGCAAAGTTTACATAAGAGCACGCAAAGAAATAAAAAGTCCCGGGAACATTACACTAGATAAAACATGAAAGTAATAAAAAAATAAATAATAAATACAAACTCATAGGAACAACATCACATACACTTATATTACGGAATGAGAAACAACGAAGGTACCACAAACATCCAGACCCGAGAAATCGTAGAAAAAATTCTTTCTACATTGACCCGACGTAGATTTGTATTTTTACGCAATAACCACAGGCCAGGATTAATAATCAACGATAAAGAAAACCTAATTAAATATATGATATGTAAAGACAATAAAAATTGAATATTGAAGCGGTTGCACAAAGTTCAACAAAAGCGAAATGTACACAACGGCCAAGTTTAAGCAAGCACAATAGACCCTTTGTTTACGTTTAATGGACGACCTTTGTAGAGCACTGAATTTTGACTTATTGTTTTAAGGCATCGCGCAGGAGTGTGTACGCGCCTTAAGATATAATTTAAAGGAATAAATTAATGTATTGGAATGGAAATCAAGCAGGCAAAGCTTTTCATTACGCTCTCGCTACAAAGTTATGGTTAGAAGAGTCTTCAGTGAATTTATGCCTCTTTTGGGCTCAAAATTCGATAAAGTATAGTAGTTTTATTGGTGTAGGTGTTGTAGGCGAATGTAGGAAAAGCTTTAAAGATCGTTAAATATTTTATTAACTACTTCAACGTTTTCGATGAAACTTGTACCGTTTCGAAATTTAAGTTAATGTATGCCGATAAAAAATAATGGTAACCATTCGATTAATAGTTTTGGATAAATATATACGAGGACAAACTTATATCATTTATATTTAAATATACATAAACCTGTAACATTTAGTGCATTATTTTGAACGCCCTTGTGGATGTCACAAAAAATATATTATAGTTCCTATCATATTATATACATAGTGCTTTTGGTAACCTCCTTTTTAGAAGGTCGCAATATAAAGGCTAGGATAAGTAAAAGAAGTTTAGTATTTGAAAATAATATTAAGAATGAAGTAGAAGTTTGAACAAAGAGCTTTTAAGTTAACATGTATCATAATATTAGAAGCAAAAAAGTTAAATCTAATTAAAAAAACTTTATATTCACGAAAATAATTAAAATTTTATAAAAAATAACTTACTCGTTTTAACACATCTAGAACATTAGATTTCATAAAGCTATCTACAGATTGTTTTGTTTTTTTCACACAGTCATTAACAAAATGTCTGTGTGAAAAATCAGTGTGTAAAGAATTTTATCTCATTGCCTTGTATTCTATCATCCAAAATCCAAAATTCTGTTTTCGATGTTACATGCATGATTTCTAGACATAATTTCAATTGCTTATCAATATAGTTGAATCAGTTGCCAAGTGATTCACGAGCAGCCCGAGGCCTGGCAGGTATGTGCCAATTAGATAGTGTTATCGCTGGATAGGAGACGGGTTACTGTCTAAAATAATTAATTGCCCACCATACCGCCGCCCTGTTAAATGGGACGCGATAAAATTAACAACAAGGAAATTTTTCACGTTAGACTTGACAGCAAACGAAATTAAGGCGATATTCGTAGAGGGCACAAAGAATTAGAACCAAAGAAGCGTAACGCAAAGCTTTTGAAGTGTATGATAATGTTAGTTGAAAGTTATTTATCTCCATTCTTCTCTATCGTCACGCAATAATAATGAGGTAGTTAAAGGTTAGTCCTTTTGCCTTACTTTTCATCGAAGCTTATTTGTGATATCATAGCAAGCTCTAATCTAAATCTATCACTGTGTTAGTGTCCAAACCAACCATACAAATTGTACATAAGTTTCGAAAAAACTTTTCGAGTCGATCTCGGGTTAGTATTATAAATATATAATGTAACATGATGTACATCGTTCATTAGGATAAGATAGTCCTAGCCAATGGTACAATATGTTTACATGGATATATACATAAGTCGATAAATATTGATATTAACATCTATTATACACATATATATGTACACATATATATGTTCGTAACACAAATGCTCCTTATTAATAATATTAATATATATTTATGACATAAATTTAAGAACAAATTGGAAAATATGGATCATCCAGTTTTCACTGGCTTCGTTCTTTGAAGTCATTACGTTTTTTTTGTTAACGGTAGTCCTGTCCAATTCTTTCCTTCAAGTAAAACTCCCTGTAATTATTTATTGTAACTTAGATCAACTTCGGTAATCACTTACCTTACGAAAAAATCCAAATAAGATCAGCGTATTTTTATTCCATACGGTAAAATACACATGTTTAAAAAAATTTCATAGCTGATTTGTAAATTGTGATACAGCAATAGGTTATGGTTAAAAAAAAGTATTTTCATTCCAGCGCGTATAATTTAAAATGGGGAGAAACCCTAATTTCGTGGGGAAATTCAATGTATTTTTTTGGGTAAAAAGTTACAAAACCTTGGCATGTTAGGGTAAGCTAGGCTATTTGCTTCTGCGGATAGATTCTCTCTCTTGTCGTAGCTTGGTTGGCCAACTTACTGTGAAGGGATTGACTGCGTCGTGGTCTTAATACCTCTCTCTATACCATCTAAAGGCAAGGTTCATTACGGAATCTATCCTCCTGTGACTCTGGTGGATTAATGGGAAAGTCTTGAAGCGGCATAATCATCTCTAAAGATACCAGACTTATCACGGACTGTTTATTAGAAGTCTAAGTCATTTTACATCTTGAGAATAACATTCATTGTTATTTTCGCACAACTATCGTATTTTACAAGTGACATAAATAAGTTTCGCGTGTTTTGTTTGGCATCGGTCGTTTTCGAGTACAGAATTAGATAAACAGGAATCCGTGCTTTTTTTATTACAGTTCATGATATGCGGAGAAAAGAATTTTATAGAATTATAACGCGTTATTTTATATTTTAGTACAGAAAACACATGAACGTTTCTTCTTACGTTGAAAAAGTGATGAAAGTAATTTATATTTACATTCAATGGCCTAATGAGTTCATGACCTACCGTATGAAATCGGCGCAAGAATCTACTGTCCCCTTTTTTCCAGTTAGTGTCTTAAGAGACGTCTAGGATTAAGGAAAATGTTTTAAAATCGGTCACCAACCGATTGCGGGATAACGATTTTGAAATATATTGTACCAAACTAAAGCAGATATTAATTAAATTTTAATTTTAATTCTTTTGCCAAGCATGGTAAAATCCAAGCATGGTGATTATAGTAGAAGCGTGTCTGGTATTGCTTTTGCCAGTCTATTTGCCAAGCGTGGCCATTATGGCAAAACTTTATTTAAGAGAGGCCTATTTCCTGCAGAGGAATTTTACAGGACATTTAGTAGTAACCTTAAATAAATCTTAAATAATACCAGATTAAAATTAAATAGATGAATGGCAGCAGCGTCTAAGGTGTGAAATGATCAGATACCCAGGCGTCTAACCTGAAAAATGTTACGATAGTCAAGTGGCTGAGTGATCGCAATTCGAGTCAAGAGTCCAGAGTTCGGTGGCAGGCTCGTGCCGATGTACGATTTATATCTTGGACAAAAAGACGAGCTCACCACCTGTCACGTTGTCCCAAAAAATGTCTTTGGTGGAAAGTCGGTAGAAAGGACTTAATTGTCTAGACTAGACCTCTGTCTACCCCTGTATTGGGAATTGCGTGAAGATATTTATATTCATATTTATTATTTTTATAAAATGACGTATAATGATAGTCCTGCTTCGAGCTTATGGCATAAGAATATGCAAAGCCCCTTTATTTACATGGATGTCATTAAAGGCGATTAAGGGACAACATCACACACATTGCTCTTATTCTGAAGTAAGTAGCTTAAGCACTTGTGTTATAGAATCAGAAACAGCGAAGGCACCACAAACAGGAATCGAACCTGGATCTCAGAGCTGGCGACTCCATGAAAACTGGTATGTACGCCACTAATCTACTGTAATTAAAATACCCTTGATTACCGACAGATAGCAGAATAACAATCTCGAAACATAATAGAGCTAAATTCAGAAGGCCAACGACAGGAGCAGCATTTAAGATATAAATTCTGGTACTGCGATCGCCACTCCGCTTGCAAAGTGTGGCGATTATTGCAAACCCTCTCTCACGGGAATCTATTTCCTACATAGCACTTAACAGGACGTCATGTAAGTACGTATACGACGTATGCGTAATACGTAACTTGTCATTTTTAAAACAATTAGTGCATAAAATGTGTTATACTTGTACACTACACAACAGTACAGCTAAGACAAAACTTTAAAAAATTCAACCTGATGTTTCACATTTAAATAGCTCAAGGTGAGTTCATATTCAGCTCCGCATCTTATGCAAATGTGAATGAGTAATTTAAAAAAGAAATGTTATATGTAGAAATATTGTATTTTGCATAATAAAAACATGTAAATTGTCGATATAACATGTATCAATGCCTTTTACGTATGGTAAATTTGTAAGAAGTTTTGATTAGAAAAATGAGTCTAAAGATTAAAAAATGCAGAAGCAATCATGCAAACTTATCACAATAATAAAATTTTGTCAATACTTATAAATATTCTAAATTTAGATTGTCCCAATAAGTCACGATAGCCGAGTGGTTCGGTGGTCAGAATTTCGAATCGAGAGACCCGAGTTCGATCCCCAAGTGGCAGGCTCGTACCAATGAGTTTTTCAAAAAACTTATGTACGAATTACATCGTTGGCTTGGACATAAAGGTGGCGACAGGCTCACCACCTGTTACATTGTCCCGAAAATATCTTTGGTGGAAGGTGGGTCAAAGGGACTTAATTGTCTAGACTAGACCTCTGTCTACCCCTGTTTTGGGAATTGCGTGAAGATATTTATATTCATATTTATTATTTTTATAAAATGACGTATAATGATAGTCCTGCTTCGAGCTTATGGCATAAGAATATGCAAAGCCCCTTTATTTACATGGATGCCATTAAAGGCGATTAAGGGACAACATCACACACATTGCTCTTATTCTGAAGTAAGTAGCTTAAGCACTTGTGTTATAGAATCAGAAACAGCGAAGGCACCACAAACAGGAATCGAACCTGGATCTCAGAGCTGGCGACTCCATGAAAACTGGTATGTACGCCACTAATCTGCTGTAATTAAAATACCCTTGATTACCGACAGATAGCAGAATAACAATCTCGAAACATAATAGAGCTAAATTCAGAAGGCCAACGACAGGAGCAGCATTTAAGATATAAATTCTGGTACTGCGATCGCCACTCCGCTTGCAAAGTGTGGCGATTATTGCAAACCCTCTCTCACGGGAATCTATTTCCTACATAGCACTTAACAGGACGTCATGTAAGTACGTATACGACGTATGCGTAATACGTAACTTGTCATTTTTAAAACAATTACTGCATAAAATGTGTTATACTTGTACACTACACAACAGTACAGCTAAGACAAAACTTTAAAAAATTCAACCTGATGTTTCACATTTAAATAGCTCAAGGTGAGTTCATATTCAGCTCCGCATCTTATGCAAATGTGAATGAGTAATTTAAAAAGAAATGTTATATGTAGAAATATTGTATTTTTATAAAATGACGTATAATGATAGTCCTGCTTCGAGCTTATGGCATAAGAATATGCAAAGCCCCTTTATTTACATGGATGTCATTAAAGGCGATTAAGGGACAACATCACACACATTGCTCTTATTCTGAAGTAAGTAGCTTAAGCACTTGTGTTATAGAATCAGAAACAGCGAAGGCACCACAAACAGGAATCGAACCTGGATCTCAGAGCTGGCGACTCCATGAAAACTGGTATGTACGCCACTAATCTACTGTAATTAAAATACCCTTGATTACCGACAGATAGCAGAATAACAATCTCGAAACATAATAGAGCTAAATTCAGAAGGCCAACGACAGGAGCAGCATTTAAGATATAAATTCTGGTACTGCGATCGCCACTCCGCTTGCAAAGTGTGGCGATTATTGCAAACCCTCTCTCACGGGAATCTATTTCCTACATAGCACTTAACAGGACGTCATGTAAGTACGTATACGACGTATGCGTAATACGTAACTTGTCATTTTTAAAACAATTAGTGCATAAAATGTGTTATACTTGTACACTACACAACAGTACAGCTAAGACAAAACTTTAAAAAATTCAACCTGATGTTTCACATTTAAATAGCTCAAGGTGAGTTCATATTCAGCTCCGCATCTTATGCAAATGTGAATGAGTAATTTAAAAAAGAAATGTTATATGTAGAAATATTGTATTTTGCATAATAAAAACATGTAAATTGTCGATATAACATGTATCAATGCCTTTTACGTATGGTAAATTTGTAAGAAGTTTTGATTAGAAAAATGAGTCTAAAGATTAAAAAATGCAGAAGCAATCATGCAAACTTATCACAATAATAAAATTTTGTCAATACTTATAAATATTCTAAATTTAGATTGTCCCAATAAGTCACGATAGCCGAGTGGTTCGGTGGTCAGAATTTCGAATCGAGAGACCCGAGTTCGATCCTCAAGTGGCCGTACCAATGGGATTTTCTAAAAACCTATGTACGAATTACATCGTTGGCTTGGACATAAAGGTGGCGACAGGCTCACCACCTGTTACATTGTCCCGAAAATATCTTTGGTGGAAGGTGGGTCAAAGGGACTTAATTGTCTAGACTAGACCTCTGTCTACCCCTGTTTTGGGAATTGCGTGAAGATATTTATATTCATATTTATTATTTTTATAAAATGACGTATAATGATAGTCCTGCTTCGAGCTTATGGCATAAGAATATGCAAAGCCCCTTTATTTACATGGATGTCATTAAAGGCGATTAAGGGACAACATCACACACATTGCTCTTATTCTGAAGTAAGTAGCTTAAGCACTTGTGTTATAGAATCAGAAACAGCGAAGGCACCACAAACAGGAATCGAACCTGGATCTCAGAGCTGGCGACTCCATGAAAACTGGTATGTACGCCACTAATCTACTGTAATTAAAATACCCTTGATTACCGACAGATAGCAGAATAACAATCTCGAAACATAATAGAGCTAAATTCAGAAGGCCAACGACAGGAGCAGCATTTAAGATATAAATTCTGGTACTGCGATCGCCACTCCGCTTGCAAAGTGTGGCGATTATTGCAAACCCTCTCTCACGGGAATCTATTTCCTACATAGCACTTAACAGGACGTCATGTAAGTACGTATACGACGTATGCGTAATACGTAACTTGTCATTTTTAAAACAATTAGTGCATAAAATGTGTTATACTTGTACACTACACAACAGTACAGCTAAGACAAAACTTTAAAAAAATTCAACCTGATGTTTCACATTTAAATAGCTCAAGGTGAGTTCATATTCAGCTCCGCATCTTATGCAAATGTGAATGAGTAATTTAAAAAAGAAATGTTATATGTAGAAATATTGTATTTTGCATAATAAAAACATGTAAATTGTCGATATAACATGTATCAATGCCTTTTACGTATGGTAAATTTGTAAGAAGTTTTGATTAGAAAAATGAGTCTAAAGATTAAAAAATGCAGAAGCAATCATGCAAACTTATCACAATAATAAAATTTTGTCAATACTTATAAATATTCTAAATTTAGATTGTCCCAATAAGTCACGATAGCCGAGTGGTTGAGTGGTCGGAATTTCGAGTCAAGAGACCCGAGTTCGATCCTCACGTGGCCGTACCAATGGGATTTTCTAAAAACCTATGTACAAATTATATCGTTGGCTTGGACATAAAAGTCGGCGACGGGCTCACCACCAGTAACGTTGTCCCGAAAATATCATCGGTGGAAGGTGGGTCGAAGGGACTTAAATGTCTAGACTAGACCTCTGTCTACCCCTGTATTGGGAATTGCGTGAAGATCTTTTTTAGATTGTTCCAAAATATCTTCTATCTATCTATCACTTTCCAAAGTGGGTCGAAACGACTTTTGTCTAGACAAAAATCGTTTCGACTATTACAGGGGTAGCCTGAGGTCTAGACTACTGTAATGTACTGTACTGTAATGTCTAGACCTCAGGGTACCCCTGTATTGGGAATGGCGTGAAGACATATTATTATTAAAGAACAGTAATATAGAATTTAGAATATTAAAATAGAATATTATAAATTTAGATTGAATCGTACTACTAGTACTATACCTAATAACAGTGACTATTGATTGCGCTCGAGTAATTTTTTTTTGTACGGAAAAGGGTGGCAAACGAGCAAGTGGCTCACGTGATGGTAAATTATTACCGCAGCCCATGAACACCCGTAATACCAGAGGTATATCAGATGCGTTGCCGGCCTTAGAGTGCCCTCCCCTCAGAATTAGGGGAGGGCGGTGTGTGGGCCTCCGGTTACCTGCACTCACCAGACAAAACGCAGAAGTTTGTTAGACTTCTACTTCACGCCGGTATTCTGTGAGGTCGTGGTACTTCCCCGGTCGAGCCGGTCCATTCATGTAACAACAAAAGCTGATGCGTGGCTCTACCACTGTCAAAATTTGTACATTTCTTGTTGAAATATAATTTCCAATGTGTGACACTGGATAGTTGATAGAGACGTAACTCAGGAAGAAATATTTTTGGATGTTGAAATCAAAGATTATAAAACAGTGTGTTAGTTGACATCAAGAACATTACCCTACATGCCAATCAGCCTAAGAGCAACAGATGGAATCTCCGGAAAAACAGTACAATGCTATTAGAATTCCTAATTGACTTTGCATGAATCTCGCTAGGGTCAAACATTAGTTTGAAGAATATAAATGCGGTTGAGTCATGGTTGTTTATATGTTTATACAAATATTTAACTTTAACGCGGACAGGCTCACAACCTGTCGCGTTGTCCGAATTACGCCCCGGTGAAATGTGGCTTAATTAAATGGTCTAGAACTCTCTGAACCCTAATCTAATAAAAATACGCGAAAAAATAAGCAATTATTACAATTGTTAAATTGAAATTAATTATACTTTTATTATCTTCGATTTGGTGACATTTACTCGAGTTAATTGTATAGGGCAAAGTTGTATGGATGTCTGGTCACATGCTTTCAGATTTAGAACACGAAATTATTTACATGATTCATAAATTGACGTGTCATATCCTTCATTTAACAATTTCAAAGTACGACACTTGTGCGCAATTGACAATGCTGTTTATCCTATTTGATGCGATGACTCACCTCGAAGCAACAACATTTTTTTAAAAAATAATTCATGATTGAAATTAACTATTTGATAAGACATCCAAATTATAATTGTTAAAGTACTGGATAAGAACAGGGATATTCAGGGATATTCAGGGAAACAGAATCTAATAAAATATATATAGAATGATGCCGTGTGGTAACGTGTGGACCTCAAATGGGCAGCAGCGTCTGAGGTGCGAGTGGTCTGGTACTGCGATCACCAATCCGCCTGCCAAGCGTGGCGATTATGGCAAATCCTCCCCTGGGGTGAGGTATAGACCTCATTGGGGTGAGGTATAGACCACAGGACCTATGTCCTGCATTGGAATTTAACAGGCCGTTATTTATGTATGTATGTAAAATACGACATATTACATTTCTTATCATCATCACTATCGTAAGCCTTTAGTAATTTCTCGTTGCCATTTTATATGTGATGGAGTTGTCGCAAAATAAACCAAATAATAATCAAGGTTACGAGAGTATTGTTGTTTGATTGAACCTCTTAACCTTCCTAGCTTGAATCTATTGTGCCACGGAATTGATTGCATCCGGAGTTGCGACGAAGTACAATAGAGACTTTTTAAATGGAAGGTAAAAAGTTTTGGGTATGCTGTTTGGGAATCAGCAAAGATGTTAAAACATTTTATATGTGGGAAATAGCAATAAATTGAGATTAAATTTGAATTTGATTGAAAGGGCTAGTTCAGAACGGAAAAAATATTTTTTAATGCAAATTATTTGCGAGAATAATTAATATTAAATTTACAACTCTTTAGTTGTAAATCTAATATTAATTACTCTAGTTGTAAATTTAATAAAAAAAAATACTGAAAATGTTTTTAGTCAAGTAAAAATATTGTGATAAAATTAACATTCGTATTAAATATCTCATTCAACACAGCAACCTCAGCCAATTTAACTCCTGCCAAAGTCATTGTTCTGAATAACAATTTATTTAATTCTGTTACCAATGTGCCAGAATCCTAATTCTCGAGATGCACCTTAAGGGTGGTGGGTAAAGCTTAAGTTTTGCAAAGTTTGCGTCGGGACGTATCGATTTTCCGGTGAAACATTGATATTCACCTATCATACAGAACTTTAATGTAGCAGTTATTTAAAACTGTTTATTTTGAGGTCATGATTTTTGGTTATAATACGATGAGATGTAAAGAATAGTTAAATATCTTCACACAATTCCCAAGACAGGGGTAGACAGAGGTCTAGTCTAGACAATTAAGTCCCTTCGACCCAACTTCCACCGAAGATATTTTCGGGATAACGTGATAGGTGGTGAGCCTGTCGCCGTCTTTATGTCCAAGTCAACGATAAAATTCGTACATAAGTTTTTGAAAAACCCATTGGTACGAGCCTGCCACCTGGGGATCGAACTCGGGTCTCTTGACATGAAATTCCGACCACTCAACCACCCGGCTATCGTGACTATGAAGAATACTTGTAAGATTTAAAATATAATTATCAGTCTAGGATTTTATTGTAAAGTGCATCAATTAAAATTATTAATTACATTTAAGCGCGTGAAAATTTAAGTGCAACGTATGAAAACATACTTGATTTTAACATTGATGTTGCGTTACATTATTTAAGAACTAGTTTTCTAGTACATTCTATTGTTATGTTATCGTACGGTAACAATAGTAGCTATGTTTATTAAATAACATTTGGTTACAGTGACAACTGCTAATGATTAGCTTTGATATTTCTAAAACATCCTCCATTGATATCCAAACATCATTTGTGATTTGAAATAAGGTTTGCTGCGTAGATAAACAAAAGAAAAGATATACATTAAATTGCACACTAACAATGTAACTTATATAATAGCCTACCATACATACATAACATACATAACGGCCTGTTAAAATCCATTGCAGGACATAGGCCTCACCCATAGAGAGAATTTGCCATAATAGTCACGATTGGCAAGTCGATTGGCGATCGTATTACCAGACAACTCGCACCTCAGACGCTGCTGCCCATCTTCGGTATTATTATTTTGATCTGATATTTTTCGAGATGGCCATGATGGATGGATACAGCCATCTATCGGTTGCCATATCGATATTCTAGGCTCTTTCCCTTCGCCTCTTACGACACCCACGGGAAGAAAGGGAGTAGTAATATTCTTACGCCATTAACAGACGGCCAAATGTTAAATTTATATAAATAGATGTAAAAGGTAATTTTTTGTGATCAAAAAAAATAATAGGTATGTGATATTTATTTAGGCGATTTGAATTATTCTGACGATAATGAATATTAAAACGCTGCAAACTGGATTATTATTAAGTAAAGTTTTTGATTAAATTATCTTCTTAACTAATTAGAAATGAGGTCCTTTTTTACGTCATAATTAAACATTAATTCATAGAATTGTCGTATGTGATCAAAATATGGTTAAATTCTTAATCTATATATATATCGCTTGGATTGTTATAACTTCATATATTAATATGGTTAGTTGCCATAACCAGTGTACGTCTTGTTTAGAAAGGGACGTATAGATAAGGAGGGAGAGCAATGTGACGTCACATGCGCCTGCGCAGTGTGGCAACGTCGCGATAAATGTTTTGTAAATAGATGTCGATTGTTGTGCCAGGGTTGCAAGACTTAACTGAAAATATTTTGGCAGCAGGTCATTATCCATGTTTATTTATTCATATAGTCAAACTTTAATAATGATTTCATATGAAAAGCGTTAAGAGTCAAGAACTAAAACTTTTCTTCATTTTGAAGAATTATGATAGTTGGATACTAAATTTAAATAGTAAATAGTAGTAAAAATCTATTTCTTTTATAAAACAGGTGTTTATAAAACTTAAAAAAGTTATGTAACAGTTTGCATTTAATTGCCATATTTATAAATATATGGAGAAGAGGAAAGGAGAAAAAAGACTTCTTCTTCCAAATATATGCGTTGTGTTAATTAGTCATTCGCTTGTTAGGAATAAAAAGATACTTTGGCAACCCTTTACGTACATGCGACAGCTCTACATGTTGGATAGAGAAAGAAATGATGTCAAAATCATTACAAAAATGAACTTTATTCGGTTGTATTATGGATTTGTTAGATTATTATACAGTTATGAGTTCGACGTGCACAGAGGTAGTCCGTTTTACCAAGTTTTTATCTGACTCATTTCATTACTGAGCTATGGTCTTATGAATAAACAAATTTTGGTGACCTTTAAGAAGTTCGAAAACTATGAATGACCTTTTCATGTCATCACTTAATAAATGTCGGCAAATGTTTAATTTGACAACATTTAAAAATTAAATCCAAATTATCATAATATCCGAAACCGGATTTATATTGCTTCACTTTTATTGTTTCCACATTCATTGATTCATCATTTATTGATTATGCAAATGTATAAAATAAATAAATATAATAAATATCTTCACGCAATTCCCAATACAGGGGTAGACAGGGGTCTAGTCTAGACAAGTAAGTCCCTTCGACCCACCTTCCACCGAAGATATTTTCGGGACAACGTGACAGGTGGTGAGCCCGTCGCCGTCTTTATGTCCAAGACAACGATGTAATTCGTACATAGGTTTTAGAAAAACCCATTGGTACGAGCCTGCCACCTGGGGATCGAACTCGGATCTCTTGACTCCAAATTCCGACCACCAACCACTCGGCTATCGTGACTTATTTATATGCAATTGTTAAAGGTAATTTTTAAGTTGATTATAGGTCCCGTTTATTGTTAAAGTCATTTAATACTAATAGTGAAAAAACTACTAATACTGAGCGCTATCACATTATACTTATTTTACAAAGTGTTACTTAGCTCACGGATTTGACCAAATTGGCCAATAAACAAAAAAATATAGACATACATAGGTAGGGACACATGACATATATTGTTCCAAAGTGCTTAAGCACTTGAATTTGGAATCAGAAACACCGAAAGTACCACAAGAACATCAACACTCATGAAATATTTAACAAATTTTCGACATTGACCCGACTGGGAATCGAACCCATGATTCGACCTGACGGTTCCATGAAAACCAGTACTTGTCCACGGAGGTCGCCAAGTATATTGGCAGCTGTTTAATACTTTGATACTTATGCCTATGGAAAATTAGTATATATAATTAAGGATATATATAATTCGATTCGATTGCTATGATCTGCCAAATTCCATGGAATCGTTATATCCGACGTGGGGTATCTCCGCTCACAATATTTCTTTCAGAAGTGAAATTATTCTTACGCGCGAATTTTTTTTTTGATATGCTTATGTTACTTGTATATAAATAGCTATAACAGTAACTCTTTGCGCGTTTGATTTATACGTTTTATGAAAATTGTTAATTGTATAAAAATAGCTATATCTGTAACTCGTTGCGCGTATAATTTATGCGTTCTGTGCTTATTGCATTGGTTACTGTTCTTCGGAGTGCCGGTAGATCTTAAAACTATTTAAATACTGAAAATGTTTTTAGTATTTAATCGTTTTTTTTTATTTTAAATAAATTGATTTAAATTTATGATTAAAATAGCACTGTTACGTCGTTACTGTTTTCACTACCATCAGGAGTCCCCATTAGACAAGCTTCTAAATCTTCTTAAATTTCCTAGTTTGCGTGAATCAACCTGACCGCGGAAAGATAATCGTTTGATGACTAAGACAGATAGAACGGTTTCACGGTGACATAAGTAGTAGTTACTTGAACACAGAGCGAAAAATCATAACAGAAAAAAATTATACGTTATCATAACAGAACAAAAATAATAAATTATACATAATAAGTTAGAATATAATATCATATATATACTGGAAAGGGCTGCGCTCGAAGTCTTTCAGCATGATAGAAGGCCGTCCGTGTCCGTGGTAGTCCGTGGTAGTCTGTGGTAGTCCGTGGTAGTCCGTGGTAGTCCGTGGCAAGGACTTGCGAAGCATAACTAGGCGAAGAGGATCAGCACACTGACAATGGGCAACATAGCACGTAGAACCGACAGCCGTTGGGGAAGAAAGGTTCTCGAGTGGCAGCCTCGTACGGGCAAACGCAGTGTTGGACGACCCCGCACGAGATGGAGCGACGACTTGCACAGTATTACAGGGAGTCGATGGATGCAGATGGCACAGACCGTTCCATGAGGTATTTATTAGGGAAGACCTATGTTCAGCAGTAAAGTTTTCATAGATTGTTATGAGGATGATGATACAGGAATAGTGAGCACCTACAGGCTTAATTAAGTTAAAAGAGAAGGCAACGCATCCGTTTATTTAGAATAAATATATCTTTTTGTTTGGTTAAGTATTCTAAATAAAATAAATTACAGCACTAAAGTTTTAGAGTTTCGCATGGTATCGAATCAAAAATTCACGCCTTTATTCCTGTAAGTGACGTAAGAGGTCACTAACTATAACTGACAAATGACTAATCCTCTAGAAAAATACAAGGGCGCAATAAATCAGACCATTGCCCGTGTAACGTGCGAGGTGCCTGATACTGCGGTCGCATCTTCGAAGCGTGAAAATTATGGTAAATACTCCTTAGGGGAGAGGCCGTTATCCTGGACATTTAAACGGAATGACATGTGAAGACAGATAAATAACAAATATAGATACTTTTGTCATATAAATATAGATCACTTTTGTCTTACATTTGTTCCAAGAAAAGAATGAGAAATATCGTAGGGATAGAGAGAGAGAGAAAGATATTTTACGGCGGCTTAAAATCTTTTCCTGGAAATCATCGGCAAAAATGCATATTGCATACATTGCTTATAATATCCACTATACTTACAAGTTTTTGGCCACTCATAGTATGTTGAATAATCAATATAGCTTTATTATTTAGGAAGTTCTAACGAAAATTAATTAAATTTTGACGTTGCTTTAATAAGGTCGTCATTATGACTGTTTACGTTGGCGAGTGCCGGCGAAATTTTAATAAATAAGCAACTGAAAGGAGGTACGGGGTGGCATCGAAATACAGTCGGGGTCGACGACCCATCGACCGTTCACCCCCCCACCCTATTGCCTCCAACGACCCCCATTTCCCCCTACGACACTGCTCGTTCGTATCGAACCTTCGCGGATGTGATGTGTCTAAGTATAAAGTATACATAAAAAAAGTATGAAAAAAATAACCCACATATTAGTGTTAAAACATTAGAATGCGACACTAATGCAAGGTGCAAGGGACTTAATAAATCACTTATGTTCAGTGGGTTGGAAAGAACAACCCGTCAGTTTATATATTGTATGGAGACGTCGGCTAGATTTAACCATTAACGCAACTAAGCTATTTAAAAACTGCAATAGAAGGAAATTTTTTTATCATCCTACCTTATTAAATAGTAATATTTGATTAGGTAGGATGATTAGAACAACATTTATATATACACGCCATTCCCAATACAGGGATAGACGGAGGTCTAGACAATTAAGTCAATTCGACTCATCTTCCACCGAAGATATTTTTGGGACAACGGGATAGGTGGCGAGCCCGTCGCCGTGAGGCCTATGTTCAGCAGTAAAGTTTTGATAGATTGGTATGATGATGATGATACAGACATAGCGAGCACCTACAGGCTTAATTAAGTGAAAAGAGAAGGCAAATGCTTCCGTAATCTAAATAATCCTTAATCTTTCAATAAATAAGAGGTCTAGTCTAGACAATTAAGTACCTTCGACGCACCTTCCACCGAAGATATTTTTGAGACAACGTGACAGGTGCCAACGTGACGTGCTATGTCCAAGCCAACCATATAATTCGTACATAAGTTTTTGAAAAAAAAAACCGCTCGTCTTTAATCTATACGAGCCTGCTAACTGGATCGAACTTGGGTCTCTGCATTCGAAATTCCGACCACCCCACCAATCGGCAATCGTGACTTTTTATTTACATTTAAAAAACATAGCGACCCAAGTCGCCACTATTAACTAAGTTACCGGGCCATTTCGGGTCGATTTAGTTTACATAGTTAAATTTTAATAAGTTTCCTAATAAATTAAGATTAATCAACTGTAGTGGTAATGGGCCGGTTACAGCTGGACGGACTGATGACTGTCAGGGAAAAAGGGTAAAAACGTGGCAACCTCGTTTAGCAAACTCAGTGTAACGATTCCAAAAGATAAGGGCCTGCAACATGTTGCGTGGAGTTGGTGGATGCAGATGGCTGAGGACCATTAAATGTGGTTAATGTTAAAGAAGGTTCAGCAGTCTTGGAAGCTAGTTAAGAATAAGAAGAATTGAAAAGGCAGTAGAACATTTACATCACTATACCTTTACGTCTGCTGTCTCTTGCACGGTATTCGAGGAGCTATGGTATTTTGGAAACAATCTACTTTCTAAAAAATTTAAAGAGTATGCTCATGCTTTCTTCACTAAACAAATGAGGTATTTAAAAAAACTTGCATTAATCTTTGACAGTTCAGACAGTACTTGTTCTTTGAGTGTCTTTCTCAAAGAACAACAGTCGAAGGATAAAAAAAAAACTACTTTCACGATAGATCGAAAATAAACAAATGCAGCAATCATTTGTAATCTTATGCGACACTTATGCAACGTTACTTGGTAGGTTAATTGGTACTTAGCTGGCTTAAAATCTTGTTAGCTAATTTCGACCTATATCCACGTACTACTTAAATATAGGTCGATTTCGGATATGCTTTAATAATATTAGACTTATGATTTTAACAGAACCACATTGAGTCACGACATCCGAGTGGTTGGGTGATCGGAATTCGAGTCGATAGACCCGAGTTCGATCCCCAGGTGGCAGGCTCGTACCAATGGTCATAACCTATGTACGATTCATATCGTTGGCTTGAACATAAAGACGGCGACGGGTTCACCATCTGTCACGTTGTCCCAAAAAATGTTTTCGGTGGAAGGTGGGTCCAAAGGACTTAATTGCCTAGACCTATATCTACCCCAGTATTGGGAATGGCGATAGATATTTCTATGATTGTTAGTTAAAAAGTCAGTAATAATGAATAATATGCTGTTATACAGTAAGCGTACTAATTGCGTCAATACATCTTCAGCCCGATATTCGATTCTGATACAGTTCTGTTAAATGCAGACACAAGCTCTAAAGATTAATTTTCGAAAAGTTGGTACGTGCGTTTTAAAAATCGAATACGTCAAGCTCAATTCTAATCTTACGTAAAGAGAGACGGGCTGATAAGAAAAAGAGAGGCAACTAGAGAACAACAATATAAAGTCATATAATCAAAGTCGTATAATCAAAGTTGTGTTCTCAAGTGAGCTCCCTTTTGTGCATCTTGTTACGTGTGCTAAAAGTATATGAAATAGTGCAAAAGAAAGAGAAAATAAATATGCTAGAACGGACAAGGACAACGCATATTTACCTTGATGTCTTGCAAGACCTGCAAACAATTAGAAACATATTAGTGTTTGTACTATAACACTGATACAATGGAATACAATTTACACAAATAACGCCATTGTTGCAATTCAATGGTTAATATATTGGGGTCAGGCACTAAGGACGGCTATGTAGGACTCGTACGTAATATTTAAATACAAATTGCGAATTGTACTTATGTGTTAAATAAGTTACTAATGTTAGTTCTCATATTGACGCTCTTTTAGTGTTGGAGTTTTTTATTGATATATCAGATTTTAATATCGGATCAAAACCTCGGCGAGCGTTGTTTAAAGTATGGTACGGTGGTGACGAGTGCCGTGTTAATGCATACTTGCTTACTAAATGGCCTGTAAAAGTCGAATGCAGGACATAGGCATCTTTGATAAAAAATACAGCTAGGCAATCGCCACGTTTATCTAGCGGATTGCCGATAGCAGTATCAAAAAGCCACATTCCAGACACTGCTATCCTTCATCGGTTCGCATAATTTTGATAGCCCTGCCATATATAGGTAGACTGTATCATTTTCAAGGCTTTTACCATACTGGCTCTTACGACACCAACCAGGAAGAAAGGTATATAAAAGCATATGTTTATGGCGTCATGTAAAAATAATAACACAAAAATTTTATATGCATTAAAAGTAGTGAAACAGCGCGCGCGGAACTTAATGGTGCTACAATTACGTTACACTAGCCATAACCCGGTTACGTTTGACATTTCGAAATTTGTTCCAACGTTACTAAGAATATGCAAAGTGAAAATATCTAAAGTTCAAAAGAATAACAAATAGATCGATGGCATAGTTAAAAGCGCCGTCTTTTGTGTTTGAACATCGACAAAGCTTAACCTACTTTTCTTATATATTTCAACGTTATTTTACGTAGACTTTACTTGTGAATAGAAACTTAATTTTGATTTCGTTTAAGTATTTTATAAAAGTAGAGGATGCGCTTTTTATTCGTTTTGTTTATTAAGCTTAATACATTTATCCCACCACAATGTAAATTTATGGTCAATGTAAATTTACTTAAAACCTAGAATTATAAATGAAACAAAAATACTTTTTCCTTTGAGATGTTATCGTAAAAATATACAATAATCACCTAGAATTAAATTTTTTTTGGACAATACTTTTCACAAATCCTTTCCACCTATATTCTTATCTATCAGAAATAAATCAATAAGTAAAACTTTGAGTTTGAGCTAAGTTGTTTAGTGGTAGTGCTGATTTTAATTTGCTCAAAAGGCACCAACACAGCCTTGGTATCACACATCTCAATCATCTCAATATCACACGAAGATTTGCACAAGCAATAGAATAACTTATTATGGCATATTTATATGAAATTAAAAGACCTTGGTATGCATGAAGTACAAATCTCAAACAATAAAAGGTTTGTAATTTGTTATCACGTCAAGTTTTATCTCTCAAAGATGACGTAAAATCTCAATGCGTGTCACTTAAAAGTTGTCCGTAGTTCGTAAAGTCCCGCCTTCATCACTTGCTCAAAACATTGTTTAGAAGGTGTGCGCTTATAAATGTTGATTCAAAACATGGTTGGGAATTGTATAACTTTGATATCAACTTGTATGGGACTTACTTACGCGTTTTGGAACATAATATTTCTACTCGGAAACAAAATTTGACAGATATCTTTAACGAATCGCATGTCGGTAACATTTAAATGAAAACAAAAAATATGTATAGTATCCCGACCGATTTCGGCCACAGCGACTTGGACTATTGCGAGCGTCGTTCGTGTGCTCGTAGGTGACTGACGTAACCGATTTTTGCGCTGAACGTGCATGCACATTGACCGCTAGTAAATAAAAAATATAACATTATTACAGCATAAGAATTTCTACCCCTTGATTCCCGTGGCTGTCATGAATAATGACTTATGAAAAAAATGTAATAGAAAATACCGTCAGATGGTGGAAAATACCAGAAGAAAATATATCAAACTGGTGACGGAAATCGCCATCAATCGATAGTCATTGCAATTAATTTCAAAGTTTTAACTTAGTAATCTTTTACGACCTTAAAAATGTTGGAGAAAAAGAAACCCTTTTTCTTACACCTATTTCACATTTAATAGTATTTAACCAAACTTAAATCTAACTTATATATATATATATATATATATATATATATATATATATATATATATATATATATATATATATATATATATATATATATATATATATATATATATATATATATATATATATATATATACCTATATGTAGCCCTGATGGCAGGTACCAAAAAAGAATAACATTTATTGTTATAAATTTGTTTCAACTTGTAAATTAAAAAGTTTTAACAATATGTGTTACGCGCGGTCATGTTTACATTTTGTTTCTACGTATTATGCATATATTCCACGCTGTCATACTTTGTTTTTAAATTCATTGCAGCTGTCTTTAAATAAGTCAAATGTGCTTGATCGTCCCATATGACGTCAGTTTATCGGACATGTAATCCGGATAAGCATCAAGATAAATCCCGATGTCACTGAGGGTTCGATGTTAAGCGAGAGTGTCGTAGGTCAGGAACAAAGCGATGAAATGCTATTGCCTTTTATTGTTTTATGATCGAATGGATTAAATTTACAAGTTACTTAAAGGTTGAAATGCTTAATTAATAATCTAAGCGTAGAAGACAAAAGGCTCTGTATTTTATATTGTCATTATCATGACAGCTACTGAAAGTTCACTACAGGACATAAGCCTCTCTCGTGTGGGACGGTTTGCCATAATCGCTATTCTTCGCAAGCGGATTGGCGATCGCAGTACACCCCAGTGGAAAGCTCGAAACTTAGACGCAGCTGCACGTCACCGATCTGCTAAGTCTTGGTGTAATATTCTCCGAGGTTTTGATTGCATTTTTATTTAAAAAATATCTCCACTCAATTACCAATACAGGGGTAGACAGAGGTTAAGTCTAGACAATTAAGTCCAAGCCAACGTACCCATTGGTACGAGCCTGCCACCTGGGGATCGAACTCGGGTCTCTTGACTCGAAATTCCGACCATCCAACCACTCGGCTATCGAGACTCATTTTTATTTTATTTTAAATTAAATTTAAAAATATCAGTAACGGTTTAAAGATAGACTACTCAGCTTAGGCTTCTTCTAGGTCAGAATTATCTTTCCTGTTTCTGTATAGAGCTTTAGGTGGACTGTTAATTAGATAATTATTGTAGTACGGTATCATTGTATGTATTTTCGATAGTCTCACCACCACCATTTATGTTGTCCCATATAGTCTTCAGTGAAAGGTCGTTCGATAGATCTAGTCCGATCGAACTGTCTAGATTTCTCTCTATCTCATTATTGCGAAAATATATTTGTGAAAATATTTATACATTATTTAAAGATCATTACTATACAAATTTAAATATAACGGTTTCTTCGATTAGACTCATAAAGAAAAACCAAATTTAACTTCGCCGTTATTTCGTTATCGGTAACACGGGTTAAGCGACAACACCCGGGAGAGTGACAAGAGGTCTCCGAGGCGTAGAGGGTCATCGGCCGCGCCCGGGTTAAGTGACCCAGCCTTTGCCGACGAGTTAAGAAATCTTATCCGGCCCGAGTGTAAGCGCTTGTTACGCGTAGGGGTAGGTCAGTAACGTGACTATCGAACTAGAACGATTTTTGTCTATTCTTGTTGTTTAATCGAATAAAAAAACATAACTTTGTCTTATAAAGATGCTTCAAATGGAAGGGTTGTCGAAAAAGTCATACATAATTCTCTATAACTTCACTTCACCAACGAGCACGTGTGAAAAATACAGCGAGTGTGTAAAGCAAAACGGGCGCACTGAACCTTGGCCTTTTACGTTCTGCAAATTTAATCTCAAAAGTTACGAAGCAATTCGAATTTCTACGTGGCTGAGGACGATACGACTAAATAAATAATAAATGAATACATGCATACATAAATAGGGACAACATCAAACAAGTAAGTAGCTAAAGCACTAGTGTTATGGAATCGAAGATAACGAAGGTATCACAAACACCCAGACAATAGATAAACTAGGTATACAGTCATCCCACCGTAGCTATATTCTCTATGTATATGTTATATTTCAGCAACACCGAGAAGAAAGGACGTATGGGTTTAGGCTTTAAGACTATAAGTGAAGAAGCATTATGTCTTACTGAACGACCTGAAAAGGTCTGCTTAAAGACTCAGGCTCTAAAGGCTCTTACGTAAGGAAGGTTTGCTATAATTGCCCCACTTAGCAAATGTATTGGCAATCACAGTACCACATTAGACACTTCTTCTCTCCTTCATCGGACTTTTTAACTTATCGGGTGTTTCTCGTGATGTATGTATAATTTGTTAGCAGCTATTTCTATTTTCAAGTGTTTTTCTTAGTTGTCTATTCTTACCACAAAGCATTATTTCTATATCATAAGAATAAAACTAGGGCGCACCGCTCGGATCGAACCTTCAAGGCCCATTATCGATAAAACTATTGGACTCAAGGCTGCAATCCAATAAATACCTGAAGTAATACCTGACTAACATTAATCTTATATAAAAATTCGATGACCTTTAAGCACAACCTTTTGAAATAACTTTAAATATATTCATGAACGGAACGAAATATACTAGGATATTTAATTAATTATCTTTGCTATTTTGCAGCCACAATAGTCGAGTGGTTGGATGATCGGAACTCGAGTCAAAATACCCGAGTTCATTCCCAAGGAGGTAGGCTCGTATCAATCGAGTATTTTCAAAACTTATGTACGATTTATATAACGTTGGCGACTGGTGTACCACCACCACGTTGTCTCAAAATAGGCTCCGATGGATTGTGGGTGGAAAGGACAAAATTGTCTAGATCTCTGGCTGTTCCTGTAGTGGAAAATGCGTGAAATAATAAACTATAACGTGAAATAATAAAGTATATGCATGTATGCATGTGGATTTGATTGGTACAGAGGTCCCATTAATCTAAAAGTGTTGTCGGTTTTGGTAATTAAATTAATGAGAGATTTTAAAAATCAACTAGCATGCGACTCGAGTTAGTTGATTTTTTAAAACAAAATAACAAAACTGTGAAACAAAAAAGCTACACAGCAAGAAAATAAAAACAACCCTTTTATTAAAAACATCTATTAAGATCCCATCACCTAAATGCTACTTAAATGCGAGCAAATCATTGAGTTCTGTATTTCGTTGGTCTTAAATCTCAAAAATTGAGTACTCAATCTCAAAGTCACTGGTGCAAAGCTCAAACAAAATTCGAAGAAACGCATTTAGTTTAAAAAAAAATTAAAAAAACTATCAGCACTATATTCAAACAGCACCGTAAACCGATTAAGCTGGTTACGTTGAGCGAGGCGGGCCGTGTCACACTCGCGACTTGAATCACGCGAACAACTCCATCGGTATATCGATAAAACACGTGTCGCGTTGAACCGGGACGACAGAGCCGGGTAACCGGGTGTCATGGCACCACTATCGCAGCAGTTTATCAGGGTAGTGCGATCGCGTGAACAAATCGTAACGAGGAAATAAATTGTTTTGGAAGCGTTATAAATAGATTGATTTTATTTTTTGTTAAAGCTTAGTGGGGATATCGTTTGTTTTCAATTAAATGCCTTAAATTTATCGCTGATTTAATCATGGAAAAAACTAATATAGCATGATAGTCTTCATTTTGGTTTAATAAAGGGTATATTATGAATGTATCATTATTTATTTATATAATGTAAATTATAAAATGACCTTATTTTGTGTGTGTCTAATGTTTTGTATTTAATAGATTATATAACTTTATAGTTATTTAAATTCATGTTTTGAATAAATATTATAATTAAAACTTTACGTTCCTCCACATCACAGATTCAAACTATCATGACGGCTAGTAAATTTGGCCACATCCAGTCGCTTTAAGTCCGCGCCGGAGCGTCTGCCGCATGTCTGCTCTGATTCCCCATGGCCGGATATATTTCACTCGGATTTGGCCCGGCTTGCCGCTTCTTTGCAAGAACGTGCGGTCGCGATGAAAGGGCAAGTTCACGCATTACTATGTTTCACTTTATCGTACTGTTGCTCTCTTGGTATTTCGAAACACATGTTCCAAAAGCTTTTTTTTGTCCTAGATAGTTTATGACATGAATCGTTGAAAATCTCTTTGTTCTCAGTCTATGGTTTTGTTATAATAAGCAGAGCTTGTATTCCTCAATCAAATCATCTCAATGTCTATCTCAATCAAATTATCATATAGACTGAAGCAATGACATATGAATGATGATATTACTGTGATTTAATTAATTATTATTAAAAATCTAATAAAATGTAAGTCGAATTACTCGCTTACTTAACTGTCTTCGAAAGCCCACTGTAAGGTATTGGCCTATCCCGTAAGTAGTTTTTATACCATAATCGTCACGCTTGATAAGAGGGTTTCTCATAATCGCCAGGATTGGCGAGTGGATTATCGATCGTATCACTAGATACTTAGAGTCAAAGATGCAGTTGTCCTAATGTTTTTCGAGATTACTATACTGATATCTGTCGGTAGTTGACATCGATTTTAAGGCTCCCTTTTATTTACGGGTTGGTAAATTTTCACTCTGATACCTCGCAACAAAATGTAACTAAATTTGCTTTATGTAACTGAAACTGTAATGTTTCTTTTTATTTTAACTTTACGATGAAATATTTTTGATAACTTTCTTATCTTCGCACAATCCTTAACGGGGTAGCCAAAGAGAACAGAACGCGAAGTGTCACGGTCCTTACATACCTCTTTCGCTTCTTTGAAATTCAAATTAAATTTGTTTACAATAACAAATAACTAGAAATAGTATGCTTCTTGTGATTCTGTGTTTACAAGTGTTCAGTTCAAGTGTCTGGTTAAATCGTTACGTCGGGTAAGACAGGCATGACGCCCCAAGTTCAAGGTTAACTCGACGAGTGCGGAATCTTGAGCCGGGATCCCGAGGGCCCGAGAAATGTGAGCCCGCCCGTGAACACGCCTATTTCGGCCAGTTTGTTTACAAACTTCGGGTCCGACGTTTGATTTCATTTGAAGAGCAAAGTTCGATGATTCATTGTTATGTAACGTTGTTAATTTTTGTGTAACGTTTGTAATTATGTAAGTTTGTTAGCCAGAACGTATGTTATAAATAACTGGTACAGCTCAAGCGTTCGTAGATTGAACTTGAGGCGATACATGTTGACAAAAGCTCAAGGCTTTAGAACTGATGCATTTAAAAGAATGTTTAGATATATACGTGAAACACATGTTAGAAAGAGAAAAATATTTCACTACTATTAATATTTCATCACTACTAATTGATAAATTGCTAGAGTATCAAAATTATATTCTGACTATATACATAAACAGAATTACACTCGGATCCTTTGCTTCGAGAGCAGAGCTTTTCTGACTAGACTATTGGACGATCAATTTATGTGAAATATTATATAAAAGAGTAATTTATTAATTATAAAAATTTTTTTACTGACCCGATAGCCTTGTAAGCCTTGGAAACTAAACTTAACTAAGTTAGGGTTGCGGGTTCGATTCCCGGTAGAGGCAAACATTTGTGCGATAAATATGAATGTTTCTTTTCGAGTCACAAACAAACAAACAAATAAGCAATAAGCTCATCTTATGTTCTCCCAAGATATTTCCTGTGAAAAGTGGATCGAAAAGGGGACTACATTATCTGAATTATGAGGACATACGTTTCATTTAAGGTATACCAAAAGTAGCTAGTATAATCCTTCACATGAATTATAGTTTTTTGACGGCAACGCAACAAAATAAAGCACGAAGCAGGAGTAGAGGGAATGGTTAATTGCATTTGATGTGACTCGTAAAGTCAATTATGAGTGCCGTGAAAATGGCTAGAATTAAAATTTATGCCACCGCGTAAAAGCTATGAGTCCGCCTAATGGTCGTGACTTCTTTTTTTTTTAAGTTTTACATGAAGTTTTTTATTTATACATTGACTACATAATTCAACATCTGTCCTATACAAGAAGAGCATTAAAGCACAAAAATCCTTTAAAATCATAACCACTCCAAAGTTGTGTAGTACCCCATCTTCACTTAGGCTGGATTTGGGTTTCACAAATTCAGGTCTATATTGTGCCATCCTTGGTGATGTAATGGTAGAATATTAGTACTATTTCCTTCAAAGAAAAGTCAAAAACATCCCGTAATCTGAAAAAGCGTGCTGTGAGCTGGCGAGACAAGATTTACTCTTTGGTCGTCAATCGGCTTGCCAAGCTTGACAGTTACGATTTTATGTACCAAGTTGTTAATATCAAACAGTTACAGGCTGGTGATGACGCATTCATTATGAAAAATGTGGAATAGAAAAAAATACATAAATAACACTGGCCTTCAAGACTCGTTGGAGAAATATATACGATATTTCTGTAATATAAATTAAACACAACGCGCTTAACCTTGCCGCGGTAGAGAAGGATCGGGAACCTGTTTTTAATTTCAAACGTGAGCGACCTGGGTTCGATCTGCTGCACTGACACGTTATAATTAATTGAAATTAGTCTTTAAGTAATTGCGGGAATGAAAATATTATTCGCATTCTACACAGAATGTAGTGTGACATCACGGTGTCAGAGGCTTTTCGTATCAAAAACCATATTCGATTTTTTTTAACTTTATCATTTTTTTGTTTATCTTGTGGTCGGAATTTCGAGTCGAGAGAGTTTTTCAAAAAACTTATTTGCGAATTTTATCGTTTGCTTGGACATTAAGACGGCGCCGGCTCACCACCTGTCACGTTGTCCCGAAAATATCTTCGGTGGAAGGTGGGTCAAAGCGACTTCTTTGTCTAGACTAGACCTTTGTCTAACCCTGTATTGGGAATTGCGTGATGATATTTATTTATTTGACTTTATCTTTCCTGACTCTGAATCTGTCTAGACAATGAAGTTTTCACGTTCAATTGATTTTATTTTTATAAACGTCTTACACATAGGCGATACCCTTGCAAATATGTAGGTACTAGTGAGCTTTTTTTTTTCGACACGATCCGAAACTTTCATATGAACAGACGCCGCCGTCGATGCATTGATTTTCACTTTTTTCCACGGCAACGTTTTTACTCAGGGAACAGACAGGTTTTTATTGACGGGTTTCACTCAAAAGTATTAATAAGGTTCGAATTATCGTTGTTATTATAAATTACTGTAGTTATTAACTTTTGAAGTTAAATTATTAGTTTTGAACTTACAATTTTTTTACCTTCACGAATTTTAAAACCTGGGGTGGTCAGATGTATGGACAGTGTAGTTCTTTCTACATATTACACAGGAGGCCATTTTGGACAAAGTGACAGCTGGTGAGTCTATCATTGTCTTAGTTAAACATAGAATATTGCATTCGTTTTATTCAAAAATATTTGTATAGAAACATAGTTCAATTATAATTAAGGCAATGAAGAAATAAATAGTAAATACATACACAGATAGAGACCACATCTCAT
Organism: Sericinus montela; assembly: GCA_029286605.1. Taxonomy (NCBI): domain Eukaryota; kingdom Metazoa; phylum Arthropoda; class Insecta; order Lepidoptera; family Papilionidae; genus Sericinus; species Sericinus montela. Next base: position 1,637,051 of record JAGSMR010000004.1, read on the forward strand.
ACATTGTTCTGATCCCAAAGTAAGAAGCTTAAGCACTTGTGCGACTATTATTGAATCAGAAACCCGTGACCAGAGTTGGCGACACCATAAAAACCGGTGTATACGTCTCTGTAATTGAAAGAAAAAATTGAATGGCAGCGAAAAGGCAAAAGTAGGTATACTGTTGCTACATTTGAAATTTCTAAAACTAAAATCACCTCTGCAAATCATACATTGAAGATTTACAGGGAAAAGCGTGACAAACACGTGTATTTATTTACAAATGTATGAAAAGGCAACGCACTCGATCGCAGTGCTCTCAATGGATCGAGGCCGAGGCGAGAGTGACCTAAATTTTTATTTGACACGCCACGTATATTATGTAGGTAGGAATGTCGTCACAATGTGCCAACATGGCCGCAGTCGCTATGCCTACTAATAAATAAATTTTGGCGCGAAACGTGGATGCAGAACACATGGAGATCAAGCTAAATTCATAATAAACTTATGTCAACTAAGAAATAATTTTTTGGTATAATCGAATATTGAAAAAAAAAAACTATAAAGTTTTTCACTACTTAGAGGTAATTCGTTACTGGTAAGAAGTGAAATAATGACTGATAGTTATATTCAATGTGTAACGTTAAGTTAAATATTACGTGTATAGGTAGAAAGAGTTAAATTCTAAATTTAAAAATTTTTGGAGTATTTTCAAAATAAAATATTAAATCTGCCAACATAAACTGTATCCAAAAAAAAAGTTATAAAATAAAAATGACCGCAAGACCAAGCGATACAAAAATTTAAAAACGGGGACAGAGATAAGCGCTATATACGGTCGCGCCAATCTCAATTTACTATGTTATGTAAACTTTACATCACGATAAGAACAGATAAGAAATTCTATATGAATCAGACTTTACTGGGGTTGCCACTAATCACAATTATGATGGATATTATAAAATCATTATCATCACAACAGTCTATCAAAAGTCCACTGCTGATAATAGGCATATTTATTGCCACATAAACGGTTCTGGTACATTATTTCTGGTATCTGGGTATTATAAAATTAATTTCAGGTAAATAATAATTGTCGATTATCTCGGCGTAAAAATTAAGCATTCGTTTATTCCTCTAATAGGTGAGTTAGAAGGAAAATACTGACTACATGCAGATGGCAAGATAAACCATCTTGAAAAATACTAGATTATATAATTAATCAGACATGCGACGGGCAATAGTGTCTAAGATTGAGATGTGTTGTAGTGAAATGGCAAAACCCGCGAAAAAGGAAAGAAACTTCTGTCCAAGAAATAATAAAGATAATACATGTGACATGTGTTCCTTAATTTGCATTTTAATTTGCACAATTATTAAGTTAAACTACATTTTTTGTAAGTTTCTTAGGCACAAGTGATTTTAATAGCCGTGTGGTATCTTAAGAATATCTCCTTCTCTCTAGTGGGTATCGTAAGAGACGACTATGGGAAAAGCCTTCAAACGTCATTGGCTACCGCCAGATGGTGGGATAATCATACCAAAGCAGACTGGTGATGAGCAGCAGTATCTAAGATACAAAGTGTCTGGTGCTGCGATCGCCCATCCACTTGGTAAACGTGACGACTATGGCAAACCCTCCATAGGAAGAGGCCAATGTCCTGCAGTGGACTTCAACAGGCCGTTATGTATGTCACATTTTATATTTGTTGAATTTTGATACTAAAAGTCTGAGACGTATGCTATATAAATATCTTTAATCCATTCTCAATAGTGGGGAAGACAGAAGTCCAGACAATTAAGTTATTTCGACCCAACTTTCACCGAAGAAATTTTTTTGGAATTGGATAGAAACAACATAAATGAAAAAGAATCCCTAATAATATCAAATTATGGTGACTCCAGCCAGAACGATATCTTAGTTTGAAATGCGTCCGTTGACAATAATGTATTAAATGAAACCAAAACAAGTTTCGGTGGACTTCTCTTATCTTATCAGTCTCATTTAGGGAAAATTTGACTGAACTGTTAAATTTAATTCTGTCTGAAGAGGAACCTAACATTTGAAGACTAACGAGAGTTATAATTATGTTTGTTTACTTCTTGAACTTTAATAAAAAATGCGAAGATTATTTTAGCTACCATTTTGCTTAAGAAAAGTGTAACATTTTCAAAGATTCTATTTTAGAGTAAATCCATCGTGCATTATTTATTTTATTGTAATGTTTACGTACACGTTTATCTGTGTTTGGTTGAGGTCTGTTATCAAAAAGTAGTATCAGTAATTACTCAACATAAGAGCCATATTTTTCATTTACTATACCATTGTATTTTAAATCTGCCATCGTTCCGAAATTGTATTCATTTAACGGAGGCAACAAAAGCATAAGAAACTACACACTCTATTCCATTTTAAAAATAAGAAAAATAACTTCTGTGTACTGTCTGTGTACCAGACTGTGTACTGTTTACTGTGTGTGTCTGTGTACCAAAGAATAAAAATTACTTCAAAACGTTGAAGAACTGACTTCAGCTATTTTGCCACCTTCAGCGACGGAATATTTTCTGCATATTTCAAATGGGATTACCTCGGGAACTAGCTGTATAAAATACAGGTTAAACCGTTTAAATCGGCTTGGTTTTTTTCTGTTTAATCGTATTCGTATTCGTATTCTCAAAGAACTGAACTTTAAAATCTTACATTAAAACTATTTTTTGAGTAAAACCTTACGTAGAGCTTCTGAAGTTAGTGTTATAAATACTAATTTATAATAAAACAGCTTATACGGTGTGACATAGGCGTCAGAACTTATCACCCGCTTTTTTCAGGTAAGGCTAGTGATGGGAGTAGCGCAAAAATGCGACATTTTGGTGTTGCTATCCATAATCCGTTTTTGAAGCGCAGCGTCAACCGCAAATCCCTCTCAAGGAAGAAGCCAATGTCCTCCAGTGAACTTTTACAGGCTGATAAAAAAATAAATTCTGTGTTCTTTAAAAAAAGCAATTTCCGTGTTCTGCATATTTAAGGGTTCAAGCTACATTTATAGCATATTTAAACATCGATGAAGACTTAAGTTGTTTTCAGGCATCCCTGTGTTTTCAAAGTTCCCTGCAAGTGAATCGTAGGACAGCAAAATTTCACAAAATATTTAAATAAATAAATAAATATCTTCATGAAATTCCCGTTACAGGGGTAGACAGTGGTCTAGTCTAGACAATTAAGTCCCTTTGACCCTCCAACCACCGAAGATATTTTCGGGACAACGTGTGTATTTAAATTTATATATTAAGGGTAAACTTTCCTTGCAATTGTTTAATATGATATCGGTCAAAAGCCATGAGATATTTTTGGCATTAATTCAAATAAACACGATTTTCGATCTAAGAAATGAAGGGGAGAATCAGATACTTAAATTAATCCTGTTATAATTTAAGTGAATTTACTTAATGCAATATTTAGCTAGGCCATTTATTACTTATTTTTTGAACTTGGTTAAGGGTGAAATATTTGCTAAGCGTCTAAGCGACTGCAGACTCATGCAGCAATTCAGAAAAATATGTTTTCAGTCCTGAGGACTAAAAACTTCTTAGAGCACGCTATTCACGGGTTTTTAACCCACGTATTTTTGACTAAAAGTATTATGTAATATAATAATTTATTTGTTTCACAATGAATGTATAACACAAATAAATAATAAATAATCTTCTATACAATATATTATACACCTTGCCTTACATATTTATATTTGTGTGTGATGATACAAGACAATTCGCAGACAGGTAGAGAATCTGTAACCTTCTACTAGTAAAGATATTTTCAGAGGTCCATAGGCTGCAGGGGCCGCTTCTCATAGTGTGAACTGTCAGCTTGTTTTTCACCTAAACTAAGGTGTTTATATTCATTGTACAAAATAAGAAAATGATTCAACTGAACTGTAGTTTGTTAAAAAATTAACCAGTGTAAATGTAATAAATAAATAAATGTACCAATTGACTGTATCTATGGTTATAAAGGAGTTTAAAGTTAAAATTTTGAGAATAGGTTTCAAATTTTGTATTTAAAAAAATATTTAATTTCATCGCAATCACTTAACCATATTTAAAATTCTATAAACAAAAAAATATTCGTCCTTGTGTAGATGTTCGCCTTAGTAATAGAATAATTTAAATAATATTAGCATTTTATGGAATATTAATCATAATTTATGTAAAAAACCTAAATATGTTAATACAGACTGAATTTTAAAGAGATACGTAACTAATATTTAATTCTACTTTCATTAACTGACATTGGATTATAAACACGTAATTAAAATCACGTTAAAATAAAAGTTGAAAATAATTTACGGTAATTATTTAATATTATTTTTTGTTATTTTAGACAAATTTGCTAGTGAGTGATGTCCATCACCCATCAACTCAGAGATTGACTTGCAATCACCGTGCCACATTCACTCGTTGCGTCTTACTCGCGTGCCGCGGGGAGTATTGACCTTTCCACCAACGTCTATGATGCTTAATGCAACCAAATATCATTTATTATGCAACAAAAATTTTTGACAATATTAAAAAAAAACATTTTTAATTTTATAATTCTCGATTACCTTGTTGATGGAACGCGGAAGCCGAAAATCCAAGGTCTGTGACACAACAAAAAATCAAAATGTAACGAACACAGACACACGCGACTTTCGTAAATTGAATTCGCGCGGGAAATTTCTTGAGTGATGTGCAATCGGTGATCGGTAATCGATTGCAACGAATCGATATGTTACATAAAACGCGCGGAGAGACGTCGACGTCGCACGTGACTGGTGCCCGTGTGACGGACGAAGCGAGCGCGGCAAGCGTCGCGCCCCCACTCCCCCACACCTCACACCCGCGACGTACATCTACGTATAGATACGTAGAACAGACATTTGATAAACAAATTACAAATTTGAGATACATCGAAGAGCTTTGCCTTTTAATGGCTTTTTACGCCTTTGCTTCAGAAAACATCAGTACGGGCAATTTAATTTGAATGTTTTAATTAAACACGCACATAGTGACGTTTTCTTGACAAAGTAAGGGACAGGTTTAAGCTATATTTTAGGAGCTCTACATTATGTTTATTGTTTCTGATAAATTATCATTATATTAATATTCATTGTTCATTATAATAATATGGGTATTTATCACAAAACGATTATTCTATTTTAACAAGAAGCATTTGTATTGTTACCATAAAGTTCTGGTATTCTTGCTATAGTTTAACATTAAAAAAAACATTTTTTTTATGCAAGTCCTTTGATGATAACAAAGTCACCAGAGACTGTAACACTTAAAAATAATTACAGATTAGATACAATAAAAGCCTGTCAATAGAAAAATAATATTTTAACAGGAAGTTTTTAACATGTAGAGTTATCTGAATATTCGCTACCAAAAGATATAGTAAGCAGATATTTGCACCTAATATTTAATATTTCAACACAAAAATATATGTTATTTAGTAATCAGTTATTTTCTTTTTCTAACAATACGGAAAGTATACTCAAGTAATTTAATCATAACAAATTCGACTCTACCCTTTTAATATAGAACGTAACACAAATACATTGTATGTACGGTATCGCCAGATCTGATGTTATCTCACTCACACGTACTCTAAATTGTCTTCTAAATAATGCTACCTTTGTCTAGCAACTGGAGCTCGTATCAACGAACGTGTACAAGGAATACTTCCGATAAGTTTCTATATGCATTATCATATTATCCGAGTGAAGTGAACGTAAACGTAAATTAGGAATAAAATATGGTTCTTCTCTGTGAAAATTATATGTAATTTTTCTTTTTAGGCTACATGTTATGGTAAATTGTCACGAAAGCCGAGTAGTTGAGTGATCAGAATTCGATTCAAGAGCCCTAAGTTCGAACCCCAAGGCCCTTTTGTACTATTTATATTGTTAGCTTGGTCATACAGATGGCGATTTACTTACCACCTGTCAAGCAATCCCAAAAAAATGTCTTCGGTGGAAAGGAATTAATTGTGTGGACCACCGTCTACCCCTGTATTAAGAAGGGCGTGAAGATACTTTTATGTTATGGTAACTTATCCGCCAATTATAGTATCAAAAATTATTTGTATCAATATTTGAGAGATAATGTCGAAATGAATAGAAAATTCAAAAATAAAAGAATAAAGAGCTTATTTTATTAAATTAAATAAACAAGCTGTGCAGTTGCAGCAGGTTGTAATGAATAAATAATCTCATTATTCTTTGGAATGGTTGAACTTTATAGTAAGACCTGTTTTAGTTATTTTTTCATTCATGAGTAATGTTGCCACGATAAGAGTCTCGATAGCCGTGGCTGGGTGGTCAGAATTTGATTCAAGAGACCCAAGTTCGGCGCCAGGTGGCAGGTTTTCAAAAACTTATTTAAGAATTATATCGTTGGCTTGGGCGTTAAGTCGACGGGCTCACAACCAGTCACGGTGTCCCAAAAAGGTGGAAGGTTTCGACCCACCTTCCGCCGAAGTATCTTCGGCGAAAGGTGGATCGAAACGACTAAATTGTTGAGACCTCTGTTTAACCCTGTATTGCGAATGGTGTGAAGATATATAATTCATTCATGAGTAGATTACATGATTTGAATTGGAGTTATTTTAAAACGAGAAATCGGCTAATTCAATTGATTAATGGTAGGTAAAATTTTGTAGACAGATCTATGTAGGAAGACCTAATAAAAAATTACGAAAGGGGAAGAAAAAGAAGGATAGAACGAGGGTAGAGGATAGGAAGGTAGATGGGGTTTCCGGTTACCCACCGAATTAAATTCAAATATACAAGAGGCCTATACTACACGCCGGTGTACTGTAAGGCCTTGCCACTGTAAGTACCTGCAGAAACTACCGCTTATACATCATAAGAAGCTAAGAATTAACAAGCTAATACGGTTCTTTACACCTACTCTAGTTATATAACCTAAGAATAATCCTGGTAATTTATGTAATGAAATAAAAATATTTTATGGAATAAAATATTTTTTATTTCAGAGCATATAGGTTTGTACATAAATAGAAAATTATACAAAGTATTTCTACGATATGCTATCATAAGAATATACCATACCATTTTATCCCGTGGGTTTTGTTAGGGCTGACAAGGTGAAAAGCTTTCAAAATGTCTAAATAATGACAACTCGAAAATTTTGCAGAACGGTGGCGGGCAGCAGGATCTAAAGTAAAAGGTGCCTGGCTCTACGGTCCTGGTACCCGATTATCAAGCGTAGGAATTTATAGCTATGTATTGAAAACATTATTCACAAGCATTTTTTTCTCCAAGATTTTACTTGTAATACATTAACTTAAACATGACGAAGATGGTAAATAAATATACGTATAAAAATACGTCTATATGCTCATCACCAGGTCCCTTCTGATGAAATGTGGGTAGAAAGAACTAAGACCGGGGAGGTATTAATTCATTAAGATATAAATATATATAAATGGTAAATGTTTGAATATATAAAAAACATGAGTTACTTTTGGGCTCTATGTTTACCTTTGACCAGTTAAAATGAAATTAAAAATGTCAACAATTGCGTGTTACATGCTAAATGAGCATGTTTATCATTTCCAGATAAGTTTATTCGTGTAACAAATTTGCTTTAGGTTTCCTTAATGAACAATTAAGTGGCTACGAGTTCCGCCCGTAGCATCGTAGCACGCCGTAGGAACGTTCCGCCCGAGCTACACCGCGGTACTTATGCAAAAGAGCCCAATATTTCATCGTTGCTCCGTCTATTGCAGCCCGTATTATCATAACAATCGCTTACATTACGTGCAGAGCGTTTAGCTATAGCTGTAGCAAAGTGCTTTAAGGAGATGCATCGTTAATCGGTTAATTATAGTACATACGTATAGTTATATACGTACATGCATACATATATAAATAGGGATAACATTACATACCTTGCTCTGATCCCAAAGCAGTTTAAGCGTTCGCAAAACTAAATAGTAGAACTAAATTAAAATGTAACAAAAAGTTTTTATTTCTATATTAAATACACTTTTTATTTGTAAATAAAAAACGAATAACTTTACAAATTTTAATTATTTTAATAATGATTCAGTACACATTATTATAGAAATATTCTTTATGGCATAGTACATATCATAGCGACGATTTTATAGGCCATAATGTGTTGTAAAAATACACTGCGGAACATAGGCCTGTTCTGTAAAGAGGATTTGCTACAATTTGCCACACTTGGTAAATAGACTGGCGATGATGGTATCAGACATATTGCACCTTTAGACACTGCAGCCCGCCATCGGCCTTCTGAATTTTGTCTGTTTTATTTTTGAGATTATGGCCTAGCCGAGTTGTTGAGTAATGGAATTCGAATAAAGAGAAGAGAAGAAGGGAAGAGGCTCATCACCTGTCACGGTTCCAAAAAATGTCTTCGGTGAAAGGTGGGTCGATATTTTTTTTTCTATCGATAGCTTATTGCAATTTAAGGATTTTCCTTTAGTCGCCTCTTACGATACCCGTAAAAATAAAGGGGAGGTATATTTTATTCCATGAATATGTTTGCATAATCAAAATCATAGATCATACGGGAGAATTTGGGGCTTATGATTTTCAAAATGCTCACATCGACGATTAGATGTTAAAAGCTACTGACCACTGACAATTTGCTTAAATTTTGGTCAACTGCCGTTCGATTGCTAACTCACTTGCCAAGAGCAGCCAATATAGTAAACCAATCTTGAAGCCTATGTGCCTATTTAAGCCTTTCACCGCTTTAAAGCCATAATGAAATTTACAAATCACAATTGAAAAAAAAATTTTCCTATAGCTCATTTATATAACATACGTAAACTTTTTGTACAGCTGATCGAAAGCTCCTTGTGGTAATGATTGAAAAAAAAATCAAAATATCCATCAGAAGGATACCCTTTACCACTTGGCGGGCGAGGCTTAAAATTTTACGTTCACGTCTACGCAGACTGGATTATTCAGCTGAATATGCAATCAAATGAGGCCAGTTTCGTTACCGTGCGCGACAGAGACAGCATCACGCCACTCGATATTATATTGAACAAGTTCATAACTACGTGCATTAGACGAACGAGTACGTACAGCGTTTTCTCATTTCCCGCGACGAAACTTTTCTAATATTATAGTTTCATTCATATTGTCGGTAGTTTCGCGGAGTTTTCTTTCGTGGAAAATGAAAGACTATTTCCATAACTATTATTTCGCTTTTATTGCTTTGCTAGTTTCTTTTGCTTCAAATAGATTTGTTAAAGTTAGAACTTTGATAGTTTATCGCTCGGAAATAATGTTTGTTCTTCGAAAGTGTTAAGCAACACAATTCCTTATAGACAGAAATATCATTGTTTGGCGTGATATTGTATTGATTACTCCAGTCACGTCAAATACAAGTTTTAATAAATAAATAAGTTTCATATTTCATAAATCACGATAGTCGAGTGGTTGGGTGCGGGAGATTCGAGTCAAGAGACCCGAGTTCAATCCGAGTTTCGAGTTTTTTTTGAAAAACTTACGTACGAATTCTATCGTTGGCTTTGGCATGATGACGGCGACGAGCTCACTACCTACCACGTTGTCTTCCAAAAATTTTCTTCTTTAGAAGGTGGCATATATTAATAAGTCACGACAGCCGAGTGGTTGGGTGGTTGGAATTTCGAGTCAAGAGACTCGAGTTCGATCCTCAACTGGCCGTACCAATGGGTTTTTCTAAAAACTTATGTACGAATTAATATCGTTGGCTTGGACATAAAAGGCGGCGACGGGCTCACCACCTGTCACGTTGTCCCGAAAATATCTTCGGTGGAAGGTGGGTCAAAGGGACTTAATTGTATAGACAAGACCTCTGTCTACCCCTGTATAGGGAACTGCGTGAAGATATTTATTTATTTATTTATTATTTAGAAGGTGGCTCAAAAGGACCTAATTATCTCTACCTCTGAACTTCCCCGTATTGGAAATGGCGTTAAGATATTTTTTTATGTAATAGACGAGAACCGACGCATCAAAGTATTCAATCAAAGTAACGAGTATCAAATTGACTGCAGTTTGCAATACAATCTATAGACATTATTTGTAGGTCGCATATATTAATATTTTATATTTTTCTTGAAAGTGATAGTTGACTACAATCAATGAAGAAATTCAAAAACGAAGAAATAGTACATCGAGATAACGCATTTGCGTTGACATCCCTAGCAATCATAGATTAAATTACTTAGTCTGTAAGTATACCAACTGGCGGCAAATTGACTCTCCTTCTTCTTTTTCTTCTTTAGAGCATTTCAAGGTTCACTGCTAAATATAGGCTTCCACAAAGCTTTCCACAAAGACCGGTCAACATCCACTTGCAACATTTTCTTCCCGCAACATTTTGCAAGTCACTTCCTATGTGGTCGGCCCATTACCACTTCATTAATCCGAACTGGTAGGTCAGTTACCTTAGTTCTGCTGCGGATGTCTTCATTGCGAGATGCTACATATACTATGTGGTGTTATTCTTCATCATTAAATTGCTTACACTTTGATTGTTGGTCATGCTGGCAGTCGCCAGACTTCATGGCGCTTTGTACAATTTATTTATTTTTTTAAAATTAAACTGGCCAATGAAACCGCACTTTAAATGATAGGCAAAAAAAGGTTCGATAAATGAAAAAGAGAAATAAGCGAACACAGCTCCATCTGCGGTCGCCGCTAATAGGCACGATCACTTGAAACAACTGCCCTATGGTTATAGTGATTACGGCCATCGGCCACTACGCAAATTGTACCGTGTAATCACTATTGTCCACTTTACAATGTATGCATACGAATTATCCGTATTTACCCGGTTATAATTCAAACCGTAATCGATATTCCTCGATCTCTCGGTTCGTTGAGTCTTTAAAAATAGCACTTTATATATTTCTGAGATACGTGTTCCAACACTGGAGAACAGTTTAATTTAAAGCCACCTTCTCGTACATCTGGATTCTAGATAATGTTTAGTACCTTGATAGTGTTTAATATGTACTTAAAAGGATTCGGTGAAAAGTTGATTAAAAGGTCTCAATTTTCTAGACCTCTGTCTACGTCAGTATTGGCAATATTCGGGAAAATTTGTGTTGTGGTGGTTTTATTATGAATAGGTTTATAATTTCAGTGATTATTACATACTTAACAACATGCGTACTTAACAGCATGCATACATATATCGTTGGCTTTTATTCGTTGGTGTTTATATCGTTGGTTGGTTGGCGGGTTCACCACCTGTCACGTTGTCCCGAAAATATCTTCAGTGGATGATAGGTCGAAGGGACTTCACTGTCTAGACTAGACCTGGGTTTACCCCTGTTCTGGGAATTGTGAAATATTTATTAATTATTTTGTTTTATTTAACAGCATGTTAATGTTCAATGCTTGGCAAGGCTCTCTACCGTACGAAGGATATGCCACAATCACTACGTTTGATAAGTAAATAAGTAAAGTAGTAACAGACGACATGTACCTTAACCGCAATCACTGGTCCGCTTTATCAGGTTAGATTTTTTTCAGTATAGTTATCGTTTAAACACTTCGGGCGAAGGGAGGTGCGTTGTTCAAAACAGAACGAGATGAAGAAGCAACGGCCTTCTGGGTCAGAGGGCCGTTGCCGTTGGGGATATAGGAAAATATGTGCAAGTGTATCGCGCAATCAGTCGGTAGCTAATGCCATTTTTAAAAGCCACAGAAAGGAGTAAAGGGATCAAAGCTGGCGGTAACATTCTTACGTCGATACAAAATTATAATTGGCCTCCATGGTTATTATTCAATATGTATTCGGGAGTATTCATGTTAATTAATTTTGAAATATTTTAGCGCCACGAAACGTTTTCTCATGCTACGCATGGAATATTTTATGGTCCATCTTATGAATATTTCTTTAATAATAGACAAAGAAAACAGAATTGTCTAAACACAGACAGCGTTCAAAGTAGAATTGAACGTAAATGTTGATTTTTAATTATATGGAGCCTTGCAATTTATGCGGTGAGGCGTCTCAGTTTTCTGAGTAAACACCGCGAACAAGTTTTGTTCCATTCGGAAATGTGCATTAAATGGACGGTATTCGGAATGAGATGACACAATCAAAATGGTTTTATGATAACTGCTCATATCATTTGTTACAATAAAAAAAGTTCAAAATTTTGATAATTAATAAAATATATTGTTTTAGGTACGTTAATCCCTCGTAGTGTAGACAGAGGTTTTGATTGTAAAAAAAGAATATCTTCACGCTATATATTGATACTTCCCAGTATATCACTCGATATACTGGGTAGAGGAGGAATTAAGACATTTTTTCGGCTTAAAATGGTTGTAAATGTAATGATTGAATAAATAAAATGATTTTTTCGGCATAAATGTTGGTGAGCCTGTCGCCGTCTTTATGCCTCTTCTGGATGATGGTATTTTTATGCACATTTAGGTATATGTCTAGGGTATAGTAAGATGCTTACTTTGAATGGCTTTTGTTCATTAAGAATATTGCATAAGCTTTAACTATACGAGTAACTTTTATTATACGACTTTAACTTTACGAGTTTGTTAAACGGTCGGGTAAAATATTGTACGAATCAAACACTTCTTATTTTTAATTCCAAGACGTTAAATAGTTACGTAAAGGAAACTTAAAAGCTGGCTGATATCGTATAGTTTTATTAAAAAAAAGTTCTTTCGTCGTCTAGTTAAACTTTTGCTCACAATAGTCGTAATTAAAAGTTGCCGGTGACAGCGGCAATCCGCATCATCCCGCCAACAGGACCGACGAAAAGGGCGCCAAACTTGTACGAATAAACAACTTCCTTCTTGTCACATTAACTTTGAAGTGGTGTCATACAAGAATTAATAGACTTCGGAGTTGGTAAATTAAATAATTAAAAATTTTATTGCAATAAAGTTATCGTATTTTAATAGTAATTATAATAAAATATATATATATATAATATATATATAATATAAATATATATATATATATATATATATATATATATATATATATATATATATATATATATATATATATATATATATATATATATATATATATGTATATATATATATATATATATATATATATATATATATATATATGTATACATATATAGGAAAATAAAATTAAATCAACGCCAACTTTAAAAAAAAAGTCACTTAAATTTTTGTTAAATATATATATAAGCAAAATATCGTTTAACAAATTAATGGCCATACGATACGGAAATTAAGCGCCATACGAACGGGCAGACTGCCTCCTACTTCTGGAGGGAGCTTGAGGGAGATGAGAGGGGGGGGGGGGGTTTAGAATAGCAATCTAGGGTGGTCGAATTGTCTGGGCGGCTGAATGGAATATCTACGTTACCGAATGCCCATCAGAAATACGAAAATGTTTTAGGCTTAGATCATGCCTGCATAATACATGCTGTAGGCGAATATGTGACCATTGATTGATGCAATACAAGCCTGGCTTAAAACGTTTTAATATTTATGTTATTTATCCGCATTGCATAATTTCTTGCAATTAAACTTTTATTAGGACGTACTGTCCAGTTTCGTTAAATTTCATTTTGGCCAAAAAAATTAGGAACGATGAATGATGATAAATTATTGAAATAACTCTAATAAATCCACTGAAATAACTCTTTCATATTATTGATATGTAATGGTTAAGTACTTTTATAATGAGTTATTTTGGTGGATGCAGATTATCAGAGGGCACGATACCTTACCGATTGTAGCAAGCTTTGGGGGAGGCTTATGTTTAGCATTTAACATTTAATAGCTATAAGTAAGAAGTAGAGAAAGAAGAAGAAGAATAAGATTTAAAATTATTAATATTTTTCTCACTTACAGCTATTTCCATCAAGAAATCGATAGCATAACGAATCTAATAAGAATGCAAATGGAATTCCGAAGTACAAACATAATTTCATTATTAGCGGAGACGTAGACTTGATATATTATCAAGTTAAAATTAAATTAATTCCTCCCTGCCTCCTCCCTTCCTCCCTGATATATAGAGGATGTTTAATTAAAATATCTTTAAGTGATTTACGAGAATATCGATAAATGTGGGTTCAAGGATGATTTATCAGTCGCTCGCTATATTTACGAGCTCGCTTCCATGATTCATTGAATGTTATTTAAGTTTCACTATAAATTATTATTAATTATTCAGTTAGCGGATGTTAGAGTTTTACAATCGACTAATAAAATAAGTCGAAGAAGTTGAGTTTAAATTTTTTTTCCTAAAAAAATATATTTCATTTAAAAAAAAACTAAGGAGATACCATAGCCGAGTTGGTAGTGGTAGTGACTCTGAAGTGAAGTGTTGCCAGTTCGAACTTCACTGGGGATAAACTTTTATGTATTTATACTCGAGCCATGGATATTTATTTGTCCTATATTCTAAGACCACCAACTTCCAAGACAGAAGGAATCCCACTTTTGGGAATCTAATTTGCTCTCGCAAGTCTCTTTAGACCAGTAGTAAAGACAGTCGAGTGAAGTATTGCTGGTTCGACTTGTGTTAGGACAACACGCAAACATTTGTATTTATATTTATCATGAAAATATAATACATTTTTTTATCATAAAATGTATTAAGTTTTGATACTAACTTGTGAGCTTTTATGTGTATATATTAACATTTATAAATTTTGTTCTTTGCGTAAAAAATTCAGTTCTTCGTTTTAGCGACGGGGACCCAACAGTATGTATTTATAGGAGTTTTATCGGCTAAATTCAATTTATTGCAGCTCCGCCATGCCCCGGGATAGCAATTTCCACAGAAAATTAAATTTACCGTTCATCCGGAAAAAGTTAAAAGCTTTCAAAAGTAAGATAATCTAGGTTCCATTTTTAACTTTGTTCCATTTAATTGTGCGGACGGGCTGTACAATGTTACAATTTGTTCATAATATCTCATAGATTTAATTGGCGGCAATGCTAGATTCTACACGCAGAAAAGGAAAAATGTAACCATCCATATTTGAAAAAATGTATTTCTAAGACATAAGAAGTTCACTTGCTGATAGGATCAACAAGGCGAACTTACAATTATAAATAATAAATAAATAAACATCTTCACGCAATTCCCAATAAAGAGGTATACAGAGGTCTAGTCTTACGCAGAAGATATTTTCGGGACAACGTGACAGTTAATGAGCCCATCGCCATCTTGTACAATGTCCAAGTCAACGATGTAATTCGTACATAAGTTTTTGAAAAACCCATTGATACGAGCCTGCCACCTGGCGATCATACTCGGGTCTCTTAACTCGAAAGTCCGACCATCTAACCACTCGGCTATCGTAACTTGCAATTGAATCGTGAAAGAAGATATTTAGTTAGTAGTGAAATATTTATGGTGTTTGTGGTACCTTCGTTTTTTCAGATTCCATAATGCTTGCTTTGGGATCAAAGCAATGTATATGATGTCCCGATTTAAGTATGTATTTATTTTTTATCATTTACAGATATATTAAATATTAAATGTAATACTATATTTCAGTTATT
Source organism: Sericinus montela (assembly GCA_029286605.1). NCBI lineage: Eukaryota > Metazoa > Arthropoda > Insecta > Lepidoptera > Papilionidae > Sericinus > Sericinus montela. The sequence continues at coordinate 1,652,605 of JAGSMR010000004.1, forward strand.
AAAGTTGCATTTCCGTAATTAATTAAAGTATAGTTAAATTAAAATAAAGTTTTATTATTAACGACCAAATTAGAAGAACAACGGACATTTGGAGGTATTGTAAATATGGAAACAGTGACAAATATATGGGGTTTAAATACGAAATGCTATACGTAATCTGGTCATAAAACAGATTTTAGAGCGTACCCAAGTAATCCGCGATATATTAAAACTCCTCCGTTAAGCCTCTTATGGCACATACCAATGTATGATATGGATAAGAGTTCGTGTGGCAAAAGTTTGTTTAGGGAAAATAAACCAAGCACGAAATTTTATGATTAATTTTCCTAATATTATACTCATGTCACGACTGCCGAGTGATTGGGTGGTCGGAATTTCGAGTCAAGAGACCTGAGTTCGATCTCCAGGTAGCAGGCTCGTACCAATGGGGTTTTGAAAAACTTATGTACGAATTATGTCACGATATAAAAGACACGATAGCCGAGTTGTTGGGTGGTCGGAATTTCGAGTCGAGAGACCCGAGTTCGATCCCAAGGTGGCAGTACCAATGAGTTTTTCTTCAAACTTATGTACGAATTTCATCGTTGGCTTGGACATAAAGACGGCGACGGGCTCACCACCTGTCACGTTGTCCCGAAAATATCTTCGGTGGAAGGTGGGTCAAAGGGACTTAATTGTCTAGACTTGACCTCTGTCTACCCCTGTCTGACTCAGAATTATGTCGTTGGCTTGGACATAAAGACGGCGACGGGAAGGTGGGTCAAAGGGACCTTATTGTCTAGACTTAATTTAAGAAGTAAGTATCAGAAGTTAAGTGTTTAGTGAACCTTAATGGTGTCCCATTGATCCTAGATTCGATTCCCGCCGTAAATTGTCCTCCCCGTTTAAATCAGTAAATTGATTTTGAAATTGATATATTTAAGTTAAAAAAGAAGTAATATTTATTCCTGCCTGTGGTAATCGCTAAAAAGACTTTCTTTACATTCACCCCTTAAAAAGCTGTCGTACTGTAAATTGCGAAAGATTGTTATCTAAGGTTATTAGGTGATGAGCCTGTCGCCATCTTTTATGTCTAAGCCAATGATCCTACGTAAGTTATGAAACCATCCATTAGTATGCCTGCCACCTGTCGTTCTCTTACAAGTTCTCTTACTCGAATTCCGATCACCCAACTCGGCTATCACGGGAAGACAGGGGGTGGTATATTGTCACGCCGTAGCCGTAAGCTTAGAGGTTAAAATTATTATCATTATTACAATGAAAGTGACATCACAGTGATATCATCACTATGTGAGAAAAAAATTGCCACAGGGCAACGATCCTGTTATTTCGTATGTGTACGAAATAACAGGATCGTTGTGTTTATCCCGTATTTAAATTAAACATAAGTTTTTTCTTGAACTAGATAATATGTAAATACAGACGTAAAACTTTCTGGGAATTGACATTCGTAATGAATTATTCACGAGGGCGTAATACATAATGTATGTTTTATTATCTCAAACAATGGGCCCGTTATTTCTGTATACGTAGTCACTCCGGCCGTCGTTTTGTTCATGCTTTGAGTATATGTACTAAATAACTCTTTGGAACTTTATCAACATGGAAATGTTAATGAGCGTGCGAGGAAAGGCGTTACAATTAGTCCAATGTTGTTAAAAGGAAATGGAATAAATAATAGGGTAAACAGCGGTCTGCAATGCTACTAGCAAGTTAAATGCCTTTACAGAATTAAAAAAAGGAGTTGAAAGAAAGGGGGGAGGGCAATCGTGGACCGTATAACTCAAACCGCTGTAACATCAAAAATGCCGAGAGCTTTTCACCTAGTTTGAAATTTCAGTACAATTTTCACTAAAGCCTTCTGATCCAAACGCAGTCGTATATTTGCTACGTTGACTGGGATACGGTGGTGTAATCCCGTCGGGATACGCAGTGGGCCACTTGTTGCTGGCATTCTTCATGGCTGCCATACAGCACGGCAGCGCTTCGCAGTCGCTGGCAGCGTAGGGAATTTAGTGTACTCTATTTCACTGCCAGATATATATAACGTCCTTTGATTCAGAACTTTGTTTTGTTTTTTTATATCTACAAACAAAAGCCATGTTTCAATTTTGTAAATCCAAATTTTGGAACATTTTTAAAATTAAGTTTTCGAATTTGTACTACATCCAAACCCCCATCACACCTTCCACGTTATAAGTAGCGACTAAAAAAGGTACAAAGTCGTTCTACGACAGATAATTAAGCAGACCATACTAAGTTCGCAAATAAGTTCACGTAACGTCGCGATAATGGAAAATCTTCCTTTGGGAAGAGGCCTATGTCCTGAAGTAGAACTTTATATATATCTTCACGATATTCCCAGTGCTGGGTCTAGACAATTAAACCCTTTCCATCCAACTTTCACCAAAGACCTTTTCGAACAACGTGACAGATGGAGAGTCTGTAGCCCGTCTTTAAGACAATTTTACAAGCTCTTAACTAAAAAAGAATAGAATTGAACATTGAATCTAATATTCAATGCGTACGTACGATATCCAACGGATAAATGTACGAACACGTAACCAGGTTAATGGCTAATTTTAACGGCTCCTGTAGCAAACACGTTTCGCCATCGACGTAATAAAAATTTAATTCGGAGTTTAATTTTTGCATGACGCTATTCGATGTCATTATTGAAAATTGTTTTGTTTGTAAAGAAATTATAGAAGCCATACCGCCCCTTTACTTCCCCTGTTTGACGTAAGAGGCGATTTATGAAAAAGCTTTGAAAATACTACTGAAACATAGCGGGTTAATAATTTCGAAGAATATCACACAGATTATTTAGGAGACCGGTACTGGACAGCACTATCTAAGGTAGACAGAAACCTTAGATGTTGTCAAAGTTGATTCACAACTTTGTTTTCTTTTAAAGGAGAGACCGGTAGACAGACGATAAGGGCAGCAATATCTGTGGTATCTGTGGTCGCCAATCCGCTTGGCAAGCTTGGCGAATGGGAGAGACTTATGTATACGTAAGAGTATACTCCACTACAGTTCGTATACTGTAGTAGAGTATACTCGTATGATATGGAAACATGATAGAATGACATTAAAATTGATGCAGATGATTGACATTTTTATGATTCATAAGTACAGGACCGTGTTTTCGTGTGGTAACGGCGTAAGAATATTACCAGTCCCTTTCGTCCCGAGGATGTCGTAAGAGGCGACTAAGGGAAACAGCCTTGAATATCGTTGTGGCAACCGATAGGTGGCCGGATAACCATTTCTAAAAATATAAGACCAAAATTATCAGACTGAAGACGGGCAGCAGTCTGATGTGCGAGTGGTCTGATACTATGATCGCCAATCCGCTTGCCAAGCGTGGCGATTATGGCAAATCCTCCCTATTGGAGAGGCCTATGTCCTGCAGTGGACTTTAATACACCGATATGTATGCATGTATGTATGGAAGTACAAGACAAACGTATTTATAATATAATATTGCTTGTAGATCTGATAGGCTCGAGAAACTTTAAAAAAAACTTGCTAGATCCGATCGTCTCGTGAAAATTAAAATAAAACTTGTTTGCAATGGTTTTTTTAAATTCCTGGAAAATTAAGAATTGTGTAAACAAAAATAATAAAATTTTTATTTAATGTTCATTACATCTTTTAGCGACTAGAACTCATGAAAAAGCATTATCTCCGTTTAGCCATGCAAACTTGCTGTAATAAATACTAATCAAAACAAAAAAAAACGAGAAAACAACGAACAGTTTTTAAATGATGCTCCGCTAAAATCAATTGAAAAATCGATTGTTTATGCCGGAGAAGTATTTGATCAATAACACAAGTCATCCTGTTAACTAAGGTTATAAAGAGAAAATAGATTTTCGTTTTATTTTTTTTCTTTGTTTATTTGTAATGGACAAACTGAAAAGCTATTCAACCGACACTAAATATCTGACATTATAGACAAGTCAAAAGGTAAGTAGGAAACATGATTTGTATTTTATTTGAAAAATTAGAGAAAATTGCAATGACGTAAGTAATCATAAATTGATAGTCTTTGAAAATGTTTATAGTACTCACTAGTACTACCAAAAAAATTTGTCCAAAATTTCTCAAACACAAATGTGCATATTCATAATAGAAATGTTATCCCTTAGTGGAATTTGAACTGACAACTCTTGGCTTCCAACAAAGCTATCGGACCATTCAATTCAGTTATCGCTGTCAACAAACTCATATGGTAAGTTTATAATCATCTTATTTCTTTCACAGCAATACTCCAATAAAGATGCTCGTCTTTATGGTGCCTCTCAACCCTTCCTTCAGAACCGCTTAATCTTATTAGTGCAGAGTTCAAGAGTCACTTCCATTCACTTGTTGCGCATCCCGGCGGGATTCCTATTCGCGGGGCACCGCAAATCCCGGCCTTGACGGTGACACGACGTTGGTAACAGCCCGATTTATTGTTACCATTCGAAATTGAAAAATCTAAACGTTTTGTTTTTATTCGGTTACAGGTTATGCAATTTGTATGATTTCAAAGCAAATGCTACATTTAAGTCGATGGTAATTTCTTTTAATTTAGTTCTTTTAGTTTAGTTACATTTTATTAGTGTTTATTTATACATTTTTATTACAATTATTTTTTAAACTTATATACTATATATACGACCCGATAGCCTTATTGGTAGTGACCCTGCCTTCGAAGCTATGGGTTCGAATCATATGCAAATTCACTATTAGGATGTATATATGAATATTTAAGTATGTAAATATATTTATATAAGTATGGTTATACTGAGACGGTGATAATCTCATCACCACTCACGTTGTTCTCACTTCACGTGTGTTGAAGACTATCTTCGGTGAAAGATGAGTCTAATTAGAAATATGCCAGAAAATATTTATTTATAACTTGTACTAGCCTTCATTGGAATTTTAATCTTCAATCTTCACGTTATTGATTATAAACTTACAATTTCAGTTTTATTAATATTTAAATACTATAAATTTAATTTGAAAAAACCCGCTAACTCCATAAGTTACACTGCTATGCGTTTTTTTTCACCTGCGTGGTAGCAGTATAAATAAAAAATTATATCACTATTTTTTTACTACTTTATTAATAATTGTATTTAATGCCATGCCTTAAGGGTTACTCCCTTAAGGCATGGCGGTGTATTTGTTTATTCCTTACATATTGACAGTTTTATTTTTTAATAATTTAATTAAATAAATAAAATAAATAAATAAATATCTTCACGCAATTCCCAATACAGGGGTAGACAGAGGTCAAGTCTAGACAATTAAGTCTCTTTGACCCACCTTCCACCGAAGATATTTTCGGGACAACGTGACGGGTGGTGAGCCCGTCGCCGCCTTTATGTCCAAGCCAACGATGAAATTCGTACATAAGTTTTTGAAAAACTCATTGGTACTGCCACCTGGGGATCGAACTCGGGTCTCACGACTCGAAATTCCGACCACCCAACAACTCGGCTATCGTGACTTTTTTTTTATTAAATAAAGGAATCAATATTAAGACAGAAGATTATCCTAAATGTCACGATGGCCGAGTGGCTGGGTGATCGGGATTCGGAGTCAAGAGACCCGAGTTCGATCCCCAGGCGGTAGGCTCCTACTACTAGGTTTTTCAAAAAACGTTAGTACGAGTTATATTATTGGCTATAGACGTAAAATGCTGCGACGCGTTCGCCATCTTTTACGTAATTTCAAAAAATGTCTTCGATAGAAGGTAGCACAAAGGTACTTAATTTTCTGGACCTCTGTCTACCCCTGGATTAGGAATGGCGTGAAGACAAACGCGAGTAATTATGTAAAGCCTTTAAGTTGTACTAAAGTTACATAAGGTGCCTGTAATAATGATTGAAACGTTAATTATTACCATTAACAATTTTTTCACATTATGATTAGAAATTTTATTTATATACAATTTAATAATTTCATTTTATTTGCAATTAAACAAAACTTATCTTTCGAAAATTGGCAATCACGTACGATGGATGTAGTAGATTGAATTGAGTTGCTTGCAAAATTGCCCGATCCATAAAAGTGTAATAGCGTGTTCTATCGGATTTTTCCGATTCAAAGGTTCGTTTCCTATACTTACAAGTGCATGTATAGCTAACATTCTCTGCGGGTAGACGGTCGCATCAACATATTGGCTAGTTAGTACAGTACGTACTATCCAGAATGCCAGCGAGATAGGGTTGTCACATTTTTCTACACGAATCGTCTTAAATAATATAAAAAAATATAAATTTTATATATTTTATGATTTTTTATTATTATATTTTTAATTTTGATGTATTATCTATGAAGCAAATTACAACCCGACCAAATACAGTAGGAACTAATAGTCCACCTGATGGTAAGTGACTACCGTAACCAATAACATCCGCAAAATATTTCAAAAGAATGAATAGATGGTCCTAGGATTATTAAACCCAAAACCAATGCTATTTGGCGGCAGAAATAGGTAAAATTCGTACAGACCCAGAGGACTCCTAGACAGAGAAGGACTCTACATTAATTTCCTATGTATTTTTATTTATTCAGTCGTGTTAAAATTTAGTTATTAAAACTTTTTATATTATAGTCAGGACTTGATGGAAATGAAATGATTAATAAGAACCGATCAGTTTTGTTAATAATGTAATTTTTTCCATATGGTAACGGCATAAAAATATTTTTCTTCGCGTTGGCGTTATAAGCGGCAACTAATTGAAAACCCTTAATAGGCAAAAGCATCTGAGTTGCAAGTTGACTGCGATCGCATTTCCTCCCTATTGGAGAGGCCTATGTTCTGCAGTAGCCTTAAAGCCGTAAGGTATGTACTGAATACATATATTTAGCATTAAAAGTCTGAAGAAATGCAGGTATTAAAATATTTGCGAAATCTTTAACAGTAAACAGTATTCCGAAAGGATTTCATTTGTAGCATTCTTTTGAAATTTACAAAAGCTCTGGCAAAGGTATGTGGGAGACAGCCCTAACTTTTTACATGCATTCCATGTATGTTTTTCGAATGTGTGTGCGCCAGACAGCTCAGAATCGCACATTGTTGTAATATTCAGAAAAGTCTCCTTTTATTTTAAATCTGCAAGTTGGCAGCCTTGAATCAATTGACTGTGAAAATTTTCTTGATTAAATAATTAATAATTAGCACGACGCCTCACAAAATATAAGGATGAACAGAAAATTAGACATTCGTCTAGTCTTTCATTTATCATTGAACTATGGCAAAAGGGCTTTCAATAAATTATTTACTACATACGAGTATGTAGAACTGCCTGCAAACCTTCAGAGCGGAACATATCTCTCCCGTAACAGATGATTTACCATAATCGCTATACATAGCAAATTGCTTATTGATCGCGCCAGCTGATTTTTGGTCTGGTATTTTTTTGATATTGTTATAGTACCACCTGTCGGTAGCCAATAGCATTATCACGGTTTGTCTCTTAGCCCCATCTTGTGACACCCACGAAAAGATAAGGCAAAATTTTTTAATAAACATTTTAAATTTTGATACTGCAAATTATTTATTTATGCAGCCAGCAACATTAAACCAGATTAAAAAGAAATAAAAAAAAACAACACAGGCATTTTGTTACGCCATTAAATATTTATGAAATCAATTGAAGGCCTTACACCGTTTGTTTCGCGGGGTCGTAATCAAAAGAGCAATTTAGCGGCAACTGCGAGCCAAATATAATATTTAACGACTCTTTGTAACATTGAGACCGTCTGAAAAGTTATGAAATTTTCAAATATCTTCCGGAAATTACGGTTTTACTAGGTTTAACTCTCTCGCGCAATTATAAATTAGATTTAATTAAAAATTAAATATTATCATTTATGAATTACTAAAGTCACGATAGCCGAGTTGTGGGGTGGTCGGAATTTCGAGTCGAGAGACCCGAGTTCGATCCCCAGATGGCAGTACCAATGAGTTTTTCAAAAACTTATGTACGAATTTCATCGTTGGCTTGGACATAAAGACGGCGACGGGCTCACCACCTTTCACGTTGTCCCGAAAATATCTTCGGTGGAAGGTGGGTCAAAGGGACTTAATTGTCTAGACTTGACCTCTGTCTACCCCTGTATTGGGAATTGCGTGAAGATATTTATTTATTTTTATGAATTACTAGCTACTAATGTGCGGATTCACACACATGATCGTTCACAGACTAGTTAGAGGTGACAAAATTAGTTTTAATCTATTAGAAGTCACGATAGCCATGTGGTTGGGTGTTTTTTTAATTTGGGTCAATAGACAACGAGTTCTGGACTCGTTGTTAGAGCTCATACTAATGGGTTTTTTTTTCAGAAACTTATGTACGATATATCGTTTTCTTGGACGTAAAAACGGTGACGGGCTTACAACCTGTCACCTTGTCCCAAAAAATTTCTAAAGGATTTAATTGCCTAGATCTCTGTCTACCTCTGTATTGGGAATGGCGAGACGATATGTTTTTGTTTTTTATTTTTACATTAATTCGTATATTATATATAGTATTATTGTAAAAAAAATCATAGGAGCAAGTCTTAAAAGTCTTCATCATAATGTCTACTGCAGGACATTTGCCTCTCCCATAACTTTCTTACGGGAGGGGCATATCTTCGTATGTGCATATGTCGGTTTTCTAGTGACATATCCAGTTATGTAACAATACATAAAAGTACATAATTACATAATTAAAAGTGGGTTACGCAAACCCGTAGAGTCGTTAATAAGCAGCCAAAATTTGCCTCAGAGACGTACGTAAAAGTAAACATAGCCTGTAAGCGTTTACCGCTGAGCATAGAAGCCTTCTCTAAAATATTATTCGAGAGAAATTAGAATTTGGAAACATTTATACGGGTGTAAATGCCGTCTTCAAAATATTTCGATAATCCCTGCAAGTCGTATAAGGAAGTTAAAAGTTGCTTAGTGGGATATGGTAAAGGTTATGCTCGGTGTTACCCTGTGTGAAATAATCTGCAACGATGACATTCACAGCAGTACGACAGTAACCGTATGTTGAATATGAACCGTATGTTGAATAGCTTGTTGAGGTGGCAATGGGCCATGTAGATTGCAGCCGCAGTACTGATATCCTAAGACGAATAATAGTTCTCGAATGTCTACCTGATAAAGGCACGTAGTGTAGGAAGACCTCACAAGACGGAGTGTTGACCTGCACAATTTTGCGGTAGAACGATGGATATAGGTGGCAATCTTTGGTGAGGCCTATGTTCAGCAGTGGATCCTACACTGGCTGAAATGATAACGTCGATGATTGAACATCAAACTATACTCGTACAATCAAATTATAAGAAAAACCATCCTGTAATATTAGAGTTGTTAATTTATAACAGAATTGTTGCAATTGTCCATAAATTATAGAATAGTACGAAATACGCAAATGAATTTAATAACTAAACCGTTTAATCTTAAACTTGAATACCATTATATTGGTTAAGGGACGCCGAAAATGCATAACGAGGCAATAGAATGCAGTAATGAAAGTTTCAAGCAATAGTTTAGAGTAACTATCCAATAGTAGCGGGCGCACCACCATACCCCCTCTACGCCCCCTTATCCCTTATACAGAGCGATTATAAATTCAATTAAATCTTTACAAAGAACATTTTAAATTGTTTTCTTTATTAGAAAAGAAATACCGTTATCTTTATTATCTTAATAAAAATAAAAAAAATCATTTCTTAACTTTACATAAGTTGAATGAAATGACTGTGACATATTTGGAATAATTGGAAATATTCATGAATCTTTTCCTTAAAAAAAAAATTAACGTTCACAATTTTATGATAATATTTTTGCCGCGAAAATTATATTTTGTATTGAGAAAAATTTAACGTCTTGTATTGATCGGAGCGCGGCACATGCGCAAAGCAACGAAATTTGCAATTACAAAGTGCCCTGTGCAAATTTTGCCCGAGTTTAGGGATGTCGCATCTCCGTGGTCTTTTACCCTTATCCTGGTTGGACATGAAAGTCCAATTCGTCAACTGATACAGTTACTTGCAATTTGTTTTATATTACTCTCCGTTTGTTATATTGACTATAAAAACTTATTCTGAAACAAAATATTGTAAACTAATAATAAAAAAAACCTTGTATTAGACGTTGCATTTTCGTGTCTCGCGAAATTATCGCATTTATGGCGGCCCTGTCCGAGTTTGCAATTTGGAGGCGGCCTCTAGCGGCGAATTTCGCTCGGTTATTACGCGACGGAAAGAGATGGAAATAATGAGAATATAAATTTGAATTAAATGCGCCGTTTTCAAATCTTCTACATGGATGAGCATGATAATATTTATACACACATAATTAACTGTTAGTTTATGATTATGCTGTTTCCATTGAATTCGTTCTAAAATGTGAATGTGTTTTTTGTATTATGTATAAATGTATTTAAGAAAATATTTGTACATATGGTATGGTTTGTATTTTGTATTAATCTTCATTTATTTTATAATACTGTGGTAGTCAGAAGTCTAGACAATTTATTTGGTACAATTTGACAAGCCTGTTTTCGTATCTGTGTTTGTCCCAGACAAGCTTGCAAGGAAGAGCTATCACAATTTTGTCTTATAAGATATTTACTATTCTGTAGGTCATGCGAAAGATGCTTATCAAAGTATTGTTATTTAATTTAGCTGTTCTTTGTTTTTTCATAACAGAGTTGTTTGTTTGTTTCTTTTGACGACTCGATAGCTGAGTTGGTAGTGACCCTACCTACGAAGGGATGTTGGTTCGAATCCTGTTATTTGTTTGATGAATATGAATGTTTGTACTCGAGTCAAGGATATATATATATATATATATATATATATATATATATATATATATATATATATATATATATATATATATGTATATATATTTTTTTTTTTTCTGTAATACAAAGTTTGTTTGTCTACGTAAAATCGAGACTGTATTTATCGTGAAATTTTTCATATAGACGACCTCTGTGGACGAGTGCCGTACATACCGGTTTTTGAGGTGTCTTCATCTCTGAGGTCCGTGGTTCCTACATTCCTAGATGGGTCAATGCAGAAAAAACACTTTTTATAAATTTTCTCGGGTCTGGGTATTTGTGGTGCCTTCTTTGCTCGAGATTATGTAACAGAAGTACTTACTTTGAGATCGGAGCAATGTACGTGATGTGCCTATTTATGTATATATTTATTTATTATTGTATTATTTTATACTTTGTATTAAATTGGCACTTGATGGTGCTACAAATACTGCACCGTTCAACCAATGGCCATGAAAATTGGTATAAATACGCATGGAAAATATTTTCGCGCTATGCACTTTATTGCTACTTGCCAAAATAAATAAACACTGGCAGGAAAGCGTTCTTAAAAGTCTTGATAGCTGGGTGGTTTGGATGATCAGAATTCAAGATGAGGTACTCCCCGACCCCCGAGTTTGATCCCCGGTATTTAGGCTCGTAACAATGATTTTTTTTCAAAACTTAAAAAAAAAAATAAAAATATCTTCACGCAATTCCCAATACAGGGGTAGACAGAGGTCAAGTCTAGACAATTAAGTCCCTTTGACCCACCTTCCACCGAAGATATTTTCGGGACAACGTGACAGGTGGTGAGCCTGTCGCCGCCTTTATGTCCAAGCCAACGATGAAATTCGTACATAAGTTTTTGAAAAACTCATTGGTACTGCCACTTGGGGATCGAACTCGGGTCTCTCGACTCGAAATTCCGACCACCCAACAACTCGGCTATCGAAACTTACGTACAATATATCGTTTAGTCAACATATTGTAATTATCGTTTGCTTCCACATAAATACGACGACAGGCTCACCACCTATCACGTTTTCCTAATATAAGATGCGGTGAAATGTGAGTCGAAACTACTGACTGACTAAATGGTCTAGGCTAGACATTTGTAGAAAGGAAATATGTGAAGGACAGCGTCTGTTAGGTTTTGTTAGCAGGTCCTAAAATAAGTCGGCGATGAGTCTGTCGTCTATATTTCAAGCCATGGATATAAATAGTAAACAAATTTTTGAAAAAAAAAATATTCCACTGGTCCGAGCGTACCTGATCGAACTCGGTCCTCTTGACTCGAATTCCGATCACCTAACCACTCGCCTATCGTGACATATTATCATTAAGCTTACAAAAATGTTAAAACTTTTGTGGAATGAAATTTAATTTTAATACCGTACGTAATAAAGCATTACGTATCATTTCACTCTATCAGCATTCGATCGCTCAAAATCTCTCTTTTATTTCAGTCACATTATTGCTTCGCAGTCCCTGCGGTATTACATTCAATATTATATTATCTCGGCTGTCATTAAATTATTGCAACTTCTGTTATTGCTTACATTTTTTCATTTATTTTAGTATCATTATTATTTTTTGTATTGTTAATTTAAATTTAACAAATTTATGCATGTTATGTTATGCACTTGATGATACTATTATAGGTGAAATCGGTCAGGTTTTATTTGTTTAAAGTAAATAATCAGCTTAATAAATATCCAATTTTTTTCATTTTTTCGTACTTAGATTGGAACAAATATTAATTATTAAAAATTAAGTTAACGTATGTTAAATATTACTTTAGAATGTTTGACACCTCGGTGACCATATGCGTTGTAAAACGCCAGGAATTCTATTAATTTTATTTATTAAATATTGTTTAAATATATAATATCTTTTATTTTGTTGAAACATCTTTGCAATAGTTCCGTTTCTAATTGTTTAGAAAATTCATAGTTCAAGAAACTTTATGTTTGTACTTTATTATGATGAATCGTTGAGTTTGTTTTACCGCTCTACCACGTAACTAAAAATGGAAGTTAAAAAGTGTTGCGACTATCGAATTTGGTACACACCCGTACCATAAAACTTCATACCCAGAACCACCACTAGCATCAGGTATCATTCGAAATTCAAACCGAGCAGCATAATTAGCCAAACGGACCTCATATCTCAGCCCGAAACGCTCTACCTAGACCTAGGCATAGTCTAGTCTAGCTTTTAGAGTGCAACGCAAGTGCAGGCACGGGGAGACGGCACAAGGTGGATGGGGGTGCAGTCTCGTTGCCATGGTAACCACAAGATGGCGCCCGCGAAATTAGTACGTCTACGGGCTCTATGCACCTCGTCTTCATTATGTCGGATTTCAATTTATTTCCGAATTGAAGTCAACGAATTAGAATTTGCATAAGTTTGTGTGTTTCTTGTTATATTTGAATGCATGATTGATATATTATTGAGCTTTCGAATATTTTTAATTCATATTCCCTTATAGCTCCCGTAAGAATCTTTATGCTTTGAGCCACGTTGAAATATAAATTCTGTGAATGAAAAATGTTTAAATATGCTACTACTACTACTAGCGTAACGTTTGGACATTATTTTTGTATTGTTAATTTAAATTTAACAAATTTATGCATGTTATGTTATGCACTTGATGATACCATTATAGGTGAAATCGGTCAGGTTTTATTTGTTTAAAGTAAATAATCAGCTTAATAAATATCCAATTTTTTTTCATTTATTTTAATATCATTATTATTTTTGTATTGTTAATTTAAATTTAACAAATTTATGCATGTTATGTTATGCACTTGATGATACCATTATAGGTGAAATCGGTCAGGTTTTATTTGTTTAAAGTAAATAATCAGCTTAATAAATATCCAATTTTTTTCTTTTTTTCGTACTTAGATTGGAACAAATATTAATTATTAAAAATTAAGTTAACGTATGTTAAATATTACTTTAGAATGTTTGACACCTCGGTGACCATATGCGTTGTAAAACGCCAGGAATTCTATTAATTTTATTTATTAAATATTGTTTAAATATATAATATCTTTTATTTTGTTGAAACATCTTTGCAATAGTTCCGTTTCTAATTGTTTAGAAAATTCATAGTTCAAGAAACTTTATGTTTGTACTTTATTACCATGAATCGTTGAGTTTGTTTTACCGCTCTACCACGTAACTAAAAATGGAAGTTAAAAAGTGTTGCGACTATCGAATTTGGTACACACCCGTACCATAAAACTTCATACCCAGAACCACCACTAGCATCAGGTATCATTCGAAATTCAAACCGAGCAGCATAATTAGCCAAACGGACCTCATATCTCAGCCCGAAACGCTCTACCTAGACCTAGGCATAGTCTAGTCTAGCTTTTAGAGTGCAACGCAAGTGCAGGCACGGGGAGACGGCACAAGGTGGATGGGGGTGCAGTCTCGTTGCCATGGTAACCACAAGATGGCGCCCGCGAAATTAGTACGTCTACGGGCTCTATGCATCTCGTCTTCATTATGTCGGATTTCAATTTATTTCCGAATTGAAGTCAACGAATTAGAATTTGCATAAGTTTGTGTGTTTCTTGTTATATTTGAATGCATGATTGATATATTATTGAGCTTTCGAATATTTTTAATTCATATTCCCTTATAGCTCCCGTAAGAATCTTTATGCTTTGAGCCACGTTGAAATATAAATTCTGTGAATGAAAAATGTTTAAATATGCTACTACTACTACTAGCGTAACGTTTGGACATTATTTTGTATTTTTTTACTATATCTTCACGCACCAACGTCACGACCATTACATACCCTTTTTCACTTCCTCAGATTCATAATTTTCTTCATACAGTCACATACATTGGGTATCCGAGTACTCTTATTTGAGCAATTTGCACACGTGATCTTCAAAAGTTAATCTCGACTTTGGAATGTTAAACATATGTTCGACTTACGTGATCGAGTAGCATTTATACCGGTATTTAACACCAGCTCTGACGTTCCGGGTTCAGTTCTCGGACGGGTAAATCTAGATGCTCACTTTTTGTACAATGTAATC